>JAOWBW010000300.1:537632-1137632 GCA_026119855.1 Campanula takesimana
TTCGAACGAATATCAAGAGACTCCTTGATCTGGTGCTAGACCAATAATTATGAAACACACTTTCACAATTCAGTAAGAACTATATGGAATTTATTTGTGAATTATTTTGCTCCTCAATCAATGATATCTTAGAACAAAATAAAATCTCTCTCAAACTCTTTGAGACTCACAAAAGCACTACTCTATATGGTCTGGCCGAATTGGGGTTTTTATACACAATTAAGACCTATTCCAAATAGGTAACTTGTACCAAAAACCTTTCCTAATCAAATTAGGAAAATTTCCTGCGCCATACCGGGCGCCCGCCTGGTCCTACCCAGGCGCCCGCTCATTTGACTAGAAGGTCAAGTTCCTTTTTCCGGCTTGTTCAGGCGCCGCCTGGTTCAACCCAAGCGCCGGCTTGGTTGACCAGGAGGCCCAGAGAACTTTTCCAGAAATTCCTTTGAGTGTCCTTCGACCCTAAATTCCAATATAGTCCTCTTATTTAAGATTCGTTCTATTGTGTGTGACCCTCTAGGATTACACTAAGTTGGCAATGGTCTCAAACATGATCCCATAAGATATGATTAGGTTCTAGCAAACCGTCATACCTACCCAAATAGTATAACTAGATACAAGTTCGCATCCTTTAGAATATGTCACTATCCTTTTGTCCACGATGTCATTGAACACAAGTCATGGTCAAACAGTCAACTTGTCTTGTTCAATACTTTCTCGATTCCGAATATGTTGATAATTCAAATGCTATTGATCCAATCAATCCATTTGAGTCCGGCCGAACATTTCATCAACATCATTCCTTCGAGGGGCCCAAGCTTGACATCTCTCCATGGAGGGACAAATCCATTCAGCTTATTATCTTCCCAACGGGAATCCGATTATGCCGATCATACCCTTTATAACTACCGTGTTAAGGTAGCGTTTGAATATGTCAAACACAATGTTCATCAAGTGGAAGACTATAATAACTTCATGTCTAAGGATTCAAATGACATAACTAATATGAGATATATGTACGACATAGACCATGACATAAATCTCATACAGCGGGTCATGTCCAGTACCTTGTTCCAAACAAGTACCCATAAATCTAACATGATCATCCCATGACCATTTAGCCTTTATACTAGTGCTTAACAAGTACTAGGGACGGGGATTATTATAAGTAAACATGAACAACAATAATAATCAAACATCTCTTTATTGATATGAAATAAATGATAACAATTACAACGTTTATTAAACGTGCCTAGGGCACCACTACCAACAATCTCCCACTTGCCCTAGGCCCAATCTCCGATGTATCTAATACCCATGGACCTAACATGACCATCATGTTTAGCTTGTGGAAGTCCCTTTGTCAGCGGGTCCGCAACATTGTCATCAGTAGGTACTCTGCATATATTTACGTCTCCCCTATCAACGATCTCTCGAATGATATGAAAACGCCTAAGTATGTGTTTGGATTTCTGATGTGTTCTTGGTTCCTTTGCTTGAGCAATAGCACCATTATTATCGCAATAAAGGTCTATTGGATTAGCAATACTAGGAACCACTTCAAGTTCAGTTATGAACTTCTTAATCCAAACAGCTTCCTTTGCAGCATCCGATGCAGCAATATACTCAGCTTCTGTTGTAGAATCAGCGGTTGTACTTTGCTTGGAACTCTTCCAGCTTACAGCTCCACCATTTAACATAAACACAAAACCCGATTGCGATCGGCTATCATCTTTGTCGGTTTGGAAGCTTGCATCCGTGTAAGCATTTACAACGAGATCATCTTCCATTCCTCCATAGACCAAAAACGAGTCTTTAGTTCTTCTCAAGTACTTAAGAATCGCTTTTACAGCTATCCAGTGGTTTTCGCCAGGGTCGGATTGGTATCTACTTGTCATGCACAAAGCATAAGATACATCCGGCCTAGTACAAATCATGGCATACATGATGGACCCAATTGCCGAAGCATATGGAACATCATTCATTTTCTCACGCTCATCGTTTGTCTTAGGACATTGAGTCTTGCTTAGAGAAACTCCATGTAACACGGGCAAGGTGCCTCTCTTAGAATTTTCCATACGGAATCTTCTAATGACCTTGTCAATGTATGTACTTTGGCTTAAACCAAGTAGCTTCCTTGATCTATCTCTATAGATCTTGATGCCAAGTATATAAGCGGCTTCACCCATATCTTTCATTGCGAAGCACTTTCCTAACCAAGTCTTCACAGACTGAAGTGTAGGAATGTCGTTTCCAATGAGTAATATGTCATCCACATATAAAATAAGGAATAGCCTATGCTCCCACTAATCTTCTTGTATACACAAGGCTCATCTTCGTTCTTGATGAAACAAACTCTTTAACCGATTCATCAAAACGGAGATTCCAACTCCTTGAAGCTTGCTTCAATCCATAGATGGATCTTTGCAATTTTCATACCTTAGAATCTTGTTCAAAACCTTCTGGTTGTGTCATATACACATCCTCTTGAAGTTTTCCATTCAGGAAAGCAGTTTTGACGTCCATCTGCCATATTTCATAGTCATGATATGCGGCAATGGCAAGCAAAATTCTTATAGACTTGATCATTGCTATGGGTGAAAAGGTCTCATCATAGTCAATACCATGAACTTGCCTATAACCCTTCGCTACAAGCCTTGCTTTGTAAGTATGCACCTTCCCATCCATGTCAGTCTTCTTCTTGAAGACCCATTTGCATCCTATGGTTTTTACACCTTCGGGCGCATCAATCAAATTCCAAACTTGATTGTCTTGCATGGATTGCAATTCGGATTCCATGGCTCCAAGCCACTTGTCCGAATCAGGAGAAGACATCGCCTCTTGGTAGGTTGACGGTTCATCATTCTCAATGATTTCTACCTCATTACTATCCGTTACGAGAAATCCATATCTCTCGGGCTCGGATCATAACCTACTAGATCTGCGAGTTGCTTGTGTATTTTGAACAGTTTCCACACCTCCTTGTGGTTCTTGTTCTTGTTCCACTATTGGTTCAATGTTATTTTCTGGGTCTCGAATTTCTTCAAGATTTATTTTAATCCCACTGATTTCTTTGGAGAGAAACTCTTTCTCTAGAAAGACCCCAGTTCGGGAAACAAACACTTTGTTGTCCTCACGGTTGTAAAAGTAATATCCTCTAGTTTCGTTAGGATATCCCACGAAATTACATTTATCAGATTTGCGTGCAAGTTTGTCTGAGACAAGTCTTTTGACAAAAGCTTCGCAACCCCAAATCTTCATGAAAGACAGACAAGGCTTCTTTCCGCTCCACATCTCATATGGAGTCTTTTGAACCGATTTAGTTGGAACACGATTTAATGTGAAAGCAGCGGTTTCTAGGGCGTAACCCCAAAAGGATATTGGAAGATCAACTTGACTCATCATTGATCGAACCATGTCTAACAAAGTCCGATTTCTCCTCTCGGACACACCATTCCATTGTGGCGTTCCGGGTGGAGTCAATTGTGAAACTATTCCACAATTCTTTAGATGATCATCAAATTCTTGACTCAAGTATTCTCCACCTCGATCTGATCGAAGTGCCTTAATACTTTTGCCAAGTTGTTTTTCTACTTCATTTTGAAATATTCTAAATATCTCAAATGCTTCACTTTTATGTTTCATTAGGTAAACATACCCAAATCTACTATAATCATCAGTGAAGGTTATGAAGTATTGAAATCCTCCCCTAGCATTGCTACTTAATGGTCCGCATACATCGGAATGTATCAACCCCAATAAGTCGCTTGACCTTTCACCCAACTTGGTAAAAGGTGTCTTAGTCATTTTTCCAAGAAGACACGACTCACAAGTATCATATGACTCTAAGTCACATGAACCCAAAAGTCCGTCCCCATGGAGTTTTGAGATACGCTTCTCATTAATATGACCAAGATGGCAATGCCATAAATAGGTATGATTTACATCATTAGGTTTAGATTTCTTATTTACATGATAGACATTGTCATTATTTTCATTCTTGACATCCAAGATATAAAGGCCATTAAATGAATTAGCAATACCATAAAGTACATCATTTAAATAAATAGAAAATTTCTTATTCTCAATAAGAAACTTAAAACCTTCATTATCCAAACAAGAAATTGAAATAATATTTCTGCTTAAATCCGGAACATAATAACAATTGTTCAAAACAAGAATTAATCCGAAAGGTAAAGTGACTTCATAAGTCCCTACGGCTAATGCAGCAACTCTTGCTCCATTCCCCACGCGTAGATCTACTTCACCTTCTTTAAGCAGTCTCCTATTCTTTAGTCCCTGCACATTTAGACAAATGTGAGAACCACATCCGGTATCCAATACCCAAGAATCAGTGGTAGAAAGGAGAATATCTATCATATAGATACCTGAAGTCGACGCAGCCTTGCTGCCCTTCTTCTTCTTTTGCTCTTCCAAGAAAGCCTTGCAATTACGTTTCCAATGACCAATTTCTTGACAATGGAAACAGATTGCATCCTTTTGTGAATCGGGTTTTGCCTCAGAAGCCTTGGCAACCTTTGCCTTGCTTATTTTGGGTTTGACAACTTTATTACCCTTTCCATTGGCACTAGACTTCTTCCCATCATGAACCAAGAGCACAGGAGAACCTTTCTCCACAATTTTCATCTCTGCATTTTTGAGCATCCCATGCAACTCAGAGAGATTCTTATCCATTCCATGCATGTTATAATTCATCACAAACTGATTATAACTTTTAGGCAATGAATTAAGAATGAGATCCGTGGCTAGCTCCAATGGGATTGGATAGCCAAGTTTCTCAAGGTGCTCTACATAACCTTTCATTTTAAGAAAGTGAGGACTCACTTGTTGCCCTTCATTCATTTTACTAGTAGTGAATGCAACAATGGTCTTGTACCTCTCTTGCCTAGCTTGCTCTTGAAACATGGTTCTCAACTCCACGCCTATCTCATAGGCTTCCAAATGTTCCAAACTTTGTTGGAGTTTTGAACACATAGCAGCAAGCATGAGACAACTTACATCTCTTGAATCATTATGATGTTTCTTGTAATTGTCTCTTTCTACCCTAGGGGCAGTAGGCGGTGGTTCAGCAGGGAGAGGCCCATCGAGAATGTACAACTTATCTTCTTGCCTAAGAACGATTCTTATGCTACGGATCCAATCCATAAAGTTAGTACCATTCTCTTCGAGCTTATCCTTCTCAAGGATCGATCGCAATGACATTGATTGAGTGTTATTAGTCATTATCTACAAATATGCAAAATTTCCAAAATTTAATAAGTACCGATTTTCATTAAAGAGATAAATAATGTATTTTTCAAACAAAATACTCCCACTAAATTATATAACCTTCATATACATCCAATGTATAATATAATTTAATTGGGCTAAGATCCAACTTTAATTTAACTTTTGAGTCCACGGAGGCGGACCGCTCAAAAACTAAATTAATTAGGTAGACAATCATGTCAATCATATCACATATGATTCTTAGATCCTTTTATGAGATTCTTTGAGAAATCCAATTTCAAAAAGCATGTTTAATCTCATCATTTGCCTAGCCCAAAACTGTTTTGACGCCTAATTAAGTCCAACCATTTCAAACGCATAGGAACCATTCAATTTAACGCACCTTGCGGAGGCAATCCCACATTAAATTAATGAACCTCATCTTGCTCATACATGAATAAAATCAATGCACTTCGCGGAGGCGAACCCACATCAAAATCACCCATATATAAACAAGTGTTTTAATCATGGCATGGCAAAGAAGGACTTAAAACTTTCTTTGAAGGTTCATCACATATAGCATATAACACATTTATGAGCACATAATATAAACATGTTATACATCAAGTTTAGCCACTAAATTAATCTCCATTAATTTAAGCATGGTATTTATGTGTCATTAGTTTCTCTATAATTATGAGGATGAGACTATTTCAACTTCGGTTATTATCTCCAAATCGAGACAACAAGACGTGCGGTCGAACTAAGCCATCAGGCAACCACAATCCCGCACTAATTCAAGAAACCAAGAAAGTAGTCCATGTGGCCGAAACTAAGCAATAGATGGTCTCGATGAACGTAGGCCAATTGCATTCACAATTCCACATGGATCTCCAATCATTGAACCAAGAACCTTTGTTTCTCAATTTTAGCAATTATGAACTCTTCATAATTCTAACTTCGTTTTATCTTTGAAACTTTGATTGCGATCAATTTTGGGAAACACAATCTCGATGAACGCAGATTAGCCATCCAAAACTTGAACCAATCTAGGAATCACAAGACTAAAACAAATAGGAAAATCAAACCCCAAAATCCACACACAAACCAACTACCCAAAACCCATTCCAGATCAACAAGTCTGGACTGGTTCTGTTACTGGTTTTGTCGAATTTATCGAAAATTCCATATTCAGATTTTAACCAAAATCAGAACATATTTTGACCACCGAGCGCCCGCCTGGTCTTAAGCGAGCGGGCGCCTGAATGGTCAGAATGGTATAGAATTTTAAAGTTCGAAAATTTTGTCTCAAAATTATTTTTCCCCGATTATTAAAACTTTGATCCAATCAAAAATCAATAATCGAAATAATTCAGAATCCACCATAATTTTTATTGCGATTGAATCGTGCGATTAAAGTTGCAAAACAATAAACCACATAAAATCACAAAAGACATAAGCATCATATATTCCAATATTCATATCATGCTAGGCACATAAACAATTTATATACACATAACATGATCAAGGTATTGAAATAATCAACATGAACGGGGAGCTGATACCACTGTTGGGTTTCCAAGTAACATGCGCAGCGGAATATAGCAATTAAAATTTTAAGAAACCCAAAGCCATGGATCCGTTCATATGATTAAATCAAATACAACATAATGAATGAAGGAATAAACTAAACCTTGATGACTATCAAAGTTTTCTTTGGTCTTGGTGGAGAAACTTGAAGCTTTATCACAGACAAAATCACGAACTTTGTAGATGATAAAATTCACCCTCTAGCGGTGTCCACACTTCGAACGAATATCAAGAGACTCCTTGATCTTGGTTGCTAGACCAATAATTATGAAACACACTTTCACAATTCAATAAAGAACTATATGGAATTTATTTGTGAATTATTTTGTTCCTCAATCAATGATATCTTAGAACAAAATAAAATCTCTCTCAAACTCTTTGAGACTCACAAAAGCACTACTCTATATGGTCTGGCCGAATTGGGGTTTTTATACACAATTAAGACCTATTCCAAATAGGTAACTTGTGCCAAAAACCTTTCCTAATCAAATTAGGAAAATTCCTGCCGCCATACCGGGCGCCCGCCTGGTCCTACCCAGGCGCCCGCTCATTTGACCAGAAGGTCAAGTTCCTTTTTCCGGCTTGTTCAGGCGCCCGCCTGGTTCAACCCAAGCGGCGGCTTGGTTGACCAGGAGGCCCAGAACTTTTCCAGAAATTCCTTTGAGGTCATTCGACCCTAAATTCCAATATAGTCCTCTTATTTAAGATTCGTTCTATTGTGTGTGACCCTCTAGGATTACACTAAGTTGGCAATGGTCTCAAACATGATCCCATAAGATATGATTAGGTTCTAGCAAACCGTCATACCTACCCAAATAGTATAACTAGATACAAGTTCGCATTCCTTTAGAATATGTCACAATCCTTTTGTCCACGATGTCATTGAACACAAGTCATGGTCAAACAGTCAACTTGTCTTGTTCAATACTTTCTCGATTCCGAATATGTTGATAATTCAAATGCTATTGATCCAATCAATCCATTTGAGTCCGGCCGAACATTTCATCAACATCATTTCTTCGAGGGGTCCAAGCTTGACATCTCTCCATAGAGGGACAAATCCATTCAGCTTATTATTCTTCCCAACAGGAATCCGATTATGCCGATCATACCCTTTATAACTACCGTGTTAAGGTAGCGTTTGAATAAGTCAAACACAATGTTCATCAAGTGGAAGACTATAATAACTTCATGTCTAAGGATTCAAATGACATAACTAATATGAGATATATGTACGACATAGACCATGACATAAATCTCATACAGCGGGTCATGTCCAGTACCTTGTTCCAAACAAGTACCCATAAATCTAACATGATCATCCCATGACCATTTAGCCTTTATACTAGTGCTTAACAAGTACTAGGGACGGGGATTATTATAAGTAAACATGAACAACAATAATAATTAAAACATCTCTTTATTGATATGAAATAAATGATAAAAATTACAACGTTTATTAAACGTGCCTAGGGCACCACTACCAACAAAGGTTAGCCGGAAGGGCGTATTTTTGTTTTCTCGACGGTTTTTTCGGTATTTTCAAATACCTATTGCCCCGGAAGACCAAGAGAAAACTACATTTACTTGCCCCTTCGGCACCTTTGCCTATCGGAGAATGCCGTTTGGATTGTGTAATGCACCTGGGACTTTTCAAAGGTGCATGATGAGTATTTTCTCTGATTTTGTGGAAAAGTTTATGGAAGTTTTCATGGATGACTTCACTGTCCATAGAGACTCGTTTGATGAATGCCTTGCTCATTTAGGACTAGTGTTGGATAGGTGCATTGAAACCAATTTGGTCTTAAATTTTGAAAAATGTCACTTTATGGTCGAGCAAGGCATTGTGTTGGGTCATGTTGTGTCGAAAAAGGGTATTGAAGTTGACAAAGCTAAGATTAATGTCATTTCTTCACTTCCTTACCCAACCAATGTGCGTGAAGTCCGGTCTTTCCTTGGTCATGCCGGGTTTTACCGGAGGTTCATTAAGGACTTTTCAAAGATTGCTTCACCTCTATGCACCCTGTTGCAAAAAGAGGTTGATTTTAATTTTGATGATAATTGCAAGCAATCTTTTAATGAGTTGAAGTCTAGGTTGACAACCACCCCCATTATTCAAGCACCTGATTGGTCTCGTCCCTTTGAGATCATGTGTGATGCTAGTGATTATGCCGTGGGAGCGGTTTTGGGTCAAAAAGTGGAGCGTGCCTCGCATGTGATTTATTATGCGTCTATGACCTTGAATGAGGCACAACGAAATTACTCCACTACTGAAAAAGAGATGTTGGCGGTGGTTTTTGCACTAGAGAAATTTAGGTCCTACTTGTTGGGCACTAAAATCATTGTTTATACTGACCACGCTGCTCTTAAGTATTTAATGTCTAAAAAAGAGGCTAAACCGAGACTCATTCGGTGGATTCTCTTGTTGAGTGAGTTTGACATAGAGGTTAAGGACAAAAAGGGGGCTGAAAATCTAGTTGCCGACCATTTGAGTCGCCTTGTAATGGAGGAGGACAAGCCTTATAAACAAGCCCCAATCCGGGGTGAGTTTCCTGATGAGGTTCTTTGGGCAGTTAATTCAGTGGCCCCTTGGTATGCGGACTTGGTCAATTTTCTTGTCTCAAATAAATTTCCTCTGGGGATGTCAAAATCGAAAAGAGACAAAGTCCGTAGTGATGCCAAATATTATGTGTGGGATGAGCCCAACTTGTGGAGGCATTGTGCCGACCAAGTCATTCGGAGGTGTATTCCCGACAGTGAGGTGTCCTCTATTCTCAAATTCTGTCATGAGTATGCGTGTGGTGGTCATTTTGGTGCGAAAAAGACCGCTAGGAAAGTCTTGGATTGTGGCTTCTTTTGGCCAACTTTGTTCCGGGATGCGGTCACTTTTTGTCAGTCGTGTGATAGGTGCAAAAGGGTTGGTAATATTGGGCGCCGTAATGAAATGCCACAAACCCTCATTGTGAATTGTGAAATCTTTGATGTGTGGGGGATAGACTTTATGGGTCTGTTCCCTAATTCTTGTGGGTTTGTGTATATTTTACTTGCGGTGGACTATGTGTCCAAATGGGTGGAAGCCATCCCTACCCGCACCGATGATTCAAAAGTAGTGGTCAACTTCCTTAGGAGCAACATTCTGTGTCGGTTTGGGATGCCAAGGGCCATTATTAGTGATGGGGGGACTCATTTTTGCAATAAGACAGTCGAAGCTCTAGTCAAGAGATATTACATCACCCATAAGGTGTCGACTGCTTATCATCCCCAAACTAATGGTCAAGCCGAGGTGTCCAATAGAGAGATAAAATCCATCCTGGAAAAAACTGTGAACCCGAATAGAAAGGATTGGAGTCAAAGGCTTGATGATGTGTTGTGGGCTTACCGGACGGCATATAAGACACCGATTGGTATGTCACCATATCGGTTGGTGTTTGGTAAACCGTGTCATTTACCGGTGGAGCTTGAACACAGAGCCTATTGGGCGGTCAAAAAGTTCAACTTGAACTTAGAAGGTTCCGGTGAGGAGCGAAAATTGCATTTGAGTGAGTTGGATGAGATTAGGAGAGATGCCTATGAGAATAACCTCCTTTATAAGGAACGAGCGAAGATATGGCATGATAAAATGATCATTAGAAAGGACTTTAAGGTTGGTCAAAAGGTCCTTCTTTTCAATTCCCGTCTTCGTTTGTTTCCGGGCAAGTTAAGGTCTTGGTGGACCGGCCCTTATGTGGTGAGGGAGGTGTCCCCGCTTGGGACGGTGGTAATCTCTAGTCCTAATGAGGACAAAGGATTCAAAGTCAATGGTCAACGGTTAAAACCGTATTTTGAGAACGAAGTCGTGAATACCGTGGATTTGGAGGTGATTGATCTCCAAGACCCGGTATATGTTTGATAGCTTTGGATCCGAGTCTTGTCAAAGACTTTAAACTTTGATGCATGCCGGGTGTTTTCCCGGCGTTGGGTCTAGCTAAAGACGTTAAACAAGGGCGGCTAACCGGGAGGCAACCCGGATTTAATTTGCTTAATTTTCTTGTTTTTTTATTTTTATTTTAGGCTTTTAAATTAATTATAGTTGTATATTATGTTTTCAATTTTTGTAGTTTTATTTATGTTTGGAATCGGTGCTACTAAAGGTATATTTTGTTTTTGATGATGTGCAGGAAATCATGGTATAGAGGCTTACATGGGAGCACTTTTGGGAAATTTCATCCAGTCCTTGTGCCACAAGTGCTAAATTCTTGTGCCACAAGGGCTGGCAAAAAAAAAAAAAGAAAAAAAAAGGAAGGTAGCTTGGGAAATTTCACCCAGTCCTTGTGCCACAAGGGCTGGCCACAATGGGTAGAAAAAAAAAAAAAAAAAAAACCGGTCGGCTTCTCTCTATCTTCCCAAAAAAAAAAAAAAAAAAAAAAAAATCCCGTCGGCCTCCTCTCTTCTCTTCTCTCAAGCCGCCGCACCAAACCGACGGCACCCTCCTCCATTAATTCTGGCTCCCCCCTTCCCTCACGGTCTCTTTCTCTCTCCCTCTTTTTCTCTCTCTCATAACCCGACGAACTCTCTCTCTCTTCTTCCCCCATTGCCGTCGGCGACCCCCCCTCCCTCACGGTCTGTCTCTCTACCCGCTCACATCGCTCTCTCTGATCCCGTCCCTCTCTCTTCTTCCCTCCATTGTCGCCGCACCATAACCACCGCCCTTAGCCGCATCACCACCCACCCCATTCATTCCGACCCCCCCTCCCTCACAGTCTCTATCTCTCGCTCTTACCTTTCTCTTTCTCTCCCATAACCCGTCAACCACTCTCTATCTCTACCCACCTCCATCGTTGCCGACAACCATTGCTGGACGATCCAAGGTCCGACTACAATTCCCTCAACTCCGGTTTCTTGCTCTCGTCGCCGGTTGATTTCCAATTCCGGCAACTGTTGATTGCCTCCACGCGACAACTCCCTCCTCTGATTTGAAGTGCTGAACCGAAATCAACACCATTATCCTTCAATTTCGAGTTCCATAGCCGAATTTCAAAACCCTAGAAATTCAATTTTGGGTTTTTTGGTTCATCCTTCTTGGAGCAATTTTGGAGAGACAAGGAGGCTTGTTGGGCAGAATTGGAGCGTTGTAAGGTAAAAATCTTCTCGATTTTACTTGCAGTTTGTTTTCTTGTTGGATGTTGTGGTGGCTCGGTTGTTGATCGGAGGCTTGATATCGTTTTTGCGATTGTGCTCTTGTTATTATTGTTGATTATTATTGTTATTGGTGAGTGAATGGTGAGCGATGATAGTGTGAATAAATTGATATTGTGTTGAAATTGGTGGGTGGTGATTGTGTGGTTTCGGTGGCCATTGTTGGGGAGTTGTTATTGTTTTTGTGGGTTGTGTGGTTGGTAAATTGTTGGTGTTGTTTGTCATTGTGAATTGCTCATTATGGTGGTGACGGGTAAATCAAGTGCGGGAGGTAAAAAGCGGGCTAGGGAAGAGGAGCCTTTGCCTACTCCTTCCGGGGAAGTTAATTCGCTTGAGGAGAATAATTATATGGGTTTGAAAACCTTGACGGCGGATCAAAAGGAGAAATGGAAAAAACTAGATAGACCGAGCCGAAAGATTTTAGTAACAAAATTTTTGGATGTAACTGCTCTTGAACAATTGGGTCTTGATGCTCCGGTCGTCAGTTGATGCAAATGAGTGGTATTGAGAATTTTTTAGGGAAGAGCGCACCGGTGTATAGGAGATTCACCTTAGAATTTCTGTCCACTTTTGAGCGGGTTGTAGTGAATGGGGAAAGGAGCGTTCGGTTTAATCTTAATGATAAAGTGAGGGAGTTGAGTTATAGGGATATCAGGAAGTCGTTTGGGGTGCAAGAACCCAAAGACGAGTTTCTTGAAAATGACGAATTGGTGGATAAGTTTTTCTTTGAGTTGACTGGGAAGCCGATGCACAAACCCTTTCTCACATCAAAGTACCTCACTCACCCTGCGTGAGCGTTATTCTTCAGGGGTCTATCTATGACTTTTCTGGGAAAGAAAGAGTTGACCAAACTGAATCGCTTTGATATTGCAATGATGAGAACGGTAATTCCTGAGGCCGCCTCCCTTCCGGATTGGGTCGACAGTTTTCTTATAAGGTGTGACAATTTTGTATCTAAGCCAGGTGGTTGTATACCGGTGGGGGGGTATGATTACTCTTTTGCTTGGGAAGTATGCGAAACCCCCACCAGCTTCAGCAGAGTTTCTCGGGCCACCGGAATTCTATGATTTCTTTTTCCTGACTCGGTATGAGCGTTTCAAAACAATCATTCGAGATGATCAATCCTTGACATTTGAGTATGGGGACAACAACATTCCGATTCGGTGCCATAGGGGGGCGGTTTTCCGAGCGGTGATAAACCGAAAGACTGGCGGATGGATGGAGTGAATGATTGGGATGGGCGGTATCCTGAGGATAAGGTCCTAAGAAAAAAACAGGGACAATTGGCAGTTACTGAGGTTAGAGTCCCGGAGTAGCAGGAGGGTGGTTATGAGGCGATTATGAGACTGTTGCAGGAGAGGCATACACTTGCGGATAGGAGATGGGCTGAGTTCTCTGACCGGCTTGAGGCGCTGGAGGATCATGTGACCACTATCTTCGGACGACAGCGTCAGATGGAGCTGTGGATTCAGCAGCCAGAACCTCGGATCTATACGCCTCTTCCGGAACAGTTGCACACAATGATGGCTAATAGGAGAGCGGCTAGGATGAGGAGGCGCGAGTCCCGTGAAGCCCGTTCTTCAGGTGAGGCCTCAGGGTCTCAGCAGCAGCAGGAGTGATGGTACATTTCTTCCTTTCCCTTACGTTTAAACTGTCCTATACTTTTATTGTTGCACACATTGAGGACACTGTGTAGTTTAAGCGTGGGGGACGGGTTTGTAGTTGTATAGTATTCATTTTATTTCTAGATAGCTAGTTAGTTTTTCTTAAAAAAAAAAAAATTGCACAAGAAAAGAAGCCCGCTAGATTGAAAACCCGAAAGGGCAGTCTAGGCAAAAACAAGGGTGTGCAATAATAATAAAAAATAAAAAATAAAAAAATAAAAAAAAATAAAAATAAAATAAAAAAATAGAGAGGCTAAGTGAAAACCCGAAAGGGCGCTTAGGCAAAAGGTGAGATTTTGAGTGATGTTATCTTTTATTCACCGGTGATTGGCGGCATAAGGGAGGTTCGGAGTCTCGGGTAGGACATTTTTGATGTTGGAGGTTCGGTTAGTGGGTAATAGGATAGAAATCCTCGTTTTGCTTTTGGAGTTATAAGGGGGAGTAGGTGCTAAATACGAGGTGAGTTTTACGCGGGACCGCTACCCGGCTAAAAACTTATTTTTATGAGGGAGACTTGTAGTGTGAGACTAGCGTGGGGGAAATTGAGGATATTTTAGTTCCCCGTGGCTTTTATGAGTGGGCCTTAGTCAGGATACGGTTTTTCACTATCTTGGAGTTTGTATCGGGCTAAGGCCATTGATCTTTATTTGATTTCCTGGAGTTATATGGGGACGGAGTTTCTTATACTCCAAATTTGTTTGTGTTTGTTGACTTTTGACTGAGGAGGCTTAGAGGAGATTAGGGGTCATTTTCTCCCATGCTACGCTGATTAGACCGGAGTTTAGAGTGGGGATAGGATGTTACTCAGGGACGAGTAACGGTCTAAGCGTGGGGGAATTTGATATGGTGGATTTTGTATACATTATTTACCTTATTCTCTCATATATTTTGGCTCATTTTGATGTATTTTAGACTAGATTTGATGTATTTAAGACATTATTTTATCATTTGAGCTTTATTGTAATCCGTGGTAGAATAGTCGTTATTATTTAATTATTTTCCCGGATGTAATTTTTGATGAGCTTCAACGTCTGTCTCGATGGTCAAGTAGTCAAAGTCAAGTCAAAGTTAACTGGCGGAAGAGTGCAGGGACCAAACTGAAATTTCTGGAAGTTGAGGGGCTGTTTGGACAATTCTGAAACTTGGAGGACTGAACTGACAATATTCAAACTCCAGGGGCTGAATTGTAAAATGGTGAAAGTCAACCTCCGTACATAGTGAGCGGCGGCTGGGACTGATATTTTTTGGTTTTTGTTTATTTTATTTTATTATCTTTTTATTTTTGAATTTTAAAAATAAAAGTTATTATTAGTTTAGAATTAGGATTAGGTTATCATTCTCTCTGGACTTTGAATACTACGTTCTTTTCTTTTTCTCTCTGAAGCTTTGTGTAACCATTAATGGAGAACTAAACTCCATTACTTTGGGTTGGGATCTTGAACCTTCTTTAATTCAATTGAGGTAATTTTTCTTATTCTTTTGTTGATCTATTTATAATTTTGCTTGTTCTGATTCTAGATTAATATTTAGGGTTTGTGGATTTGGCCAATCCATTAGTTCTATTTCTTGATCTATGCTAGAATTCTCTGTTCTGTGCCAGAATTAGGGTTTTCACCGTAGCATCTCCACGAATTGTGTATGTGCCATAGCAATTCGGGGAGTAGGCAAAATTAAACGATTATCTAGTAACCTAGAAAGCGTTCTTGATCTTAGTCTCTTAAATTGAATCAATTAATTCTGCGATCTAGACTGTGCCAGTTAGATTAATTTATTAATTAGGGTTTATAGTGAGTGTGCCACTGTTATAGACTAATCTGTAAGAAGAGACAGAGATGCAATATATCTCGTGATCAAGTGAATAGGATTTACGACGAATAAGAAGTACCAATGAAATTGAATTAGAGGACGGGGATAGTGATCAATCTGAAGTGCTTTTAAATCATTGTTTTTATCATCTTAGTTTATTTTCCCGTCTTAGGAATTAATTAAAATCTCAATTAAACCCCCAATCTGGTCAAGTGACTGTTCGCAAATAATCATCGTTCTTCGTGGATCGACCCTGACTTACCCTAATTACATTATTAGTGGCCAAGTTAGGTCTAATTTAGTAGGTGTGCGACTTAGCCTACCAATCAGTCTTCGCCAGATTGGGAAATAAGACTCTTAGCGGAAACTCATATACCCCCTCTCAAAGGGCAAGGAGAGAGGCGGATCTAAGAGATCGTATAGAAACCTCTAAAGCTCTCAATATTCAAAAAACTCCCGTCACTCCCCTCACTCCTGATCAAATCCAAAAGAAAATCCAGATCCTGACAGACAGGCAGAATCTGGTAGCGGAAGGGCTACAGTTGAATCTAGCCCTGGAGGAGCTGTTTAATGCCGAGGCCAATGCTGGAAGCCCCCCTGAAAAATCAAAAACCCATGATCTGAAAAGTTCTAAAAGCAGAGCCAGCAGGGTTGTAGGAGAAAAAAGGCGGACAATCCTTGTGGACGATGACGATGAAAGGGGAGAGGAAGAGGGGGAAAGTGAGGAAGGAGAATCACAGCCCAGAAAGCCTAAAGGTCAATTTAAAGGGAAGGCAGTTGTTAAAAACGGCGATAAAACTACAGAAACAGTAAAAAGGGCTAAAACGGGGGACATAATGGATCAAAAGTTCCAAAGAATGATCGCGGAGCTATGGGAGTCCAAGCAAAACGTAACAAAGTGCGTTGGACCCATGGACGCTTTCGCATCATGGATCAATGATTCCCCAATCCAAAGAGGAAAGGTACCCACGCTGGACGCGTATGACGGCTCATCTAATTCAAAAAGCCATGTTGGGCGATTTGAAGGGCAGATGGCTCTGTTTTCAACAGACGAGGCCGTGAAGTGCAAAGCTCTCGCCTCCACCTTTAAAGGGAAGGCGTTGGGATGGTTATTAGCCCATAAACCGCGCTCTATCTGCAGCTATGAGCAATTGCGGACTTCATTCTTGAACTCGTTCGCGGGCGCTGGGGAGGCCGCAAGACCAAAATCGGACCTATGCGGCGTTAAGCAATATCCCGGGGAGAACACGAAAGCATACATCAATCGGTTCCGAAAAATGACCGAGCAGATTGTGGATTTAACAAAGAACGACATCGAACTATGCTTCCTAGGGGGATTAAGATCTCATACTTTGAGGCAGGAGTTTGCTTGCCGAAAACCCGAGGGGACAGAAGAGATGTATAACAGGGCCATCGCTATGGCCGGAGTAGAACCTGCATTTATGGCTGACGCGCGCAGGAGCGTAAGGGAAAGAATCGAGCCCGCTCATGATCCCCGTCATCACTCAGGCTATACGAGAAACAATGGTGGCTGAGGTAGAGGCAGACCAAGGGGCATGCCCAATTTTAAAAGAGGCGATGACAGTGCTTTCACCCCTTTGATCGCACCAAGAACCGAGATCAAAGGGGTGAAAGCCACGGGCACACTACGGATGACTGTTTCCAGTTAAATAAAATAATACAACAAAAGGTGGAGGCCGGGGAATTGAAGAAATGGATCACGGGGTCCAGCAGTAAAGGTGAATCCCTGCGGGGAAATGTTCAATACGTCAGAGACAATGATGTAGACGGGGAAGGACGTTATGACATTCAGTACATAGGAGAGGAAGCCCCAAGCAACACCCAGCTTTCCATCTAGATCAGACGACTGGAAAAAGTATTCTTGATACCCACTTACCCGCCCGAGCAGGAGGAAATGATCGGTTTCAAAAGGAGTGAATTGGCATCCACCCTTTTCCATTCAACACAACCATTAACGATCAAAATGGCTATAGGAAGGGCGGACATTGGAAGAGTCCTCATTGATACCGGGGCTTCGCGGGATATATTGTACTTCCACTGCCTGGAAGAAATGGGAATGTCCGAGGCGCACTTAACTCCGTACGCGGGTTTGTTAGAAGGGTTCACAAACCACACAGTCTATGCCAAGGGGACAATTGACTTAGAAGTAACCATCGGGGAAAGGCCGTTTGAGAAAACAGCCCGCGTTACGTTTATGGTGATCGATCTGAAATCCCAATACAACGCGATACTGGGCGTAACCGCACAAGCTGCCCTTGGAATAGTGGCCTCGATCCCTCACCAAAAAATCAAGTTCAGCACCCCTGTGGGGACCGCGTGTATTGAGAATAAACTCGAGCTCTTCCTCAAAGTAATAGAGAGGAAGAAGAAGAAGGAAAGCGCAGCGAAGCAAAAGCTGGGAAGCCCGAGGGAGGCAAAAAAGGCCAAGGCAAGTGAAGAGGAGGTCATAGACGCGGCCATGATCGGACGTTGTCTTTCCACTCAACAAGGGCAGAATTCAAGCGGAGCAGGAGAGCCCGCCGTATAGCCGCGAAAACCGAGCACATTAATATTGCAATTGATTCGCTGCATGACCGAGAAGTTACAGATATTTTCCCCAATGATGCTTTGGAAGATGTGGTTATATATCCGGCATACCCCGAGCAGACAATAAAGGTCGGGCTAGAGATCCCCGGGGAGGAAAGGAAGGTTCTGATAGAATTATTGAGAGGAAGTCTGGACGTGTTCGCCTGGACCGTAGAAGATATGGAGGGGATAAGCAGAGAGGTGATCGAGCACGAACTAAATATCGATCCCACATTCACCAGGGTACTTCAAAAAGAAAGATATTTTTCCCCGGAGAAGAAGGCCGCGATCAAGGTCGAGGTGGATAAATTGCTGAAAGCGAAGATCATAAGCCCGATCAAATACCCGGTGTAGTTAGCCAACATAGTAATGGTGACCAAAGCAAATGGGAAATGGAGGATGTGCGTAGATTTTACGGATCTAAATAAGGCCTGTCCCAAAGACTGTTATCCCCTCCCCCGGATCGACCAGTTGGTAGACTCTATCGCCGGGCATAGGGTATTGAGCTTTATAGATGCATACTCGGGCTACCATCAAATCAAAATGAAGGAGGCTGATGTTCCGTCCTGCGCCTTTTACGGTGCGGGCAAAACTTACACTTTTAACAACATGACGTTCGGTCTCAAGAATGCGGGCGGTACATATCAAAGAATGGTGGGAATCGTCTTCGACGATCAGTTGGGCCGAAACCTGGAAGCATACATCGATGATATGGTTATCAAGACCAAGGAAACCTCTCATGATATTGCTGTAGCAGAAACCTTCACCAGCCTCCGAAGAAACAATATGAAACTTAACCCATCCAAATGCGCCTTTGGAGTAAAGGCAGGAAAGTTTTTGGGCTTCATGATGAACCAGAGAGGGATAGAGGCAAACCCGGAGAAAATCATGGCGTTGATAAATATGCAACCCCCCAGATGTGTTAAGGAAGTACAGAAGCTGAATGGCTGCATCACGGCCCTAGGGAGGTTCATCGCCAAGTCAGCAGAAAAATGCCTACCTTTCTTCAACACTTTAAAAGGAGGAAGAAAGGAAGGTTTTGAATGGAACGAGGACTGCCGGAATGCATTTGAGCAAATAAAAGCCTACCTGGGAAAGCCGCCGCTGTTGAGCAGCCCTGTTTTGGGTGAAGAACTCTATGTTTTCCTGGCCGCAACAGATCACGCAGTAGCCGCGGTTCTGGTAAGGGAAGAAGGTGACCTTCAGAAGCCCGTGTATTATGTCTCCAAGGCACTATCCGCAGTAGAAGGACGCTACTTGAACATTGAAAAGCTGGCTTTCGCCCTGCTTATAGCCGCCCGGAAGCTACGGGCATACTTTATCGCCCACCCTATCACGGTCTATTCGGATACCCCACTGAAGAAAGTGCTCCATAAGCCCGAATCCTCGGGGAGGATGCTGTCATGGTCTATAGAGCTGACTGAGTTTCAGATTACTTACTCCCCGCGAAAGACCATCAAAGCACAAGCACTGGCGAACTTTGTGGCAGAAACCACGTTTGAAGCAAAGGAAAGAAAAGCGGACAAAATCCAGCCCGCTAAAGCAGAGAAAAAGCGGGGAAAGAAGGCCATAGATGATGGGGAAAGACCGGAGAATTGTTGGTCGTTAAGTGTTGAGGGATCCTCGGGAAAAACTGTTAGTGGCGCCGGAATCCTATTGATCGCCCCAGAAGGTCAAAGGTTTAAACGAGCTTTGAGGTTTAAGTTCGCGGTCTCCAACAACCAAGCCGAGTACGAGGCATTGATAGCGGGCTTGGAATTAGCCCGGGACATGAAGGTGTCCAATTTAATCGTGAAGAGCGACTCACAGTTAGTGGTAAATTAGGTCAAAGGGGAATATGAGATAAATCACCCGGTGTTGCTCAAATACAAGGAGCTCGTAGCAAACCTATTAAAGGAATTCGAGTACCACGAGCTAACCCAAGTTGACCGGGCTGAAAATTCCGAGGCGGACTTGCTTTCAAGAATCACTAACGAAGACATTGCAAAGCTTAGTGTGGACTGCTGGATAGAATTCACGGAGCGCCCGGCCATTGACAGGACAGAGATCCACCAAATAGGGGAGCCCGAGAAGGATTGGGTGGACGAGATTAAGGAATACATCGAAAAAGAAATCCTTCCCAACGATCCGGATCGAGCAAAAGTTTTGAGGAGACAGGCCGCTAGATACACGGTCATTGACGACGTGCTTTATCGAAGGTCTTTTACCAAACCCCTACTAAGGTGTATGAAATCTGAGACCATCACCAACTTGTTATACGAAGTTCATGAGGGCGTATGTGGAGGGCATCCCGGAACCCGGACACTATCCGATAAAATCAGATTCCTCGGGTATTACTGGCCGACAATGAAAAGAGATGCAGAGGAATATGTTCGCAAATGTGATCAATGCCAGAGGTTCGCCAACATTCCGAGACAGCCATCCACGGAGCAAAGCTTGGTCGTCCCAACTTGGGCATTCGATATGTGGGGGATTGATCTGATTGGGCCTTACCCCAAAGCGCCCGGAGGAGCACAAATGGTAGTGGTGGCAGTAGATTACTTCACAAAATGGGTAGAAGCAAAGGCCCTGGCCAATACCACCGAAGCAAACATCATCAAATTTGTCCACGACCATATATAATGTCGTTTTGGTTCGCCGCGGGCTATCGTTTCCGATCATGGACCTCAATTTCAATGCAAGTTTACGGCAGAATGTAGAAGACTAAATGTAGAGCACCGACAGTCCTGAGTAGCAAGACCGCAGGCGAATGGGCAGGCCGAGGCCGCTAATAAACTGCTCATGACCGCATTGCACAAGAACCTGAAGGGATGAAGCGGGCGTTGGATGGAAGAGCTCAGTACTGCCCTGTGGGTTGTCCGCACCACTACGAGAAACTCAACTGGAGAAACCCCTTTCTCTTTGACATATGGGTCGGACGCAGTCGCGCCCGTGGAGGCAGCTTTGCCCACCTACATGGTGGACCATTTTGATGAAACAAAGAATGAGGAAGCCCGAAGAAACGACTTAGACTCTCTTAAAGAAAAACGGTTGCAAGCACGGGCAAAAATGGTCAATTACAAACAAAAAGCAAAGGTTCATCATGACAAGAGAGTAAAAAAGAGGTCATTCGCCGTAGGGGACTGGGTATTAAGGAAAGTCGAAGTCACGGGAAGACAGCCCGGATACAACAAGCTCGCACCCAATTGGGAGGGGCCATGTCAGATAGCCCGCATAATCAAGGAAGGGACTTACAGACTCCTCACCAAAGAAGGGAAGGACTTAAAGAACGCTTGGCACAGCTACCACTTGAAGAAGTACTGCCCTTAAAGATTGTATTCCCCCTTTTTATTAGAAATCCGCCTGTTTTCTATTTTCTGCATTGTAATTTTGATGTACGGCTCTATGAGCGAAAAAAAAAAAAAAAAAGAAGATGAAAGATCAATAATATTATGTTTGTCCCATTGAAACGAAAGATCATAGATAGATACCGAAAAGAAAAGCATGTATTCTGCAAGATATGACAAAGTGCCAAACCACCAAGGCCCCGCGCCTAAAATACCGTTGCATGAATCTTCATGCACGATGCGCGGTCATACGCCCTCGAGCTAGACCGTAAGCCCGTCAAGGGAAATACCGTTGCATGAATCTTCATGCGCGGTCATACACCCTCGAGCTAGACCGTAAGCCCGTCAAGGGAAATACCGTTGCATGAATCTTCATGCACGATGCGCGGTCATACGCCCCCGAGCTAGACCATAAGCCCGCCGAGGGAAATAATCATGAATACCAGACATACAAAGTTCAAGGCACATTTACATTAATCAGGCAAAAGGGGCCCCACAACAGCCTGGGGCCATAGCCTTGAAAAACAAAGAAGAGATACAAAACAAAGTGATCAAGGAAAAACAATGAATGCTTGGCAATTCCAAGGCAACCAGCAAAAGGGCAATAAAATACAACGGAAGTAAATGTCAGGGAGATATGGGGTCAAGAGAAGAACAAATAGATACATAACAAAATCAGGTCAAAATACAATCAAATGTTCAAGATTCGTGAAATCTAGGACTGTTACAAAAGGTCCCAGGACGTAGCCCGGTCTGATCTTCAACTGGCCGGAGGAGGATTGGCTTCCACTTCTGGAACAGAATCAAAAGCATTATGGTCAGCTGCAGAACGAGCCAGAGCTTCAGAGGCTTCGGCTAGAGCGGAGGCAAAAGTTGAAAAAGGGAGAACAATACCTTCGACGAAGGGGCCATTGGGGCCAAAGACCTTCTCCAGAGCTGCGGCCAGAGACAAGGCGGATTCATCACCTGTAAACCGCAAATCATCTATCATTTTGATCAAGGGTTGAACGGTTACAGGTGAAACCGGAGGCAAAGCATTCCGAACTGACTCGGGCAGGGCCTCAAGCTGATGATCGGCAAAGGTCACTAAGGAATGACCATTAAAGCATTCCGGATCCGTGGCCACGATAGAACAAATAATAGTGATCTCTTGAGCAGTGTATTTCCCCGTGGCCGCAAGATTCCGGGCAATAGTGTGCACCGCCTGCTCATACTGCTCGTTGCCCGCGATGGATATTTTCTCGGAGTACTCAGCAGACTCTTTGAATTCAGCAACCGCCTTGCCCCTCTCCTCCTCCAAGACCCGCTCTCGCTCATTTTCATAGCGCATTTGATCAAGAAGTTTACCGTCCAGCTCATCCACTCTGTTGGACAGCTCCTCGGATTTCTTCTTCTCCGCTTCTAAAGACTTCAGGAGCTCAGCATTACGAGCATCAACACTTGCCTTCTCGGCCTCAGCCCGCTCTTTGGCTTCTCGAGCAACTGTCAGATCACTGCTCAATTTAGACACCTCCTTGGCCGCGCTAATGACCTCCGCATCTTTGCTCTTCAACTCCTTGCCAGCGCTCTCCACAGCCTTGGTCAACTTATGGATCTCCTCCCTCGCCGCCATCAGCTCAGTATTCATCGCCGCGATCACGGCGGCGTCAGCCTCATGTTGAGTCCGCAGATAGATAACCTCGTTGGCAATCTGCAAATAACAAATATGATTACACTACGGGGCAGAAAGAAGCACGACATGTAATCCAAGTCAAAGACGAACCTCGGTCAAACACAGGCCCACATTGCCCGCGGCGGCGATGGGATTCGAAGCAGCCAAAACCTTCTGTTGATAATCAGGAAAATAGAGGCGGTGCATCAGCCCGTCACCAACATAAGCATTAGCGCTTCGGCGACTATGGAGATCCAGCCCATAAACCTTTGGGGCCTTGGCTATCTTGAGCCCGAACTCCCGGGCACGCTCTCTATCCTCAATTGACTCCACCGGATATAGATTGGAGCACATGGTCCCTCTCGAAGGAGATAAAACCGTAAAGTCGCCAGAGGAAGAGCCGACCTTTTGATATTTATCCCTCTGAGGGGACGTTGGATCCCCGATGGCGGATCGTTTCTTTGTTGGCTCGGGAGCAGATAGACCTATGCCAGGAGCCTGAGAAGAGTGGCCGGTTCCGATCACAGTTTTACCGCGGCCAGCGCCTTGACGGGGATTCGGAGGCAGATTCCGGGTCAATTGCGGCTGAGAAACCACCGCTCCGGATTTATCAACTTTGTCCGTAATAGGGATCTTGACCCCAGGAGCCTCCATCTTTTTCATAGCATCGGCTCTCCTTTGTTTTTCAAGAGCTGCGGCTTTCCTGGACGCGATCTTAATTTCTGCTGCGGTCTTGGGAGGCATCGTGTCAGTCGGATCTGCGAACAAGAGCAGCAGTCAGATAGATGAAACAGAGCGAAAAAGACAGGAAAAATAGTATGAAAGGGTACAATGAAAGAGACCGAGTAAACCAGGGTCTGGACACGTCTCCCCCGAATTACAAGCAGAGCAATCAGAAAGGAAAGCAAATGATTGATGAACTTTCCAATCAGGGTCTCGCAACAAAGGGGCCATGATAACCCTAGGCTCGGGGCCAGAAGCGCGCCTCGGGGCCACCCCGGCGAAGGTCAGAAGCTCTTCATCGCTAATAATCGCTGAGACATCGTAAACTTGAGGAGTCTCCACCACCGACTGATCATCCAGGGTAACCCTCTTCGTAAACCGAGCAAGATAAGCCTCCATCGCCGCGCTCAGATCTCGGCCTTCTTCCGGATCGAGAAAATTTTGGCGGGACATCGAGATCGGTGCTAGATTGTCAGGGCGAGGGAACGGCCAGCCTAACCGATTCTGAATAACGAAAGGGTATCTTTGCCATTGATCGAACTTATTGGTAGCAGCGGAAAATATTTTCTCAGACCGCGGTTTGGTCTTCAAACTCAAGCAGCCCGCAGTAACTTGATGGGTAAAATAAATATGGAGCGCGGACAAAGAGGGCTCATACCCCAGCACACGACTTACGACTATAAAGGACACCAGATAATGAATGGCATTCGGGGTCAAGTCCATAGGGAGGCAATGGGTGAACTCAAGAAATTCACAAATAAATGGGTCCAAAGGAAGGCGCAGCCCATTTTCGAACTGAACCGGATAGAATATGCAGGCAAGGTTCTCGGCCCGGATCAATGGAGGAGTCATTGATTTACCGCCCATAAGAGACTCATATTCAATAAGACCATGGACAAGATAGACTTTGGAGTCGACATGAAACTGCGATAAATACTCATCATCGGCATCCTCCTCGCTCTCGTCCCTCAGACCCGCACCAGAGCAAGACGCACCTGCTTGATTGGTCCTCCTGTTATTAGGGCCCTCAGGAAAGGAATCTACGATCCTAACAGGGGAGCGGAGCAAGTTGACCTTGCGGGCAGTATCAGGGGCCAACCTCTCCAGTTGCCCGCATGAGTCCGATTGAGTGTCTGAGGAACCACCTCCCTCGACATCACGGGAAGGTTCATCCAATAAGAATTCATCGACATCATCAGCCCGCTCTGAAGCATCCCCGCTGCTGGTTACCTAAATCACCCCAGCATCCATAGAAATGTCGCGGTCATGGCCCTGAACGGGCAATTTGTCATCCAGAGGGGTATCCAACCAAGACTGAGCATCAGATCCGCTCGCAGACACGCGGTCTCCACCTAAACTCACCAACCTTCTAGCATTACCGGCCATATCTACATTATCGAGGAATCGAGTTAAAACAGCTTTCACAAAAACCCCTAACTGTTCCTCGCCCCCTAGGACCCTCATTCTCCCCGAATCAAAATGGACCGAGGGACCTGTCTCCCACAGTAGGGGTAGGATCCAAGAGTCCCAATCATAGAATATATCTATGGTCCTGAAAGCCTCCAAGGAAAGTCTTTTCCAGGCATTTATCAGGTACCGGTAAATCCCTCCCGTTCGTCGACAACAACAAAAAAGGTCCGGACGAAGCATTCTCCCCAGGTCCAATTCATCCATAACCACAGTCAGAGGTCTTTTCAACAAAACTTTATAAAATCAAAGATGGACCCAGGATTCCTAAGAAAGAGGCAAGTCAACCGGTTAGAAATCGAAAACTCGGTGGTTAAAAGTTAAAAACTTGGTTCGTGATGTTAGAAGTTTTGAAGACTCGGCGTTTTAAGATTCTACCCCCGATGAACGGTGGAAAGGACCAAAGTCAGAAAGTTAGCAATCAGAAGTCAAGCGATGAAAATAAAAATGGGAAGCACTACCTGTTAATTGATCGAGTTAAGGAAATAGAAGAAGCAAATCGTCATCGTTATCAGCAATGATTCTTCCGAAAGCAATAACCAAAGATTAAAAGTGCCGAAGGTTTTTGAATAAGCCAATTAGGGTTATTTATACCCCCAGAATGGGTCGGGTTTTGTCCAAGACCCGGAACGACCCGGCATACACCCGGAAAATGAAGAGGTGGGAATCAGCTTTTTTCGAATTCCAATGACGGTTCGCATTTAATGAGCATGCTCCTTGTCATATCAAGGACCTGATAGCTACGTCACTAGCCTGACTCGAGGGGCCCACTGTCCTATCGTCAACCACCATCGTGAGACTCCCGTCCCATGATATTCCGTGCGCGTATTTACTACAGTTTGCCCGGACCGAGCCATGGAAATGTAACTCCTCGCGCCGCTCATAAATAAGCTGACCCTCGTAGTTAGGGGCCACTGATGAGACCGAGCATCACAGACCGGACCGGACCTGGTTCAAAGCAAGTACAAGCGAGTTCGACTACACCGAACCGGATAAGCCCGCAAGCGAGAAATCCTGAGAACCCCGGGATTCCTGATGACCATGACCAAGATGGCTCTGCCTCCCGCTATCCTAAGGGTCCCGTGTTGATCACTCAACCTCCTGCCCGGAGCCCGCAGTATCCAGCTGTCACAAACGTACAACTGACGTTACTTGTTCGTACCTGACATACCATAACGGTTGGTGGTGGAACCATGATTCCCTGACAACACGCCACGTTCTCAGCCACTCCCCTGGCCGAACCAATGAGGACCTGCCGCGTGTCTATCCGGTACCAGAGCGGTTAGTACCTTAAACCTACCCCCTTCTTCTACTCATATAAATACTCCTATCCGCCCCCAAGGGCCAGGTACGTGCTCTATCCTATTCACACACACAAGGTCTTCATTGAACCTTCCACTTAGGTTTTCCTCAGAGATCTTACTCTCACACCCGAGGGTCTAAGCCGGATTCCAACCCGGCCTTGGTCCTAACGGTGTTCTTGTCTGTGTTGTGATCAGGATCAAGAGACAGCTAAATTGGAGTCCTATCTCGGTGACCCCAGATTCTCAGGGGGTCATCAAAAACAGCTTCAAATCCTAAAATTGTTGTGAGATCGGCATGAAATATCTACAGCAAAAACTTAAGAACGTAAGTAGCAAAATGTATGTGAATTTGTTACTAAAATAAGGATCATATGTTCATACCGAAGAAGGAGATTCATTAAGTAGATGTTCAACAGTTTTCCCCAAAAACACAAGACATTCTCTCTCCCATAATGAGAAGTACGAAGTGGACGTACTATCGCTAACCTTGACAATAACATTGTACGTGTCATGCACAATTTTCATTAGGAGTATAATTTAATTGTTTTGCGTTTATAATTAGTAACAACGAAAATGAAGTTATGGTGTACTATTTATTTGTACATACTTTAATTTTGCAATACTATATACATAATGAAAGTATAGGAAAAATGTTTACTCCCTCCGTCCCATTCGAATTAGGATAAAATTCTATTTTGGGTGTCCCATTTGAATTAGTACAACAAAAAAATGGAAGTCTTTTATTTAATGGGAGTCACATGCACACTCACAACAACTTTCCACTCATTATTCTCTACTCCCACTTTCTCTTTCCTACTTCACTTTTCATACAAACAACTCGTACTCCACTAAAACGTTTTCCTTAATCCCCGTGAACAACCCAAAAATCCTAATTCGGGTGGGACGTAAGGAGTATAATTTAAAATAGAACTCCCTCCGTCCTACTTTAAAGTTTATAATTTTATTTTTGGAATGTCCCATATTAACGTTCTTAGTTACGTTATTACTTAATTTTTTTGGAATTTCGAAAGAGGACACCGACAAATGTAAATTTATGAAACCAAACACGATTTCCAAGTTAGTTCTTGGGAATAGAGGCAAAACGAAAAGGCGATAAGAAAAGTAAGGGGCAGAAAAACCTACCTCGGTGATGGGGATGAAATGACCTTTGGTGAAAGTAGTAAGCATGCGGGCAAATTGCAGTTTGGTTACCCATGTTTTATCAATAGTTGCAATGTGGTTCCCAACAATGTAAATTTTGCAACCCCCTAGCCAACATTGTCGATTTGTTGCAATCAAATGTAAAATCAGTTAAAAACTAACTTTCGTTAACTAAAATGAGCCATGTGTCACGTCCATGAATTTAAAGGGGAAAAATAGAGAAAAGTGTATAAAAAAAGAAACAAAAAAAAACCTTCTTCTCCGGATTCACCCTACCAATTTCCTACCCCTTTCTTCACCAACATCAAACTCAACTTTTCCAGTCCCTCTATCTAGCGCTCACATCTCAGATCTCCAAAATACTTCGCCCCACACTTCAATCAATAGATTTCAATAGGTGGACGGTGGGGTGACGTGGGAGATCCCCAACTGTTGACAAAGCAGATGCAAGTTGAACACCCCTTGTATATGAGTTCCATGATTCCAACTCTAATTCGTCGGAGAATTGAGATAATTATCTCGACCACTGAGTAATGATTCTTCCATTTTAATTATACTAGTTAGCGACCCGTCGATACTCGACGGGACATAATAAAAGTAATTAATTATAAATAACTTAAATACTCCCTATGTCTCCAGTTAGTGTAAACCAAAATATTGGGCACACAAATTAAGAAAAAGTAAGAGAGATAAATAATGGAAGGAAGTGTTTGTGAGTATGAGAAATTAAAATAGGAGAGAGAATGAGTGGGAGGAATAGTAAGTTGATTAGTTTTGTGAGTGTAAAAGTAAAGTAAGAGAGAGAATGAGTGGGTGAAATAGTAAAGATTCTTTGCTATTTTTGGGCAGTTCACACTAACCTGAGACAGACGAAAAAGGAAATAAGTTCACACTAACATGAGACGGAGGGAGTATACATTTTTAAAAATTAATAAAATTGTTTACTAAGTTTAATTCTATTCTCATCTCCTTGATTCTTGTAAAATGATTCTTGTAACCTTATTATTTATAGTATATGAAATCTTTAGAAGCGTAATACTTGTTATGCAATTATCACACATCTACTAAAGAGAGAAACATAGACCAGTATATAGATTTGAGGAGCTACTCTCCTTCTCACCAATTGGTTGTAAGGTGGACCCTCTAATATAGTTTGTTACCGGCTCGGTCTAGCCTATGTTCATACTTAGGCCTCTCTCTGCTTCTGACATATCTCTATTCTAAGATGGTATCAGAGGCACCAATCTATGTTGACCTGATCGCTTCCATTGTTTTTATGGACCCTCTGCTATCTCTTCTACAAGGTCCACTACACGTGTAGGCCCAACAGCTCATGATGTTGCTCCGCATCACCCGATTAATAAGTCTACGTCGTAAGCCTTAGCAAAGTCTGAGTGCCTGGATATACATGAGGGGGCGTGTTGGACAAATATACCATATCTACTAAAGAGATAAACATGGACTGGTATATAGACTTGAGGAGTTACCCCCTTATCACCAATTGGTTTTAAGGTGGAACCTTCAACAGTGGCGAAGCCACATAGTGCTTATGGAGGTTAGCTGACCCCTTTGGATCTTGGAGCTCTATGAATTTCACCCCCTTCAAATTATAATAATAGCATTTTTACTAATAAAACCATTAATTTTGACCCCTTTAATTATTGGAAAAAAATACACCACAAAAATAATTTCGACCCCATTTAAGAAAAATCATAGCTTCACTTTTTTTGTCGTTAGTATGAGGAAATTTGAGTAATAATTTTAGGTTGATATAATTATCGTAATAAAAATCTAAAAATTGTTATTGATAGTATTGTTGATGGTCTATCAATGATAAGTTTTAAATTTTCATTAATATAATTAAATCAACATAATTAAATCAACATAAACTCATTGCACAAAGTTCTTTTATAATAACAGTGGAAAAAATGTGAAAACATTTTAGGACGGATGGAGTATATACCTGCAAAACTAAAAGTTTTTTTTAAGGTGCAAATTAAAAGTTTAAAAAATAGATAACTAAGATTTTCATACACTTTTGTTAAAATTTACAAAGTAAACTCACAATTAGTGTGAAAAATAATGGCAAGTTTTAATTCCTTACTTGAGTTTGCAAAGTAAACTCATAATTAGAAAATTGAAATTCATTTGAATCATAAAATAAACATGCAACTAAATAAATTTACAACACGCAAAAATATTAATGTAACGTTGATTAATTAAAAAACAATATTTTCTGTAAATATTGTCGTGGAAATGATTGTAGTAATAAGGCTTTGGGCAAATAGAGTGACACATACCTGAATAGAGTCATTTAGGTGTGAATGCCATACTTGAAATGTTTACACTGAGAAAGAAATACACCAAGATATGGTATTAATAGAAAAATATAAACAGTATCTCAATAGCAGCATGTTATTTGTTCTTTTGAAATTTTAGAAGGGTATTATCTTCTAATTGGTAAACTAAAATAAAGGGAGCATTATTTGAAAATAAAAATTTGATTTATTAGTTTATCTTGATATTTCAATCAATTTTTTCAAGCCAATCGATTAGTCAATCAGATAGGAATGAGATAGTTCCAAACTAACTATGTAACCATTTAAATCATTTTAGGATTTGCCTACATCTTTAAAAATTTAAATAGTTTTATTTGATAGAGCTAACAATTATTTAAAATTTTAAACCAGATTTCTACATTTTTTATCCATGAAATTTCAACTAAGCTAATGCTGTCACGTGGAATAATGATGTGGAATTCCACGTGGCGCGCTGTAGAAGCATGAAATATCTCTGCTATATTATATAGATAGATAGATAGATAGATAGATTGGGTCAATGATTATCTCAATAATGGATGAAGGATAGAGAGAAAAAGAAAGAGAAACAAAGTGTGGGGGGGGGGGGCGTGGTCGGGGGTTGGGGGTGGGAAGATGACCGTTTTCTCCAATTACTATGAGAAAAATAGAAAGAGAAGGGTTAATCTCTTTTTTTTTTCCTTTTTAAAAGCAATATCAAATGTCTATTTTTCCCCTTTAAATTCATGTGCAAGGCACATGACTCATCTTAGTTAACGAAAGTGTAAGTACCCCGATCCGGATTACTATCCTTAAATAATCAAATTGTGGAATTAAGGGGTAATTTGGGACTTAGTTGGGTCATTATAGTTTTCAAGAGGTATTTTAGGCATTAACGGAATTATTTTGGGAAAGGGAGGGACCTTATGGTAATTTCCAAAAGCCAGGACCAGTGGTGAATTTCCCACAAAGCACAAAAGGACTTTGTGGGAATTATCCGAAAATGGCCGAAGAAAAGGAAACGGGCGCACATTCAATGTGCGCCTTCTCAAGCCAGCCCGACAGGCCGCCACGTGGCCGCCCGCCATTTGCCACTCGCCGCTTCCCTGTCCCCCGCGTGTTGTACACGCGCCCGATAGCCCCATCACACCCGCCTTCACCTGATTGGTCAGTCATCCTCCCTTGTCCCCTCTCCCCATCACAGCAATCACATGCCCGATTTTGATTGGGCTTTCACCCTTGATTGGTCACCCATGCCCCCTTTCTGAAAATGACTCAATACCCAGCCAAATGCCCCATTTTGTGCCAAAAAATGATCCAATTTCAACCCAATTTGTGACCATTTTATGAGTATAAATGACCCATTTTGGGATCCAATCTTAACCCATTTTTATGCTTAGCCCCTAAGCAAGTCACAAGACAATAGTTGAGGGATTAAAGTGAAAATATCCCCCTTTTGCTTGGTGCCCAAGCCCATAGTTGAAGGACTAAAATGAAACATTTTCCCCTATAAATAGAGAGGTCATCCTCTCTCATTGGGACAAGATTTCTAGAGCAAAGTTACTCTCCAAAATTCTCCCCTCATCAAAATTGATTAGTTTTCTTTGTGATTAAATTATGGCTCACTTTAGATAATGGTGAAGAACTACCAAGAGTAGTATCCCCCTTATCTTTAAAGTCCCATTTAATCCAAGAAACACAATGATCAAACCATGATTAAGTGAAATCTTAGAGTCCAAGATCTCTAAGTAGGAAAAGGAAAAGAAGCAAACTTGGGTCAATCAATTAATGATTTACCCCAAACTTGCTTAAAAGATCAAATCTTTAATTAATTGCAATCTTCTTCTTCATCTCCTTCTATTTTTCTTTTGTTGGATCATAAAAATGTAATCTTTATATATATATATATATATATGATTGGGATCCAAATACTCTAATGATCCAAATGGCTTCATCTTACATCTTTATGGTGTATTAAAATGATGAGCTAAGTGGAGAGGAGTATTTGTTAAATTTATGCAATTTCATTTATGTCCTTTAATTAATGTCTTTTATTCCTTGGAACCAAGCCTTGATCCATGGTGCCCTTCATGATTGTGGGTTACAAACCAAAGGATAACCTAAAGCTTGTTATGATTTATTCAATTTATATTTATGTCTTTACTTTTGGGCTTGGTGATCCATTGCACATATGGAGAGAGCCCTTGCATATTTATGATGTTTAGGCTTATTTATGCTATAATGATCAAGTTTGGGTGGTAAAGTCTCAATCTTTACCATCCAAACTTTGATTCAACCCTAATTGAAAAGTCACAATTCTGTCCAGTTTCAACAGAATGCTTTGTTTCTGTTTGAAACTGGACTGTTTTTGATAATCTGTAAAAAACCTGGGACGGCCAAACGAGCCGTACGGATGGTTTAAACCAGCCATACGGCTAGTTTGGGCAGGGAGCACTTTTTTCCAGTTTGACCCCTTTTTGTTAAACTGATTGCAAAATAAACATTCCTTGTTAAGTTTCTAACTGATTTCTGTTAAAAGTCAGTTTCTCCCATTTTCAAACACACACACATACCCTTGCACATTTTGGTCAACAAACACAAGGGAGACTCGGCTTTGTCCGAGGAGGCTTGGGTGACGTGAAACTCTTCCCAAGACGTAACCTGACCTCCGAACTAATAGAATCTCTAACATTTCCATTTGTTGGGTTAAATAATTAACAAATGTGGCGACTCCGTTATTTTTTGCGTGTTAACCGTGTTTGGCTTTTTCGCCCTTCGAAACGAAAACCCTTCGTTTCCTTCGTCACGGGGCGGGATCCTTACAGTGGCGACTCCGCTTGGGAGTTAAATGTTCTTAAACTTCTTTTTAGAAGCTTTGGAGACATTTATGTGTGGGTCAAACTCCCGTCCCCATTTGTTGACTTTGTGCCTAATTTGTGTGTTTTGTGTTTCTGTTTTGATTTACAAGGAATGCTGTTTTGGAAATGAAATGGACTGGGGCTTGAGGATTAGAAGCTGAAAATTTGCAAAAAATAATGGACAAGATGCCTTAGCCGTACGGCTACATTGGGATGATCCACAACATGCTTCAAGTCAACAATTTTGTGCAAGGCAGAGACATTCTAAGGGTCTTCTTGCTTCTTCCGGTCCAAGTTCCAATTTTCAGACTCTTCTTGTGCACTTTTACCTTCTTTTTCTTGGCCAAAAATGGATTTTCCAAAGCTTGGTTATGCACAAATTTTTGGACATAAAAAATTGGGTTTTCAAAGCCTCATTGTGCATAACCCTTTTTATAAAAAAAAATTGGTCTTCACATTCTTCTTGTTTGTGCACAACCTTTTTTGTACAAATGACTTTCAAAAAAGTTGTTCTTCTTGCAAAAAAAAAATTGGTTTCAAAAACCTTTGGTTGTGCACAACCTTTCCATGCACAAACTTTTGATTCTTGCTTGTTCATATGCTTGTTTGATTACTTGTGAAAAATACTTTTTCATCATTTTGTTCATGTATTGCTCATTCATGTTCATCGAAACGAACCAAAAATTTCTATTTTGACTCAAAAGGGAACATAGAAGGCTTCACATTACGCGCACTTGACCTTGCACGTTCCAGATACCCTTTAAACCTGGGATGGATGCCACGATGCAACTTGATTGATGCTCTTGTGCCCTTCTAGCGCGCACGGGACCATTCCACCTCCCCTTCCGAGCCGAGTCAACCACACTTGTCCGTGACACACAAACACCGAGACTTTGGTTGGTTTTTGATCTAGCTCACATTACCACATCCCTAATACGTGTCTGAGATTAATTATGGCCAAGTTAGTGCCCGAGTCAAGACTCCTTGTGAAAGCAAGTGTGACCATGGTCAACTTTGACCCGGTCCTTGACTTATGCGTTAATATTGGCTATAATTAACCTAAGTCATGTGTTATGGATAGGGTGACACCGTGTTGTCAAGCCCTAATGAATAGTCCACACTAATCATCCTTAAGCCCAAGGATAAGATTCAAGAGCCCTCATCAAAGATGAGGTTATGCCGGAAGTCCTTTAAGTCCCTAAGAAGAATCTTGATCTTAACCGGGGCTTAATCATGATTGGGATGGCTCACGCATTGGGAATCTTGTGATACACTAGACCCTAGGTTCGTTTCTTTTGGTCGGTGGAAGCCGCTTGCCCTATAGGACCCTCGCCCGGGACAGTCCATCCTTGGGAGTGTGCAAGACAGGTGAAAAACGAGGGGTTTATAGGCGTAGTGATGGCCTCCACTGATCTAGGAATTAGAGTAGTTTCGAAAAAGAAGAGAAATATTTTCCAACCATTTAGGAATAAAAATGCTTTTTAAGTAAACTTGGATGAATAAATAATTGCGCACTGCATGAGTTTGCTCCATTTGTGCTTCTTGTCTTTGACGCATCGCATTCTTGCGTTAACAAGCGTCATCTTGTTAAGTCTTTGGACGGATCCCCGTTATCCTCCAAGGCTTCCATTGAGTGATTTTGTTAAGTTTTTGGATGGATCCCCGTTATCCTCCAAGGCTTCCATTGAGTGATTTGTTAAGTTTTTGGACGGATCCCCATTATCCTCCAAGACTTCCATTAAGTGATTCTGTTAAGTCTTTGGACGGATCCCCGTTATCCTCCAAGACATCCATTAAGTGATTTCGTTAAAGTCTTTGGAGGGATCCCCGTTATCCTCCAAGACTTCCGTTAAGTGATTTCGTTAAGTCTTTGGACGGATCCCCGTTATCCTCCAAGACTTCCGTTAAGTGATTTCAATAAGCCTTTGGACAGATCCCCGTTATCCTCCAAGACTTCCGTTAGGTGATTTTGTTAAGTCTTCGGGCGGATCCCCGTTATCCTCCGAGACTCCCGTCGTGATCCCCGTTGTGATCCCGTTGTGATCCCCGTCGTGATCCTCATTGACATTCCCGTTGGAACCTTAGGCATAGTCCCTAGTTCCCTGTTCCTCGTTGAGATTCCCGTTGGAACCTTAGGCATAGTCCCTAGTTCCCCGTTGTGATCCTCGTTGAGATTCCCGTTGGAACCTTAGGCATAGTCCCTAGTTCCCCGTTGTGAACCCTCGTTGAGATTCTTGTTGGAACCTTAGGCATAGTCCCTAGTTCCCCGTTGTGATCCTCGTGGAGATTCCCGTTGGAACCTTAGGCATAGTCCCTAGTTCCCCGTTGTGATCCTCGTGGAGATTCCCGTTGGAACCTTAGGCATAGTCCCTAGTTCCCTGTTGTGATCCTCATGGAGATTCCCGTTGGAACCTTAGGCATAGTCCCTAGTTCCCCGTTGTGATCCTCGTTGGAACCTTAGGCATAGTCCCTAGTTCCCCGTTGTGATCCTCGTTGAGATTCCCGTTGGAACCTTAGGCATAGTCCCTAGTTCCCCGTTGTAATTCCTGTCGAGATTCCCACTAAGTTTCCCATTAAAAAATTGAGGAACCCTAGGCGTTGTCCCCTAGGTCCCCATTAAGACTTCTGTTGGAACCCTAGGCGTGGTCCCCTAGGAAGTCAGTCAAGTTTTTGGGTGGATCCCCGTTATCTCCCAAGAAGTCAGTCATGTTCTTCTTTTCCTCTTAGAATTCTAAACCGGTCCGAACTACGGCGACTTGAGCTCCTCAAACTGAGGGGAACGTAGGCAACCTTCGGATCCGGTCATAGCATGAAATGAATCCATCAAACCTCGGTCCTCCCAAAATGACCCGGTTCTCTTCCTTTGGTCCCATCAATGACCAATTTCTCAGATAATGACCAATCTCTCCTAAACACATTTTGATCTTGCCATTGATCGAATCTTAATCTCAATTGATCACAGCATTTATACATGTCAAGGCTAATTGCTTGTTATAACCCTGACTTAACAATGAACATGGTCCGTTCAAGCAATCATTTTGATGATATTGACTAAGGCTGATTTCAAATGTCTCGACAAGTCTGCTTCTCTACATCTTAGGAAAGAGCTAAACACTTGTATTCTGTCAAGCAAGGGCTTTCTCCCGTTTCGTGATACATTGTTCACCAATATAAAGGGACTCTCTCCCGCCTAAATAAAGGCCCTTGTATGTTTCCCCCAAAAGGACATATTAAGTCCCCGTCCCGTCGAGTCGGTTGGATCACTCATGAAAGTAAGAGAAGAATAGAAAGAAAGGCACCAAAAAAGTAGCCCGCTAGGTTGAAAACCCGCAAGGGCGGCCTAGGCAAAAAACAGGGTGTGCCATGAAAGACGCAAAAAAAAAAAAAAAAAAAAGTAGCCCGCTAGGTTGAAAACCCGTAAGGGCGGCCTAGGCAAAACAAAGGGTGCGTCATGAAAAAGGGATGGGTTCCTAACCGTCAAACGATGACATTAGGGCTACGCCGGCCGAAAACATGGAGCTATGCCGCCACCGACGCCAACAAGGACATGGGGCTACCCCAACATTGATAATTACAAGGACATGGGGCTACCCCAACATCGACGACAAAAGGGTTCTCCACTCCCGATCACTCCTAAGGAATGGACAAAGCTCCAAAGGACTATGCGTAACAGACCTCACGGTTAAGTTAAAATAAAAATTTGACTGGTATGCTTCGTTAAAAGATTTACCTTGAGGAATTAGCACTTTTAAAATTTGCCCTTTTGGCACCATACTTTTGAAAAATGAATGTTTTGTGTCGCGCCGGGCACTTGAGGGTGTTTTATGAAAATGTGTGTCTTTCCCCTTTCAAGTCGCGTCGGGCACTTGAGGGTGTGTTTTGTGAAAATATGTGTTTTTCCCCTTTCAAGTCGCGCCGGGCACTTGAGGGTGTTTTGTGAAAATGTGTTTTTCCCCTTTCAAGTCGCGCCGGGCACTTGAGGGTGTTTTGTGAAAATGTGTGTTTTTCCCCTTTCAAGTCGCGCCGGGCACTTGAGGGTGTGTTTTATGAAAATGTGTGTCGTCCCCCTTTCAAGTCGCGTCTGGCACTTGAGGGTGTGTTTTGTGAAAAAAATTGTGTTTTTTCCCTTTTCGAATCGCGATGGGCATTTGAGGGTGTATTTTGAATATTGCGTTGTCCCCCTTTCAAATCACGTCGGGCATTTGAGGGTGTATCTTGAATTTTGTGTTGTCCCCTTTCAAATTGCATGGGCATTTAAGGGTGTGTAAAAAGAATGATTTTCCAAAACCTTGGATTTTGCGTCCAACAATGTACCTTAAGGGTCGCCCCTAGGCTTTTCTCGGTATCAAGAAAATGTGTCAACCGTGCCATAGAGTAGTGTTGACCAAATCCAGGCCTCGACACGAAGTGGTCACTTTTAGTCTAGTCCTTGTCCTAGTTTCTCCGTCAACCTCCCGTGAGTTAAAGTTGACCGAAGCGTTTAGGATGACCAAGTAAGAGTCAAACCATTTGGTTGCGCGGACAGTCAGGCGTGACATAAGCCCATTTGATTTGAAAGGAGTTGACGGCAGTCCTTGCTAGGACGTAAAACCAGTATAGCCATGATTAGGTTAAGAGAACCTTTGTCCCCGAGAGTGGCCAGGTTAGAGAAAACCTATTAATGTGTCCCGGCAGCCCTTGGTGAGGCGTAAGACCAGTACAGTCATGATTAGGTTAAGGGAACCTTTGTCCCCGAGAGTGGCCAGGTTAGAGAAAACCTATCAATGTATCCCGGTAGTCCTTAATCGGACGTAAGACCAGTTTTTCCGTCAAACTCCCCAAAGATGGAGTTGACCCAAGTCAAACCTTGACTCAGAATAGTCATTATAGGTTGAGACCCTTGTCCTTGGCCGTCCAGCGTGACGTAAGACCATTAGGCTTCATTAAACTTGCCCTTTGGCCGTCCGGCGTGACGTAAGACCATTAGGGTCCGTAAAATTCGTCCTTGGACGTCCAGTGTGACGTAAGACCATTAGGTTTTGTTAGATTTGCCCTTTGGCCGTCCAGCGTGACGTAAGACCATTAGGCTTCGTTAAACTTGCCCTTTGGCCGTCCGGCGTGACGTAAGTCCATTAGGGTAGACCTATCCTTTGGCCATCCGGTGTGACGTAAGACCATGAGGTTTTGTGAGATTATATCCTTTGGTCGTCCGGTGTGACGTAAGACCATTAGGTTTTATGAGAAAATATCCTTTGGCCATCCGGTGTGACGTAAGACCATGAGGTTTTATGAGATTATGTCCTTTGGCCGTCCGGTGTGACGTAAGACCATTAGGTTTTGTGAGAAAGTATCCTTTGGACGTCCGGTGTGACGTAAGACCATGAGGTTTTGTGAGATTATGTCATTTGGCCGTCCGGTGTGACGTAAGACCATTAGGTTTTGTGAGAAAGTATCCTTTGGCCGTCCGGCATGACGTAAGTCCATTAGGTTAGACATGTCCTTTGGCCGTCCGGTGTGACGTAAGACCATTAGGTTTTGTGAAACTTGCCCTTTGGCCGTCCGGTGTGACGTAAGACCATTAGGTTATGACCTGTCCTTTGGTCGTCCGGTGTGACGTAAGACCATTAGGTTTTGTGAGAATGCCCTTTGGCCGTCTGGTGTGACGTAAGACCATTAGGTTTTGTGAGAATGTCCTTTGGCAGTCCGGCGTGACGTAAGACTATTAGGTTCTGCGAGATTCGTCCTTTGGCCGTCCAGCGTGACGTAAGACCATTAGGTTATGAGTTGTCCTTCAGCAGCCCTTGGTAGGGCGTAAGACCAGTATAGTCATGATTAGGTTAAGAAAACCTTTATCCCCGAGAGTGGCCAGGTTAGAGAAAACCTATCAATATGTCCCGGCAGTCCGGAGGGACGTAAGACCAGCCTTGTAGTCAACCCTCCGCCATGAGATAAGTTGACCAGTTTGAGTAGTCGACCCTCCGCCATGAGAAAAGTTGACCAATTTGAGTAGTCGACCCTCCGCCATGAGACAAGTTGACCAATTTGAGTAGTCGACCCTCCGCCATGAGATAAGTTGACCAATTTGAGTAGTCGACCCTCCGCCATGAGATAAGTTGACCAGTTTGAGTAGTCGACCCTCCGCCATGAGACAAGTTGACCAATTTGAGTAGTCGACCCTCCGCCATGAGATAAGTTGACCAGTTTGAGTAGTCGACCCTCCGTCATGAGATAAGTTGACCAGTTTGTGTAGTCGACCCTCCGTCATGAGATAAGTTGACAGTTACCCTCGAGACGACCCTCTCCGATAGAGCCAAGTCGATCGAGTCTAGCCTCTGAGCCATGCCCATCATTTGAGCCTCTGAGCCATGCCATCCCCCTTTGGTCAACCCCCTCCAAATAGGGCCAAGTTAACCAAGCCCGGCCTTTGAGCCACGCCTGTTTAGGAAAGGATAAATGGATATCCACCTAAGGCCCATAGGTTTGAGTAGCCTTAAAATCTCTCACCCGAACTACGTTAGGCTTGATTCCCTCGAATAGGGATACGTAGGAATCCTATGCCTCTAGGTCCAGCCATAGAACAAATCGGCTATGCCGTCCTCCCATCAAAATGGGATGCTTATAGGTTTGAGTAGCCTTAGAATCTCTCATCCAAATCGGCGATGCCGTCCTCCCATCGGATTGGGATGTTTGAGTAGCCTTAGAATCTCTCACCCAAATCGGCGATGCCGTCCTCCCATCAAAATGGGATGCTTATAGGTTTGAGTAGCCTTAGAATCTCTCACCCAAATAGGCGATGCCGTCCTCCCATCAAAATGGGATGCTTACAGGTTTGAGTAGCCTTAGAATCTCTCACCCAAATCGGCTATGTCGTCCTCCCATCAAAATGGGATGCTTATAGGTTTGAGTAGCCTTAGAATCTCTCACCCAAATCGGCTAAGCCGTCCTCCCATCGGATTGGGATGCCTATAGGTTTGAGTAGCCTTAGAATCTCTCACCCAAATCGGCGATGCCGTCCTCTCATCAAAATGGGATGCTTATAGGTTTGAGTAGCCTTAGAATCTCTCACCCAAATCGGCTAAGCCGTCCTCCCATCGGATTGGGATGCCTATAGGTTTGAGTAGCCTTAGAATCTCTCACCCAAATCGGCTAAGCCGTCCTCCCATTGGATTGGGGTGCCTATAGGTTTGAGTTAGAATCTCTCACCGAAATCAGCTAAGCCGTCCTCCCATCAGATTGGGATGCTTATAGGCTTGAGTAGCCTTAAACCCTCTCACCCAAATCGACCAAGCCGTCCTCCCATCGGATTGGGATGCTTGTAGGTTCGACTAGCCTTAAACTCTCTCACCAGAACTACGACCGACTTGATTCCCTCGAATAGGGATACGTAGGAATCCTTTAAAGATAAGGGTCCAGCCACTTGACCACTTTAGTCACCATCTCTCCCATCTTGGTAGCTCGCCGGATCGGGATTCTTTTTTTATCGACAACCCCGCTTTCTTCAAAAGCGACGTTGCCGAGGGGCTCTGTAAGTACCCCCAATCCGGATTACTATCCTTAAATAATCAAATTGTGGAATTAAGGGGTAATTTGGGACATAATTGGGTCATTATAGTTTTCAAGGGGTATTTTTAGGCATTAACGGAATTATTTTGGGAAAGGGAGGGACTTTATGGTAAATTCCAAAAGCCAGGACCAGTGGTGAATTTCCCACAAAGCCTAAAAGGACTTTGTGGGAATTATCCGATAATGGCCGAAGAAAAGGAAACGGGCGCACATTAAATGTGCGCCTTCTCAAGCCAGCCCGACAGGCCGCCACGTGGCCGCCCGCCATTTGCCACTCGCCGCCTCCCTGTCCCCCGCGTGTTGTACACGCGCCCGACAGCCCCCTCACACCCGCCTTCACCTGATTGGTCAGTCATCCTCCCTTGTCCCCTCTCTCCCTATCACAGCAATCACATGCCCGATTTTGATTGGGCTTTCACCCTTGATTGGTCACCCACGCCCCCTTTCTGAAAATGACTCAATACCCAGCCAAATGCCCCATTTTGTGCCAAAAAATCCAATTTCAACCTAATTTGTGACAATTTTATGAGTATAAATGACCCATTTTGTGATCCAATCTTAACCCATTTTTATGCTTAGCCCCTAAGCAAGTCACAAGACAATAGTTGAGGGATTAAAGTGAAAATATCCCCCTTTTGCTTGGTGTCCAAGCCCATAGTTGAAGGGCTAAAATGAAACATTTTCCCCTATAAATAGAGAGGTCATCCTCTCTCATTGGGACAAGAGTTCTAGAGCAAAGTTACTCTCCAAAATTCTCCCCTCATCAAAATCGATTAGTTTTCTTTGTGATTAAATTATGGCTCACTTTAGATAATGGTGAAGAACTACCAAGAGTAGTAGTATCCCTCTTATCTTTAAAGTCCCATTTAATCCAAGAAACACAATGATCAAACCGTGATTAAGTGAAATCTTAGAGTCCAAGATCTTTAAGTAGGAAAAGGAAAAGAAGCAAACTTGGGTCAATCAATTAATGATTTACCCCAAACTTGCTTAAAAGATCAAATCTTTAATTAATTGCAATCTTCTTCTTCATCTCCTTCTATTTTTCTTTTGTTGGATCATAAAAATGTAATCTTTATATATATATATATGATTGGGATCCAAATACTCTAATGATCCCAATGGCTTCATCTTACATCTTTATGGTGTATTAAAATGATGAGCTAAGTGGAGAGGAGTATTTGTTAAATTTATGCAATTTCATTTATGTCCTTTAATTAATGTCTTTTATTCCTTGGAACCAAGCCTTGATCCATGGTGCCCTTCATGATTGTGGGTTGCAAACCAAAGGATAACCTAAAGCTTGTTATGATTTATGCAATTTATATTTATGTCTTTACTTTTAGGCTTGGTGATCCATTGCACATATGGAGAGAGCCCTTGCATATTTATGATGTTTAGGCTTATTTATGCTATAATGATCAAGTTTGGGTGGTAAAGTCTCAATCTTTACCATCCAAACTTTGATTCAACCCTAATTGAAAAGTCACAATTCTGTCCAGTTTCAACAGAATGCTTTGTTTCTGTTTGAAACTGGACTGTTTCTGATAAATCTGTAAAAAACCTGGGACGGCCAAACGAGCCGTACGGATGGTTTAAACCAGCCATACGGCTAGTTTGGGCAGGGAGCATTTTTTTTTCCAGTTTTACCCCTTTTTGTTAAACTGATTGCAAAATAAACCTTCCTTGTTAAGTTTCTAACTGATTTCTGTTAAAAGTCAGTTTCTCTCATTTTCAAACACACACACACACACCCTTGCACATTTTGGTCAACAAACACAAGGGAGACTCGGCTTTGTCCGAGGCGGCTTGGGTGACGTGAAACTCTTCCCAAGACGTAACCTGACCTCCGAACTAATAGAATCTTTAACATTTACATTTGTTGGGTTAAATAATTAACTAATGTGCTGACTCCGTTATGTTTTGCGTGTTAACCGTGTTTGGCTTTTTCGCCCTTCGAAACGAAAACCCTTCGTTTCCTTCGTCACGAAGCGGGATCCTTACAGAAAGTTAGTTTTTAACTGATTTTATATTAGATTGCAACAAATTGACAATGTAGGCTACGGGGTTGCAAAATTTACACTGTTGGGAATCACATTGCAACTATTGACAAACATGGGTAACCAAACTGCAATTTGCCCTAAGCATGCAAAATCTTAACTTTTAACAAAAAATAAAAAAAAAATCAATAGTTTAGGCATGGGAACCTATTGCACGTGGATGACAACACAATAGGTGTCCTAAACTAATACTCCCTCCGTTCCATCCGAAATAGGACGTTTTGCCATTTTGGGTGTCCCATTCGAAATAGGACATCCCAAAATGGAAATGTTTTAATATTTTTTTATTAGTAAGGCCCACTTGTCATACTCACAACAACTTTTCATTTATTATTCCCCACCAACTTTCTCTCTCCTTCATACTCACAACACCTACTTTTCAAACAACTTTTTATAATAAATGATTATTATTCCTTAATCCCCGTGTCGGGACCAAAAATCCTATTTCGAATGGGACGGAGGGAGTATCTGCCCAAGAACATTCAGAACAACACATTTCCCTAGAGGGCCAAATAGGGAGGAAAACTACTTACTTTTTGTGCAAATTGATAAAAGTAATAAAATTCTAACTTTCATTTTGTAGAAAATTAGATAACAATTATTAAAATCAAACAATTGTTATCTATAATATTTGTAGGGGGGAATTAATAACAATTTTGGAAAGTTGTTTTACAATCACTAATTTTTTTAAAGTCTTAGTGAAGAAGTAATCTTCTCCCAAATAAGAGTATTACTTTCTATTTTTGTATGTTTAATGGTAGAATTCATTTCTAAAAAAAGAGAAATAATATTACAACTCATCCTACTCATTATCAGTTTTACTGTAATTGATACCCACAACACCAAGCAACTTAATTTCCCTACCACTCATTATCTCTCATACTTTTCCTTTAACCGCACAATATGAATTTAATACACTACAACAAAAATGAGCTTCCACAACGTTTAAAAAACGTTGTCTTTGACTTTCCACAACGTTTTGGAAAACGTTGTGTCATCCACTGTTGTTAAAAGTCCAGATTTAAGACAAAGTTTACAAAATGTTGCACCAAACATTGTTTATTTTGATTTTCATAATTATTAGTACTTTTCAACAACATTGGATAAACGTTGTATAAGATCATAACAACGTTTATGCAAACGTTGTAATTGTTGTTCAACAACGTTTAGTGAAAACGTTGCGAAGTTTAGCACAACGTTTAGACAAAACGTTGCATGTTGGATGACAACGTTTAGGAAAAACGTTGGGAAGTTTAGCACAACCTTTAGCCAAAACGTTGCATGTTGGATGACAACGTTTATGAAACGTTGTACTGCAACGTTTATGAAACGTTGCGAAGCTAATAAAATTAAAAAAAAAATCATTCCTCCCCAACCCTGCTGCAATTTCAGCTCAAACCATAATTGCTAGAAACCAACACAGCCCCCACCTCCCCACAATTTCAACTCAAACCAACACATGACACAGAGAGAGAGAGAGAGATACAGGAAATGCTTACAGCTTTTTCACTTAAATTAATATAAATTAACAAAAGTGATATACAAGAAATGCTTACAACTCTTTTCAATTAAAAGAACAAAAGGGCTATTAACAATACAACAAGCTTCAAGCCTTCAAAAACAGTAAGTAGAACTGAACATATCCAAAAATAAAAAATTCAATAATGAGTTAAGATGGTACACAACTAGAAGTAAGTTTAGACATGTGCAATGTAACTGATGTTAAAGCAGAACAAGTCGTGCCGAGTCGAGTCCATCATTCTTCGACGCACCATATGAACTATGGAGACAGCAGCCAACAACTACTTGACGTGTGGTTATGCAACTGCTGGAAGCATCAATGAAAAAGGTAGTTATAAGCACATGCCATTAAGTAAAGATTAGAAAAGCAACAATCTTTTTCTTTCTTTTTCCATTTTGGCACGTGGGAGAGAGAGCAATGGTCTTGACTATTGATGCACACATAATTCTTTATTTAAAAGGAAACCACTGAAAATAATTTACTAAGCCTCGTGGGGCGCATCGACAAAAATGGTAACTAAAAGTGAAACGAGCCACAAATGAAGACATCAAAAGAAGGCATCAGAAGCCCCCACCTTACTTCAGAAGCCCCCACCTTACTGCTTACAATTGGTGACAAGAGAATTTCATTATGTTCATTGTCAATTTGGTAGGTACTTACAAAAATGAAAATTGAACTTACCGAAGAGAAGCAAATTCCCATTTTGATGTTAAAATTGTCACGAGAAACTCTAGCACCACAACCTGAAGTTTAAGCATTAGTATATTAATTCCATTACAATGAAAAGAGCGTGGAATTATTAGTTTCTGAAATGCAGAAGACAAGCAACAATTAATTAGATCATAGTAGACAGTCATCCCCAGCAGTTTCTCTTTCAGAATGTAAGGAAATAACCTTACAGCTAACAGTCGGTGACTATGGTAAACTGGATTAATCAATAATTAGTCTATATAAAAATATTACACAAAATGGCACTATACCATGGAGACAAATAGAGCTATAGTCACTAAATTGCCGAAAAGAGAAGAATTATGTCAGCTCATTCTGTAACAACTGTCAGTTGCAGAAATTTTCTTAAGGAAAACAAATTGCATAGTTAAAAGTACAACAGTGCTGCTTCAGAAACCTTTCATAAAGAAAACAATAAATTCATAGTCAAATCTACTTAATCCACTCTATCACCTAAAACCAGATCGAAACAATGTTATACACAAGGAATCACCCAAAATCAATCCTAGTGGGCACTTCAGTAATTATAGGTTGTGATTCTAAAAGCAATAAAATTTCTCCAGGTATAAGATTTTATTCTTTCTAAATATGTTGCTTATAATTATGCTTATGTTATGTTCCATTCCATGTAGCCACAATAGGATGTTATCCATCATTTGAAGACAGAAAGAACCATCTACACAAAATTTAAAAAGGGAAATTGGACTATGAGGGTGTATTAATGGAAGTAAATAAATGGCTTCAGGTGAACTAAAACAGCTGTTCAAGTTGAAACTTACTGATTCATATTGTGTGTGTGTGTGTGTGTGTGTGTTCATTTGAACTTGGGACAGAAACTTTTGTGCTTGGCTAAAAAACAAAAGAACATGCAAACAAGTTGAGAGTGGTGTTACACTTTGTGAACTCACAGTTTCCGACGCTTTGCCACCTGTGGTGATACTCTTTTAATATGCTCCTTGCGTTGCTGATGGGATAAAGGTTTTATGTGCTTCATGAGTTTACAACAGTCAAGATGACAATTTGTGCAAATACCATGCTCAATTTGGAAAAGCCCCTGGGAACAACATTAAAATGCTTTATGTCAATCACAACATATTCTACATTTCTATACCAGCAAAACAATACAGAGAAAAGAATATAACAGCATAACTAGTGGTGTATAATATAATCCCTAACCTCGCGAAGGCCTCGGTTACTGGTTCTTAACCTGTACTCTTCATAGCAGTCCAAATTACAAAACAGATCCTCAAAAAATTCGGGCACCTTTGCGTTGTTGTTCCTAGAAATCGAGAGTTAATTCCATACCAATCCCAAAATATTATGCAAATAGCAATAATATTGACTTACTTGCAAACATCACAAGAGGAGAAAAGGATAACCAAGAAGCTAAAAGAAAGAGACACACTTTTGAAGCCTATCAAGAATGAAGTGAAGCAATATTATTAGGACAAAAAGCAGAATCAAATAAGCCCGCTGTCTCAAGAAAAGGGTCCTACTTTCCTTTTTAGACTTCCCAAATAAACAGTTCCATTTATATAGTGTATGCTTAAACTATCCATCTTTTTCATTGTTGTTCTTTTATTTCAAAATAATGAAGTTTAGCACGTGGTGCACAAAAAATATACTCAAGATAGCTTAAGTGCAATTCAATGAAAATATAGAGGACTAAAGTACAATACAAAAAAAAAAATCCTTTATAAACCGAAAACACTATATGAAGCAAAATATATCAATAACACACAACAAATATTACCTAGTCAAGAGCACAAGCAAAAACGTCAAGTACATGTCCTTGATGTACAAGCTGCTTTGAAATCCCTTCATACAACTTCACATCTTTATGGTAATAGGGAGCAGAATCTTTATACAGATCCTTGTGAGAACGTATAGGTTCAGATAATTTTTTTGACACAATCAAATTAGATGCTCTTGACAATTCTTTCAATTCTTAATGAGAAATTGTTGAATGAGAAACACGCAAGAAATATACCACATGACAACTAAAGATTCATAATTTCCTCAGAAGTGAACAGAATACTTACAGAACCTGGACCTTCAGTTGATGGCTATGTTACCTAGACACGGTATCCGGGATCCAACACGGATACGGATCCTAGTGTCGGATACAATTTTCTTAATAATTTTGGACACTGGGACACCGTCCTAAATTTGGACACGGGTACGGGGTACGGGATACGAGCATTTTTTCAGGACAAATCAAAATAGTATAAATAGACTATTTATACTTTACATATAAATGAAGTCAATTCACTCCCTTTTTACTAAGATATATTGTATAATTAAGTAAAACAACATTAAAATTTGTAAAATCTTTATAAATGAAGTCAACTTACTCCTTTTTTTCTTTCAAATTTTCTTATCGTATCCAAATGAAAAAACAGGTGTCAGGGTATCGTGTCGGACAAGATACGTATCGGACACGGGTACTTCAACCTATTTGAAGAGTCCGGGTAATAGAGGTTGACGGGCCACCCAAAAACGCCATAATTCTAGCGCCAGAACCAGGAACACACGCTCCCAGCACATGAGCCACCACAGTCAGAGCTGTTCCAGTGCACCTCGAAGCCCTTTCATCAGCTGGAGTGGGCCAAGGATCCTTCTGAAGCTCTTCGAGTACCTTCGTAACAGAAGAAATGAAGAAAATAACAGAGGTTTACATAACGTAGTAATAAAGGTTCCACAATGTTAATAAAAATCTTAATTAGAAAAGAAGGTTCTCATCATTAGTTACGTAGAAAACTTGCTGACCGACCAGATCATAAGGGTAATGAATTATCTATAAGAGCATGTCCAGACATAGAGTAACCCACAGGAGAACAAGATGAGAAACAGGGAGAAGTTATAGAACTAAATTTGTTTAATAAAGTAGCTGAACTTCATACCAGTATAGGGTGAAGACCTCCTCCAGTAGGCTGACCACCACCAGCAGGAACGATACTCCACTCTGTACTAACTGCAACATCAAGCTATTCCAATAAATGAAAACATAATGAGAGGAATATATACATTTCAGAATGTTAACTACAGTGTGAATTTGAGTTACCTGAAATAACTTGCGATATTTTTTTTCCTTCTCCCTCCTTTATCCGGGCTTGGGACCGGCAATGCAATGCCATATACAGCAATTACATTGGCGGAGTTAAAAAGGGGTTAGTTAATATATCCTGCATGCATCTCAAAAATAGCAACTAATACCAACTTCCAAATATATACTACGTACCAATAAACATAAAGTCCAAAATAGATGTCCAAAAACAGTCCAAATTAACAGTCCAAAAACAGTCCAAAATAACAGTTCAAAATAGAAGTCCAAAACAGAAGTCCAAAATAAAAGTTATTAGCATAGGGTCAATCAAAAGAAATGTTATCCTTATGCCATGCAACCGTACTCCCAACTGCATCCTCGATGAAAGACATGTGTGAGTTGGGCCTCCATAATTGAGCACGAGGATCTAAAGCCACTAGAACCCAAACCTTCCAAACATCCTTTCCGAGGGGAACATTGTGCACCAAACCATTAGGATCTGTGGATGCAATTTTACCCTCTGCAACAGCTGTCATTTGCAAATTCAATAATTTGCATTTACGCTCGTTATTGGCAGTTAGATGAGCTTCTCTTGAGTTCAATTCAAAGAAATCACAAACATTAGAGCTACCATTATGCGATGAAGGAGTGTGTGTCTTTCCATTCACATTATCCCTTGAGCCAACACTATGCAAACGCGAAGATGACATGTTTGTATTTGCATTCTCCTTTGGAGTCAAACCCTAGGAACAAAAACAAATTAAAATGTAAGTGAAAACTATCAATAACTCTCTAAAACAACTTGCTTGACTATAAATAGCTTGAATATAAATACTTGCCTGCACTAATTTTTTCATCATCTCCATTTCATTCTTCAATTCTGAATAAGCACTCTCAAGTGCTTGAAACTTCTTTGCACTATTCATGTGGACACCTAATTTAGATGGGGTAATACCAAATCCCATCCCTCTAACTCTTCCATTTCTCTCGGGTCCGAGTGTTTGAGACAGTACATCCTCATTAATCGATAGTGATGTCGAAGGGGAGGTTTGAGAGGATTTGATCTCTTGTATTTTACTCTTGAAAATCAGTAAACAAATAACTTTTAATTAATAGATTAGTCAAATTAATAAAATAATGTATGATTCATCTAAAATGTCACTTACCACACAATCGGCAATAAATGTAGTTGGTACTTCTCCATTCTTCTTAATGTGTGCTTTACACCAAACATCTTCTCTCCTTATAAGAATTTCTGGATTCTCCTTTCTCTAAAAGTAATAAACAATAATAATTGAAATACACAAATTAAAACATGTAGAATGTATTGATCAATTCATAGATAGTTACCATTTCATCTTCTAGTCGAGCATACCCCTTCCTACTCATTGTATGTGGGGTTTGATTGTTTGCCCTAATCTCCTTATACTTTTTGCTCTTCATCTACACCATTTTTATGTAAAAAAATCATATATAAATATTAAAGTATACAATACAAAATACTAATTAAAAACAAAATTTACCTCAAAGTCATCAGATAACTTTTTTGCTATAAATTCTTTCCACTTTTCAACAGAATCTACGTTGTCCGGTTTAAGGGATGCAAATTTTGACTCCTTATCTGACATTTTTGATGCATCTCTAAGAGATGCTATCAGCTTTGGTTTACCCTCTCTCCAACGAGTGCCAATTTGTTGAATAATAAGATTCTTGTAGATGTCATCAATCTTGAATCTCCTCTGTATAAGAACATGACATCACAAATAATGTAATATGTACACTTAGGTTTTTATGTTTAAACTCAATTAGCTATATAATTATTACCTGAACACATGTCCACAAATCATCCTTTACACTTTTGTCAACTTTCCTCCAATCATTTTCAGTGACCGGTACAATCTGTCGTGCCAAAGTACCCAAGAATGAAGATAACCACTCGGAGTGCAAACCGATAGGTTGTCCTCTTTCATTGAATTCCACCTCTACTAGTTCCGTAGAATTTGAGCATATTTTTCTCAACCTGGTTGGACCTCTTGTTCTCTTTCTCAATACTTCTTGTTCTTAAACTGACTGCTCTTCATTACGAACTTCATTGGGAGCTTCAACTGACGGGTCAGGAGAGGGATTTGACCCTCTTTCAGAAATTCGAATGCCTTCATTTCCTTGTTGTTGTGATATTGAAACTGCTGCTAAACGTAATCTCTTCAAGCGCTTTTACCCCTTTCTTGAACTCTTCATATTCATTATAAATTTAGTAAACACAATATCTGTGTGTATATTTATATATATACACTACTATGTCCCACTATTAACTGTTTTAATGTACATTTTTTTCGTAAATCTGCATTGTTCTTTATAAATCTGCACTGTTTTAAAAATTGGTTTCAAAGTTCTGCATTGTATCTCTATTCTATTTACAAAACCGTTTTGTAAATCTGCTTTGTTTTCTGTAATATAATATGTATTTGAAAATTCTGCACTGTTCTATTTTATTGTTTTACAAACAGGTTTAAATACATGGTTCTCAAAGATAGTTTTAATATTATGTTTAAATAACTGTGATTAGTCATTATTTATCAAAAGCAACAATCTTGAAGAAGAACAACAACAAAAGTATGTAATTTGTAGTGGGACAAAGAGAGTATATATTTATAGCTAAAAACGATGATATACATATGTAAAATCATAATAATGACACTAAGTCATACCTCTATCACATCATTACCCATTGTGATCACCTTGTCAAATTAAGATACAGTTATCTAAAGATCCTCCTCTCCTTCAACCTCCACCTGTTAGATAAAAAAAAATCAATCAAATAATTTGATATATGTGCTTGTACACGTAATAACATATATAATTACACTATAATTAAACAATATAATCATATATTAAGACAAATACTTATTGAATATATAAATTTGCCATCACATCCCACTCTAGCGCATGCACTATCTTGGTCATCATTGGCTTTATCAAGCAAAGATACATCTAGTGGATTATAGGACGATTCATCATTCTCATCATCACTTTTATCATAGATTTCCATATCATGATAGCCCCTTGGTGGTGGTCTCACAACACAATTAGATGTTTTGCTTTCTCTCGAATAGAACACTTGTGAGGCTTGTGGTGCTAGTATAAAAGGATCTCCTTTAAATTGATCTTGAAATTGATCAAAGTTAACTAATGCAAATACATCTTCAACCTTTACTCCATGATAGATATTTGCCCAGTCACACTTAAATAAAGGAATATGAAATTAAGATAGTCCAACACTATAATGTCATGCAAGATCCCGTAGTGACCTATTGTGCTGCTACTACATTGGTCATTGTCATTTGGCACAGATTGACGTATTGTAGCTGCTTCAAGCGAAAGACCACTATTCTGTGTGGACCTTTCAGTATCCTTGGTGCAAAATCGACGACCATTTATTATATAGCCAGAATATGAGATCGCTTGCCTTCTAGGCCCATACGATAACCACTTTATTGTTTCAGAAACTCCTTCACCTGATGCCATTTGGTCTCTCACCTGTATATTTATTTTAGATAAATAACATATGTATTCACTATGTCTAAACTAATAAACTCTAAATAATATAGTAAGAACCTTGTTTGTAAACCAATTAGAAAAAGTGTCTGAATGCATTTTTGAAAGTTGTTCACCGGACATATTAGTATGTAACATCTTCAACTCTTCCATACGCATCCTATAATTAAGAAAGAGTGAAAAATATTCCTAAGAAACAAACTAGACAAATTTGCATTTAACTTAAACTTACTCTTCATATGGTTCCACTTCTGTATTAAACAACACATATCGATGACCATTCTGCATGTCTTCATTAGACAATGTAATATGCTTTTCTTTGGAAATTGGTCGCCCTTGAAATGATTTTTCATCTTGATACTCCTCATTACGTTTATGTGTTTCAAATAGTGTACAGCCTTTCTTAATGTACTCACAACAAAATCCAATGGACTCTTCAGCAAGATAACGTTCACATATGCATCCTTCGGGTCGTGCATGATTTTTAACATATTCCTTGCACGTCTTCATAAATCTAAAAAGATTGAATACCAATTATAGAATACCAATTATAGAGAAAATATCTTTCAAGCATAGTATCAGATAATGAATTCATAAAAATTGAATACCTTTCAAATGGATACATCCAATGAAATGTGTTTGGTCCACAAAGACGAGTTTCTCGGCCTAAATGTATCGTCAAGTGAATCATAATGTCGAAGAATGAAGGAGGAAAAAATCTTTCAAGCATGCACAATGTCTCAATTATCTCCTCTTCTGCAGCTTCATTTTTTTCTATATCAACCACTCTTTGGCTTATATCATAGAAAAATGAACAGAAACGAAGTAATGTATTTCTTGGCCCTTTTGGTAAAATTCCTCTCAATGCGACTGGCAGCAACTGTTGCATCAATACATGGTAATCATGGGACTTGAGCCCAAGTATCTTTTCATTTTGTGCAAAACAGTTCGCAATATTTGAGCTATACCCGTCAGGAACTTTCAAATTTCTTAGTCGCCAGTAAAATGTCTCCATCTCAGAACTTGTTAAAGTATGTTGGCCTGGTGGAAGAAATACCTTACCATTGTCTTCAACCCTTGGGTGCAAGTCTGGCCGAATTCCCATACTTTCCAAGTCTTTACGAGCATTATGACCATCTTTTGATCTTCCTTTTATATCAAGCAAAGTGCAAACTATACTCTCACCACAATTTTTTTCAATGTGCATTAAATCCAAACAGTGGCGTACTGCTAAATGCTGAAATAAGACATTTTCATAAGTTATTAGCTATTAACTATATCATTAAATTGAATTACTATTAAAGTACAAAATTCATTTGTTATACCTCGTAGTAGGGCAACTCAAAAAAAAATTGATTTTTTTCTTCCAAACAAGGACCTTAACTTTCTTCTTTTTATTATTCCTCTTCCTTTTCTTGTTTCCCTTATATTTTTCCCTTCCTTTCCTTGGTTCTTCATCATTGCTCGTTTCATCCCATTTTCCAAAATCATTTTCAATCCCACTAACAACTTCTAAAATTTCAGAACCAGACAATATAGGAGGTTTCTCCCTCTTCTCATGGGTTCCATCAAACCAACTCTTCTTCTTTCGATAAGGATGATTAGAAACAAGAAATCGTCGATGACCCATATACGCACACTTGCCACTGTGAGATAGTCATATTGAACAAGTATCAACACCAAAAATAGGACATGCCTTCTTGCCTTTAGTCGTACACCCTGATAGATTTCTATAAGATGGAAAATCATTAATCGTCCACATGAGAATGACCCTCAGATTGAACATGCTCTTTGTATATGCATCGTACATCTCAACCCCACATATCCATAATTCTTTCAAATCTTCAATCAATGGGGTTAAATATACATCAATATCATTACCTAGTTGCCTTGGACCAGGGATTACCAAAGTTAACATCAGATTTTCTCTTTTCGTGCACAACCAAGGGGGGAGGTTGTAATTAACAAGCATCACGGGCCAACAACTATGTGTAGAACTTAAATTACGGTATGGATTAAATCCATCTGTAGCAAGTCCGAGTCTTAAATTTCGAGGATCAGACGAAAAACAGGGCCATTTACTATCAATAGATTGCCACTGAGGCGAGTCAACAGGATGTCGCATTTTGTTATCCTTACTATGATGACTGCTATGCCACAATAATTGTTCAGAATTATCCAATGATTTGAACATACTTCTAAATCTAGGAATTATCGGAAATTATCTCAACACCTTAGCTGGTATCCCCTTTTTAATTTTACGCTCATCCCCTTTTCCTACAATTTTCCACCTGGATCTCCCACACTTTGGGCAATTGTCTAGATCTGCCAGCTCTTTTCTAAAAAGACAACAATCCTTAACACATGCATGTATTTTCTCGTAGCCTAAGTCAAAAGTCTTAAGTAACTTTTTTGCGGCATACGTGGAACTAGGAAGTACATTATTTTGTGGCAACATGTCGCCTAAGATCTTGAGAAGCTCGGTAAATGCTTTGTCAGAAATGCCGTGAACAGCTTTATGTTTGAAAAGCATAACCGTCGCTGTCAACTTTGTATAGTCAATACAACCCGTATACAAGGGAGTTTCTGCCTCTTCTAATAATTTTGAAAACCCCTCATCTCCCACTGCTTCAGTATAATTTGGAATCTCTTCCTCGTTAACATGCGCATCAACAAACATCCTATATGTATCTGATATTCCATCAAGCTCACATGTCATTTTGGAAGGAGTGCTCGGGCGTTCTTCCCCGTGAAAAATCCAAACATTGTACGTCTTATCCATCCCAAACATAACCAAGTGTGAGACTACATCATCACTAGTCTGGTAATCCATATTTCGGCATCGAGTACAAGGACATTGAATTTTAGAAGGATTTTCTAGCCATTCGAAACTTCCTGCTACAAAATTTGTTACTCCTTCCCTGTAAGCCGTAGTTGGCCTACAAACAAAATTATACATATTACATAGATAGCACAGAGGAATATGCAAGTACCAAACTACTATTTGAGCTTAGAGAGAAAACCTTGGTAGATTCACCCACGCTTTATCCATCAAACAATAGATATTATGAGTTCACTGAGAACACTACAAGAGTGAATGAAATTAGCACAGTTTTAAGGTGCAGCCAAGAGTTAAAGAGAGCACTACGTTTCAAATTTGACTATTCAAATGTACCTACCTAGCTATTGCTCAAAAAATTTAACTAGAATTCAATAAGAGGAATTGGTGTATAGAGAAAATCATATGAAGATAGTAAGACAAATGTAAACAAACCCACTTAAATGCTTACTTCCATTATAAAAATATCTAATTTACTGGCTAATACTTTCAAATGGAGGCTGCTAAGCATCCAATTTAACTAGAAATCTTATCCTAGCAGAGAGTGGAGCAAAACTATCCATCATGGTCTATAGTCTCCTCACAAATGCCATTGGCTCACACATGGAAGTGTATCACAGGATACCTCTCTAACCAGTAATATGACAACCCAAATAAGGGCTACTAAATATTAAATAGACGAGCAAACAGATTCATACAATTATGTAGGCCACAACTAGTAATGAATTATTCAGTTCAACTTATTATACCTTAACAGATGCTAGCCCACGACTACCACAATGAATTCCAGCCTAAGAATAGATCCGAGGAATAACAATTCGAACCTGCAAAAAACAACAGATTGTAAGAACATAACCCTTCTAAATATTGAGAAAGAGTAGGCAATTGTGGAGACAGATAGACAGACACACTTTGTTTAGTGATCATATTTTACTGTTTTATCTTTTAACCTGTATTTTTTGTGATTTACATTGACAGTCTTTGCTATGCGACCCAAATCCAATTTTTATAGCAAATTCAGAAGCTGCTCGGATGTTCAATGAAAACAAGCGGGAGTACAACCGCAGGGTAAGGGATATTGTGGAGCAGAGCTGGACATCAGACAAGTCAAAATCATAAGGAGAATGTCGACAAAAACAAACACCAATTGAAACATGAGACCTATTACACGGCGGAGGAAGGCTTTACTAAAACCAATTGTTCATAAGGAATTAAAGCCCTAAATCAATTTTCTACAAATCAAAATTTCCCCAAATAAAACCCTAAATCAGAAATTTGAAACCGATAGAGTGAAAGAGACTTAGGGTTGAGACTTACCACTGAAATTACAATGTCAAATTCAACACTCACACTTGGCGATCGAAATTTTCCGCGTGCTTCAGTGCCTTACTGTGAGACAGAGAGAAGAAGTGAGAAAAGAATGGATTCAATTGGCATAACAACACTGCACCGGGGCTCCTTAGAGATGGAGATGGAGATGGAGATAGGAGATAGACTGAATTGTGTTTGTGAAGAAGAGCGAAAGACGGTCGGTGCTTTGTAGTATTGTTCGATAAAGAGGAGAGAAAAGGGTTGAATGAGGTTAACGATAGCTATCCCTTTGACTAGGTTTAGTTTTGGCGGAGACTGGAAACTTTGGGGGGATATTTTGCTCACCCCGCGCTTAATATTAAAATGACTCTTTAACGTTTAAGGGCTTTCTAAAAGAAAAAAAAAAAAAAAAAAAAAACGTTTAAGGGCTTGAAAAGGTCAATTTTAATTCTCCTAAAAAGTCTACTTTACTACCAATTAATAATCTTTCTGTCTTAAAAAAATAGTTTCACTTAAATTTAAAACCTTTTTTTTTTGAAAAAAAAATTAAAAAGTTAAATCATTATCTTTTCTATCATTATTAAATAAAATTTAGTTATCTATATTCAATCTAAACAAATGTAATTAATAGTATTTTTAGTAGTGACACAATAATAACTTTTAAAATTGCATAAAAATATTTACTCAATATTTTTCAAATAATAGTTAAAATTAAATTATTGTGACTGAAAAAATAAAATGAGACTTTTTTTAGAGACGGGGAGTACTAATCATGCACACTAATCTCAAAAGAATTAAAATGTCAAAATCAAGACGAAGTATTTCACGAATATTGCAAGATAAAAATGCTTAAAAAGTGGTCACTTCATATTTTCTCTGTGACAACGTTTTAGGAAAAACGTTGCACAAATGCACAACGTTTTCTTTCATAAACGTTGTTAATGATTGCAACGTTTTAGCTGAAACGTTGTCTTAAACGCCAATACACAACGTTTGTTGAAAAAACGTTGTAAAATCAGATATTCTAGAACGTTTTACTGAGAAACGTTGTCTAAAGTGCATCTACCACAACGTTTACTTGAAAACGTTGTTAACAAAACGTTGTTAATCTTTTTTGTTGTAGTGATATTACCATTTCTTAACCTCACAGAATGAAGTTAATATTACAAACAATTTATATTTAAAGATTGGATAAATTTAAAAGGAAATATTTCCACATAATAGAGGGAAGAAATTGTTTATTTGTATACCTCAACCACATTTCCCAAGATGACCTGTAAGAGAAGTTAGAATAAAAAAGAAGGTGAAAAAAGAAAAGAAAATTACGTCTTAGTCCCTGAGTAATATCGAATCTACATTTTAAGACAATGATATTTTGACTTTACGTCTTAGTCCCACAAAACATTTTGTTTATCCACATAGTCCCTCACTGCTTTAAATTGTAATATGTACACCCCCTCCTCTCTATACGCACCAACACAAACACACACTCCCTCTCTCTCTCTGGTTTCTCTCTCTACCTCCACTCCTGCCCCGGCCACCCCTCCATCCCCTTCCTCCGGCGACCCCTCCAATCGCCCACCTTCGGCGACCCCTCCATCCCCCTCCTCCAGCAACCTCTCCCTCCATTGGCCACCTCTTTCCACCCCTAATCCCACGACCATCTCCCCCTACTCCAGTCACCTCCCACCTCCTCAGATCTAGATCCGGATGAACAACTAACGCCGGCGACTATTCTCTATCCCCTACGAACTGCCTTCTTCTCTTTTCTGGCGCGGTCTACAACTCCGGCAACCTCTTCACTCTGACGACCCTTCCCTCCCCTCCTCCGGCCAGCAACTACAAGGCAGAACTCTCCCATGTTCTGCGATTCCAAACACATGGAGCTGGGCAACGGTGACAGTGATGGACTTGACGGTGGAAACATTGTCACCCTCTCTCGCCACCTCCGATCGTCTTTCTTTAGCCAGATCTGGATGTCTGGATCGTCTCTCAGACTCTCCCAGCCTGCAATCAATAAATCTCAAAATCCTAGTTCCATCTCCAAGCCTTAAAGTCAGTCAGTATTCCGGCACTAGGACCTGAATCGAGGTTTGCTTGTCGGCCTCCAAACACCATAGCCATTAACGGTGGGTTGTAATTCTAGTGATTCTTTTGCTTGGACTTGTACATGTAGACAAGAAGCTCAGTGGTGAAGGTGAGATAGTCGGAGAGAGGTGGCGGCAAGGGATGCAGCTGTACTAGTCGGCATTGGAGAAGACATGGCCGGAAGAAGTGAGAACTTACTGATAAGTTCTCAGTCGTTTGATCGCCGGAGTTGGTCATTGGAATTAGTGATCACCGGGGTTAATCGTGTTCTAAGTAGTTTAGTTGACAGCTGAGAACTTACTGATAAGTTCTCGATTGTTTAGTTGCCGGAGTTGGTCGCGGAGTTAATCGTGTTCTTAGTAGTTAGTTTAATCGACAGCTGAGAACTTATTGATACGTTCTCGATTGTTTGATCACCGGAGTTGGTCGCCTGAGTTGGTGGCCGCCGGAGTTAATCGCGTTCTTAGTAGTTTAGTTGACAGCTGAGAACTTACTAATAAGTTCTTAGTTGTTTGGTCGCCGGAGTTGTTCATGTTCTTAGTCGTTTAGTTGACAACTGAGAACTTATTGATAAGTTCTCAACTGTTTGGTAACCGGAGTTGGTCGTGTTCTTAGTAGTTTAGTTGAAAGCTGAGAACTTATTGATAAGTTCTCAACTGTTTGGTCGCTGAAAGAACACTGAAGCTAATTTTTTTTTTTTTTTTTTTTGCGCCAGAGTGGTCGCCGGAGTTGGTGATAGCCGGAAATGGTGGTCGCCGGAGTTGTTGACTGGAGAAGGTGGTGATGGTAGCCTAAGGTGATAGTGGTTGGGGTGAAAGTAAAATGTTGAGAGGGTGTAGTTAGTAAAATATTAAGGAAGATGTAAGGTAGGGACTATATGGTTAGTCAAAATATTCCTTGTCTTAAAATGTAAATAAGGCTTCCTAGAGGGATTATATGGTAAATCCCTCAAAAAAAAAAAAAAAGAAATGGAAAGAAACCCTAATTCGAAGAAGGTGAAATGACGGTTGGGGAAAGTAGGAAGCGACCTTTTAAATTTTGAGCTGGTCTCCTGTAAAACGCGTTTTTCCTAATGGTTAGGAAAAACGTGTTTTTCAAAACCTCCAGAAAACTTTATATTAATATCCAGAAGACTTTATACTGATATCTAGGACCCTTCTGGCTATAACTTTCAAAAAAGGTTCTAGCTATCAATCTCATATCCAGAAGACTTTATATTGATATCTAGAACCATAGAAACCCTTCTAGCTATCACCTTCAAATGTTCTGGCTATCACTTTCAAAGGTTCTGGCTATCAATTTGAAAGGTTTTTGCTATCAATCTCATATCCAAAAGGCTTTATATTGATATCCAGGACCCATCTGGCTATCACTTTCAAATGTTCGGAATATCAATCTAATATCCAGAAGCCTTTATATTGATATCCAGAACCGTTGAGACATTCCGATTATTTACAAAAATGCCACTGCGTTTTTTTTAAAACACGTTTTTCCTAAACATTTGGAAAAACGCGTTTTTCCCAAGATTTTCACTCAAATTTTTTAGCAATGAAATTCAATATACATAGTGAAGGTTTAGGAAACTATAGCACATGTACCCAAAATAGTTCCATGGCCCACATTATTCTATTATACACTACACAATACATGACTCAATTACCAAGAAGGTCTAATTTAAAAAAAAAAAAAAAAAAAAAACTCTTCTCCGAAAAGACAGTTCTAAATTGTTCTTGTCTAACGGGTAAATACAAAATTGCATACTAATGAATACAGTATACAATAGTCAAACTTCTCTGACCCAGAATGATAGTTCTCTTATATTCGTGGTAATTACGAAGGAACTTTAAACAATAAATAAGGCTACTTTTAATTATTCTAAAGAAATTTATGGAATTTTTTAGATACACTAATATAAATACTATTAATAATAATTTTTAATTTCACATTAACATAATTATAAGTATCTTTTATACTTGGTTAAAGGTCGTGGCAGTAACAAAGGAAAAAAAAGGACTATCTTTTTCTAAAACGGATGAAGTATAATTTTGATGGAAAAACGGACACATTAGTTCACCATCTACAACAATTTCCAATGCCACCTTTAGATGAAGAACCAAGGGAAAAGATTACGTGTAAGTGGAAAATTTGAAGACCAAAAAAAAGCTTACCTAGCTGTGGAACAGAACGGAAATATTGTAAGAAGGATGTGACATATGCTTAGAACATCTCCATTCATGCAGCGTAGACTCGCCATGTGATTAGGTGTCAGTAGTGAAGCGCCCAGCCATGCCAAATTCAAATGGCACAAGTGACATGTTATCTTTTTTGGCTGGAGTATGAAGCCATGGCGTGTCAGAGAAGTGGGCCAACACTTGCCAAAGCAACTCATTATTTCAAAAAAAAAAAAAAAAAAAAAACCCTTTGTTATTTTCTTTTGCAATCCAATAAAAAGTTGACATGTTGCTATAACATACTCCCTCCGTCCCATTTCAAATTGCAAATACTAGGTTGGCACGGGGATTAAAGGAAAAAGTGAAAAATGTAATGTGTTGTGAGTGTTGATAGTTGAGTGGGAGAGAGAAAGTGGGGTAGAGAATAGTTAGTGGGTTAGTGGATGTGAGTGTGCAAGTGGGTTAAAACTTGCCATTTTTTGATTTTGCAATTTTAGTTGGGACACCCTTTTTAGCAACTTTTGCAATTTGAAATGGGACGGAGGGAGTATTAAAATAACATTTTTTTCATGTTATAATTTTTTAGATACTAATTTCTTAAAATAATATTAAATTGAAAAAAATAAGTATATCATTCAAAAAATTATTATTATTGGTAAATATTACTTATAATGAAATTTATAATTAATCACTCATGTACAATAGTTAATAATAATGAAATAATATTTATAATTATAATAGTTGTAGTATAAATGGGTAGAAAAATCTAAATATATTTGGATATACTCCCTCCGTCCCAGCTCACTTGAGACTTTTTGACCAAAACTGGTCAACTTAAGGTCGGTTTGACCAACACTTTATAGAAATATTTATGTTCCAAAAAACTTTTTAAAAATTGTTATTGAGAGGATTTTTAATGGTGGTCATTTTACATTTTTTTAATTTTTGTTCGGATCATAAATATTTCTATACAGTGTTGGTCAAACCGACCTTAAGTTGACTAGTTTTAGTCAAAAAGTCTCAAGTGAGCTGGGACGGAGGGAGTATTAAGAAGTACTCCCTCCGTCCCTCTTTAACTTATAATTTTTGGGTTTGGCACATTATTTAAGGAAAAAGTTAAAAAGTTGATGTATTGTGAGTGTTGGTCCCTAAAGGGGCAACAAGGGTGTGAAAATCGCTAGAGGTGGGGGGGGGGGGTGAATAGCGTTTTAAAATTATTTTCAAACCCTTTTGCAATTCAATGGCAGATGCGCACAACTCTTATTTTGGCTAAGTATAGCGCGCGGTAAGAGTGTGAAATGCACAGCGGAAATTTAAAGCAGCTCTGCGCAGGGTATACTGCGCAGAGATAAAAACGCACGCACTAAGTATGAGGCTAAAGAGTGGCGCAAAATGGGATTCTAAGGCAAATGAGCAATAACAATTACATCATCAAAGAGTGGTAATCTGAAAGATCAAACAAAGCAGTTCTTAAAAAGTTAAGCAGGAAATATGCAGTAAGTAATGAACACACTATTTTGAGAGGTTCGATCGATGAAAGATCTACATCCTCTACCAAGATGGTTAGTCTTGGATTTCTAATGGAGATCTTATTATATGAGAGAGTATTACAAATTACAACATTTGAGCTCAATACTAACTCAAGATCTATTATCTATGAAGAACAAATCCTAGACTAAACCGGTGTATCTCAAGAAGTTAGATCAAAATGATCAAAGCTTCAAGAGGTGTGTGTGTGACAGAAATTCTGGGCTCTATGAATATGAAAGATGAAGAGCACCAAGAATTCTGGTGATATAGGCTTTGTGATATGAGCAGGAGTTTTGAAGGTTTGAAGATCTTGAAGGCTGTTCTAAAGAATCTGGAAAAACTAAGCAGCAGTCTTCAGATCTTCATGGTTTTCAGTGAAGCATGAAACTCGAGCTCTGAAGCATAATGGCCAACAAAGGGAGCTTGATCAAAGAAGATGATCATGTTGGTGTTGTATGCTCTAGGCACGTTTTGTAAAACGATTAATGTTATTTATATATTAAAGATATTGAATGTTTGATTATTATATCCTTTGCATGTTTATTATAATAATCCCCGTCCCTGATAATTATGATTAATTGTTAGTATAAGTTTAATGGATAATCATATGATGATTATGGTGTATGGGATACAATTAAACTTATGGGTATTTGTTGGAGACCAAATACTGGACTGACCCATATGAGATTTATGTCATGGTCACAATGTCATAATTAAGTCTCATATAGTTATGTTACTGGAATCTTTAGACCTGAGATTATCACAGTCTTCCACTTGATGAACATTACGTTTGACATATTCAAACGTTACCCCTAATCGGGTAGCTATAAAGAATGTGATTGGCGTAATCGGATTCATGTAGGGAAAGGTAATGAATCAAGAAGGGATTTGTTCCTCGTAAGAGAGAGATGTCAAGCTTTGGCCACTCGAAGAATGGTGTTGATGAAATGCATGGCCGTGCTCAAATAAGATTTGTACTATCAATACATTCTGGATCGAGAAAGCATTGAACATTGTAAGTTGACCATTGACCATGGCTTACGTTCAATAGACATCGTGAAACAAAGAGATTGTAATATGTTCTATAAAGGATTCACGAACTTATACAAGTTATATTAATTGGGTAGTCATGATGGCTTGCTAGAGTCCGCTCATGATTTATGAGCACAAATGTGTTTGGGCTCATTTCCAACTTAATATAATCCTATGGGGTCACACACAAAAGGACGAATTGTTTAAAAGGCTAAAATCGGAATTCTGGTGGTGCTCGGCCGAGCACCTCATATGACTCGGCCGAGCATGGGAAATCAGAAGGTCAGATTTTCTGGAGCAAAGGTGCTCGGCCGAGCACCTTAAAGGACTCGGCCGAGCAGGCCCTGTTCGGGCCCAAAAACTGATTTCGTGTTGTGACGGGTTTTAACCTATTTCTCCTAAACGGTTTAGGACTAATAAGTATATAAACCTCTAACAACGACCTAATCAGTATGTATTGATTCCATATCAATTAGAGAGCCTCCGAGAGAGAGAAAAACAAGTTCTTCTTCTTCCTCAAGAACAAGAACATTGATTTTCCATATAGCCTTCAAAGTAGAAAGAGTTTCTATTGGGTCTAGCAATCCGGTTCAAGAATCGTTCTTGAAATTCGTTCGCGTGTGGATAAACATAGAGGGCGTTGGCATCAACTCCTTCAAAGTTCGTGATCCAAGTTTTGCGGTCGTTCCTACGTTCGTGATTCGAAGAAGCGCGAAGAACAAAGATTGAAGATCTCAGAATTTTAAAGCTCCGTCACGGTTAGTGTTCTAAATTCATCTCCATATTAATTTAATCATCGTGATCGGATCTAGGCTTTTTGGGTTTATTCCGCTGTGCATGTTTGCTCAAAACCCAACAGTGGTATCAGAGCCCCGTTCATCATGATTATTTTAATAATAACATGTTAATGATATAATTGGATTATATGTTTTGGCATGCTATGTGAATTTGGATTCAAGATGTTTATGTGATCTGAGTTTTATGTTTGTATATGAGATATATTGAAATCATAAAATCGCACCGTTTAAATACGTTATGAGGGATCTACGATTGCAATAATAATTTGATTATTATGTTCCTTTAGATTATCAAAAATTAATTGGATTGATTTGTTGATGATCGTTGATTCATGAATAAATCGTTTATTCAAAGTTTTGATGAACATGATGATATGATCATTATGAACACCAAATCCTAAATGAATCAGGAAAGCAATCTTAGAATTAAAATTCGACAAGAAAAACTGTTCTGTTCGTGGTGCTCGGCCGAGCAGTCTATAAGACTCGGCCGAGCAGAGTCGTCAGAAGCAAAGGGTTTTCTGGAACAAAGAGGCGCTCGGCCGAACACCTTAGAGGACTCGGCCGAGCAGGTTGATTTTGGACAGAATTTGTTTTTCAGATGGCTGGTTTTAGAAACCGTGTTTCCTGAAATTAAATGGCTTGTTTAAAATCACTTTGGATTGAATTTGTTTGTCAGATGGCTGGTTTGAGAAACCGTGTTTCCTGAAAACAAATATCAAGGTCAAAGTAATGAATTGATGGGACAAAAGAATTTAGAATCGAGTTACTTTATGTAAGGGATTGTGGATGCCTATTGGCTTAGTTTCGACCTTACATAGTTGTTCCTTCTAGTTTCTAAATTTGGTACGGGATTGTGGATGCCTTCTGGCTTAGTTTCGACCGTACAATCGTGCTCTCAATAATGTGTTAAAGAATTTATCCCCATAAATCAATCACATGAAATCTTAATTTAATTAATGAGATTAATTAAATTATTAACCGTTGCTTTAAGAATAACATGTTTATCTTATGTGATCATAAATGTGTTATATGCTATATGTGGTGAACCTTCATAAAACTTAAGTTTTGTGCCAATCCATGATTAAAACACTTGCGAGTACGTGGATAGTTTTATGTGGGCTCTGCCATAGCGAGGTGCATTAATTCTATTCATTTATGAGCAAGATGAGGAAAGAGTGATTCCTATACGTTTAAAATGGTTTGACTTAATTAGGCTATCAAAAGACAAAGTTTTGGGCCTAAGGCACAGATGAGATTAAAACATGTTAGACATATGATGTCTAAAATCTCATAAAGGATCTAAGAGTCATATTTGATATGATTGATAAAGAGTTGTCTACCTAATTAATTTAATTTTGAGCAGTATCGCCAAAGCGGACTTGAAATTAAATTAAAGATGGATCTTAGCCCATTTAAATTATATGATGCATTAGATGTATTTGAAGGTTATATAATTTAGTGGGAGTATTTGTGAAATACTAATATTTAATATCTTTAATAAAGTTGGTACTTATATTTAATTATATGTTTGCATAATTGTAGATAATGGCTCAAAATACAAACTTATCACTGCGATCTATCCTTGAGAAGGAGAAACTTCAAGAAAATGGAGCTAACTATACGGATTGGATCCGTAGCCTTAGAATTGTTCTAAAGCATGAGGACAAGCTCTATATTCTTGAAGAGCCCGTTCCTGAAGAAGAACCTGCTTCTAATGCACCCAAGGATGAGAGAAACGCCTACAAGAAACATGCAAATGATTCTCGTGAGGTGGGTTGTCTTATGCTTGCGGCCATGTGTTCAGAGCTTCAGAAGACTCTTGAGCACTTGGAGGCATTTGACCTTGCTGCTTCGTTGAAAGATATGTTTCAAGAACAAGCAAGGCAAGAGAGGTTCGACACTATAGCTGCACTTGTCTCATGCAAGATGAGCGAAGGGCAGTCTGTGAGCCCTCATGTTTTAAAGATGAAGGCTTACTTTGAGAAACTAGAGAGGCTTGGTCATCCAATTGATGATGAGTTGGCTACCGATTTTATTCTTAATTCATTGCCCAAAAGCTATAACCAGTTCGTCATGAACTTTAATATGCATGGGATTGATAAGACTCTGTCTGAATTGCATGGGATGCTTAAGCAGGCAGAAAAGAAAATTGGTAAAGAAGCCGCTCATGTGCTCATAGTGTCAAAGGAAGGAAAGAAAGGCAAAGGAAAGGGTAAGGCAAAAGTTGTCAAACCCAAGATTAGCAAGGCAAATGTTGTCAATGCTACTGTGGCTAAACCTGCTTCCCAAAAGGATGCAATTTGTTTCCACTGCAATGAGATTGGTCATTGGAAACGCAATTGCAAGGTTTACAAGGAAGAGCTAAAGAAGAAGAAGAGCAGTGGGACTGTGTCTACTTCTGGTATCTATGTTATAGATATTTTTCTTTCTACTTCTAGCTCCTGGGTATTAGATACCGGATGTGGATCTCACATTTGTTTAAATGTGCAGGGACTAAGGAATAGAAGGCTACTCAAAGATGGCGAAGTGGACCTACGTGTGGGAAATGGAACAAGAGTTGCTGCATTAGCCGTAGGAACATATGATGTCATTTTACCTAGCGGATTAATTCTTGTTTTGAACAATTGTTATTACGTTCCAGATTTGAGTAGGAATATTATTTCAGTTTCTTGTTTGGATAATGAAGGTTATAGTTTTCTTATTAAGAATAAGAAGTTTTCTATTTATTTAAATGATATGCTTTATTGTACTGCATGTTCATTTAATGGCCTTTATGTTCTTGATGTTGAAAGTGAAAATAATGATAATATCTATAATGTAAATAAGAAATCCAAACCTAATGATGTAAATCATACTTATTTGTGGCATTGCCGTCTTGGTCATATTAATGAGAAGCGTATCTCAAAACTCCATGGGGACGGACTTTTAGATTCACATGATTTAGAATCATATGAAACTTGTGAGTCTTGTTTACTTGGAAAGATGACTAAGACACCTTTTACTAAGAGTAGTGAAAGAGCTAGTGACTTATTGGGAATCATACATACTGATGTTTGTGGACCAATGAGCAGCAATGCTAGGGGAGGATATCAATACTTCATAACTTTTACTGATGATTTTAGTAGATATGGTTATGTCTACTTAATGAAGCATAAAAGTGAATCTTTTGAGATATTTAGAATATTTCAAAATGAAGTACAAAATCAACTTGGAAAAACTATTAAAGCACTACGATCTGATCGTAGTGGAGAATATTTAAGCCAAGAATTTGACAATCATCTTAAAGATTGTGGAATTGTTTCACAATTAACTCCACCTGGAACACCACAATGGAATGGTGTGTCTGAGCGGAGAAATAGGACCTTATTGGATATGGTCCGCTCCATGATGAGTCAAGTTGATCTTCCTTTATCCTTTTGGGGACATGCACTAGAAACTGCTGCTCTTACACTAAATAGAGTTCCAACTAAATCTGTTCCAAAGACTCCATATGAGATGTGGACTGGAAGAAAACCTAGTTTGTCTTTCATAAAGATTTGGGGTTGTGAGGCCTATGTTAAGAGAATGATCTCTGACAAACTTGCACCAAAATCTGATAAATGTAATTTTGTGGGTTACCCTAAGGAAACTAAGGGATATTATTTTTTCAACCGCACGGACAACAAAGTGTTTGTTGCTCGAGATGGTACCTTTCTAGAGAAAGAGTTTCTCTCCAAAGGAATTAGTGGGAGTAAAATTAATCTCAAAGAGATTCGAGAACCCGAAAATTACATGGAACAAAATGTTGGATCTGAACAAGTTTCACAAAGAGTTGTGGAAACTACTCAGAATACTCAAGTTCCTCGCAGAACTGGTAGGGTGCGATCTGAACCTGAGAGATATGGATTTCTCATGACGGATAGCGATGAAGTAGAAGTCATAGTTGATGACGAACCTACTTCCTACCAAGAAGCGATGTCCGCTCCTGATTCAGATAAATGGCTTGGAGCCATGGAATCTGAAATTAAATCCATGTATGATAATCAAGTTTGGAACTTGATTGATGCGCCCGAAGGTGTAAAAACCATAGGATGCAAATGGGTTTTCAAAAGGAAAACTGACATGGATGGAAAGGTGCATACTTATAAAGCTAGACTTGTAGCGAAAGGCTATAGGCAGATTCATGGAATCGACTATGATGAAACCTTTTCGCCCGTAGCAATGATCAAGTCTATAAGAATTTTACTTGCCATAGCCGCATATTTTGACTATGAGATATGGCAAATGGATGTCAAAACAGCGTTCCTTAACGGGAACTTACTTGAGGATGTTTACATGACACAACCTGAAGGTTTTGTAATTCCAGAAAATTCTAACAAAGTATGCAAATTGCAACGATCCATTTATGGATTGAAGCAAGCCTCTAGGAGTTGGAATCTTCGATTTGATGAATCAGTCAAAGAGTTTGGCTTCATCAAGAACGAAGATGAACCTTGCGTTTACAAGAAGATTAGTGGGAGCGTAGTATTATTTCTGGTACTATATGTTGATGACATATTGATCATAGGAAACGACATTCCCGCACTGCAGTCTGTAAAGACTTGGTTAGGAAAGTGTTTCTCTATGAAAGATATGGGAGAAGCCGCTTATATCCTTGGCATTAGGATCTATCGTGATAGATCCAAGAAATTGATTGGTTTAAGTCAAGATACATATATTGACAAAGTTCTTAAGAGATTCTGCATGGAAAACTCTAAGAGAGGAAATTTGCCAATAGGACATGGCATAACTCTAAGCAAGAATCAGTGTCCTAAGACAACTGATGAGCATAAGAGAATGATTGGGATTCCATATGCTTCCGCAATTGGATCAGTCATGTATGCCATGATATGTACTAGACCCGATGTCTCATATGCTTTAAGCATGACGAGTAGATACCAATCAAATCCTGGTGAAAATCATTGGATTGCAGTCAAGACGATTCTTAAGTACTTGCGAAGGACTAAAGATTCGTTCTTGGTGTATGGAGGTGTGGAAGGTGATCTTGTTGTAAGTGGTTACACAGATGCAAGCTTCCAAACCGACAAGGATGATTTTAGATCGCAATCTGGATTTGTATTTGTGCTTAATGGAGGTGCTGTTAGCTGGAAGAGTTCTAAGCAAAGTACTGTCGCTGATTCTACAACGGAAGCTGAGTATATTGCTGCATCCGATGCTGCTAAAGAAGCTGTTTGGATCAAGAAGTTCATAACTGAACTAGAGGTAGTTCCTAGCATTGCTGATCCAATAGACCTTTATTGTGATAATAATGGTGCTATTGCTCAAGCAAGGGAACCAAGAAACCATCAGAAGTCCAAACACATACTTAGGCGTTACCATTCGAGAAATCATTAACAGAGGTGACGTGAATATATGCAGAGTACCAACTGATGATAACATTGCCGACCCATTGACAAAGGGTCTTCCACAAGCAAAGCATGATGGTCATGTTAGGTCTATGGGTATTCGATACATTAATTAGGCCTAGTGCAAGTGGGAGATTGTTGGTGTTGTATGCTCTAGGCACGTTTTGTAAAACGATTAATGTTATTTATATATTAAAGATATTGAATGTTTGATTATTATATCATTTGCATGTTTATTATAATAATCCCCGTCCCTGATAATTATGATTAATTGTTAGTATAAGTTTAATGGATAATCATATGATGATTATGGTGTATGGGATACAATTAAACTTATGGGTATTTGTTGGAGACCAAATACTGGACTGACCCATATGAGATTTATGTCATGGTCACAATGTCATAATTAAGTCTCATATAGTTATGTTACTGGAATCTTTAGACCTGAGATTATCACAGTCTTCCACTTGATGAACATTACGTTTGACATATTCAAACGTTACCCTAATCGGGTAGCTATAAAGAATGTGATTGGCGTAATCGGATTCATGTAGGGAAAGGTAATGAATCAAGAAGGGATTTGTTCCTCGTAAGAGAGAGATGTCAAGCTTTGGCCACTTGAAGAATGGTGTTGATGAAATGCATGGCCGTGCTCAAATAAGATTTGTACTATCAATACATTCTGGATCGAGAAAGCATTGAACATTGTAAGTTGACCATTGACCATGGCTTACGTTCAATAGACATCGTGAAACAAAGAGATTGTAATATGTTCTATAAAGGATTCACGAACTTATACAAGTTATATTAATTGGGTAGTCATGATGGCTTGCTAGAGTCCGCTCATGATTTATGAGCACAAATGTGTTTGGGCTCATTTCCAACTTAATATAATCCTATGGGGTCACACACAAAAGGACGAATTGTTTAAAAGGCTAAAATCGGAATTCTGGTGGTGCTCGGCCGAGCACCTCATATGACTCGGCCGAGCATGGGAAATCAGAAGGTCAGATTTTCTGGAGCAAAGGTGCTCGGCCGAGCACCTTAAAGGACTCGGCCGAGCAGGCCCTGTTCGGGCCCAAAAACTGATTTCGTGTTGTGACGGGTTTTAATCTATTTCTCCTAAACGGTTTAGGACTAATAAGTATATAAACCTCTAACAACGACCTAATCAGTATGTATTGATTCCATATCAATTAGAGAGCCTCCGAGAGAGAGAAAAACAAGTTCTTCTTCTTCCTCAAGAACAAGAACATTGATTTTCCATATAGCCTTCAAAGTAGAAAGAGTTTCTATTGGGTTTAGCAATCCGGTTCAAGAATCGTTCTTGAAATTCGTTCGCGTGTGGATAAACATAGAGGGCGTTGGCATCAACTCCTTCAAAGTTCGTGATCCAAGTTTTGCGGTCGTTCCTACGTTCGTGATTCGAAGAAGCGCGAAGAACAAAGATTGAAGATCTCAGAATTTTAAAGCTCCGTCACGGTTAGTGTTCTAAATTCATATCCATATTAATTTAATCATCGTGATCGGATCTAGGCTTTTTGGGTTTATTCCGCTGTGCATGTTTGCTCAAAACCCAACAGATCAAGGGCCGATGAAAGGGGCTGAATCAAAAGGCAGCTTCAAGGGCAGCTTGGAAATGAAGATGAGCAGGCTATTTATAGCTGAGAGCTTGAATATAGCCGTTGGAGCTCTGAGCAAGGACAATGAGCTGGCACAAGGTGATTGGCGCGCAGCTGTCCTTTATAGCCGTTGGGGCTCTGATCAAAGATGATGACCTGGTACAATATGATTGGTGCGCAGGTATATAGAGCCGTTGGAGACTGAGCATGAAGACCAAATTCAAAAGCTTCTTCTAGAAGGTTGACAGCTGTCTTCACTTGAGATATTTCTTTGAAGTGTGTCTCCACCAATGGTTTTACTGAGTGTGCTTATTTTGTCGTTTGTGCACACCTCAGCATTTTAATAAGCGTGCATCTTCTAAGCGTTTTCCAAGCTTTCTAGAATGTGAGATCAGGAGATGAGGAGCTTGACCAAGGTTGTGTCCGCGCACAAAGGCATGCGCATTGCCGGCGCGCATGGATTCAGCGCATGAGCAGCATGCGCACCATGCTTGGTCACAAAGAGATCTCTTGAGAGTTTAGGAAGTAATATCTTGAAAACTGAGCAGGGTCAAGGTCTGCGCAAGATATCTATGCGCAGTGGCGACATGCGCAGAGAACATTCTGCGTAGCGAAATGAATCCTTGCTTAGGTGATCTTCGATCTTTAAAGCTTCAAGTCCTATCATCTAAGCCTATACTATAAAAAGGACTTAGCTAAAAATTGAAGTTCTAAACTTCTTTACATGAGGTCCTAAAGTCCGTAAAAATACTTATAGGTGATGGTATCAATCAATTCTAACAAATGTAGGAGGGTTAAGTGATAAGCATACCCAACAATCTCCCCCTAAATGATTGATGCCATTACCTACTATAGCAAAGGCAATTCATTGTACTTGATAATAACATGTCCATAAAAATGTGAATGGTAAATCATGCCTTAAGTCAATGCACACACTAGCCAGTGCTATAGATTTCTAATCTATCCAAAAGAAATTAACTTACAATATAGGAAAGACATAAATATCACTCAGAGCATACAAATAACATGAGTTTAAGTTTAGTATGCGTTTAAACTGAATGTTTAAACATCATGCGTAGAAAACATGGGCAGTTAAGATTATGCGCATGAGTTTAAGTAATAATGCATTCAATGTTCCACAAACGAATGATTTGAATTGAACAAGGTTTTTGTGAAAGCTTTATGATGCATTCTTCTCATTAAAACTTTGAAGGATTGACTGTTACAGATTACAAGTTTTAAAGAGGAAAATCAAAAGAGAGAGGTGCGCACAAAAAACAGAAGCTCACAAAATAAAAGCGCAAAAAAAAACATACTGCGCAACGAGAATCAAAAAGGTTCCAAAAAAAATAACAAAATACTTACAGAAGAAATCTAATCTAAGTTGATCCGTTGCAGGGCTTCGCGCATCTCATTCTGAAGACCGTTGAATTTTTCCATGAGTTCCACCTTTAAATTTTGAAATTTGTCCTGGAACTCCACAGCTTTACCAACATACGTGTTCATTCCTCTGCACATATCAGCGTTGTCATCCACTAGCTCTCTGAACCTTGCTCTGCTGTCCGTCAGGGTGGCAGTTTGCGTAGCTTCTAATCTTGAGTCGGTATGGAGGCGCTGAGTGTTGACGCTTGCTTGAATGTCTAACATTGCGTAGTCAAATTTGTCGTTGAACGCCAAAGAAAAATCTGTCATGGACTTAGCAATGCATCGACGCACTTCTTCAATATTATGTGCAGAGCCTCCTTGTTCAATCTTCTCTATCTGAGCCTCCATCTGAGCTTGAAGGTCATCAAATCCTCTATGTAACCCATCTGCAAGGGTTTTCTTGAGCTTTTTCAGAATGTCCCTGAGTCCACCATCAAGCGCTCCAAAGGTGCACACATTTTTGAGTTGTGCGCTGACATTTTCAAGCTGAGCGCTGATGGATTTCAGGGAGTCCAGGATAAGATGTTCCAAAGAGATAGGAACTTTTTCTTGCGCAGGCTCAGATGGACTTGCCTTTGCTTTAGCACTCTCCGTGCTTTCCTTTGCCTTTGCTTCTTCTTTGGCAGCTTTCTCCCCCTTAATGGTATCAATCTCCAAATGCTGCATATCAAGACGATATAATAAAGCAGTTTGAGCAGTAAGGAGTTGATTAAGCTGCAGCTGCGTAGCGACTTGATTCGCTTGAACAGAGTGCATTCTCTGCATGATCTGGCGCAGTTCAGCTGAAGAGGTAGGAGGAGTCTCAGGGGCTGAAGATGGAGGTTGAACTGGAGAAGAATCACTGCTGTCGGTGGCTGCGGAACTAGTGCGCGCTTCTTCAATCCTTTAGCACTGCTGCGCACCTTCTGCTTGAGACGAGGAGAGGTATGTGCGATATCAGCACTGGGGATGGCTTCTTGAGAGGCTTTGTGCATCTGCTCCCCCTCAACAGCATCATCATCTGAATCACCACGGAAAGCAGCCTTGCGCTTCATTGTGGTTGGCTTTGAGGGAGCAGGAGCTGGAATGCTGGTAGGATCTGCCTCTTTGATAGAAATCCCTTTGGTAGATTGAACCAAAGGAATATCCTTGAGCTTTTTGCTACTGGGCTGAGCAATGCCCTTCCCCTTGCGATTGTACGCTTCTTCTGCGGTCTCTTGCGCAGCATCCGTTGAAGTTCTTCCTGCACTCTTCTTGGATTTGACCACAGGAATTGGGCCTATCCAGGGTTCCTTGTTGGGAGCGGCATCAGATAGCCAGATTTCATAGTAATCGGCGTTGCCTATCTCACTGCGCAAATTTTGAAGGTGTACTCTGGAATAGTACTTTGCGTCGCAGGACTGCTTCTTGATTGACTTTTCTTCAATATAGGTGGCCAGTTCACCATAAGTCAATAGGAGTTTGGTTAGCAGCCTGCAGTGAGTTCGGTACTTGGGCTTCCCTGCGTTCAGCTTCTTCTCATAGCTTGTCATCCCTTTCACAATCTCGTTGAAAATTATCTGCGGCCAGTCTAGTTGATCTTCGTTGAAGATGGCTGCGCAGTATTCCCACTGCTTAGAGATGAAATGGCCATTATTTCCATTTTTGCAGTTGAGGGAATCTCCAATTAGGGTGCACAGGTGATACATCACCTCACCAAATTCCTTTCGGTTATACATCGGCCACTTCTTGTTAAGAGAGGGGATGCCAATGAGCTTCTGTGCAAGCGCATTTTGATGAGCCTCATCATAGTTGACTGAAGAACTATCAACATTGAAGTTTAGGAGGCTGCGAATGTGATTGGGGTGAACCATTATATCACAGCGCTGAACGGTGGCCAAGATCATTTCAGTTGTCTTGCCTTCAAGTTGTGCAGGAACAACTCTTGCTGTCTTGAAGAATTCATCCAACAGCGCAGGCACTATGAAGGATTGCTCAAGAGAGAATAATGGAAGAATGCCGGAGGTGCTGAGAAGATGAAGCAGATGATGACCAACCGCATCTAAAGAGAGATCAGCTTGAATAAGTTCCCAACCCAGAACGAAATAAACGTGTCCCTGCGTAAAACAATAGATAGAATTAGACAACCTATTGCTTATGGAGCTGTGCGCATATGCAAGTAATGCAGATATACCATGGCACAAGTTCCATGAAAAAAACAATTATGCGCAGAAAATAGAGGGTGACAATAAATAAGAATGCATACTCAGAGGGATCGTGCGCACAGAAAATAAATATTAGTAAAGAAGTGTGCGCAGATAAATAGATATAGCTATATGCGCAGGAAATTTATGCGTAGGAAACTATGCGCAGAGCACAAAGAAGGGGGGGTGAAAAATAGACTAAATAAAATAATAAAAAATATTTAAGAACATGAACACCCAAGAACACAGAAAAACAAGAGTTGACAAAATTCAACAAAAAGTACATCGAAATGACGACGTGAACAGGACGAAGTCAACCATGTAAAAAGTATGGTCAACGACATTGAAACAAACCCAAAAATTCAGAAAAAATGGTTCGTCTGCCAAGGAAGTTACGAAGCACAGAAATTGAAGAAAAACATATGTAACGACCATTGATCATGAAATAAACTACATGAAAGAATAGATCAGGCAAATACGAACATAACACAACGATCGATTTCAAAAATGATCAATAAATAAGGGAGAAATCGAAAAAGGGAGTCTTGAGACCTCCAAGAACAACAATGGCGAAAAAAAAAATAAGGAGTTATAGAGAAACATACCATGTCTTTGACGGTTGGATGCCTTGATTGTCGTTCTACTTCTTCTTCGTGAGAGTTCCCAGTATTGGAGTGCGAAGAAGAGTCGGAGATGATGATTTCTGGTTGAGTTTTGATTTTCTTAGGCGCCATTGAAGTGGTTTAGAAAGAAGGAAGGTTGAGGTTGAAGAAAAGAACAGGAGATATGAAATGAGGGATTAGAGCAGAGGTTAGAAAGAGAGTGAGAGAAAATATAGAGAAAAAATTTTTAAAGGGAAGAGAGAAGTAGAGAGAGAAATGGTTTAAGTAGGGAAGGAGAAGTTAGGCGCACGATAGCTAAGAAAATTCTGAGAAAAAGTGCAGTGGCGCAGGATAGCGATACCACGTGTCACAAAAAGGAACGCGCGTGCGCAGGCCTATGCGCGCGTGTGCGTGTGAAGTCCTAAGCCGGTTACTGTCAAGTCGACTTCCTCATAAATGGTGAGTCAGTGAAAGGACGGGCGCACGTTAGCAGGGTGACGTGGCCGAATGGGGAATGCGCGTGCGCAGTCTTTGCGCGCGCGTGTGTCAGCGAAAAGAGGCTGACGGCTGTCGCATCACCTTCCTCATTAAATGGTGAGCAGACATACGTGAGACGCGCTGTCATTAATTTGCAGTTTGCATTAAATGACAATGGGACATGCGCAAGGGTAAAAAGGTAATTTCCCAAGAAAATTCAAAAAAATAAAAGCGCGGGAAACTTTGAATTACACAAGTACCCTTGTGATTCAGCGTTGACTTTTCAGTCAAGGACCTATGTGCAAAATCTAATGAATAGAACACTTACCTGCGGTCCATGATGATTTGCGCATGGATAGCGCAGAGATTCTGTAAATCTTAGAACTGTTGTTTCATGCGCAGACAGTTGTTTGCGCAGGAGTTGCATAGGGCGCATGAAACTTAACCTATTTTGCACATTTTATCAAGCAGATACATTAGTATTAATAAATCATATGGACAAGTTAGCTAAGATTAAGCATACCCATTTCACCTTTCAAGAGATCACTTGTTAATTCTTGAGGAGATGATATTAGATGTTGATGAGCTTGGTAATAGTGCTTGGCATGATTGAAAAAACTGCTATGGTGGACATATTATCGCAGAGAGTTGGATAATTCTCTTCATGAATCCCATAGTCCACAGGTTGTTGCTTCATCCATAAGATTTGGCAGCAGCAGCTTTCACCAGCAATATATTCTGCTTCAGTAGTGGAGATGGACACAGCAGCTTGTCTCTTGCTTGCCCATGCTAAGTCGATTTCCAAGGAAATGACAAGTTCCACTTGTGCTCTTCCTGTCAATTGTGCACGCTGCGTAGTCCGCATCTGAATAACCTACAAGTTTAAAGTTCGAATCTTTGGTGTACCAAAGTCCAAGGTTAACAGAGCTAAAAACATATCTAATATTTTTACAGCATTTATGTGTGCTTCAGAAGAATTAGCGTCATAGTGCGCACAGATCCATTCAACATAATATCTTGGCCAACTAGCAGAAGATAGAGGAGAGTTAATCATACCTGGATATAGTCTGATCAACTTTACCTTTTAAGTCTGTTAAATTTGTTGCTTGTGGCCATTGGAGTGTCGTATGCTTTAGCACTCAAGTCCAAACTTCTTGATTAAGTCCCTTATGTACTTGACTTTATTTGCGAAGATGCCATCATTCAATTGATTGATTTTAAGCCCGAGGGAGAAAGTGATTTCTCCCATCATGCTCACCTCAAACTTGCTTTTCATTTGCTTTTCAAAGCGCTTACAAAGAGACTCATTAGTAGAACCAAATATAATATCATCGACATAAATTTGAACGAGTAAGGAGTGATCATTATACTTAGCAATAAAAAGAGTTGTATTGATTTTACCGTGCTTGAAGCCTTTCTCTAGTAAGAATTTTGATAGCGTATTGTACCATGCTTTTGGAGCTTGCTTAAGACCATACAAAGCTTTCTTGCTTTGATTCTGTGATTCTTCCATTCCCATCCATCTTGTTTCCGAACACCCATTGAAGTGCTAAATAATGGTTGAGCTTTTCTTGCACTTCTTGCATAGCATCAATTCATCTTAGAATATGGAGCACTCTATCAATCTTCTTTGATCCGACATGAGAGATAAACGAATGCTACACCGCAAAGTTTGATGCTCTCGATGTGCAAATCCCTATATTGATGATAGGAATACGAAGATCAATGGGTATTTTATTTACTTCAGCATCACGATCATCAAAGGTGATTTGTTGAAGTGGAGAAACATCATGCGCAGAAGGAGGTGTTTGCGCATCAGGAGTTGCAACTTCAGGCGCAGCATTTATAGTATGCGCATGAGATGGACTGATTCTGAATCTGCTTGATCTATGTCCCGCGCAGGAATAGAATTACTGCGCACCTGTCTAAAAAGCTCAGCAGAGTCATCAGAATCATTGGGAGCCAAATCTGGCTCAAGGAGAGAATGCTTATCAAAAAGTAGCATGTACAGATACTAAAATGACTAGAGATTTATCTTATTAAGATCATGAAAAGCTTACAGAATGATTGGCATACCCAACGAAAATACCTTCATCTGATTTGGCGTCGAATTTTCCTTAATAGCGTTTGCAGCCAAAGAACTTTGAAGAAAGCAATGTTGGGCGCTTTCTCTCTCTCCATAGATCGTATGGAGTATAGATGTAGGCTTTGTTGATGAGGAACTTTATTCTGAGTAAAGCATGCACCGATGACAGCTTCTTCTCATAAATACATTTAGAAGTACTGCTTCTACTATCATTGTCTATCCATTCTCAATCAACAAGAGATTCTTTCCACAACGCCATTTTGTTGCGGAACTCCAGCAGCAGAGAAATTGTGACGAATATCATTTGATGGATCTTTGTTGGTTCTCACAATATTGAGCGACATCGTTGTTCATAAATTCTGTTCCATTGAAGTGTCGAACTCTATTGATGTCTTCTATGTTTGGAGATTAAGGAGAACAGCCAGGATATCATAGAGATATCACAGGTTGGTCCAAAGCTTCGCGGTAGTGAGCGGTCCAAACATATGAGGTGAAGCGGATGTAAGCGTTTTGACATCGGAGCAATCTTGCTGGAGGAAAACTGCTCAGGTTGCTTACTAAGCTGGCATGGTGCTTATACCATTGCTAGCTGCTTTCAGTTAAGCTTATTGCTACAAAACAAGGATTAGTAATAGAAATTATAGCGGTAAGATCAAATAGATTAGAAATTGGTCTTACGAGTCCTTGTGAGCAAAGTTAGTCCAGAAACGCCATTTTTGATGTAACATAGCGTTGAAGTGATATGGCATTCCAGAACTTTATCTCATAATTGTGATATGGAGAGTAGGTTGCTTGAGACTTAATCTTTTATGATTAGTCCAAATCCAATTATGTGCCCTTTGTTGTTGTCATCATATATTACTGAGTAATCTCTTCCTTCGGCGCACCTTTAAGAGTGTTGAAGTCTCTAGTAGTGTCTAGAATCTACTGTCGATATCAACTGAGCTTGAGGGAGCGCAGTAAAGTAGATCTTTTCTGCTTGTTGAAACATTAACTTGCGCTCTACAGCAGAGTTATCTTTTAAGATCAGCACACTTTGAGAGATTCCTTGCGCGGCTGCGGAGTTGGTGATGATGCAGCTTCTGTCAAGTTGACTCTGGCAGATAGGTGCTTGTCATTCTGTCTGCTTGGTGAAAGTGTCCCGTTTCCACTAGAGTGAAGGGATCTTTCTTTGATTGTCCTTGGCGTATGCTCAGGTTCCATTTCAGAAACAACTTTTGAATTATTGTCAGCATTTGCCACTAAGCAGAGTAGTCCATCCTCAGGGTCAGCATAGTTGTCTTCAGTGTCAAGTCTCCGGGTCCTTAGCTCCTTCTCTGCGCAGTTCTCTTCATCAACCATTCTGCACTGCTTTGATGCTTTGTGCGCAGAGTTGCTTTTCCTTGTACTCAAATTTTGAAGGAGGCATTGAAGCGAAATTTCCTGGCTTTCTTCAGTAAACCAAGTCATCTTTCTTTGAGTCTCTATGAGAGAGAATACGGATCTTTGCTTGAGGATCCATCAGGTTTGGAGAGCTTTCTGAATTTGATCTGAGGTTTGAGCAGGCGCAAGAATAAGTGAAAAGTTAGCCATTGCCCTAGATTTTTGAAGCCATATGGAATCGGCACCCAAGCTGTTAAGCTTGAAAAACAGAAACATGTTTTATGAAGGTGTTTGCTCTGATACCACTTGTTGGTCCCTAAAGGGGCAACAAGGGTGTGAAAATCGCTAGAGGGGGGGGGGTGAATAGCATTTTAAAATTCTTTTCAAACCCTTTTGCAATTCAATGGCAGATGCGCACAACTCTTATTTTGGCTAAGTATAGCGCGCGGTAAGAGTGTGAAATGCACAGCGGAAATTTAAAGCAGCTCTGCGCAGGGTATACTGCGCAGAGATAAAAACGCACGCACTAAGTATGAGGCTAAAGAGTGGCGCAAAATGGGATTCTAAGGCAAATGAGCAATAACAATTACATCATCAAAGAGTGGTAATCTGAAAGATCAAACAAAGCAGTTCTTAAAAAGTTAAGCAGGAAATATGCAGTAAGTAATGAACACACTATTTGGAGAGGTTCGATCGATGAAAGATCTACATCCTCTACCAAGATGGTTAGTCTTGGATTTCTAATGGAGATCTTATTATATGAGAGAGTATTACAAATTACAACATTTGAGCTCAATGCTAACTCAAGATCTATTATTTATGAAGAACAAATCCTAGACTAAACCGGTGTATCTCAAGAAGTTAGATCAAAATGATCAAAGCTTCAAGAGGTGTGTGTGTGACAGAAATTCTGGGCTCTATGAATATGAAAGATGAAGAGCACCAAGAATTCTGGTGATATAGGCTTTGTGATATGAGCAGGAGTTTTGAAGGTTTGAAGATCTTGAAGGCTGTTCTAAAGAATCTGGAAAAACTAAGCAGCAGTCTTCAGATCTTCATGGTTTTCAGTGAAGCATGAAACTCGAGCTCTAAAGCATAATGGCCAACAAAGGGAGCTTGATCAAAGAAGATGATCAAGGGCCGATGAAAGGGGCTGAATCAAAAGGCAGCTTCAAGGGCAGCTTGGAAATGAAGATGAGCAGACTATTTATAGCTGAGAGCTTGAATATAGCCGTTGGAGCTCTGAGCAAGGACAATGAGCTGGCACAAGGTGATTGGCGCGCAGCTGTCCTTTATAGCCGTTGGGGCTCTGATCAAAGATGATGACCTGGTACAATATGATTGGTGCGCAGGTATATAGAGCCGTTGGAGACTGAGCATGAAGACCAAATTCAAAAGCTTCTTCTAGAAGGTTGACAGCTGTCTTCACTTAAGATATTTCTTTGAAGCGTGTCTCCACCAATGGTTTTACTGAGTGTGCTTATTTTGTCGTTTGTGCACACCTCAGCATTTTAATAAGCGTGCATCTTCTAAGCGTTTTCCAAGCTTTCTAGAATGTGAGATCAGGAGATGAGGAGCTTGACCAAGGTTGTGTCCGCGCACAAAGGCATGCGCATTGCCGGCGCGCATGGATTCAGCGCATGAGCAGCATGCGCACCATGCTTGGTCACAAAGAGATCTCTTGAGAGTTTAGGAAGTAATATCTTGAAAACTTAGCAGGGTCAAGGTCTGCGCAAGATATCTATGCGCAGTGGCGACCTGCGCAGAGAACATTCTGCGTAGCGAAATGAATCCTTGCTTAGGTGATCTTCGATCTTTAAAGCTTCAAGTCCTATCATCTAAGCCTATACTATAAAAAGGACTTAACTAAAAATTGAAGTTCTAAACTTCTTTACATGAGGTCCTAAAGTCCGTAAAAATACTTATAGGTGATGGTATCAATCAATTCTAACAAATGTAGGAGGGTTAAGTGATAAGCATACCCAACAGTGAGTGTAGATAGTTGAGTGAGAGAGAGAAAGTGGGGTATAGAATAGTAAGTGGATAGTTGTTGTGAGTGAGATAAATGGGTCACATTATTTTAAAAGTATTAAAACATTTCCTTTTTGGAACTTTGTAGATTAAAGTGGGACAACCAAAATAGTAAATTTTGTAGATTAAAAAGGGACGAAGGGAGTATGAGAGAGAAATTGACGACTTTTGTCATGAATGGAGGTAACTTTGTTTGGAATTGTGGTTATTGATTACTGATGACGTGGAGCTGAAGTCATGATGACTACAAATGCTCTTACACAAATCAATGTTAAAGACAAATTTTGTAAGAGTAAGTTATGGAGTGGAACTGCTTAAGTATAAAGGATATATGGCAAATTAACATCAATTATCAAGAAAATATTGACTATACATTTTGGGTCGTTCATCTAAATATCAAAAATTAAGCACAAATAAACATTTGAGGAGACAAACTAAAACGTTAGAAAGTAGGTCATATATGGCATAGTAACAACAATTATCAATTAAATATTGTCTCGCATCTAAATATTAAAAGTTAAGCACAAATAACATTCTCCTTAATTGTTTTGTGAACCAAATTTTGGACTATTAAAGTGGAACAGAAAGAGAATGTTTTGTCAACAAAGACGACATAATCAAGTGAAAATTTTGTGTAAGTTTCAATGACAATGGGACATCTTAAATGGAAATTATTATTGGTAACTATATGACATAAGTAGTATTCACCGTATCAAAAAGTAAATGACATCGTTTGCCAGATATAATACAACAAATGAGATCTCAACCTTTAATTATAATCGATTATGCTATAGTAATGTAACTGTATAAGAATATTACATACTTTTACAATTACAGACTTAATTCTCGAAACTCATCTTTTGTTCGTAGATTTAAATCCAAAAGATAGTGAACTTGTTGCCTAATATTTGTGTCCGGATGGAGTGAATAGTGAAGTGGAGACTTGGCCACGACATGTAATTCTCACACCAATTATCCAACAATTATTATTACAAACATTTCACTCTCTTCACCAAATATAAAAAAGAACTAAATATTACCTGTAATTTACTTGATGATTATTTAGAATCTTTTAAATTGAAGGAGGAGGAAATAAAATTAAACGGGATAAGTAGTTTTCTTAAGAAAAGTAAACAAACAAAACCGATTTAAGTCCAAAGGAAGTCTTGTGTGAGACGGGTCTTGTTGAGAGAGAAAATGGGCTTGCCCCGCCCCACCCATAAAGAGCAAACAATTTACTCTCTCAATAAGACCCGTCTCACACGTTAGACCATAGTTTACAGATATATATGAATACACTTTCTCTATAACAAAACAAAATCGTCATCAATATCTTCTTTGCGGAAATACATCTCAAGTCAAATATACATTTAATGTATATTCAGCCTTTTGGTAGCCATTGGTAACCTGAATATTTTCTCTAACTACAACTGTGAACCATTAATATTTTCCAAATGTAAGTAAATACACTCTTCAAAACATACATTCAATGGAGGAGGAGAAGTTTATTAAAAAAAAAAAAAAAAAAAAAACAAAAAAAAAACAGTAATTTCATCTATAGTCAAAAGAATGGAAGCTATTGACCACCTTAGTCACAAAAATATGTAGTCTCCCATAGTGACGCAACCCTCAAGGGACATCCGACCTGAAATCATCTTCCTCAATGAGGGAGATGGTTTCAGGTAGGATGTCCTCATACTTCACCAAACTATTGTCAAATCACATTAATAAATATTATTCAAATGAAAACCTTTTAAAAAATATTCAAAAAGTATTACCTATATCTATGCAGTTTGGCTAATTGATTAATTCCACAAGCCCCCTTACCCAGATCATTTCTCCATAAAAACCCAAGTGAGATCTAAAACCCACACTTTAATAGAACCCCAGATCAAAATTCCACCAAAACCCAAAATACCTTTGACCTGGTCAAATATATTTTCTAAATACCCGAAATACCCCCACCCCAACACAAAAACCTAACTTCCTCTCTTCTCTCATTCTCTCATTCACACACACGATTCTCTCTCTAAAAAAACACGCACGCACACTCTCTCCATCGTCGTTCGTCTTCTCCGGTGAAACCTCCACCCACCGGCGCACCTACCTCACTGACCATTACCTCCCTCCGACGTCTCTCGCACTCTCTCCCTCCCCTTCCCATCTCCGGTAATCTCAGTTTATTTCCGACGCTCCACCACCATCCTTGTTCTACCCAGATCCGATCGGATCTAAGGGAAAACTCAAACCTCTGGCGCCCCCTTCTCCCTCCGGTGCTGAGATTATCGTTGTTATCCATTCTTCGCATCTGGACATCCATTTCTTTCAACAATGACGAACAGATCCGGCGCCTCGTTCCCTCTCCGCCGGTGATCCGTTCCAGATCTGACCGAATTCTCCTTAATCTCCATTTTCTGGTGAATGGTGATTGAGTAAATAAATAGGAATAAACTGTTGTGGTCGGCACAATTACGTTTTGATTTGGCGAATTGTGTGTGCAAAAAGGCACTTTCACTCTCAGATTTAGGGCTTTTTCTTCGGAATCTTCTCCCGCATCTCTCATCCCTGTAATCTAAATCACATTTACGTTGCAATTCAACTCACCCAAGTTCGATTTCGTCTCTGATTTTGGTAATCTCTTGCTTCCAAACCCTAATTTTTTCTTCAAAAGTCTTTAATCTCTTTCTCTCTCAGAAACACACACCCACATTTTTGTTCGGTTCTTATCTATACTGATTGTTAGTTTGTAAGTTTTTCTTGCTATAATTTTTTTTGTTTGTTTTTTGGATGTTCAATTTTTTTATAATATGAGTGAAAAGAAGTGTTTTTTTTTTTTTTTGGTGGGGTGGTGGGGTAGAGTGGGGGTGGGGTGGTTGGGGGTGGTGGATAGGATGGATGAAGAGGGTGGTGTAAGAAGTGTAGTGGGTAGGGTAGGTAGGGTGGGGTTTTATGGAGAGTTGGGTGTGAGTGAGAGAGTTAACATTTTCCGGAAGTTATTTTACGCGAAACAAACGGAGCCGAAGTTGCTTAAGATTAGCTAAAAGAGAAATCTGGTGCTATTGGTTCATCTGTTGAGAAAGCTGGCCCGAGATTAGATGAAATCAAGTAGAGGCTACCTTAGGGCAACTCCAATGGTGGGTATCAAAATCAAATTTTGATACCCACCCCAAAGAGCTAGTATCTCCAATGCATAAATATGTAGGTATCAAAATTTGAGAAGGAGTTAGGAAAGGTACCATATTTGGTACCCACCTTAACTCTTCTTGGAGTGAAGTCAACCGCGCGTGGAGCATTGAAGAAGGAACAAATATGGGAACAAAACTGTCAGGTGGTGTTCCCACAAGCATAAATTCACTTTTTTTTTTTTTTTTTTTAATGTAATCCGTGACTTTTCACTGTTTGTTTGTTTGTTTTTTTTTCTTTTTTTCCATGCTATTAAAATACTCACCCCGTCCCACCCGAAATAGGATTTTAGTAAACTTGATTTTACTTTGTATTACAATTAATAATATTTTCAATAATAATTTTTAAATTTATTTTAGGATAATTATTTTATTTAAATTACATGGTCAAAGTATAAAACTACCAAAATCTTATTTCATGCGGGGCAGAGGGAGTAGATTGTTTCTCTTTCTTATTCATGCTATATCTATTCTTTTATATATATATATATATAAAAAAAAAAATTGACAACCCGTGAGTTTATCTTGTTTTTGTTTTTTTGTTTTTTCCTAACTTTTGCAACCCGTGAGTTTGTTTTTGTTTTTTTGTTTTTTCCTAACTTTTGCAACCCGTGAGTATATCTGTTTTAGTTTTCTCAGATATATATCACTACACTATCTTCTACAATTTTGCAAAAAACATTTGCAAAGTTTTTCTTTAACCTTCTGTCAACCAATGGCACCAAAGCCAAGATCTGAAGGTTGGAAAATAAGTTAAGACGAGGATCTTTGTCGAGCTCGTTTAATTTATGGAAGTGATCCTGAAATCGGTATCAATCAAAGAGAATCGACTATGTGGGCACAAACTCATGCTCACTTCGACGCAAATCGCCTAGCAGGAGGAGTTTATCGCGATAAAAAAAGTTGTGAAAATCGATGGAAAAAAATTAGTAAAGAGTGTATGGCATATGGCGCTGCTTTAAGAGCGGCAGATCTTGCTCATTCAAGTGGTCAAAACCGCACAGATATGGTAATTTGCTCAGACACTCGTAATATTTATTTATTCTATTCTTTTATTTACATAAAAAAAAATTTGATTTCAGATACTTTTAGCAGAGTCATATTATTTTAATGTTACTAAGAAACCTTTCAAGTTTCAACACTGTTGGGCTATACTGAAAGATGAGCCAAAATTTCAAAATCCGCCAGCATCTGAAAGTGTAACTAGTCTTGATGGTGAGGATACACCTGGGGATACACCTGGATCTGAAGGCGGAGCTAGCTCTTCTAGGCCTATAGGACAAAAAGCAGCAAAAGGCGCAAGGAGAAAGAAGGATTTACCATCAGAAAGAGATAAGCAACTAGAAGAATATATGAATTGGGCAAAAGCCCAAGATATTGAAGCGACAAGAAATAGGCAAAGAGAATTTGAAGCAGCTGAAGCAGCTGAGCAACGTGCCGCTGATGATCGTACAATGCAAGTTGATCCTAACATATTCACTCCCAACAAAAGATTGTACTGGGAAAGGAGGCAAAAAATTATAATGGATCGTGAAATGCCTGATGCGTTTTCTACTCCACCACCAGAACGAAGTTCAAGAGCTGCTAGAAATCTTAATAATGAATGGTACGATGACGAATTTAATCTTAATGATTAGTAATGTTTTAGTTTATTGTTCATTTATGTACTTTTGATTGTCTTTTATTTTTTCTTTTGAGTTGTGATTTTTTTTTTTTTTTTGTATTTTTATTATCATGTTGTTTCATTTTATATAAATAAAAATATGTTCAAAAATTATAACTCCATCAAGAGTCAACTTGGAACTATAGACAAAGGATATGCATTTCATTAAAAGAAAATTAATTCATAAATCAATAAAAGAAAATACAAGCTTTCTAAACCCGCATATTCCATAAATGTTGCACTAAGTCTTTTTTCAGACTTCTTGATATGACTGGGCACTTCAAGTGTTGATATCTTTCCATGAATCCCCTCATTTCCCGGATTCCATCCCGTTCCACATCTGTATCTCATCTGGATCAAATGATACTGCTTCATCTTCCTCACGTTCATCCTCGACTATCATGTTATGCAATATAACACAAGCCATCATTATGTAATAAAGATCTGTTCTGTCCCAACCACGTGCAGGTCCTCGAACAATGTCACCTTCTGCATCGTGGAAAATCCGGGCCGACCGAGAGCGTCACATTTTTGAATGAAATAACCATTGTGGTTGGCAACGTCACACATTATCTTTTCAAAGACATGTTTGTGCATTCTGAAACGACGTCGGAATGTATCTGGCGTATACATACAAGGATTTGCAAAGTATTGCTCATGTAAAAGTGCATCCGCACTCTCTCTATGACGATGGATATATTTTCGACCGTCCACCGAACCACCCCATTGGGACGATTCTTCCTCTTCTTGAATTGCATGAGTAGCGGTGATTAGAGCGATCGTTTTGCCAGAACGACGACGCCTATCATCATCGTCTTTATCACCCTTCGCCAACAATTTTCGTAGGAAGCTCATCAGAAATTGAAAATAAGAGAATAGTTTTTGTGATCTTGAGAATGGTAGTGAAAACATATGAGCTGAGCTACTTTATTTATAGGATGATAAAGTTATTTTGATAAGATTTGTGATAATAATTTTATCTGTATTGTAATCTACTGAACGAATGAGAATAAGCCACGTGTTAAGTGATAAGATATTTTATTTTTAAATTTAAATTCAATTATCATCTTATCATATGTAATCTACCAAACGAATGAGAACAAGCCACGTGTTAAGTGATAAGATATTTTATTTTTAAATTTAAATTCAATTATCATCTTATCATATGTAATCTACTAAACTAATGAGAACAAGCCACGTGTTAATTTATATATTTTTTTTAAATTAAATAATTATAATTATTAATTAAATTATTCATATTTAATTAAATATCTAATTAATAAAAATATTTAAATATAAATAAATAACATACAAAAATCAAATATGATTTTGATACCTTTACTTAACTCTTCCCATTGGAGATAAACATTTGGTACCTTTGGTTAACTCTCCCCATTGGAGTTGCCCTTATATTGAAGCTTTTGTTCGTCCGATCCGGGCCCAACAGGAAGCACTTGATGCTGTTGGGGGTCATATAAATCTTTTTTGGATCGATTCATATAATGTTAAATTTTCTTTTGTGAAAAAATGAAAAAAGTGAAATAAATTATTCTTATACTCTAATTATAAGAGTAGAACAGGACTCATATATCAGTTATAAGAGTTTGATAGAATTTGACCAAATAATATTATTTATTTTAAAAAAAAAAGATTGGAGAAAGTGATAAAAAATGACTCTTATACTTTACTTCTAAGAGTATAACTAGTCTTATACACCAACCAGATTTGATCAAAAATAATATTTATTTATTTTATCAAAAGTTGGAAAAAGTGAAAAAAAAAGTCTTATACTCTAATTATAAGAGTAGAATTGGTCTTATACGTCAGTCATAAGAGTTTGACTGGATTTGACCAAAAAATATTATTTATATTTTTATTAAAAGTTGGAAAAAGTAAAAAAAAAAATTGACTCATACACTAATTATAAGAGTAGAGCAGGTATTATACGTGAGTTATAAGAGTTTGACCGGATTTGACCATTTATTATTATTATTATTATTAATAGTTGAAAAAAGTGAAAAAAAAGGTGACTCTTATAGTCTAATTATAAGAGTTGAACTGGTCTTATACGCCAGTTACAAGAGTTTGGTTGGATTTGACCAAAAAATATTATTTATTTTTTTATTAAAAGTTGAAAAAATGAAAAAAATGACTCTTATAGTCAAATTATAAGAGTAGAACTGGTTTTATATGTCAGTTATAAGAGTTTGACCGGAGTTGAACAAAAAATATTATTTATTTTTTATTAAAAGTTGGAACAAGTGAAAAATAATTGACTCTTATACTCTAATTATAAGAGTAGAGCAGGTCTTATACGTGAGTTATAAGAGTTTGACGGATTTGACAAAAATATATTATTTATTTTTTTATTAAAAGTTGGAACAAGTGAAAAAAATTGACTCTTATACTCTAATTATAAGAGTAGAGCAGGTCTTATACGTCAGTTATAAGAGTTTAACCGGATTTAACCAAAATATATTATTTATTTTTCATTAAAAGTTGGAAATGTGAAAAAAAAAAGTCGACTCTTATACTCTAATTATAAGAGTAGAACTGGTCTTATACGTGAGTTATAAGAGTTTGATCGGATTTGACCAAAATATATTATTATTATTATTATTATTATTAAAAGTTGAAAAAGTGAAAAAATGGCTATTATAGTCTAATTGTAAGAGTAGAACTGGTCTTATACGTCAGTTATGAGAGTTTGACCGGATTTGACCAAAAAATATTATTTATTTTTTTATTAAAAGTTGAAAAAAGTGAAGAAAAAAAATGAGTCTTATAATCTAATTATAAGAGTAGAACTTGTCTTATACGTCAGTTATGAAAGTTTGACCGGATTTGACCAAAAAATATTATTTATTTTTTTATTAAAAGTTGAAAAATATGAAAAAATGAGTCTTATAATCTAATTATAAGAATAGAACTTGTCTTATACGTCAGTTATACCGGATTTGACCAAAAAATATATTTTTTTTTATTAAAAGTTGGAAAAAGTGAAAAAAATGACTCTTATACTCTAATTATAAGAGTGGAACTGGTCTTATATGTTAGTTATAAGAGTTTGACCAAATTTGACAAAAAAATATTATTATTTTTTTATTAAAAGTTGGAAAAGTGAAAAAAAAATGATTTTTATATTCAAATTATAAGAGTAAAACTGGTCTTATAAATAATTTATAAGAGTTTGACCGGATTTGACCAAATAATATTATTTATTTTTTTGTTAAAACTTGGAAAAAGTGAAAAAATGACTCTTATACTCTAATTATAAGAGTGGAACTGGGCTAAGGGATCCGAGCCGGAATATGGGCCTAATTGGTAAGGCAGGAGTGGGCTGGGATGTGGGCTTGGGCAATGAGGGTATTTTTGTCCTTTAACTAGCTCTGGGTTTATATGGAATTTTCATCTCAGCTTGGGTTCTTATGGGTTTATGATCTGGTTCATGGGGCCTAGGGTCCAAAGCTCAAAATCTATATATATATATATTAAAGTTGACCAAAAGAGGTATGGTATTGACATGTGGACAAACAATGGAGAAATCTTGCATTTGGAGAAGCCACATCAACAACATACTAATAAATAAGTGACTTTTCATTTTCTTTTCATTAGCTAATACTATTAGCTAATAATAATAGTTACTAAAAAGGGTAACTATAATAGTTAACTATTATAGTAACTATTACTATTATTAGTAATAGTTAACTATAATAGTTAACCATTATAGTTAACTATTACTCTTATTAGTAATAGTTACTATTATAGTTAACTATATTAGTTAACTATTACTATTAATAGTCTTAGTTAACAATATTAGTTACAATACAAGTTAAATATTACTATTAATAGTATTAGTTAACTATAATAGTTACTATTATAGTTAACTATATTAGTTAAATATTACTATTAATAGTATTAGTTACTACTATATTAGTTAACTATTACTATTAATAGTATTAGTTAACTATAATAGTTACTATATAGCTAATTATTACTATTAATAGTATTAGTTAACCATAATAGTTACTTTATAAGTTATTTTTTACTATTAATAGTATTGGTTAACTATAATAGGCTACATACATTAACTATTACTATTATTAGTATTAATTGATTATAATAGTTATTATATAAGTTAGATTATTAATTTTTAATATTAATTAATCATAATAGTTACTATATCAATTAACTATTATTATTAATAATATTATTTTATTATAATAATTATATTAATAATTATTATTCTATAGACTAATCATTGCTATTAATATATATATTAACTATTACTATCAATGGTATTAATTAATTATAATAGTTATTATAATAATAGTAATCATATAGATTAATTTTTATTATTAATAGTATTAGTTAAAATGATGATTACTATATTAGTTAACTATAGTTAAAAGACATAGTATTGGTTTCCGTGCAGAGCACGGGTTACCCGCTAGTCTAATTATAAGAATAGAACTTGTCTTATACGTCAGTTATGAGAGTTTGACCGGATTTGACCAATATTTTTTTTTATTAAAAGTTGGAAAAAGTTAAAAAAATGACTCTTATACTCTAATTATAAGAGTGGAACTGGTCTTGTATGTTAGTTATAAGAGTTTGACCAGATTTGACCAAAAAATATTATTATTTTTTTATTAAAAGTTGGAAAAGTGAAAAAAAAAAAAACTCTTATATTCAAATTATAAGAGTAGAACTGGTCTTATAAATAATTTATAAGAGTTTGACCGGATTTGACCAAATAATATTATTTATTTTTTTGTTAAAACTTGGAAAAAGTGAAAAAAATGACTCTTATACTCTAATTATAAGAGTGGAACTGGGCTAAGGGATCCGAGCCGGAATGTGGGCCTAATTGGTGAGGCAGGAGTGGGTTGGGATGTGGGCTTGGGCAATGAGTGTATTTTTGTCCTTTAACTAGCTCTGGGTTTATATGGAATTTTCATCTCAGCTTGGGTTCTTATGGGTTTATGATCTGGTTTATGGGGCCTAGGGTCCAAAACTCCTAAAAGATTACTCCACTTCTATACCATCTTTCCCAACAATCATTTGATTTCATTATCTTCTTTTTTCCCCAAATCACTGAATATCCAATCTCTTTTGCAAATGTCTTCCAATCAGCCGGGCTGCTTTACCTTACCGTGACAAAGATGGGAGTTGATTTGAGAAGCCCAAATGTGCTCTCTCGCCACCGTCCTCCAACCACAGTCTGCCTCCGTGATCGTCCAGCGGCAGACGTCGACGCCACCACCGCCGCCGTCAATCGTCACCAACCACAACTACCACCACCAAATAAGGAACGAAAAGGAGATATGACTGCTTTGGTGCCTAGAGAAACCACCATTCGTGAAGTCTGCACATCATTATGAAAATTAATATCAAATAAAGAAACCACTCAAAGTAACAAATGCAAATAATCCCAAAAACACATAAGAACAAATCTAAACATTAATTTCCAGATTAGAACCCATTGTTTCAATATCAGACTTACACCCACCCCAGATCTGATGTACACAACAACAAAATCCGATCTATTCAACACACATGATCTGATTTTGACACACAAATACACATAAAGAAGTACAAAGATCTGAACAACACACTAATACAACCACAAAAACCAATCATGCAGCCCTAATTTCTAGATCTAAGCCCAAAAAAAATGAAGGAACTAAACACACAAAAATCACAAACGTAAAAGAAATAAAGAAGTGATGGAAGAGATGGAGGGATAGAGAGATAGAAGAGAGGAAGACAGAGAAGAGTCAGAGAGAGAGGCCGAGAAAGCGGACCTAGGGCGGAGGTTGCAGATCGATGGATTTAGGCAGAGGTCGCAGTGGAGAGACGGTGCTTGCGAGTGGCAGAGTCATTAAGTCGATGGTGGTGGCGGTGATGGTCGCAAAGGCGGTGGTGTTGGAGAAAGTGTGTGTGTTTCTAGAGAGAGAGAGAGAGAGAGTTGGAGAGAAAATGAGGAGGGAGGAGAGGACTGATAGGGTTTTGACAGGAACACTCTAGAGCGAATTTCCGAAAATAACCCCGAGTTTAGGCGGGACTTGGTTGTTATCAATCAATCTATATAATATATAAAAGCACGAACATTTTCATGCCTCACAGCTGTAAGGATCCCGCCCCAAAACAACATGTTTCAAAGGCGAAATACCAAACACGGTTAACTTTCCTAACGAAAAAGAAACGGAGTCGCCACATTTGTTAATTTTAAACCCAACAAATGAAAATGGTTAGAGAAGGTGAGTTCGGAGGCCAGGTTACACTTTGGGAAGAACATATTTGCGGTTCACCCAAAATGCCTCGGAAAGAACCGAGTCTCCCTTGTTAGTTTGAAAATGTGCATGTGTGTGTGTGTGTTTAACGGAAAAGTTTCTGTTATTGGTTTTATTTGGAAAAACTTAACTGGAAGAGTCTGTTTATCAAGAAAATAGGGATTAGAGGGAAAAACAGGCATTTTTCCCCCTGTTCCCAACATAGCCGTACGGATGTACAGGCCGTTTCCTGGATTTTACAGTTCAGTCAAGAACAGTCCAGTTTCAGAGCAGAAACAGAACATTCTGTTGAAACTGGACAGAACTGTTTTGATTCCAGTTTGTTTAAAAACCACTTTATAAATTTAAATACAACGTTCCTATGCTAAATGATCATCACTTAGTCCACAAAACAAGTATTTGGGTGTGATCATAAGCAATCATGGGAGAAAATTGAGAAAAGTTGATGAACATGCCCCTTGGGCCAAAATTGACCATTTGGTGATTAAAGATTGAAACTTTATCCCCAAGATGGCATTTTTATGACTTATTAACTTTCCAAGAGTCAAATCAACACATAAAGATTGAATCTTTATGGCCCCAAAGGGGACTTTAGAGCTAGATCAATGTTGGATGATAAAGATGGAGGCTTTATCATCCAAATGATCATTATTTCCAACAAAAGCATCATTCCAACTAGACAAGAATGTAAATGACAATCAATAAGCCATGATCATCTAGGTTTGAACCTCTTCCACACAAGGCATGGAGGGCACCTTGGATCATCTCATGGCTTGGACAAGAAAAATATATAGAGTAATATATGTATATTTGCTTGAATGGACAAGTCTTGCATAAATGTAAAGTTGCTTGAATGGACAAGTCTTGCAAGTAATGTAAAAGTGCTTGAATGGACAAGTCTTGCAAGTAATATAAAGATTAACATAACTTAAACAAAGATTAAAGATAAAATAGAGTTATAGATGAAGAGAAGGGAGGGGGAGAAGGTGGCTTTACCTATTTTGATTTAGCCAATCTTCCTTTTTCTATTTCACTCTTTGTTTCACTCCTCTCACACTTCTGTAGTGATTTTGACAGAGTAATCTCTCTTATGTTGTTTCTCCCCCTCCCCGGAATGATCAGCAAGGGGTTCAATTTATAGGGGTTGTGACCTCCCAAAGTAGCCGTACGGCTAAGGACGGTGCCTCCTGGATTTTTCCAATTTTTAATTCCAAAAAGGTCCTTGTGTTCCAATTTTATCCTAGTGAGGTCCTGGCCTATCAGTTTGTCCCTGAATGGTGCCAAGAATTCCTCTAATTTGGTCATTTCAGATTGGGGTACTTACAGAGCCCCTCGGCAACGCCGCTTTGGAGAAAGCGGGGTTGTCGATAAAACAAGCATCCCAATCTGATGGGAGGACGGCTTGGCCGATTTGGGTGAGAGAATTTCAAGGCTACTCAAACCTATAAGCATCCCATTTTGATGGGAGGACGGCATAGCCGATTTGTTCTATGGCTGGACCTAGAGGTATAGGATTCCTACGTATCCCTATTCGAGGGAATCAAGCCTATCGTAGTTCGAAAGAGGGGTGAGAGATTTTAAGGCTACTCAAACCTATGGGCGACCATCGAGGTCGGGTGGAGAACTTAGCGTCTCAAGCTTAAGGGCGACCGTAAAAGGTCGGGTGGAGAACTTAGCGTCTCAAGCCTAAGGGCGACCGTAAAAGGTCGGGTGGAGAACTTAGCGTCTCGAGCCTAAGGGCGACCGTAAAAGGTCGGGTGGAGAACTTAGCGTCTCGAGCCTAAGGGCGACCGTAAAGGGTCGGGTGGAGAACTTAGCGTCTCGAGCCTAAGGGCGACTGTAAAGGGTCGGGTGGAGAACTTAGCGTCTCGAGCCTAAGGGCGACCGTAAAAGGTCGGGTGGAGAACTTAGCGTCTCGAGTCTAAGGGCGACCGTGAAAGGTCGGGTGGAGAACTTAGCGTCTCGAGCCTAAGGGCGACCGTAAAAGGTCGGGTGGAGAACTTAGCGTCTCGAGCCTAAGGGCGACCGTAAAAGGTCGGGTGGAGAACTTAGCTTCTCGAGCCTAAGGGCGACCGTAAAAGGTCGGGTGGAGAACTTAGCATCTCAAGCCTAAGGGTTTGGTCAACACTAACTACGAGATGGTTGACTAACAAGGATGGTCTTACATCATTTTGGACTGCTGGTTCTTTTCACATAAGTTTTATCTTCTTAACTGGACTTACGAAAGACTGCCGGTTCATGGTCAACTTGACTCTATGGGAGAGGGTTGACTAAATGGCTGGACTTACGAAGGACTTCCGGTTCATGGTCAACTTGACTCTATGGGAGAGGGTTGACTAAATGGCTGGACTTACGAAGGACTGCCGGTTCTTTTCACACAAGTTTGGACTTACGAAGGACTGCCGGTTCATGGTCAACTTGACTCTATGGGAGAAGGTTGACTAAATGGCTGGACTTACGAAGGACTGCCGGTTCATGGTCAACTTGACTCTATGGGAGAGGGATGACTAAATGGATAGACTTACGAAGGACTGCCGGTTCATGGTCAACTTGACTCTATGGGAGAGGGTTGACTAAATGGCTGGACTTACAAAGGACTGCTGGTTCATGGACAACTTGACTCTATGGGAGAGGGTTGACTAAATGGCTGGACTTACGAAGGACTGCCGGTTTATTGTCAACTTGACTCTATAGGAGAGGGTTGACTAAATGGCTGGACTTACGAAGGACTGCCGGTTTATGGTCAACTTGACTCTATGGGAGAGGGTTGACTAAATGGCTGGACTTACGAAGGACTACCGGTTCTTTTCACACAAGTTTGGACTTACGAAGGACTGCCGGTTCATGGTCAACTTGGCTCTATGGGAGAGGGTTGACTAAATGGTTAGACTTACGAAGGACTACCGGTTCATGGTCAACTTGACTCTATGGGAGAGGGTTGACTAAATGGCTGGACTTACGAAGGACTGCCGGTTCTTGGTCAACTTGACTTAATGGGAGAGGGTTGACTAAATGGCTGGACTTACTAAGGACTGCCGGTTCATGGTCAACTTGACTCTATGGGAGAGGGTTGACTAAATGGCTGGACTTACGAAGGACTGTGGGTTCATGGTCAACTTGACTCTATGGGAGAGGGTTGACTAAATGGCTGGACTTACGAAGGACTGCCGGTTCTTTTCACACAAGTTTGGACTTACGAAGGACTGCCGGTTCATGGTCAACTTGGCTCTATGGAAGAGGGTTGACTAAATGGCTGGACTTACGAAGGACTGCCGATTCATGGTCAACTTGACTCTATGGGAGAGGGTTGACTAAATGGCTGGACTTAGGAAGGACTACCGGTTCTTGGTCAACTTGACTCTATGGGAGAGGGTTGACTAAATGGCTAGACTTACGAAGGACTGCCGGTTCATGGTCAACTTGGCTCTATGGGAGAGGGTTGACTAAATGGCTGGACTTACGAAGGACTGCCAGTTCAACAACAGATTTGACTCTCAATGGTCAATCCTAAAGGTTTGGTCAACTCTAACTACGAGATGGTTGACTAACAAGGATGGTCTTACGTCATTTTGGACTGCCGGGACAAAACATTGGAGTTAACTCCACCTTTGGGGAGTTTGACAAGGCAAACTGGTCTTACGTCTGACTAAGGACTGCCGGGATTTGGTCAACTTGGCTCTATGGAGAGGGTTGACTAAGGAGAATGGTCTTACGTCACTTTGGACTGCCGGGACAAGGGTCTCAACCTATAATGACTATTCTGAGTCAAGGTTTGACTTGGGTCAACTCCATCTCTGGGGAGTTTGACGGGAAAACTGGTCTTACGTCCGACTAAGGACTGCCGGGGATAAGGGTCTCAACCTATAATGACTATTCTGAGTCAAGGTTTGACTTGGGTCAACTCTACTCTATGGGACGGTTGACATATTTTCTTGACACCGAAGAAGAGCCTAGGGGTAACCGTTAAGACACATTGTGGACGAAAGAGTCCAAAACTTTGGGAAAATCATTTTGAGAGGAGATCAAAAGCATTTTGCTTGAAACATGGTCTTTGATAAATGATGCCAAAAGGGCAAATTTCGGAAATGCTTATTCTTAAAGGCAAATCTTTTAACAAAGCATTTTAGTCAAATTTTTGATTTTAACTTAACCGTGAGGTTTGTTATGCATAAAGTCCTTTGGAGCTTTGTCCATTTCTTAGGAGCGATCGGGAGTAAAGAACCCCTTTGTCGTCGATGTTGGGGTAGCCCCATGTCCTTGTTGGCGTCAATGGTGGCATAGCCCCATGTCTTTGTCGGTGTCGATGGCGGAGTAGCCCCAATATCATCTTCTGACCTTTGGAATGAGGTTAGGAACCCCTCCCTTTTTCATGACGCACCCTTTCTTTTGCCTAGGCCGCCCTTGCGGGTTTTCAACCTAGCGGGCTACTTTTTTGCGTCTTTCATGGCACACCCTGTTTTTTGCCTAGGCCGCCCTTACGGGTTTTCAACCTAGTGGGCTTCTTTTTTGGTGCCCCCTTTTTTTATATGAGTGATCCAGCCGACTCGATAGAACGGGGACTTTAAAGTATTTTTCTTCGAGGAAACATGCAAGGGAATTTATTTAGGCGGGAGAGAGTCCCTCAATTGCATCATGAAATAGGAGGAAGCCCCTGCTTGACAGAATATAAGTGTTTAGCTCTTTCCTAAGATGTAGAGAAGAAGACTCGTTGAGACATTTGAAATTTGTCTTGGTTAAAATTATCAAAATGATTGCTGGAATGGACCATGTTTATTATTAAGTCAAGATTATAACAAGCAATTAGCCTTAACATGTGTAAACGTTGTGATCAATTAAGATTAAGATTCGATCAATGGCAAGATCAAAAGGTGTTTATGGGGAATTGGTCCTTGTCTGGTAAATCGGTCATTGATGGGACCATGGGGGAGAGGCTTGGCTACTTTGGGAAAGCCATGGTTTGACCGTTCTTTCTCATGAAGGTTGCCTACATTCCCCTCAGTTTGAGGAGCTCAGGTCGCCGTAGTTCGGCCATGGGCTTTTTTGCTGAAGTTGGCTTTCCTTTGGCGTCGTCTCGGAGGACATTGTTGCTCTTTTGACGCAGATCACTTTGCTTCATGGTGGACTTATTGGGATGGACCGCTTAGGATGAACCCTCTTTGGTGTGAACTCCCTTTGAACGGGTCCTTTGGGATGAGTCCTTTCTTGGTCGTCTTTTGGTATAGACTTCCTTTCTCGCGAACCCTTGGGGGTAAACCTTTTGGATGAGCTTTTAAGGCAAGCTTCCTCTTTGCATATGCTCATTTCCTTTCCTTCTTTCCACATATTCATTTTTTTTTCCGGAGAGAGGGAACATTAGCCCTAACTTGCCATCTTGGACATTGACTCATTTGTAGCCCCTTTGTCACTTTCGGCTTTGTCTTTGAAGACTCGGGAAGTCATTTGCTTGGTTGTGCACACGCGATCATGGTTGAACCTTGGTGGTTGAGCAACAACGTCCTTTCCTCTTCATCGTCTTGGGATGCCTTTGACGTGCATCAAGAATTTTGTCTTGGAAAGGTGTATCGGGTTGTGTATCGGGAATGTGTATAAGGGAAGGCTTGCCATTAATGGTTTCTTCGTTCCAATTGATCACAACATTCATTCACATCAAGATTAATTGTTTGCATTTATCATTTTTCATTTGTGTTTGGTCCATTCGTTTCTAATTATTGGGTATGCTTACTTCTTAACCCTCATACATTTGTTAGAATTGATTGATACCATCACCTATGAGTATCTTTATGGACTTTAGGACCTCATGTAAAGAAGTTTATAACTTCAATTTTTAGCCAAGTCCTTTTTATAGTATAGGCTTAGATTATAGGACTTGAAGCTATGAAGGATCGAAGATTTCCTAAGCACGATTCATTTCACTGCACAGGATGTTCTCTCTGCAGGTCGCCACTGCGCATAGATATCTTGCGCAGCTTTTGACCCTGCTCAGTTTCCAAGGTCTTATTCCCTAAACTCTGAAGAGATCTTTTAGTGACCAAGCATGGTGCGCATGCTTCCCATGCGCAGCATCCATATGCGCTGGCTATGCGCATGCCTTTGTGCGCGGACACTCAACCTTGGTCAAATTCCTCATCTCCTGATCTCACATTCTAGAAGCTTGGAAAGCGTCAAGAAAAGCTACGCTTTTTGGAATGAGCCAAAGTGCTGAGGTGTGCATAAACGACAAAATATCCATACTCAGCATATCCAACGGAGACACACTCAAGCGAAATATTTCAAATGAAGACAGCTGTCAACCTTCTAGAAGAAGCTTTTGTATTTGGTCTTCATGCTCAGTCTCCAACGGCTCTAAATCACCTGCGCACCAATCATATTGTGCCAGGTCATCTATCTTGATCAGAGTCCCAACGGCTATAAAGGACAGCTGCTCGCCAATCACTTTGTGCCAGCTCATTGTCCTTGCTCAGAGCTCCAACGGCTATATTCAAGCTCTCAGCTATAAATAGCCTGCTCATCTTCATTTCCAAGCTGCCCCCTCATATTGGCCACTATGCTTCAAGAGCTCGAGTTTCATGCTTCATTGAGAAACCTTGAAGATCTGAAGACTGCTGCTCAGTATTTCCAGATTCTTTAGAACAGCCTTCAAGATCTTCAAACCTTCAAACTCCTGCTCATATCACAAAGCCCTATATCACCAGAATTCTTGGTGCTCTTCATCTTTCATATTCATAGAGCCCATAATTTCTGTCACACACACACCTCTTGAAGCCTTGATCATTTTGATCTAACTTCTTGAGATACACCGGTTTAGTCTAGGATTTGTTCTTCATAGATAATAGATCTTGAGTTAGTATTGAGCTCAAATGTTGTAATTTGTAATACTCTCTCATATTATAAGATCTCCATTAGAAATCCAAGACTAACCATCTTGGTAGAGGATGTAGATCTTTCATCGATCGAACCTCTCCAAATAGCGTGTTCATTTTATTTACTGCATATTTCCTGCTTAACCTTTTATGAACTACTTTGTTTGATCTTTCAGATTGCTACACTTTACTATTGTAATTGTTATTGCTCATTTGCCTTAGAACCATTTTTGCGCCACTCTTTAGCCTCAAACTTAGCGCGTGCGTTTTTATCTCTGCGCAGTATACCCTGCGCAGAGCTGCTTTAAATTTCCGCTGTGCATTTCACACTCACTTAGCCAAAATAAGAGTTGTGCGCATTTGTCATTAAATTGCAAAAGGGTTTGAAAATAATTTTAAAACGCTATTCACCCCCCCCTCTAGCGATTTTCATACCCTTGTTGCCCATTTGGGACCAACAAGTGGTATCAGAGCAAACACCTTCATAAAACTTGTTCTGTTTTTCAAGCTTAACAGCTTGGGTGCCGATTCAATATGGCTTCAAAATCTTGGGCAATGACTAACTTTTCACATGTTCCTGAGCCTGCTCAAACATCAGATCAAATTCAAAAGCCAGGATATTTCGCTTCAAAATGCCTACTCCAAAATTTGAGTACAAGGAAAAGCAACCCTGCGCACAAAACATCTAAGCAGTGCGGAATGGCTGCTGAAGAGAACTGCGCAGAAAAGAAGCTAAGGACTTGGATACACTGAAGACGACGATGCTGACTCTGAGGATGGACTGCTCTGCTTAGTGGCAAATGCTGACAACGATTCAGAAGATATTTCAGAAATGAAACCTGAGCATGCGCCAAGGACAATCAAAGAAAGGTCCCTTCACTCTAGTAGAAATGGGACACCTTCACCAAGCAGATAGAATGGCAAGTACCTATTTGCCAGAGCTTACCTGACAGATGCGTCATCACCAACTCCGCAGCCGCGCAAGGAATCTCTTAAAGTGCCTGCCAATCTTAAATGATAACTCTGCTGTAGAGCGCAAGTCAATGTTTCAACAAGCAGAAAAGATCTACTTCTCTGTGCACTCTCAAGCTCAATTGGTATCAACAATGAATTCTAGACACGACTGGAGATGTCAACACTCTTGAAGATGTGCATGAAGGAAGAGATCACTCAGTAAAATATGGTGACAACAACAAAGGGCACATAATTGGATTTGGACTAATCATAAAAGATAGTCTCAAAGCACAACCTGCTCTCCATATCACAATTATGCAATAAAAATCTGGAATGCCATTTCACCTCAACGCACTGTTATATCAAGAATGGCGTTTCTGGATTAACTTTGCTCACAAGGACTCGTAAGACCAAATTTTATATTATTAATCTTACCGCTATAATTTCTATTACTAATCCTTGTTTTGTAGCAAAGAACATAAGTGTATGCAGCTAGCAATGGTATAAGCACCATGCCAGCTTAGTAAGCAGCCTGAGCAGTTTTCCTCCAGCAAGATTGCTCCAATGTCAAAACGCTTACAACCGCTTTCACCTCATGTGTTTGGACCACTCACTACCGCGAGCATTGAACCAACTTGTGGTATCTCAATGATATTATGGCTGCTCCTTCGAAATTTCCAAACACCGAAGACATCGTTAGAGTTCGATACTTCAACGGAACAGAATTTATGAACAACGATGTCGCTCAATAGTGTGAGAACCAACAAGAACCAACAAATGGTATTCTTCACAATTTCTCTGCTGCTGGAGTTCCCCAACAAAATGGCGTTGTGGAAAGAATCCCCTGTTGATTGAGGATGGATAGACAATGATAGTAGAAGCAGGACTTCTAATGTATTTCTGGGAAGAAGCTGTCAACGGTACATGCTTTACTCAGAATAAGATCCCTCATCAACAAAGCCTACATCAATACTCCATACGATCTATGAAGAGAAAGAGCGCCCAACATTGCTTTCTTCAAGCTCTTTGGCTGCAAACGCTATAGAGGTAAATTCGACGCCAAAGCAGATGAAGGTATTCTCGTTGGGTATGCCAATCGTTCTATAAGATTTTCGTGATTATAATAGAATAAATCTCTAGTTACTATATATAGTATCTGTACATGTTACACTTGACGTACATTCTCTCCTTGAGCCATATTTGGCTCCAAATGATTCTGATGCCTCTGCTGAGCTTTTTAGATAGGTGCGCAGTAACACTATTCCTGCGCAGAATGTAGATCAAGCAGAATCAGAATCAGTCCATCTCATGCGTATACACCAGATGCTGCGCCAGAAGTCACAACTCCTGATGCGCAAACTCCTCCTCCTGCGCATGATGTTTCTCCACTTCAGCAAATCACCTTTGATGATCTTGGTGCTGAAGCAAATGAAATACCCATTGATCTTCGTATTCCTATCACCTATATGTAGGGGTTCGCACATCGAGAGCATCAAAATTTGCGGTGTAGCATTCGTTTATCTCTCATGTCGGATCAAAGAAGATTGATAGAGTGGTCCATGTTTTAAGATGGATCGATGCTATGCAAAAAGTGCAAGAAAATCTCATCCAATATTTAGCGCTTCAATGGGTGTTCGGAAACAAGATGGATGAGAATGGAAGCATCACAGAATCAAAGCAAGAAAGCTTTGTATGGACTTAATTAAGCTCCAAGAGCATGGTACGATACTCTTTCAAAATTCCTGCTAGAGAAAGGCTTCAAGCGCAGTAAAATCGATACAACTCATTTTATTGCTAAGTATAATGATCATTCTTTACTTGTTCAAATTTATGTCAATGATATTATATTTGGTTCTACTAATGAGTTACTTTGTAAGCGCTTTGAGAAGCTCATGAAAAGCAATTTGAGATGAGCATGATGGGAAAACTCACATTCTTCCTCGGGCTTCAAATCAAGCAATTGAATGATGGCATCTTCATAAATCAAGCCAAGTACACAAGGGACTTAATCAAAAATTTGACTTGAAAATGCTAAAGCATACGACACTCCAATGGCCACCAGCAACAAACTTAACAGACTTCAAAGGTAGGTTGATCAGACTGTATCGAGGTATGATTGACTCTCCTTTATCTTCTGCTAGTTGGCCAAGATATTATGTTGACTGGATCTGTGCGTACTATCATGCTAATTCTTCAGAAGCGCACATAACTGCTATAAAATGTATTAGATATATTTTTGCCATCAATGCGCTGTGCATGACTATGCATGCGCAAATCATCGTGGATCGCAGGTAAGCGTTCTATTCATTAGATTTTGCACATATGTCCTTGACTGAAAAGTCAACGCTTAGTCACAAGGGTACTTGTGAAATTTAAATTTTCCCGCGCCTCTATTTTTTTGAATTTTCTTGGGAAATTACCTTCTTACCCCTGCGCATGTCCCATTGTCATTTAATGCAAACTGCGATTAATGACAGCGCATCTTGCGAATGTCTGCTCACCATTTAATGAGGAAGGTGATGCGACAGCCGTCAGCCTCTCTTCGCTGACACACGCACGCGCAAAGAGTGCCCATTCGGCCACGTCACCCTGCTAACGTGCGCTCGCCCTTTCACTGACTCAGCATTTATGAGGAAGTCGACTTGACAGTGACCGGCTTAGGACTTCACACTCACACGCGCGCATAGGCCTGCACGCGCGTTTATAAGTACCCCAATCTGAAACCGACCTATCTTAGAGGTAGCCTTAGCACCGTTTCAGGGATAAGCTAATAGGCCAGGACCACCCTAGGATAAGCTATAAATTCCAGGACTACTCTGGTATAAAATTGGAAAAATCCAGAAGCTCGCCAGGCTGAGCCGTACGGATGCTTTGGGTACTAGAGGGACCTAGCCGTACGGCTGGTTTGGGCACCCTCAGTCCCTATAAATAGAACCCCTTGGTGATCATTTCAGGAGGGGGGAGAGAAACATTAGAACTAAGGTTACTCTGTCGAATTCACCTCAGAATAGTGTGAGTAAGAGTGAACAAAGAGTGAAAGAAAGAAAGGAAGATTGGCCTAAACCAAGATAGGTAAAGCCACCTCCTCCCCCTCCCTTCTCTTCATTTAAGAACTCTATTTATCTTTGATCTTGTCATTTATTGTTGAGCTTTACATTCTTGCAAGCCTTGTCCATTCAAGCAATATACATATATCTATTATTATTTATATTTCCTAGTCCAAGCCATGAGATGATCAAAGGTGCCCTCCATACTTTGTGTGGAAGAGGTTCAAACCTATTTTGATCATGGCTTGTTGATTGTTCATTTACATTCTTGTCATGGATGATGCTCTTGTTGTTCATTTTGCTCATTTTAAGCTATGATGATCATGTTGAGGATAAAGTCTCAATCTTTATCCTCATCACCTTGATCTAGCCCAAAATTCCCAAGTTTGGGTAATAAAGATCCAATCTTTATGGTTTGTTCTTGTCCCTAAAGGATTAATCTTGCCTAGAAGAGCCATTTTGATGGTAAAGTTTCAATCTTTACTCATCAAATGGTCACTATGGCTCAAAAGGGCATATTGGCCACCTTTTTCATGTTTCTCCCATGATTGCCTTTGATCATGCCCAAACTCTTGTTTTGGGAGGTTCTTTGATGATCAAATGGCATAGGAATGAGTTGTTAATGTTGTTTTGTGTTGGAATAACAAACTGGAATCAGAACAGTTTGGTCCAGTTCAAGCAGAATGCTCTGTTTCTGCCTGGAACTGGACTGTTGCTTGAATAAACTGTAAAATCCCAGGAGTGGTCTCCTTATCCATACGGCTACTTTGGCCGTATGGGGAGATTGACCATTTTGCCCTTCTGTCTTCTGTTTTCTTGTCAAACAAACCCTTTTTCAGTTGAAAAGATAAATAAAAAGTTAAAACAAAGATTTTCCGTTAAAACACACACACATGCACTTTTGTTAACTAACAAGGGAGACTCGGCTTTGTCCGAGGCAACTTGGGAGGACGTAAAAACTCTTCCCAAGTTGTAACCTGACCTCCGAACCTTTGAACTCAAACCTTTATCATTTTGTTGGGTTTAAAATTAACAAAATGTGGCGACTCCGTTAAATTGGTCCGGTTCCCGCGTTTGGTATTTCGCCCTTGAAACGATGCTCGTGTTTTTTTTTGGGGCGGGATCCTTACAGTGGCGACTCCGCTGGGGAATAGAGTGCTTTCGGACTTCTTTCTAGAAGATTCGGGGACATTCTTGTGTGGGTCAAACTCTCGTTCCCGTTAGTTGACTTCTTGCATATTTGTGTGTGTTTGATGTTTCTGTTTGAACTGTTTTGAGTACATACGTTCTGGAAATACAATAAACTGGGGCTTGATGATCAGAAGTTGGAGAAATTGAGAAAAATATTCACCCTCTTGCTTTAGCCGTACGGCTACTTTGGGTAGGGGCCAGAATGTTGCCAATTAACAGTTTGGTGCAGGGCTGCAAGATTCTGGGTGCCCCCCTGCTTCTACTTGTCCAGGTTCCAAATTTACAGTCTTACTTGTGCACATTACCTTCATTCTTTTGGCCAAAACTTGGTTTTAAAAGGTAATAAAACTTGGTTATGCATGATCTTTTGTCAAGAAAATGGTTTCCAAAACCTCATCGTGCATAATCCTTTTGTAAGGGTTTTTCTTGAGTCTTCTCGTTGTGCACAAATTGCTTTGTACAAAAGGGTTTCAATGTAAAATATTTCTTTCGCAAAAGTTTGATTCAAAATTCTTTGTTGTGCACAACTTGGTACATGTACAAGTTTTGGTCTTTGTTTGCTTATATTCCTTGATTTGTTGTGTATAAATTGCTCAATCCATGCTTGTTCATACTTGTTCATATCTTGCTTATGCCATGCTCATGCTATCGAAAAACGAATTGAAAATCTCTCTTTTTACTCAAAAAGGAGCATAGAATGACTTCACACCACGCGCACTTGACCGTGCACGTTCCAAATACCCTTTAAACCCGGGGTGGGTGCCATGATGCAGCTCGTTGGGCGCTCTTGTTCCCTTTGATGCGCGCACGGGTCCATCCCACCTTCCCTTCCGAACCAAGTCAACCACACTTGTCCGTGACACACAAATACCGTGACTATGGTTGGTTTTTGGTCTAGTTCACGTTACCATATCCTTGATACGTGCTCAAAGCCAATTGTGGCCAAATTAATGCCCGAGTTGTGACTCCTTGATGTAATGCAAGCGTGGCCTAACCAGCCTCTAACTCGTGTGTTAGTGACGACCGCAATTAGCAAGGGCCATGTACTAAAGATAGGGTGACACCGTGTCGTCGAGCCCTAATGTACGAGTTATTTTGATCATCCTTAAGCCCATGGTCAAGGATCGAGATGCCTCATTCAAAATGAGGTCATGTCGGAATGTCGGTGCAGCCTTCGGTAGCCTTCGGAGAAAAGTCTCGATCCCGACTGGGGCTTAACCATGATTAGGATGACCCGCGTATTGGGAACTTTACGATGCACTAGACCCTAGGTTCATTTATTTTGATCGGTGGAAGACGCGTGCCCTATAGGACCCTCGCCCGGGATAGTCCGTCCTTGGGAGCGTGCAATACAGGTGAAAAACGAGGGGTCTATAGGTGTAGTGATGGACTCCACTGATCCAGGATTATAGAATAGTTGCGAAAAAGAAGAGCGATCTTTTTCAACCAGTTAGGAATAAATATGTTTTAAGTAAACGTGAACATAATTAATCAATAATAATAAACCTTCATGTTGCATGAGCCTAAAGCCTGTTTGCCCCAAACACCGACCCGAGTCCATACCTGAGTCTGAAATGAACCTCCTTCTCCGCAGCGCATAAAAGGTGGGTCAGAGTTCCGGGTCATCGCCTGATTAGTGCCGAGTCGGACAGTTCATCGACAGCTTCATTGAGGTTTTTCCAAATGACTAGCCCGGTAGGAAGTAGTAGTGGGGGTGACAATGCCACAGATCCGAACGGTCTTAGCACGGAAGAGTTGGTACAGGCTTTAGAGGCCGCCAGGGCCCGGGAAGAGAATGACAGAAAATGCCTCGAGGATATGCAGAATAGGGTCACGGAGATCATGAGACAGAAAGGGGTAGCCATTGTGTTTGAAAATGACGGAGGCTTTGTGGAAATCACTGACGAAGAAGGAATTGAGAATGTGCAGCCTCAAGGGTACAGTCGGGTCCCGCCCCCTCAAACTTACCCAAATGTGGGGACCTCACGTCCCACATCCCAAACCGCCACTCACCAAAATGTGCCCATCACTCATGTTCCCCTTGTCCCACCGGGTGTTGCTTCCATGTACCCACCGGGGTTCAATCTATATGACACGGTCCCAAACAGTCAAGCACCCTTGGCCCCATCTACTGCCAGCTTGCCGCCTCCGGCCCTGCCAACCATCTCTAGAGAAGTGCCTTACCCACTCTACTACCCGATGGCCCAAACATCCAAAACTACCCCACCATATATCCCAACAAGCAACCTGGCGCCAGGGTATGTCTACACCCACTTGCCACCTACAAATCCTCCTCCGATAGTCCCCTCCACCACTTCACCTCCCAACGCAGTGCCATTGACAAGTCAAATCATGGGATCCGTCAACTCTAACCCCCATGTGGACCCTCAAGTGGGATGGATAGTTGAGAAGCTGAAACAAATGGAGGAAAGGTTCGAGGGAATGAACGAGAAGAAGTTCACCTCGGGAGTCACGGACCCCGATAAGGTCGTCCCCCTCCCTCATCGATTCAAAATGCCGGAAATTGACAAATTTGACGGGACCGCCTGTCCCCAGACTCACCTCAACGCCTACACCTTGGCGATGAGGGTGAAGGGTTGCACCGTGCAGCAAATGGCTGATCACTTTCAGTTGTCCTTAAGGGGAAATGCACTCAAATGGTTCTTCAACTTAAAGGATGAGTCTCGAACCACATGGGACCGGATTAAGGAAGCATTCCTCACCAAGTATCGTTCTAACTTGGAGTGGGAAACCAATCGCACCGATTTGTAAAGCACACTGCAAAAGACCGAAGAGCCGATCAGTGAGTTTTACAAAAGATGGAACTACAAATTGGGAGAAATTTCCAATCCTCCCACCGAGGATGAACAGTTGGATATATTTCAGTCATGCCTGAAACCCTATCTGCGAGCTTTGATCAGCCATCACTTCTACCCCAATCTCCGAGCCATGGTAACCGCATGATCCAAATTTGAGAAGGCTCTCAATGAGCAGTCTCCGGCCCAAAATAGCGGAAACTCCTATAGGTACCGCCCTCCGACCACCGGTAAAGGGAAAGAAACCCTGGGAACGGTTAACAGCATCCAAGAAGGAAGCTCAAGGCAAGCCTCTCAAAAGGGTGGGACTGCAGAAAGGCGTCAGTATGTAAGGTTTGAGGATTTCGGAATGCCTATAAGTAAGGTGTTCGAAGGGTTAGTCAAGCAAGGCCTTGTAAAACCTTTGGTCAACTATCAGCCAAGGAATCCCAAGAAACCCCTTGACCAAAACAAAAGATGCGCCTTCCACAATTATCATGGCCACGATACCGATGATTGCTCCGTGATAAAACGCATCATCCTCGACCTCATTGACAAAGGGAAACTTGAACACCCCCGTGGCCCGAGCGTGATTAATAACCCTTTCCCCAACAACCAAGGCATTAATATGATTGAGTTCGAGGAGCCTACACCTGTGAACCTTTTGGAATTCAATGTCCCAATGGCTCAGATTGGGGAAGAATGGAAGGAAGCTTTATGGGCATGTGTGCAAGAGGGAGATATGAGATGCCCATCCGACTTTATGATCGCCAATGTGATGAGTGCAAGGGTACCCCACCAAAACGCCGATGAATTGGTTGTAATAACATTCACCGAACATGATTTAACGTTTGAACAATGCATGGAGGAGATGGAAAAGTCCATTAAGAGTACGTTGGACAGCGAATCCAAGGCTCGAATGGGGATAGACTTTCCCATGATGATTGCTTCCATATCATTGAGGCATGTAGTTCATCTACGGGCAAGAGGACAATTAAACGAAACGGGTCCGAGGTCGCAAAGATCCCAGAAATGATTGACTATGAAGGGTATCTCACCCAAATGAAAGAAGCCGTTCGTTCTCTACCTCACAAGGAGCTCCGGATCCTATGTGAAAGTGATGATGATGAAGTATCCTCAAATGTGGCTCCTTGTGTTTTCTCCCCGAAATTGGAAGAAGAGGAATTTCCGGCCCTGGATGATTTCTTAGCTTTGCCACCACTATCTCCGCCACCGCCGCTGTTTGACGGATCAGCGTTCCCAGATAATTATTGTTGCATGCTCACCCTGGAAAAGCTCCGTGAAACTGTGGGAGCCGGGAAGAGCCAAAACCACCACCCTATCTCCCTAGGAGAAATTTGTGGGTCAACATCCACCCCAAAACGAATGGTCACGGTAAATGAGTTAAGGAGGGAGGCATGGCCGTACGGTACCCAAAAACCCTCCGCCTATCGGAGATGAGATGATAAAAGTCGATGACTCCTTGGATGTGAGTGTATTAACTCGATCAGGGCAAGTGCATACGGAGAACCCTAAGAAACCTAAGAAACCTCCACCACCGGAACACCGAGCGCCTCCCCTTCTTGTTGACGAGGCAAAACCCCCAGGTTCCGGAGAGGAGGATCCCATCTTAGCCCAACTTAAGAGGACACAAGCTATCATATCTTTGTAGTCCCTCCTTACTTCCTCCTACCCTCATAAGCTCAAGTTGGAGGAATGCTTGGCCTACACTATGGTACCCACCCAGCTACCCCCGAGGAAGCCGTGCAAATGATCGGAAGTGTTCAGTACGGAAATATCATCACATTTAAAGATTTGGATTTGCCGAAGTTTGGGGCTAGCCATAACGAGGCCCTTTACATCACGGTACAATTGGATAATCGCCGCCTCCCTCGGGTTCTGGTCGATAACGGCTCCGCCATGAATGTCCTCCCCGCTAAGATGATGGATCTACTTGGCCTTGAGACCACCGACCTAAAGCCTTCCGTGATCACTGTCAAGGCTTATGATTCCACGGCCCGCTCAGTCTTAGGGGTGGCCACTTTGAACCTTTGGTTTGGGAAACAAATGATGCCGACCGACTTCCAAGTGCTTGACATCCCCATATCCTTCACTGCCTTATTGGGACGCCCGTGGCTCCACAAAGTCAACGGGGTCGCCTCCACTCTCCATCAATGTGTGAAATACGTGCAAGGGGGTAACTTGACAAATATTTATGGGGACAGTGTGACCACAGAAGGAACCAACACCAATGGGATTCCTGTGTTAGAAATTAAGCATGAGGGAAGCGGCATGGTTTTGACCGGCTTCACAGAAGTACCACCCAAAACCCACATTTGTTGTGTAGATCTCACGCTCACCAAGGATAAGATTCCTCCTGCGATGAGAATGATGCGTCTGATGCGCTACCTCCCAGGGCTCGGACTAGGAAGGAAGCTCCAAGGGACTCACAAGATTGTTGAGATCAAAGAGCAAAACACGCTTCATGGCTTGGGATACAAACCCACCCCCGGAGACCTCAGGATGGATAAGGAAATGGCTCGGAAGAAAAGCCAAGCCAGGGCTCAAGGGATTCCGTTTAAAACCCCTAACCTCCGTCCTTATACCTTTGATATGAGCCGTTACTTTGTGAAGGGGGGAGTTCAAGTCGAACCCCCAGAGCCAAGAGAGCCGATGATGACCAATTGGGATAAGTTGCAAGAGGATCTCAAAAGGTTCCGAGGGGTGGTGGAAAACCCCGTGAGGAGGGCATTTCTGGATACGCCCAAGATAAAAGATCCTACCGATACTACTATCAGCCACGAATACACCTTCAAGGGGGTGCCCGAAATGGTAAAAGAGTTTGAAACCTTGTCTGTGACGGGAGCTAGCAAGGAAAGGGGATCCGTCTGGGGACAAAATGGCGGATACAAGTTTGAGGAGGTAGTTCCTAAGGGCGCCGCCAAGGATGCTATGGGCAATAAGTGGAACGGTATGGTAATGCAAAGAATGTTCGGAGAAGACTTGGTTGTACCTGACCTAATTGACTTCGAAAAGGAAATGATTGCCGTGATTGAAGGTGGACCTCTTGCAACCTTTGACCCACACACTCTTGCAAAGCCAACGGACATGCCTCTGAAAAATTGGGTAACCTTCTCTGGACCGGTGGCGAGCAAAGAAGAAATGACCGCGAAACTTGGACTGGTCCCTCGTCCCCTAGAGTCAAATGTCGTAGGATCCAATGTAGTTGAGTCTCCCCAATCTCTTGTCTTTGAATTCGAGTCTGTCTCCTCCGAGGGCCTCACGCCCGAGGATTATGAACTTGTAGCCAACGTTGTATTCCCGTTTGCATTGAATGAAATGATAGACCTTTCCGAGTATCCCCTCATTGCCAACCTATTAGATGATAAATTAACTAATAATCTAAAAATGGTTAATAATGAATCACCTAATAATGCAGACGCACTAAACCATCCAAACATTAAACAGTCATCAAAGCAGGTTGTTGATCAAGAGGAAAACCCTGCCCAAGCTGCCGAAGAGGTTTTGACTAAGGTGAATTTGGGAACCGAAAATGAGCCGAAGGAGACACAGATTGGGGAATACTTTAAAGGGGCTGAAAGGGAAGCTTTGGTTGAGCTACTCAAAGAGTATGTAGATGTGTTTGCATGGTCTTATAAGGATATGCCAGGGTTGGATGCTTCGATCGTGGAACACAGGATCCCCGTGGACCCCGAGGTGAAGCCCGTTAAGCAAAAACTTCGGCGGATCAAACCAGAATGGTCCCTGCAGGTCAAAGAAGAGATTGAGAAGTTGCTTCGGGTCACCTTTATAAGAGTGATAGAATACCCCTCATGGCTCTCCAACATAGTAACGGTCACAAAGGCCAACAGAAAGGTTCGATGCTGCGTCGACTTTAGGGATCTCAACAAAGTGAGTCCCAAAGATGACTTTCCCCTCCCAAGCATCGACATGCTTGTGGATACAACCTCTAGCTTTGAGGTTAAGTCTTTTGTGGATGGCTTCGCCGGATATAACCAGATTAAGATGGCAGAGGAGGACCAGGAAAAAACTGCCTTCACCACCCCATGGGGAACCTTTTGCTATACCGTGATGCCTTTCGGGTTGCGAAACGCTGGGGCTACCTACCAAAGAGCTGCGACCGCACTCTTCCACGACATGATCCATAAGGAAATAGAAGTGTATGTCGATGACATGATCGTGCATTCTAAGGGCTCTGACGGGCAACATTTGATAGACTTGAGAAAGTTCTTTGACAGGCTTAGGAAGCACTCCATGAGACTTAATCCGGCCAAGTTCACTTTTGGGGTTTCTCGTGGCAAGGTTTTGGGATACATGGTCACCGAACGGGGCATCGAAATTGATCCTCAAAAGGTTAAGGAAATTGTGGAAATGAGGCCGCCTCGCACCCAAACAGAGGTAAAAGCCTTCATGGGAAAGTTGCAATACATCAGCCGGTTCATAAACCAACTCACTCCCATTTGTGAGCCCATCTTCAAACTGCTAAGAAAGAATGCCGAGGTCAAATGGAACGGGGAGTGCCAAAAAGCCTTCTACAAGATTAAGGCCTACCTCATCCAACCGCCAATCCTATGCCCTCCGCACAAAGACAAGCCACTCTTGCTTTACCTAACGGTGACTGATGCGTCGATAGGAGCAATGTTGGCCCAAGAGAAGAAAGATTCAAAGGTGGAAAATGCCATCTACTTTGTGAGCCGTAAGCTACAAGGAAGCGAGCTCAACTACTCCCCAATTGAGAAGACTTGCGCAGGATTGGTGTGGGTCTTGAGAAAGTTAAAACATTACATGCAGGCTCATCCGATACAACTTATTTCCAAAATAGACCCCATCAAATGCTTATTGGAAAAGCCATCTTTGTCTATGAGGCTTGCCAAATGGTCCTTCTTCTTAGCCGAGTACGATATCAGTTATGTGTCGAGAAAGGCAGTCAAAGGAAGGGTTTTGGCAGAACACTTGGCAGATTTCCCTAGTAATGAAGAAAGGGGGCCCGAACCGAAATTCCCAGATGAAGGAATCTTTACCCTCGAGGGAGGAAATAGGTGGCAATTGTTATTCGACGGAGCTGCCAATAAAAGAGGAAACGGTGTAGGCTTGCTCTTGGTGAACCCAAAAGACGAGCACACCCCCATCGCCATCAAATTGAACTTTGATGTCACCAACAATGCCGCAGAATATGAGGCATGCACAGCCGGTTTGGAGGCAGCCTTGGAAAGGAATGTTAAGGAGCTGGAAGTATACGGCGATTCGGCCTTGATTATCAACCAAGTCTCGAACAAATGGAAAACACTGGATCCCGGTTTGCGAAAATATCATGCCTATATGGAAGAGCTCATAGCACAATTCCAAGAGGTCAGCTTCCATTACCTGCCAAGGGACCGGAACCGTTTCGCCGACGCCCTAAAAACTTTGGCCTCATTAGTGGAAATCCCCAAGGGAAAATTGATAAAACCATTCCGGGTCGGGAGAAAGGAAAGCCCAGCCTATTGCTTCAAAATCGGAGCAATCCTGGAAGAGGTAAAGGAGCCATGGTACAACTAGATTTACCAATTCCTCAAAGAAGGAGAAGCTTCCTTCATGAATGAAAAGGGAGAGTATTTGCACGGGATCAAAGCCAAAGGTATGACGGCACTCAAGCGGTTGGCATCCAATTACGTCATCCTGGGGGACATCCTATACAAAAAACGCCATCAGGGCCTTCTCCTTAGATGCATAAGTGGGGAAAGGGCAAAAGAACTCATGCAAGAAGTTCATGGTGGAGTGTGTGGTCCTCATATGAACGCAAGGGCATTAATGCAAACCATTCTGCGGATGGGTTACTTCTGGATCTCAATGGAAACAGATTGCATGCAATTCGTAAGGAGGTGTGATAAATGTCAGCGTTTCTCCAACCTCAAGCACCTACCGCCTCATCATCTCTACTGCATGACTACACCATGGCCCTTCTCAACATGGGGCATAGATGTTATCGGGAAAATCTCCCCGTCTGGTAGCAATGGTCACGAGTTTGTTTTGGTAGCCGTGGATTACTTCACAAAGTGGGTAGAGGCTAAGTCATACCGGGTCCTCACCTCCAAGAAGGTGGCAGGATTTATAAAAGAGAATATCATGTGCCGGTACGGGGTCCCGAACGAGGTCATTACCGACAACGGCTCGCACTTCGAGGGTGAATGCGATCGATTATTGGGAGAATTCCGAGTTACTCGCCACAAGTCCTCCCCATATAGACCCCATACCAATGGCGCGGTAGAAGCCGCCAACAAAACGCTTGAGAGGATCATTAGAAAGATGGCAACACGGGGAAGAGATTGACCCGAAAAGCTACACCTAGCTTTGTGGGGCTACCGGACTTCGGTCAAAACAGCCACAGGAGAAACTCCTTTTGCTTTGAAGTACGGAATGGAAGCCATGCTCCCCGCAGAATGGGAAGTACCATCACTAAGAGTTTTATTGGAAAATAAGATCCACGAGGTCGATTGGCTTCTAAGACGACATGATGAGCTGGCCTTGTTGGACGAACATCGCCTGAGGGCCATGGAACACATCCGCGCCTACCAAGGGAGAATGGCGCGAGCCTTTGATAAGAAGGTAAAGCCTCGAGAGATTCGGACAGGAGATTTAGTCCTTAAGGAAAAACCCCCGGGGAGGTTAATCCCGATGGAAAATGGGAACCCGTGTGGATTGGTCCCTTTGTGGTACAAGAAGTCTTTTCAGGGGGCGCAATGAGGCTCGCAGACTTGGACGGCAACCCCTTTATGCACCCAGTCAATGGTGATAAGCTCCGTCGTTACTTTGTTTAAAAAAAAAAAGGGGGTGCTAAAAGAATATACCCACCTAGATTGAAAACCCATTTGGGCGGTCTAGAGAAAAAATAGGGTCGCATCCTAAAAATTTGTGGAGAAATGAACTACGATGACCTGAGCCCCTTAGATTTTCATTTGTAAAAGGGGAACGTAGGCAGCCAATCTTTGGTCCGGTCTAAAAAATAAATAAAAATCAAATTTGGACTTGAGCAAGAGCTCCATGAGAATGCAAATTGGCTTCATAAGTAACCATTTTCATTACAGTTAAAACACTTCTTTGATGAGTTCAAGCACGGTCTACTCTCGACCCAACTAACATGCTTAAGACATAACTAAAATACCTAAGATAAACTAATGTGTCTGCAATGGCAATGGGTGGATATATGGAAATCACTGTTCTTCGTCCCTCCACTTCTTCCTTTGACTTCTTCGGGTCTTCTTTTTCTTCACCTCAAAGATGTCAATTCCCCCTTTTCCATGATCCGAGGCTCTTCCAACGTCATCTACGAGCCCAGTCGCCCTCAAAGCCGCATTGGCGGCAGCCCGAGCCCGAAAATCCTCCATTCGTGCCCCCGTCTTAGGCATCGCGGCCATCCTCCTGTCTGCCAAAACTCTGTAGTCCTCAACAACGTCTCCAATAACGTTATGGCCACTCGCCACAGCTTCGGTCTCCCTTACAACCCTGCTAGGACCATAAGTCTCACCAAGAATAACCTCACGCCTCTCCTCAATAAGCCTCTGAGTCTGTCCCATGGTCTGTTCATACCAGTCCAAGTACACCGTGGTCAAAACCATGCTAACCGCTCGCCCAAGAAGTGCCCGAGCTGGAAAGAGGGAGTAAGTCGACGACCGGGACATGAATGAAACGGTGGAGGAATCCCACATAGACAGAGATGGAAGCCTCAAGTGCTCCGGGTTGACACCCGACCACTCCAACAGTGGAGTCTGCGGCAACCCAAACTGACGACAGACTAAAGAAGGGATATAATGAGATGAACCCAAGAGTCCTGGCACCCGAACAAAGGAGGAATTATCTTGATACTCCCGCACCGAGCCAATACGCCAATGGGGAACTAGACAGCGTATCTCGGCAGTCGTGAGGCGAGCCATATAAGCCTCCCAATCACTCTGAACTAGGTCCAAGATAATGCCTCTCAAAGAGTAAGACCAAGGATTGTGAGAGATAGGAGCCTCCGGAATGGCCATCAACCTCTCCCTCAACCACAAAGTAAGCAAGGCAGGGCTTCCGCTGCGCATGAAACCATCCCCCAAAGCCAAGCGGTCCATACCGTGAAGGGTCTCACCCAAGATCAAGGGGACAATATCCTTCCCCGCACGGCACTCCTCGAGGACACTCAATAAAACCCGATGGCAGGTGCCCTTGGAACTGACCATGTAGAAAAAAGCAAGGACGCATAAACCAAAGGCATTACAAGAAGCCTCATCCGTGCGATCCATGAACTTCTCAGGGACATCCGAAATATCAATGAAAGTGTGATCAAGGACCATGCATTGGGCCTCTTCCAAAGAAATACCAAGAAGAGAAACCAACCTCTCAACACACATGGTGTCATCAACCGAAGGAAGAGCAATGACCTCCGTCTCCACGCCGTCCACCAAAGCCTTGAAATCCTCATAAGTAGGAGTGATCTCGTTGTAGGAGAAACAATAGACATGCCTCCTAACATCCCAAAAGGACGCAGCGGCTCTCAATAGCTCAAGATCCGGAATGAACTCCTTGAGAAACCAAAGGGATTGAAGGCCAAACATGGATTGGAAAGTTCCCTTGTGATTCCTCATGTGAGACCGAATCCAAAGCCTAAGGTTACCCTCGAAACATTCTTGATGAATTTTGGACAATTTTGGTGGTTTCTCCATGAGAAAGGGTTCCATGGAAAAAGGAGCTTTCGAAATGAAGAAGTCGAACTGATTGATAAACTCAGGACTGTGGCATTTAAGTAGATGACCAGGCCTGGAACAAAATTGAATGAAAAAGGAGTACTTCCTTCCTGAGCCGTACGGCTACTTTAGCCCTGTCAGGATTGATGATTTCTTGTTAGCTTTGTGGTCCAACCCATTTAAAGCCCCTTCCCAACCAATGTCATAAATGCCCAGCTTTGTGAAATTAATTATGGCCGTCCTCGACGTAAGCCCAGATAAAAGTTAAAATTTGGAATGGTCTTTTGCTTAATGCTTATTATGGCCGTCCCCGACGTAAGCCCATTAGCTTAGACTTAGAATAGTCGTTATAGGCTAGAGCCTTTGTCCCGGCAGTCCTTAGAGGGACGTAAGACCAGTTTTCCCGTCAAGCTCCCCAAAGACGGAGTTGACCCCGGTCAAGCTATGACTTAGAATAGTCGTTATAGGCTAGAGCCTTTGTCCCGGCAGTCCTTAGAGGGACGTAAGACCAGTTTTCCCGTCAATCTCCCCAAAGACGGAGTTGACCCCAGTCAAGCTTAGACTTAGAATAGTCGTTATAGGCTAGAGCCTTTGTCCCGGCAGTCCTTAGAGGGACGTAAGACCAATTTTCCCGTCAATCTCCCCGAAGATGGAGTTGACCCCGGTCAAGCTTGGACTTAGAATAGTCACCATAGGCCGTCCCCGACGTAAGCCCAGTAAAAATCTGTCCCGTGTAAGTCAACCCTCTCCTATAGAGTCAAGTTGACCATATCCCCAGCAAGTCAACCCTCTCCCATAGAGCCAAGTTGACCATGTCTCGCCTCTGACCCCTAGAGTCATGCCTCCTTGCGGATCTAAGTAACCCCGCGTACCTCCGAACTACGTTAGGCTTGATTCCCCGCGAACGGGATACGTAGGAATCCTATACCACTAGGTCCATCCATGCAACCAAAATCGGTTAAAGCCGTCGTCCCGTCAGATTGGGATGCTTATTTCTATCAACAACCCCGCTCCTTCGAAGCGACGTTGCCGAGGGGCTCTGTAAGTACCCCAATCTGAAACTGACCTATCTTAGAGGTAGCCTTAGCACCGTTTCAGGGATAAGCTAATAGGCCAGGACCTCCCTAGGATAAGCTATAAATTCCAGGACTGCTCTGGTATAAAATTGGAAAAATCCAGAAGCTCGCCATGCTGAGCCGTACGGATGCTTTGGGTACTAGAGGGGCCTAGCCGTACGGCTGGTTTGGGCACCCTCATTCCCTATAAATAGAACCCCTTGGTGATCATTTCAGGGGGGAGAAACATTAGAACTAAGGTTATTCTGTCGAATTCACCTCAGAATAGTGTGAGTAAGAGTGAACAAAGAGTGAAAGAGAGAAAGGAAGATTGGCCTAAACCAAGCTAGGTAAAGCCACCTCCTCCCCCTCCCTTCTCTTCATCTAAGAACTCTATTTATCTTTGATCTTGTCATTTATTGTTGATCTTTACATTCTTGCAAATCTTGTCCATTCAAGCAATATACATATATCTATTATTATTTATATTTCCTAGTCCAAGCCATGAGATGATCAAAGGTGCCCTCCATACTTTGTGGAGAAGAGGTTCAAACCTAGTTTGATCATGGCTTGTTGATTGTTCATTTACATTCTTGTCATGGATGATGTTCTTGTTGTTCATTTTGCTCATTTTAAGCTATGATGATCATGTTGAGGATAAAGTCTCAATCTTTATCCTCATCACCTTGATCTAGCCCAAAATTCCCAAGTTTGGGTAATAAAGATTCAATCTTTATGGTTTGTTCTTGTCCCTAAAGGATTAATCTTGCCTAGAAGAGCCATTTTGATGGTAAAGTTTCAATCTTTACTCATCAAATGGTCACCATGGCTCAAAAGGCCATATTGGCCACCTTCTTCATGTTTCTCCCATGATTGCCTTTGATCATGCCCAAAATCTTGTTTTGGGAGGTTCTTTGATGATCAAATGGCATAGGAATGAGTTTTTAATGTTGTTTTGTGTTGGAATAACAAACTGGAATCAGAACAGTTTGGTCCAGTTCAAGCAGAATACTCTGTTTCTGCCTGGAACTGGACTGTTCCTTGAATAAAATGTAAAATCCCAGGAGTGGTCTCCACATCCGTACGGCTACTTTAGCCGTATGGGGAGATTGACCATTTTTCCCTTCTGTTTTCTGTTTTCTTGTCAAACAAACCCTTTTTCAGTTGAAAAGATAAATAAAAAGTTAAAACAAAGATTTTCCGTTAAAACACACACACACACATGCACTTTTGTTAACGAACAAAGGAGACTCGGCTTTGTCCGAGGCAACTTGGGATGACGTAAAAACTCTTCCCAAGTTGTAACCTGACCTCCGAACTCATAAATCTCTAACCATTTTCATTTGTTGGGTTAAAAGTTAACAAATGTGGCGACTCCGTTAAATTTGACCGGTTCCCGTGTTTGGCGTTTCGCTCCATACTCATCGCGTTTCCACGCGGGGCGGGATCCTTACAACTGCTCAAACTGCTTTGTTGTACCGTCGAGATATGCAGCGTTTGGAGATTGATACCATTAAGGGGGAGAAAGCGAAGGATGAAGCAAAGGCAAGTGCAAAGGAGGCAAAGGAGAGCACTGAGAGTGCTAAGGCAAAGGCAAAGGCAAGTTCATCTGAGCCTGCGCAAGAAAAGGCGCAAGAACAAGTTCCTATAACTTTGGATCAACTTATCCTGGACTCCCTGAGAACCATCAGCGCCCAGCTCGAAAATGTCAGCGCACTACTCAATAATGTGTGCACCTTTGGAGCGATTGATGGTGGATTCAGGGACATACTGAAAGAGCTAAAGAAAACCCTCACAGATGGGTTACTTAAAGGATTTGATGATCTTCAAGCTCAGATGGAGAAGATTGGACAAGGAAGCTCTGCGCATGGAAGTGAGATTAATATTGAAGAAGTGCGTAAATGCATTACCAAGTCCATGACAGATTATTCTTCTGCGTTCATCGACAAGATGGACTACGCAATGCTAGATATTCAAGCCAACGTCAACACTCTGCGCCTTCATACCGACACAAGACTGGAAGCTACACAAACTGCCATCCAAGCGGACAGCCGAGCAAAGTTCAGAGAGCTGGTGGATGACAATGCCGATATGCGCAGAGGCATGAACACTTACGTTGGTAAAGCTGTTGAGTTCCAGGAAAAATTTCAAGATTTAAAGGTGGAACTCATGAACAAGTTCAACAGCCTCCAGAATGAGCTGCGCGAAGCCCTGCACCGGATCAACATAGACTAGACTTCTTTTGCAAGTATTTTGCTACTTTTTGAGATCTTTTGTTCTCGTTGCGCATAGTATGTTTTATGCGCTTTTATTTTTGTGCGCACTCTTTTGTTTTTCCTCTTTAAAGCTTGTACTCTGTAACTGATAATCCTTCAAGTTTTAATGAGAAGAATGCATCATTATGCTTTCACAAAACCTTGTTCAATTCAAACCATTCGTTTGTGGAACATTGAATGCATTATTACTTAAACTTATGCGCATAATCTTTACTGCTCATGTTTTCTACGCATGATGTTTAAACATTCAGTTTAAACGCATACTTAAAACTACATCTCATATTATTTGTATGCGCTGGATGATTTTTCTATCTTTCCTATCTTGTAAGTTTTAATCTTTTGGATAGATTAGAAATCTATAGCATAGGCTAGTGTGTGCATTGACTTGAGGCATGAGTTACCATTCACATTTTTATGGACATGTTATTATCAAGTACAATGAATTGCCTTTGCTATAGTAGGTAATGGCATCAATCATTTAGGGGGAGATTGTTGGGTATGCTTACTTCTTAACCCTCCTACATTTGTTAGAATTGATTGATACCATCACCTATGAGTATCTTATGGACTTTAGGACCTCATGTAAAGAAGTTTATAACTTCAATTTTTAGCCAAGTCCTTTTTATAGTATAGGATTAGATTATAGGACTTGAAGCTATGAAGGATCGAAGATTTCCTAAGCAGGATTCATTTCACTGCACAGGATGTTCTCTGCACAGGTCGCCACTGCGCATAGATATCTTGCGCAGCTTTTGACCCTGCTCAGTTTTCAAGGTCTTATTCCCTAAACTCTGAAGAGATCTTTTAGTGACTAAGCATGGTGCGCATGCTTCCCATGCGCAGCATCCATACGCGCTGGCTATGCGCATGCCTTTGTGCGCGGACACTCAACCTTGGTCAAATTCCTCATCTCCTGATCTCACATTCTAGAAGCTTGGAAAGCGTCAAGACAAGCTACGCTTTTTGGAATGAGCCAAAGTGCTGAGGTGTGCATAAACGAAAAAATATCCACACTCAGCATATCCAACGGAGACACGCTCAAGCGAAATATTTCAAATGAAGACAGCTTTCAACCTTCTAGAAGAAGCTTTTGTATTTGGTCTTCATGCTCAGTCTCCAACGGCTCTAAATCACCTGCGCACCAATCATATTGTGCCAGGTCATCTATCTTGATCAGATTCCCAACGGCTATAAAGGACAGCTGCACGCCAATCACTTTGTGCCAGCTCATTGTCCTTGCTCAGAGCTCCAACGGCTATATTCAAGATCTCAGCTATAAATAGCCTGCTCATCTTCATTTCCAAGTTGCCCCCTCATGTTGGCCACTATGCTTCAAGAGCTCGAGTTTTATGCTTCATTGAGAAACCTTGAAGATCTGAAGACTGCTGCTCAGTATTTCCAGATTCTTTAGAACAGCCTTCAAGATCTTCAAACCTTCAAACTCCTGCTCATATCACAAAGCCCTATATCACCAGAATTCCTGGTGCTCTTCATCTTTCATATTCATAGAGCCCAGAATTTCTGTCACACACACACCTCTTGAAGCCTTGATCATTTTGATCTAACTTCTTGAGATACACCGGTTTAGTCTAGGATTTGTTCTTCATAGATAATAGATCTTGAGTTAGTATTGAGCTCAAATGTTGTAATTTGTAATACTCTCTCATATTATAAGATCTCCATTAGAAATCCAAGACTAACCATCTTGGTAGAGGATGTAGATCTTTCATCGATCGAACCTCTCCAAATAGCGTGTTCATTTTATTTATTGCATATTTCCTGCTTAACCTTTTATGAACTGCTTTGTTTGATCTTTCATATTGCTACACTTTACTGTTGTAATTGTTATTGCTCATTTGCCTTAGAACCATTTTTGCGCCACTCTTTAGCCTCAAACTTAGCGCGTGCGTTTTTATCTCTGCGCAGTATACCCTGCGCAGAGCTGCTTTAAATTTCCGCTGTGCATTTCACACTCTTGCTGCGCGCTATACTTAGCCAAAATATGAGTTGTGCGCATTTGCCATTGAATTGCAAAAGGGTTTGAAAAGAATTTTAAAACGCTATTCACCCCCCTCTAGCGATTTTCATACCCTTGTTGCCCCTTTGGGACCAACACTAATGAGTCGTCATTGACTAGTATGCTTAGAAGTCAATTCATCATTTTAGGGACGTAGCAATCAATCGATAATAACAAGTAAGGCAATTTCAAGAATAAATGTATATTGCAAATAATGTCTCAAGTCTAGAGAGAAGAGAATGAAAATGACTCTTTTATTGAGATAACTTTGTACATACATGTCCGAGGGCGGACCTTTGCGAAAATATAAAAGACACAGTTTGGGACGGACTTTGGTGAGAATCTAGATCCTACGAGGCTGGAAGACTCATTTTTTTTTTTTTTTTTAGGGATGGGCTCCTATGAAGTGTTACGGTCCATTTTATTCTTTGACTGTTGGAGGGGTAGTCGGCGGCATATTCCATGTCGTTCACGAGGAGCTCGGGTTCCGTGTCATCGGGAAAGATGTCGTGAGGCCTCCATTTGGCTCGGCGTTGTAATTGCCGGATTCGTCTTTGGCCATCACCTTTTGGTGACTTCCTTTCGAGGTGCATAACCTCGTGCATGGCATTCGGTAAGGGCACAGGTCTCCATTGAGGTAGCCGCCTTCGGTCTTTCGAGGTTTGGGCCTTTTCTCGTGGACGATGATCCAATCTGTTTTTGACCTCCTTGTTCATGTGAGTGCCAATTCGGATGTGGGCTCCTTGGTCGATGTTTCCGGTGGACAAAACCGCAAAGGACTTTAGCATTTTAAACCTCAAAGTGAAATTACCATCATGTTTCGAGGGGAACGCTTCGTTAGTGGATTAGCCTTTTTAGGAAAAACTTGATTATTTTATTTTAGGAAAACTTGATCTCTATTTTTTTTAAAATGAGGATCGACAGTCACACCTTTTTTGTTGTTGAGTAAGAGACTCACACATTTTTCTTTTTTTTTTTTTGAAGACACACACATTTTCCCTTTTGGGTGAAAGATTCACATTTTTTTGTTTGGATTGACCGGGCCGAAGTTGCCTACGTTCCCCTTACCACGAGGGAGGGGGTTCCACGCGACGAGAGGCTCAGGTCACCGTAGTTCAAACAGGTTTAGGGTTCTAAGAAGGAAAAACGATTATGACTGACTTCCTAGGGGACAACGGCCTAGGGTTCCAGTAGGAATCCCAACGGGGAACCTAGGGGACAACGGCCCAGGGTTTTACGGGAATCTCAACGGGGACCTAGGGGACAACGGCCTAGGGTTTTACCGGGAATCACAGTGTGGAACCTAGGGGACAATAGCCTAGGATTTCACGGGAATCACAACGGGGACCTAGGGGACAACGACCTAGGGTTTTACCGGGAATCACAGTGTGGAACCTAGGGGACAATAGCCTAGGATTTCACGGGAATCACAACGGGGACCTAGGGGACTATACCTAAGATTCCAACGGGAATCTCAACGAGGATCACAACGGGGATCACAATGAGGATCACGACGGGGAACTAGGGATTAGGCCTAAGGTTCCCACGGGAATCTCAACGAGGATCACAACGAGGATTACAACGGGGATCACAACGGGATCACAACGGGGATCACGACGGGGATCACAACGGGGAACTAGGGACTATGCCTAAGGTTCCAACGGGAATCTCAACAAGGATCACAACGGGGATCACAACGAGGATCACGACGGGGAACTAGGGAGGCCTAAGGTTCCAACGGGAATCTCAACGAGGATCACAACGAGGATCACAACGGGATCACGACGAGAGTCTCGGAGGATAACGGGGATCCGCCCGAAGACTCGACAAAATCACTTAACGGGAGTCTTGGAGGATAACGGGAATCCGTCCAAAGACTTAACAAGATGACGCTTGTTAACGCAAGAATGCGATGTGTCAAAGACAAGAAGCATAAATGGAGTAAACTCATGCAATGCGCAATTATTTATTCATTCAGGTTTAATTTAAAACTCCTCTTTATTCCTAGATGGTTGGAAAAGATTTCTCTTCTTTTTCGCAACTATTCTAAATCCTGGATCAGTGGGGGCCATCACTGTGCCTATAAGCCCCTCGTTTTTCACCTGCCTTGCATACTCCTAAGGATGGACTGTCCCGGGCGAGGGTCCTATAGGGCAAGCGGCTTCCACTGACCAAAAGAGACGAACCTAGGGTCTAGTGTATCGCAAGATTCTCAATGCGTGAGCCATTCCAATCATGATTAAGCCCCGGTTAAGATCGAGATTCGTCTTAGGGACTTAAGGGACTTCCGGCATAGCCTCATCTTTGATGAGGGCTCTCGAATCTTATCCTTGGGCTTAAGGATGATTAGTATGGACCATTCATTAGGGCTTGACAACACGGTGTCACCCTATCCATAACACATGACTTAGGTTAATTATAGCCAATATTAACGCATAAGTCAAGGACCGGGTCAAAGTTGACCATGGTCACATTTGCTTTCACAAGGAGTCGTGACTCGGGCATTAACTTGGCCACAATTAATCTCAAACACATATTAGGGACGTGGTAACATGAGCTAGACCACAAACCAACCAAAGTCTCGGTGTTTGTGTGTCACGGACAAGTGTGATTGACTCGGCTCGGAAGGGGAGGTGGAATGGACCCGTGCGCGCTCGAAGGGAGCAAGAGCTCCAATCGAGCTGCATCTGGCATCCATCCCGGGTTTAAAGGGTATTTGGAACGTGCAAGGTCAAGTGCGCGTAGTGTGACGCCTTTCTATGTTCCCTTTTGAGTCAAAATAAAAATTTTCAATCCATTTTAATATCTTGAGCAATGTATGGACAAGTATGATGGACAAGTAATTTACACAAGTAATCAAACAATGATATGAACAAACGAGAACAAGCAAGTAAGCAAGGCTACTTAACAAGTAAGAATCACAATTTGTACATGAAAGGTTTGTACACAACCAAAGGTTTTTGAAACCAAAACTTTCACATCAAGAACAACCTTTTGAAAATCATTTGCACAAGAAGGTTGTGCACAACCAAAAGTTTTGAAAATCCATTTTTTGCTAAGAAAAAGAAGGTAAATTTACACAAGGAGAGGCTGTAAATTAGAACCTGGACAAGAAGAAGCAAGATGGCCATTAGAATGTTTCTGCCTTTGCACAAAATCGTTGAATTGGAACATTCTGTGGGCCCTTCCAAAGTAGCCGTACGGCTATGTCATCCATCCCATTATTTTTTTGCAAATTTTCAGCTTCCAATCATCAAGCCCCAGTTCATTGCTTTCCAGAACAGTTCCATTCATTCAAAATCAAAACAGAAACACAAAACACACAAATTAGGCACAAAGTCAACAAACGGGGACGGGAGTTTGACCCACACATAAATGTCCCCAAAGCTTCTAAAAAGAAGTTTGAGAACATTTAATTCCCCAGCGGAGTCGCCACTGTAAGGATCCCGCCCCAAAACAACATGTTTCAAAGGCGAAATACCAAACACGGTTAACTGTCCTAACGAAAAAGAAACGGAGTCGCCACATTTGTTAATTTTAAACCCAACAAATGAAAATGGTTAGAGAAGGTGAGTTCGGAGGTCAGGTTACACTTTGGGAAGAACATATTTGCGGTTCACCCAAAATGCCTCGGAAAGAACCGAGTCTCCCTTGTTAGTTTGAAAATGTGCATGTGTGTGTGTGTGTTTAACGGAAAAGTTTCTGTTATTGGTTTTATTTGGAAAAACTTAACTGGAAGGGTCTGTTTATAAAGAAAATAGGGATTAGAGGGCAAAATAGGAATTTTTGCCCCCTATTCCCAACATAGCCGTACGGATGTACAGGCCATTTCCTGGGATTTTACAGTTCAGTCAAGAACAGTCCAGTTTCAGAGTAGAAACAGAACATTCTGTTGAAACTGGACAAAACTGTTTTGATTCCAGTTTATTTAAAACACTTTATAAATTTAAATACAACGTTCCTATGCTAAATGATCATCACTTAGTCCACAAAACAAGTATTTGGGTGTGATCATAAGCAATCATGGGAGAAAATTGAGAAAAGTTGATGAACATGCCCCTTGGGCCAAAATTGACCATTTGGTGATTAAAGATTGAAACTTTATCCCCAAGATGGAATTTTTATGACTTATTAACCTTCAAAGAGTCAAATCAACACATAAAGATTGAACCTTTATGGCCCCAAAGGGGACTTTAGAGCTAGATCAATGTTGGATGATAAAGATGGAGGCTTTATCATCCAAATGATCATTATTGCCAACAAAAGCATCATTCTGTTAGTACCCGACCTGAAAATGAGTTTATTAGGACTTTCCCAAAAATACAAGGACTTTATAGGAATTAGAAACCTTGCAAAGACTTGTCCCGGATTCCCGAAATACCTCATTTATGACAAAATCTATCAAAATAGGTAATTTATGGTTTCCTTAAAACCATGCAGAAACCCTAGCTTAAGAATCAAGTCAGCCATCAGAATTGGCCACGCGGCCAACCTTGCCACGCCTCGACCTTGGCCACGCGGCCAACATTGTCACCGTCTTCAATCATGGCCAACATTGCTCTCTAATTAGCATTCAAACCTCCAAGGAGATCAAGGTTTATTTCTTGCCAACATAGGTAAGTTTTCTAACTTATTTCTTCACGTTCTTGCATTATTGCTAATGTAGATATTTAATATTCATGTTCTTGCATGTTTATTCATAGTTTCTTCATATGCTTTGCATGTTCATTCATATGTTCATAATATGTTCTTCATATGTTCATCGTGTTCATAGATTAAAACCTTATTTATGCTATATTTAGGGTTGCGATCTTCATGTTTGCATGTTATTTCATAGCCGATGATGATCTAGGGTTCATCAACCCAAAGATGATCTAGGAACTATTTCTAAACCCTAAACTTTAGGTAATTACTCCCATGTTCAATAATCCTCCCATGATGAATGTGATGAATGTTCATTGAGATCTCATTGATGGCATAGTCATTATTCTAGGATGTGATCATCATGCATGTTTCTTTATCCTCCCTCTTCATTATGCATGATCCCTATTCTCTCTCAACATTCTAATTATGTGCGAACTACGCTGACCTGAGCTTCTCACATTGAGAGGAACGTAGGCAATCTTCGGATCCGGTCTAAATCACTAACACACTACTAACACATTCATCATGATAGAAAGACCGATCAATTCGGGCAATAGGAGTGATAACGTTCAATATTCTTCTCTTGTTGTAATTTGACCCCCGAACCCACTAAAAATGCTTTTTTCAATGTTTTGGATTTAATTAAAACGTCGTGGCGACTCTCATAATTTTAATGTTGCTATGAATATCCCAAATTCAAACACACGTATTCACACATTCCAACTAGACAAGAATGTAAATGACAATCAACAAGCCATGATCATTTAGGTTTGAACCTCTTCCACACAAGGCATGGAGGGCACCTTGGATCATCTCATGGCTTGGACAAGAGAAATATATAGAGTAATATATGTATATTTGCTTGAATGGACAAGTCTTGCATAAATGTAAATTTGCTTGAATGGACAAGTCTTGCAAGTAATGTAAAAGTGCTTGAATGGACAAGTCTTGCAAGTAATATAAAGATTAACATAACTTAAACAAGGATTAAAGATAAAATAGAGTTATAGATGAAGAGAAGGGAGGGGGAGAAAGTGGCTTTACCTATTTTGGTTTAGCCAATCTTCCTTTCTCTATTTCACTCTTTGTTTCACTCCTCTCACACTTCTGTAGTGATTTTGACAGAGTAATCTCTCTTATGTTGTTTCTCCCCCTCCCTGGAATGATCAGCAAGGGGTTCAATTTATAGGGGTTGTGACCTCCCAAAGTAGCCGTACGGCTAAGGATGGTGCCTTCTGGATTTTTCCAATTTTTAATTCCAGAAAGGTCCTTGTGTTCCAATTTTATCCTAGTGAGGTCCTGGCCTATCAGTTTGTCCCTGAATGGTACCAAGAATTCCTCTAATTTGGTCATTTCAGATTGGGGTAATTACAGAGCCCCTCGGCAACGTCGCTTTGGGGAAAGCGGGGTTGTCGATAAAACAAGCATCCCAATCTGATGGGAGGACGGCTTGGCCGATTTGGGTGAGAGAATTTCAAGGCTACTCAAACCTATAAGCATCCCATTTTGATGGGAGGACGGCATAGCCGATTTGTTCTATGGCTGGACCTAGAGGTATAGGATTCCTACGTATCCCTATTCGAGGGAATCAAGCCTATCGTAGTTCTAAAGAGGGGTGAGAGATTTTAAGGCTACTCAAACCTATGGGCGACCGTCGAGGTCGGGTGGAGAACTTAGCGTCTCAAGCTTAAGGGCGACCGTAAAAGGTCGGGTGGAGAACTTAGCGTCTCAAGCCTAAGGGCGACCGTAAAAGGTCGGGTGGAGAACTTAGCATCTCGAGCCTAAGGGCGACCGTAAAAGGTCAGGTGGAGAACTTAGCGTCTCGAGCCTAAGGGCGACTGTAAAGGGTCGGGTGGAGAACTTAGCGTCTCGAGCCTAAGGGCGACCGTAAAAGGTCGGGTGGAGAACTTAGCGTCTCGAGCCTAAGGGAGACCGTAAAAGGTCGGGTGGGGAACTTAGCGTCTCGAGCCTAAGGGCGACCGTAAAAGGTCGGGTGGAGAACTTAGCGTCTCGAGCCTAAAGGCGACTGTGAAAGGCCGGGTGGAGAACTTAGCGTCTCGAGCCTAAGGGCGACCGTAAAAGGCCGGGTGGAGAACTTAGCGTCTCAAGCCTAAGGGTGACCGTAAAAGGTCGGGTGTAGAACTTAGCGATTACATCATTTTAGACTGCTGGTTCTTTTCACACAAGTTTTAACTTCTTAACTGGACTTACGAAGGACTTCCGGTTCATGGTCAACTTGACTCTATGGGAGAGGGTTGACTAAATGGCTGGACTTACGAAGGACTGCCGGTTCTTTTCACACAAGTTTGGACTTATGAAGGACTGGTCAACTTGACTCTATGGGAGAGGGTTGACTAAATGGCTGGACTTACGAAGGACTGCCAGTTCATGGTCAACTTGACTCTATGGGAGAGGGTTGACTAAATGGATGGACTTACGAAGGACTACCGGTTCATGGTCAACTTGACTCTATGGGAGAGGGTTGACTAAATGGCTGGACTTACGAAGGACTGCCGGTTCATGGTCAACTTGACTCTATGGGAGAGGGTTGACTAAATGGCTGGACTTACGAAGGACTGCTGGTTTATGGTCAACTTGACTCTATGGGAGAGGGTTGACTAAATGGCTGGACTTACGAAGGACTGCCGGTTCATGGTCAACTTGACTCTATGGGAGAGGGTTGACTAAATGGCTGGACTTACGAAGGACTGCCGGATCTTTTCACGCAAGTTTGGACCTACGAAGGGCTGCCGGTTCATGGTCAACTTGGCTCTATAGGAGAGGGTTGACTAAATGGCTGGACTTACGAAGGACTGCCGGTTCATGGTCAACTTGACTCTATGGGAGAGGGTTGACTAAATGGCTGGACTTACGAAGGACTGTCGGTTCATGGTCAACTTGACTCTATGGGAGAGGGTTGACTAAATGGCTGGACTTACGAAGGACTGCCGGTTCTTTTCACACAAGTTTGGACATACGAAGGACTGCCGGTTCATGGTCAACTTGATTCTATGGGAGAGGGTTGACTAAATGGCTGGACTTACGAAGGACTGCCGGTTCATGGTCAACTTGACTCTATGGGAGAGGGTTGACTAAATGGCTGGACTTACGAAGGACTGCCGGTTCATGGTCAACTTGACTCTATGGGAGAGGGTTGACTAAATGGCTGGACTTACGAAGGACTGCCGGTTCATGGTCAACTTGACTCTATGGGAGAGGGTTCTCTAAATGGCTGGACTTACGAAGGACTGCCGGTTCTTTTCACGCATGTTTGGACTTACGAAGGACTGCCGGTTCATGGTCAACTTGGCTCTATGGGAGAGGGTTGACTAAATGGCTGGACTTACGAAGGACTACCTGTTCATCGTCAACTTGACTCTATGGGAGAGGGTTGACTAAATGGCTGGACTTACGAAGGACTGCCGGTTCTTGGTCAACTTGACTCTATGGGAGAGGGTTGACTAAATGGCTGGACTTACGAAGGACTGCCGGTTCATGGTCAACTTGACTCTATGGGAGAGGGTTGACTAAATGGCTGGACTTACGAAGGACTGCCGGTTCATGGTTAACTTGACTCTTTGGGAGAGGGTTGACTAAATGGCTGGACCTACGAAGGACTGCCGGTTCATGGTCAACTTGACTCTATGGGAGAGGGTTGACTAAATGGATAGACTTACGAAGGACTGCCTGTTCTTTTCACACAAGTTTGGACTTCCGAAAGACTGCTGGTTCATGGTCAACTTGGCTCTATAGGAGAGGGTTGACTAAATGGCTGGACTTACGAAGGACTGTCGGTTTATGGTCAACTTGATTCTATGGGAGAGGGTTGACTAAATGGCTGGACTTACGAAGGACTGCCGGTTCTTGGTCAACTTGACTCTTTGGGAGAGGGTTGACTAAATGGCTGGACTTACGAAGGACTGTCGGTTCATGGTCAACTTGGCTCTATGGAAGAGGGTTGACTAAATGGTTAGACTTACGAAGGACTGCCGGTTCAACAACAGATTTGATTCTCAATGTTCAATCCTAAAGGTTTCGTCAACTCTAACTACGAGATGGTTGACTAACAAGGATGGTCTTACGTCATTTTGGACTGCTGGGACAAAACATTGGAGTTAACTCCACCTTTGGGGAGTTTGACAAGGCAAACTGGTCTTACGTCTGACTAAGGACTGCCGGGATTTGGTCAACTTGGCTCTATGGAGAGGGTTGACTAAGGAGAATGGTCTTACGTCACATTGGACTGCCGGGACAAGGGTCTCAACCTATAATGACTATTCTGAGTCAAGGTTTGACTTGGGTCAACTCCATCTCTGGGGAGTTTGACGGGAAAACTGGTCTTACGACCAACTAAGGACTGCCGGGGATAAGGGTCTCAACCTATAATGACTATTCTGAGTCAAGGTTTGACTTGGGTCAACTCTACTCTACGGGACGGTTGACATATTTTCTTGACACCGAAGAAGAGCCTAGGGGTAACCGTTAAGACACATTGTGGACGAAAGAGTCCAAAACTTTGGGAAAATCATTTTGAGAGGAGATCAAAAGCATTTTGTTTGAAACATGGTCTTTGATAAATGATGCCAAAAGGGTAAATTTCGGAAATGCTTATTCTTAAAGGCAAATCTTTTAAGAAAGCATTTTAGTCAAATTTTTGATTTTAACTTAACCGTGAGGTTTGTTATGCATAAAGTCCTTTGGAGCTTTGTCCATTTCTTAGGAGCGATCGGGAGTAAAGAACCCCTTTGTCGTCGATGTTGGGGTAGCCCCATGTCCTTGTTGGCGTCGATGGTGGCATAGCCCCATGTCTTTGTCGGTGTCGATGGCAGAGTAGCCCCAATATCATCTTCTGACCTTTGGAATGAGGTTAGGAACCCCTCCCTTTTTCATGACGCACCCTTTCTTTTGCCTAGGCCGCCCTTGCGGGTTTTCAACCTAGCGGGCTACTTTTTTGCGTCTTTCATGGTACACCTTATTTTTTACTTAGGCCGCCCTTACGGGTTTTCAACCTAGCGGGCTTTTTTTTTGGTGCCCCCTTTTTTTATATCAGTGATCCAGCCGACTCGATAGAACGGGGACTTTAAAGTATTTTTCTTGGAGGAAACATGCAAGGGCATTTATTTAGGCGGGAGAGAGTCCCTCAATTGTATCATGAAATAGGAGGAAGCCCCTGCTTGACAGAACATAAGTGTTTAGCCTTTCCTAAGATGTAGAGAAGAAGACTCGTCGAGACATTTGAAATTTGTCTTGGTTAAAATTATCAAAATGATTGCTGGAATGGACCATGTTTATTATTAAGTCAAGATTATAACAAGCAATTAGCCTTAACATGTGTAAACAATGTGATCAATTAAGATTAAGATTCGATCAATGGCAAGATCAAAAGGTGTTTATGGGGAATTGGTCCTTCTCTGGTAAATCGGTCATTAATGGGACCATGGGGGAGAGGCTTGACTACTTTGGGAAAGCCATGGTTTGACCGTTCTTTCTCATGCTGTGACCGGACCCAAAAGTTGCCTACGTTCCCCTCAGTTTGAGGAGCTCAGGTCGCCGTAGTTCGGCCATGGGCCCTTTTGCTGAAGTTGGCTTTCCTTTGGCGTCGTCTCGGAGGACATTGTTGCTCTTTTGACGCAGATCACTTTGCTTCGTGGTGGACTTCTTGGGACGGACCGCTTAGGATGAACCCTCTTTGGTGTGAACTCCCTTTGAACGGGTCCTTTGGGATGAGTGCTTTCTTGGTCGTCTTTTGGTATAGACTTCCTTTCTCGCGAACCCTTGGGGGTAAACCTTTTGGATGAGCTTTTGAGGCAAACTTCCTCTTTGCATATGCTCATTTCCTTTCCTTCTTTCCACATATTCATTTTTTTTTCGGAGAGGGGGAACATTAGCCCTAACTTGCCATCTTGGACATTGACTCATTTGTAGCCCCTTTGTCACTTTCGGCTTTGTCTTTGAAGACTCGGGAAGTCATTTGCTTGGTTGCGCACACGCGATCATGGTTGAACCATGGTGGTTGAGCAACAACGTCCTTTCCTCTTCATCGTCTTGGGATGCCTTTGACGTGCATCAAGAATTTTGTCTTGGAAAGGTGTATCGGGTTGTGTATCGGGAATGTGTATGAGGGAAGGCTTGCTGTTGGTCCCAAAGGGCAACAAGGGTATAGAACCGCTAGAGGGGGGGGGTGAATAGTGGTTTAAAAACTTTTTTGAAATACCCTTGAAAATCAACCAAGTGCTTATCAGTTTGGTCTATTGCGGTTTAAAGCACTAGAACCGCTCAGATAAAATGCACAGCGGAGTTTTGCGGTTTTGGCCAAACTGATTTATAAAGAATTGGGAGGTTTAAGTGGTTGAAAAAGGAATGATGCAACTGACAAGGCACAACAATAAGATCACTGAAGTATGCAAGTCACTTATCAAGTCATTTCACAGAATGACAAATAAATCTCATAAATAGAGATGTAAATGACAAGTCAGAAATTAAATATCAAAGACACACAATTTGAAGAGGTTCGTTCTTAAATGAACTACGTCCTCTGCCTAGGTGGTTAGCCTAGGATTTTCTAATAGCTACTAGACTTGTATTAATTTAGAGGAGTTTTTACAAGATTACACAAGAATCTAAACTCTAAATAAACAATCTAACCTAACAATGCTATTGCAACAACCTGTGGAGGTATATAATCTATAAGAAAATATACTTCGGGTGTGTGGTATGGAAAGAAATCAAGAGCTCAAAATATCTAAGTGATGGTGAGCAATTGATTACTTTCTGTGCAAGGCTGAGTTGTGATGATTTTGAAGGCTTGAAGCTCAATGAAGAATTCTGGGTTTGCTAAGGAGATGATGAAGATATGAATATCTGGGTTTTTCAATCTTCAAAGCACACTTGAATACTTGGGATTTTCTCTTTGAAGCTCAGCAACCTTCATTGTTGAAAAATGAAGGCTATTTATAGTGAAGGCATTTGTGACTGTTGGACAAGGATGTGAGTCAATGTCTGGCGGTATAATGAGTTGTCGAGATTCCATTGGTTGAGCTGTCACTGTCGTCCTTTGCTTTTGGATTTGTAGCAGGTAGTTGTTGGACCACTACCTGACATTGTCCTTTTTGATGTCGGAGAAGTACCAACGGTAAACATTTCAAAAAGAGAGGCAAACCGACATTCCAAGAATAACTACAACATGACTTGAAGTTTTCAGGTCAATTCGTAAGTCAATCATTTACGGTTGTAAAGTGAATGTTTGTCGAAGGAATAAATGACGCTCTTGAATTCTTCAATATCTTGGTCGGCGGTTCCACCAGATGCATGTGCGGTTCCATGAATGAACTTGAAGGGCAGTTTCATTAGAACTGAACTAGGCGGTTCTGATGAAGGCTTGAAGCACACTGCTGGCGGCTTGAGTAGCATCGAGTGCGGTTTTAAGATCTAAACCGCTATGATTAAACCGATCATAACTCAGCCTAACTACTAAAAATCTAGAAATGGACTTGTCTAAAAATTGAAGTATAACTTCATTACATGTAAACCTAAAGTCCACAAAAAGACACGTGGAATGGGTCAATCAAATTAGGTGGGTGTACTCACAATGAATCCTAACAATCTCCCCCTATTTGATTGATGCCATTACCACACTATGATAGAGCAAACATTGTACTTGGTAAAAACATGCTCAAATGGGTATGTATTGAAACTGCATGTTCCAAGTCAAATGCACACACAATGCTAGATCATAGATTTCTAATCTATTAACAAACAAAGGAAATGAAGAAAAGATAGAAAAGAAATACATTCAGATGCATATTTAAAAATGTGATTAAAAGGATTAGATATGCATGTTTACTGAATGTTTAAACACATACACTTAGAAAATGTTTTCATGAAAAAAATGTATGAGTTTTAGAAATGCATTGTTCCACAAACAAGTAGTTTGAATAAACAAAGTTTTGGAATATAGGATGCAATGCATTCATTTTCATTATAATCCTTTAAAGGTTTTGGAATTTACAAATTACAAGGAAAATAATGAAAGGCAAAACCGATTACAAAAGGATAGAAAGAAATCTAGTCAGTTCTATCAGGAACCCTGGCGGCGGCTTGGTCTGCGGTTTGAGCAGCATCAGAAGGCTCAACTAGGCTGGCGGTTTCAAACACGTATTCAGCTGACTTAAGACGAAGTGAGGTCGGTTCATTTACCTTTTCTAAGATCTTTTCAGATAGATTCTTGAGGTCGCGAGCAAAATGAACTAGATAGTCAGTTGATGAAACCGTCAGATCAGCTAGTTGGTCTAACTTCTTCTGTAGAATCTCATTCATCTCTTGAGCCGCTTCATGCCTAAGAGAACTCAGCTCTTTTAGAGTTTCAAGATTGTTTTCTAACTTGAGCTGATTCTCTAGAATTGATTCCACCTTAAATTCTAATTTCCCAAGCCTAGGGCCAGCCACTATATTCTCCCTCTTAATGGCATCAACAATGAAGGGCAGAGAAGAAACAAAGGCATCTTGAGCAAAAAGTGAATCCAGAACTTGTTGGATTCTCACTGGATTAGTTTCAATAGAGGTGGTAGGGAAAGGAATTATGGAAAGTGAGGTATAAGGAAAAGAAGGGGCAATGGAAAGAATTTGAATATTGGAGAGAGAAATGGAAGTATAAGGAGAGAACTGCCATCTATAAAGATATGGAAATACAATGCAGTTTATCCTAAAGAAAAATTGAGAGCAGAGAGAAAATATGACCTCAACTGCCAGATCCTCAATGATTTGATCAAGAGTTGAAGAAATGAGTAGATCTGAAGCAGCCTGAGACTCATCGGCTGGAAAAATTGCGAAAGGATTTGGAGGACCAAACTTGAGTCGTTGCTCTTCATGCTTCTTGGCGGCTCTGAGGATGGCTCCATGGCGGTTGGCTTTGGAAGAAGTAGATCTAAACCTCTTTAGGTAAGCCGCGATGTCCTGTGCACACTTCCTTTTCATAGCACGCGGTTTGGGAGTCCTAACTGCTACAGATAATTCAGGCAAAACCGAAGGCGCAGAGACATGTATCACTTGCGGTTGAACCGACGATTGAGCCGATGGACCGAATGGCAGTGCAGGGGATCCAGATGGTGAAGGAGTGTGCTCTGGTGAGTCAAAATTTAGCTTTCGTTTCAGTGAGGGAGGAGCGGTTTCAACCAACATAGGATCTATTCCGACCTTTCTCAGTTCAGCTCTTTCTCTTAATTCCTTTGCAAATGAGCCTTCAAGAGGTGAGTGATTCTTCTTGTCATGAGCCTCACTGAATTCCACTGCACCAGGTGGCCTTGATTTCCAGTGCTCCACAAAATCATGTTTCTTTATTAATCTTCTCTTCTTCGTCAGCGGTTGAACCTCAAGATTGTCATCATCTTGCTCAGGTTCATCTTGAACTACCTCAGACATATTAGTCTGCTCAGGTGCATCTACATCCAGAATAACCTCAGCCACAAACTGTTCCGCAGTTTGATCAGGCTGAACCGCGGCCTCAGACATGTCAGTCTGCTCAGGCTCGGTTTGAGTAGAAGGTTTGAGGTTGGGAAGGGTAGAAAAGATTAGCTGTAACTGTTCTTCAGTGAATTGAACAGTTGGCAGTTTTGGAGAAGATAGAGAAGGTGAGGAAGGTTTGGGTTCAGAAGCAGTAGCTTTACGTTTTCGCATGAGATTCACATCTTGTGCAAAATTCATGGATTTTTCGACATTTGGCTTTATTGGGGAAAGGGGTTTTATCTGGGGTTTAGTAGGTTGAGATGATTTAGTGAAGGGAATTGGTTTAGATGAAGGTGGAAGAGGTTCAGAAGAGGGATTGGATAGAATAAGGAAGGATTTTGGTAAGGATGATTTTGGAGGAAGATTGGATGAGGGTTTGGAAGGGTCAGTAATTTTGGCTTTCTTCTTTCTTGGAGCCGCGATTTCCCTGGGTTGAGCCGCAGGTATTGCAGGCTCCCCCTCAACCGCAGACTCCCTCTCAACTGGAGCCTCAGTTTCATCCAGGTTAACTCCTAGCCTATTCAAGGTGGCAGTTTGAGCTTCTTCTTTAGCCTTTGAAGCTGCGGCTTGATCAGCTATCCCACCAGCATATGGTCTACCAGCCTTATTGAGCCGTGCCTCAGGATAGGGTCCTCTTTGCACTTCAGGTAAAGAATCAGCATTCCATACTGCCTGTGCAAACCTCCATCCAAACGCGGTTCTGAAAGCATCAAGCTTTGAAGCACCATAGTAGGTCTTCTCATTTGGTTGCACCCATTCAGCTTTGTTTTCCACAGAAGCTTTAAAGATCACAGAGTCCTGATGAAGAAACTTCGTTAAAAGTCTGCAGTGAGTTCTGATCTTTGTTTTTCCAGTGGCTTTGGTAGAAGTATGGCGACTTAGGGCATTGATCATTTCTTGCATGATGATCCTTGGCCAGTGCAGTTTCTTCCCTTTGTAGATAGCCACGCAGTAGTTGTACTGCTCAGTAGTGAAGTTGTTGTGATTGCCATTTTTGCACATCACTCCTGTGTCTACAAGATCACACAACATGACTATTACCTCTCCAAACTCCTTCTTAGGGGTGGTCTTAGTGTTGAAGACAGAGACCCCCAAGAGCTCTAATGTGGTTCGGCTGACTAACTCTGGTTTGATTGAAAGGATTCCAGAATTCTCCAGTCCAGCCAAGATAGCAATCTTTGACGCAGTTAGAACCACTTCCTTTTCTCTGACAGTGGATTTAATGGCGTTTTCAGTCTTAACTTCCCCAGACTCTAAATCTCTGATTTCTTCACCTTTACCATTCAACAGAGGTGCCACACAGACAATCCCATTATAAAATAATTCTGCACAAAGCTCTTTGTCAAACTTCGGTTCATCCAACTGAAACAGAGGCAGCAATTTTGACGATTCGAGCAGGGCAAGCAGTTTTCTTCCAACTGCATCAGCTTCGAATTCGGCTTTGATGATTTGGGATCCAGGAACAAAGTTGGATTCATCCTAGAAATAATCAAAGTTAGTAAGAGTTTGACATAAGCAGTTTGAGTAAACATGATCAGTTTGCATGAAATACACAAACTGCTACCAAGAAATCCTAACAATGAACGGGGCGGTTAAAAGAGGACATGGGTAAAATGGTAAAAACCCAATATGAGACTATCAAAAGGCGAAAATGAATCAAAGTAAAAAAAAATTTGAAAAAGGTTTTGAATGCATGAAGAACATGATGAACAGGGGATAAACATGCAAAACAAAAACTTAACCAAAACATGAAAGAAGTATACCAAAAGATTCGAAAAGATCAGATACTAACAAAGTTCTAAAAGAACAAGTTCAAATAACAAACCCAGAACATAGTATCTGCAAAAAAAATACGAATGAACACCCGAAAACCCAAAAATCAAAATTGCTCAAAAATTGAACAAAAGACAAGAAATAAACATCAAACCTAGCATATATGAACATATGTAAGCATTATCAACCAAAAATTGAACGAAAAAGCAAGGAAAAACAGTAGAAGACGAACAAGCTTTTACGAACAACAATGGCGGAAAAAGATGAAATGCTAGAGGGAAGGGTTCAAGAAATCATACCATATCGCCTTTGGATGTTTTAGATGTAGACGGAGCAGAAGGGTCGGATGATTTCTTAGGTGCCATTATGAAAATTTTGATGAAGTATGAGAAATTTCGGAGGTAGAAAACAGAGTGCAGAAGAGAGTGAGAGTGAGAGTTTACGCAAATGAGGAAGAAGGTAAAGAGGTAAAAAGAAATAAACTTTGTATTTTATACTCAAAATAACTGTTCCATGGGTAATGAAGCGACAAGGACGGCGCACGAAGGTCAACAGTTGACGTCCCACGTCACATAGAATTTAATGCGGCAGAGATAATTGCAAAAAGATCCTTATAATTGATATGGCATAAAGTAGGGACTGAAATGCAATTTCATACCAGAGCAATTTGATTGAGCAAACCGACCTACCTTACTTCTTCAGCGGTTTTCATGAAACTGATGTCTCTATAATCTGATGTCGGTTTATATGTTTAAACCGAATGACTTTGCTTTCTTGTCGGTTTTGATCGAACCGATTTCATTCATTTTGACTCGTCAGTTTGATGGAGTATCTTGTACCGAACCATTTATTGATGCGGTTTCAATGATGACAGAACCGCACACTAGATGACTTTTCTAAGCATAGCCAAAACACTTAAACAAATAATATATATAGATATGATATCTTAAGTTAGTTCTAACATACCCATTTCACCTCGTAAATGATAGAACTTGGAATTTTCAAGCGGTTTGGTGAGGATGTCAGCAATTTGATCATCTGTTCCCACTTTGGCTAGAAAAATGTTCTTCTTTTCAACATGGTCTTTGAGGAAATGATATCTTATGTCGATGTGCTTGGTTTTTGAGTGCTGAACTGGATTGTTGGAGATGGATATTGCAGCAGTGCTATCATAGTAGATAGGACAGTTTTGTTCAAATATCCCGTAGTCCTCCAACTGTTGTTTCATCCAGAGAATTTGAGAGCAGCAGCTTCCAGCGGCAATGTATTCAGCTTCAGCGGTTGAGACTGAAACTGATGCTTGTTTCTTGCTAGACCATGATATCAGCCGCGTTCCAAGGAACTGACAAGTACCACTTGTGCTCTTTCTGCTTATCTTACATGCTGCAAAGTCATCATCTGAATAACCTAATAAATCAAATGAAGATTCTTTGGAATACCAAAGTCCAAGGTTAACAGATCCACATAAATATCTAATGATACGTTTAACAACAATAAGATGAGATTCTCTAGGATCAGCTTGAAATCTAGCACAAACACAAACACTAAACATGATATCTGGCCTACTTGCAGTTAAGTAAAGAAGAGAGCCAATCATACCTCGATATAAAGTTTGATCAACTTTCTTACCATGTTCATCTCGATCCAAACTGCAGGCCTTAGGCATTGGGGTATCAACTAGTTTGGCGGTTTCAAGCCCGAACTTCTTTATCAAATCTTTAGTGTATTTGGCTTGGTTGATAAAGATCCCATCATGACATTGCTTGACTTGGAGTCCAAGAAAGAATTTCAACTCTCCCATCATACTCATTTCAAATTTACTCTTCATTAGCTTCTCAAACTTAACACACATAATTTCATTAGTAGAACCGAAAATAATATCATCAACATATATTTGAACTAATAATGAATGACTTTTGTGTTTAGCTATAAATAGAGTTGTATCAATTTTACCTCGAGAGAAGCCTTGTTCAATAAGAAATTTAGATAGAGTGTCATACCATGCTCTTGGAGCTTGTTTGAGTCCATACAGTGCTTTCTTGAGTTTGAAGACATGATTTGGAAATTTGTTGTCTTCAAATCCTGGCGGCTGGGCTACATAAACTTCTTCTTGTAGTTCACCATTTAGAAATGCACTCTTCACATCCATTTGATATAGCTTGAACTTCTTGAAGGATGCATAGGCCAGGAACAATCTTATGGCTTCAAGTCGGGCTACAGGGGCAAAAGTTTCATCATAGTCTATGCCTTCTTCTTGCCTATAGCCTTGAGCAACCAACCTAGCTTTGTTTCTTGTTATTGTACCATTCTCATCCATCTTGTTTCTGTACACCTATTTTGTTCCAATTACTGTATGATCATTGGGTCTTGGAACTAGGGTCCAAACTCTACATCTTTCAAACTGATTGAGCTCTTCTTGCATTGCAGCTACCCAACTTGGATCAGTTAGAGCTTCATCTACCTTCTTCAGTTCCATCTGAGACAACAGAGCAGTTGAGAACAAACTGTGATCATCTCTGTGAGTCAAACTCCCTCTGGTTTGCACACCAGTACTGATAGGACCAATAACATTTGTAGTTGGATGGTCTCTATGCTTATTAATTTCAGGAGAGAGGTTGTTTTGAACCACTATTTCTTGAAGATTTTCCAGAGGAGGATCATCTTGATAATCATTGAAATCTTCATTGAAGGTTAGATTTGGAACAGGTTGAATTATTTGAATGGGGTCAGAAGACAGAGGTTCAACAGTTGCACCATCAGCGGTTTGAGTGGGTGTGGCTGAAGAACTGGATGAAGCGGTTTCAGTAGGACGGTTGTCAGTTGCTCTATGTCTAGTGCCTGTCTCAAGATCACTAAAATCATTAGCAACATTTGGAGTCATATGTGACTCAAGGAAAGCATGTTCATCAAATGTAACATGGACAGACTCTACAATTTTCAAAGATGTCTTATTAAAACAACGAAAAGCTTTTGAATGCTTTCAATAACCAACAAAAATGCCTTCATCTGCCTTAGCATCAAATTTACCTCGATGCTCTTTGCCATTGTAAAGGATGTAGCATTTGCAGCCAAAGATCTTGAAGAAGGCAATGTTGGGCGGTCTACCTCTCCACAATTCATAAGGAGTCTTGTTGTGGTCTTTGATGATGAGGGAGCGGTTCTGGGTAAAACAGGCAGTATTGACTGCTTCGGCCCAGAAGTACTTGGGAAGCTTGGCTTCAGAAATCATAGATTTCCTAGGTTTAATCAATGTTCAGTTCTTCCTTTCCACGACTCCATTCTGTAGTGGGACCCCAGCGGTAGAGAAGTTATGATCTATTTCGTGATCATCACAATATTGGGCAACACCGTAGTTTGTGAATTCTGTTCCGTTGTCTGACCGAACACTAACGATGTCATCCAATTTCTGAGTTTGGAGCTGTCTGAAAAGAGCGGTTACGATGCCATAAGTATCATCTTTTGAGGCCATCATTTCCACCCATGTGTATCTTGAGTAATCATCAACTACCACCAAGGAATAGCAGTTTCCTCCTATACTGGCAGTTGAGACAGGTCCAAAGAGATCCATGTGAAGCAGTTGTAAACAGCGGTTCGTTGAAGGCGCGGTCTTGCTAGGGAAAGACTGTTTGGGCTGGTTACCGAGCTGGCATGCTTTACATTTTTCATCATGATGGTCAGCCACTTTGGGTAGTCCTTTTACTAGACCATCCCTGTGCAATTTTGCTAGATACTTAAAGTTCAAGTGGCTGAGCCGCTTATGCCATAGCCAGGTGCTTTCACTAATATTTTTGGCTACAAAACAAAGGTCAGCAATAGAAACAATATTGCTCAAATCTATCATATAAACATCACCTGTTCTGTGGCCAGTCAGTAGAGTGACTTCAGAGGAAGCATCTTTAATAAAGCAGTTTGTTGATGAGAAGATGCAATTCATTCCTTTGTCACAAAACTGAGATATGGAGAGAAGGTTGTGCTTGAGTCCTTCTACTAGTGACACATTTTCAATGGTCACCTTTCCTCGTTTGATTGCTCCATATCCTACTGTTTCTCCTTTCTTATTGTTACCAAACACTACTGGGGGACCTTTCATTTGGATGAAACTGCAGAGTAGTTCACAATCTCCAGTCATGTGTCGTGAGCATCCACTATCCAAATACCAGAGATCCTTCTTCTTCTTAGCGGTTCCAGCCATAAAACATGAAATCTGAAAAATAAACATGAAAGGTTTTGGTCCCCCTTATTCTTTGGGTCCTAAGGTTAGCAGCTTTTTGGGACCCACACCTGTTTGACCTTTGGATTTTTACGTCCTTTGGGATTGGGTGTGAATCTTAAAACACAATGACCAGCACTATGACCATAATCGGCACAAATAGAACAATGAATTAAGCCAGATTGTGGTTGCGGTTTTACAAACCCATTACTTTCCTTTGGTTTCACATGTTTTACTGGGTCAGCGGTTTTGACTTTGACAAAGACCACCTTCTTGAGTTCAATCTTTCTCTTAGGTGCGGCTTTAGGATATGTAACAGGATATTCCTTAAACCGACTAGGAGCGGTTTCATCACTCAATACTTCTTTGGTTTCCTCAACCGCTATGGATTTCTCTTTCCACTTTGCATCTCTCCCAGTCTGGTTTTTAGGATACTCAAAGAAATAATTTTGCTTTTTAATTTCTTGTTTTGAGTCCTTTTTACCAGCATGATTTACCTTGGGAGTTTCACTTGTTTGTTTGGGGGGTGACACATCACCTTCAGCACAGAAGCAAGGACACTTGCACCCATTATCGGCATTCAATCCAATTCCACTTTTATCAGTTAAGGCTATTTGAGAGCTTATGATTTTATGTGTATTGGTGCCAGACTTCAACCACACATCAGTCACTTTTTGAAGGTCATCCCTTTGTGCAGTTATCTCATGAATTTGGGTTAAAAGTGCCTCAATTCTGTCCTTATGGTAGCGGTTTTCTTCCACAATAGGGGCTATCCCAACAATTTGGAGCTTGAGTCTTTCAATCTCCTCCTTATGGGACTTGCACTCCTTTTGGGAATCTTCAAGTTCCGCAGCCATTAATTTATATGCATTTTTAAGCACAGTGTGTTGTTGACAGATAATATTAGCACGTTGAAGTACCTGGTCATCGTGGCTTTGTTCGGTTTGATCCTCAAGAGAGTAGCTTGGTGAAGTTGGAGCTTTTCCTTGTTTAGCTTCAGGAGTTCTTGGTGAAACTGACTTCATTTGTTGGAGTGGCAGTGGAAGGCTTTCGTGAATTTCAACTTTCTCTTCAAATCCCATTAGGCAAAGATTTGCAACTCCTTCATCTTCATCACTATCATCTGAATCAGAACCCATCCAGGTTAATGGTTGTTCTCCTTGTTCAGCAACCATTCCTCTTCTTTTGAAAAACTTCTTATTGAACGGTTTCTTGGCAGGAGCGGCTTCATAGCGCGGTTTGGGACAACTGGAAGCAAAATGACCTGGTTGTCTGCAGTTGTAACAAACAAGATCATCCCTGGTCTTAGCATCAGCTGTTTTGTTGAATCTGGTTGGAGGGACAAACTTTGCAGGGCCGCCTGATTGAAACTGAGCTCTGTTCTTTCTGAACTTGGTGTAGTTTTTCACATATAGAGCAAACTCGTCATCATCCATGTCATCAAAGTCAACTTGAGTAGAACTGGATGCTACACTTTGGGAATTTTGAGATGGAGTGTAGGATTGATGAGATTGCTGATAAGATTGATGAGGTTGAGGATAGGGTTGGTGAGATTGAGGATATGTTTGATGAGGCGGTTGGTGATACTCTGGAGGTGCGGTTTGAGGAATGTATCTTGGAACATTTGGATCAAAAGAAGCGGTTTGGAGATGGAGATGAGATGTGGTTTGATGGTGGTCTGGATTGTAAACTGGAGATGTGGCATTGTTGAAAGCGGCAAGCGAAAGAGACTTGAATCTTGTTTCGATTTCATGAGCTTCCTCAAGCTTGAATTCAAATACCCTTAGTATGGCATAGAGATGACGAAGATCAAGAGCTTCAAGATCTTTGTTGTCTTCAATGTTGGTGGTTTTGATCAGCCATTTGCTACCAAGAGATTGCATGAATCTCATGTTCAGGTCAGTATTGGAATACTTGTGACCTAGAGAGAAACATACATTGACAATTTCCACGAACCGCTCATAACATTGGCGAAGAGATTCCTTTGGATCTTTGACAAAATAATCAAAGAGCCTTCTCTGTTGGTAGAGGCGGTTCTTCTTTGTGTCGGCATCTCCTTCCAGAAAGTCAATAATGCCATCCCATGTTTCCTTTGCGGTATTGCAATCTAGAACCTTTGAGTGAGTTCTTAGATCAATAGCTGATACAAGCATGGACATAGCTCTACCATCAAAGTCCACATTCCTTTGATCAGTTTCGCTCCACTCAGCTTCCGGCTTCTCGATTTCCGCAGGTTGTCCAGCAGTATCTGCATGAGGGTTAGCCTTCATCGGGACATAGGGTCCATTAACAATAGCAGTTCATAATCTACGATCCTCAGATATCATGTTCTTCTTCATCCTATCTTTCCAGAAGATGAAACTATCTTCATTAAGAATAGGTAAGTGATTAGAGTTGGATGTCTGCATCATATGGGAGTTTATGTTTGCCATTGGATCAGCACCCAAGCGGTTAAGCTTGTAAAATAATTTTTGGTGGATATGCTCTGATACCACTTGTTGGTCCCAAAGGGTAACAAGGGTTTAGAACCGCTAGAGGGGGGGGGGGTGAATAGAGGTTTAAAAACTTTTTCGAAATACCCTTGAAAATCAACCAAGTGCTTATCAGTTTGGTCTATTGCGGTTTAAAGCACTAGAACCGCTCAGATAGAATGCACAGCGGAGTTTTGCGGTTTTGGCCAAACTGATTTATAAAGAATTGGGAGGTTTAAGTGGTTGAAAAAGGAATGATGCAACTGACAAGGCACAACAATAAGATCACTGAAGTATGCAAGTCACTTATCAAGTCATTTCACAGAATGACAAATAAAGCTCATAAACAGAGATGTAAATGATAAGACAGAAATTAAAGATCAAAGACACACAATTTAAAGAGGTTCGTTCTTAAATGAACTACGTCCTCTACCTAGGTGGTTAGCCTAGGATTTTCTAATAGCTACTAGACTTGTATTAATTTAGAGGAGTTTTTACAAGATTACACAAGAATCTAAACTCTAAATAAACAATCTAACCTAACAATGCTATTGCAATAACCTATGTTTTCGAGGTATATAATCTATAAGAAAATATACTTCGGGTGTGTGGTATGGAAAGAAATCAAGAGCTCAAAATATCTAAGTGATGGTGAGCAATTGATTACTTTCTGTGCAAGGCTGAGTTGTGATGATTTTGAAGGCTTGAAGCTCAATGAAGAATTCTGGGTTTGCTAAGGAGATGATGAAGATATGAATATCTGGGTTTTCAATCTTCAAAGCACACTTGAATACTTGGGATTTTCTCTTTGAAGCTCAGCAACCTTCATTGTTGAAAAATGAAGGCTATTTATAGTGAAGGCATTTGTGACCGTTGGACAAGGATGTGAGTCAATGTCTGGCGGTATAATGAGTTGTCGAGATTCCATTGGTTGAGCTGTCACTGTCGTCCTTTGCTTTTGGATTTGTAGCAGGTAGTTGTTGGACCACTACCTGACATTGTCCTTTTTGATGTCGGAGAAGTACCAATGGTAAACATTTCAAAAAGAGAGGCAAACCGACATTCCAAGAATAACTACAACATGACTTGAAGTTTTCAGGTCAAGTCGTAAGTCAATCATTTACGGTTGTAAAGTGAATGTTTGTCGAAGGAATAAATGACACTCTTGAATTCTTCAATATCTTGGTCGGCGGTTCCACCAGATGCATGTGCGGTTCCATGAATGAACTTGAAGGGCAGTTTCATTAGAACTGAACTAGGCGGTTCTGATGAAAGCACACTGTTGGCGGCTCGAGTAGCATCGAGTGCGGTTTTAAGATCTAAACCGCTATGATTAAACCGATCATAACTCAGCCTAACTACTAAAAATCTAGAAATGGACTTGTCTAAAAATTGAAGTATATCTTCATTACATGTAAACCTAAAGTCCACAAAAAGACACGTGGAATGGGTCAATCAAATCAGGTGGGTGTACTCACAATGAATCCTAACACTTGCCATTAATGGTTTCTTCGTTCCAATTGATCACAACATTCATTCACATCAAGATTAATTATTTGCATTTATCATTTTTCATTTGTGTTTGGTCCCTTCGTTTCTAATGATCCGTCATTGACTAGTATGCTTAGAAGTCAATTCATCATTTTAGGGACGTAGCAATCAATCGATAATAACAAGCAAGGCAATTTCAAGAATAAATGTATATTGCAAATAATGTCTCAAGTCTAGAGAGAAGAGAATGAAAATGACTCTTTTATTGAGATAACTTTGTACATACATGTCCGAGTGCGGACCTTTGCGAAAATATAAAAGACTCAGTTTGGGACGGACTTTGGTGAGAATCTAGATCCTACGAGGCTGGAAGACTCATTTTTTTTTTATATTTTTTTAGGGATGGGATCCTATGAAGTGTTACGGTCCATTTTATTCTTTGACTGTTGGAGGGGTAGTCGGCGGCATATTCCATGTCGTTCACGGGGAACTCGGGTTCCGTGTCATCGGGAAAGATGTCGTGAGGCCTCCATTTGGCTCGGCGTTGTAATTGCCGGATTCGTCTTTGGCCATCGCCTTTTGGTGACTTCCTTTCGAGGTCCATAACCTCGTGCATGGCATTCGGTGAGGGCACGGGTCTCCATTGAGGTAGCCGCCTTCGGTCTTTCGAGGTTTGGGCCTTTTCTCGTGGACGGTGATCCAATCTTTTTTTGACCTCCTTGTTCATGTGAGTACCAATTCGGATGTGGGCTCCTTGGTCGATGTTTCCAGTGGACAAAACCGCAAAGGACTTTAGCATTTTAAACCTCAAAGTGAAATTACCATCATGTTTCGAGGGGAACGCTTCGTTAGTGGATTAGCCTTTTTAGAAAAAACTTGATTATTTTATTTTAGGAAAACTTGATCTCTATTTTTTTTTAAATGAGGATCTACACTCACACCTTTTTTGTTGTTGAGTAAGAGACTCACACATTTTTTTTTTTTTTTTTAAGACACACACATTTTTCCTTTTGGGTGAAAGATTCACATTTTTTTGTTTGGATTGACCGGGCCGAAGTTGCCTACGTTCCCCACACCACGAGGGAGGGGGTTCCACGCGACGAGAGGCTCAGGTCACCGTAGTTCAAACAGGTTTAGGGTTCTAAGAAGGAAAAACGATTATAACTGACTTCCTAGGGGACAATGGCCTAGGGTTCCAGTAGGAATCCCAACGGGGAACCTAGGGGACAACAGCCCAGGATTTTACGGGAATCTCAATGGGGACCTAGGGGATAACGGCCTAGGGTTTTACCGGGAATCACAGTTTGGACCTAGGGGACAATAGCCTAGGATTTCACGGGAATCACAACGGGGACCTAGGGGACAACGGCCTAGGGTTTTACCGGGAATCACAGTGTGGAACCTAGGGGACAATAGCCTAGGATTTCATGGGAATCACAACGGGGACCTAGGGGACTATACCTAAGGTTCCAACGGGAATCTCAACGAGGATCACAACGGGGATCACAACGAGGATCACGACGGGGAACTAGGGACTAGGCCTAAGGTTCTAATAGGAATCTCAACGAGGATCACAACGAGGATCACAACGGGGATCATAACGGGATCACAACGGGGATCACGACGGGGATCACAACGGGGAACTAGGGACTATGCCTAAGGTTCCAACGGGAATCTCAACGAGGATCACAACGGGGATCACAATGAGGATCACAACGGGATCACGACGGGAGTCTCGGAGGATAACAGGGATCCGCTCGAAGACTCGACAAAATCACTTAACGGGAGTCTTGGAGGATAACGGGAATCTGTCCAAAGACTTAACAAGATGACGCTTGTTAACGCAAGAATGCGATGTGTCAAAGACAAGAAGCACAAATGGAGTAAACTCATGCAATGCGCAATTTATTCATTCAGGTTTAATTTAAAACTCATCTTTATTCCTAGATGGTTGGAAAAGATTTCTCTTCTTTTTCGCAACTATTCTAAATCCTGGATCAGTGGGGGCCATCACTGTGCCTATAAGCCCCTCGTTTTTCACCTGCCTTGCACACTCCCAAGGATGGACTGTCCCGGGTGAGGGTCCTATAGGGCAAGCGGCTTCCACCGGCCAAAAGAGACGAACCTAGGGTCTAGTGTATCGCAAAATTCTCAATGCGTGAGCCATTCCAATCATGATTAAGCCCCGGTTAAGATCGAGATTCGTCTTAGGGACTTAAGGGACTTCCGGCATAGCCTCATCTTTGATGAGGGCTCTCGAATCTTATCCTTGGGCTTAAGGATGATTAGTATGGACCATTCATTAGGGCTTGACAACACGGTGTCACCCTATCCATAACACATTACTTAGGTTAATTATAGCCAATATTAACGCATAAGTCAAGGACCGGGTCAAAGTTGACCATGGTCACACTTGCTTTCACAAGGAGTCGTGACTCGGGCATTAACTTGGCCACAATTAATCTCAGACACGTATTAGGGACGTGGTAACGTGAGCTAGACCAAAAACCAACCAAAGTCTCGGTGTTTGTGTGTCACGGACAAGTGTGGTTGACTCGGCTCGGAAGGGGAGGTGGAATGGACCCGTGCGCGCTCGAAGGGAACAAGAGCACCAATCGAGCTGCATCTGGCATCCATCCCGGGTTTAAAGGGTATTTGGAACGTGCAAGGTCAAGTACGCGTAGTGTGACGCCTTTCTATGTTCCCTTTTGAGTCAAAATAAAAATTTTCAATCCATTTTAATATCTTGAGCAATGTATGGACTAGTATGATGAACAAGTAATTTACACAAGTAATCAAACAATGATATGAACAAACGATAACAAGCAAGTAAGCAAGGCTACTTAACAAGTAAGAATCACAATTTGTACATGAAAGGTTTGTACACAACCAAAGGTTTTTGAAACCAAAACTTTCACATCAAGAACAACCTTTTGAAAATCATTTGCACAAGAAGGTTGTGCACAACCAAAGGTTTTGAAAATGCATTTTTTTGCTAAGAAAAAGAAGGTAAATTTACACAAGGAGAGGCTGTAAATAGAACCTGGACAAGAAGAAGCAAGATGGCCATTAGAATGTTTCTGCCTTTGCACAAAATCGTTGAATTGGAACATTCTGTGGGCCCTTCCAAAGTAGCCGTACGTCTATGTCATCCATCCCATTATTTTTTTGCAAATTTTCAGCTTCCAATCATCAAGCCCCAGTTCATTGCTTTCCAGAACAGTTCCATTCATTCAAAATCAAAACAAAAACACAAAATACACAAATTAGGCACAAAGTCAACAAACGGGGACGGGAGTTTGACCCACACATAAATGTCCCCAAAGCTTCTAAAAAGAAGTTTGAGAACATTTAATTCCCCAGTGGAGTCGCCACTGTAAGGATCCCGCCCCAAAACAACATGTTTCAAAGGCGAAATACCAAACACGGTTAACTTTCCTAACGAAAAAGAAACGGAGTCGCCACATTTGTTAATTGTAAACCCAACAAATGAAAATGGTTAGAGAAGGTGAGTTCGGAGGTCAGGTTACACTTTGGGAAGAACATATTTGCGGTTCACCCAAAATGCCTCGGAAAGAACCGAGCCTCCCTTGTTAGTTTGAAAATGTGCATGTGTGTGTGTGTGTGTTTAACGGAAAAGTTTCTGTTATTGGTTTTATTTGGAAAAAATTAGCCGGAAGGTGTGAATACCCCTTTCCGATGAAGCGACGCATGGGAAGTATCTTGTGATTATTTTTATTTACAAAGGGAATATTCTTAACGACATTAAAATTATGAGAGTCGCCATGCCGTTTTAATTAAAGCCAAAACATTGAAAAAAGCATTTTTAGTGGGTTCGGGGGTCAAATTACAACAAGAGAAGAATATTGAACGTTATCACTCCTATTGCCCGAATTGATAGGTCTTTCTATCATGATGAATGTGTTAGTAGTGTGTTAGTGATTTAGACCGGATCCGAAGATTGCCTACGTTCCTCTTAATGTGAGAAGCTCAGGTCAGCGTAGTTCGCAGAGAATTAGAATAGGCAGAAGAATCGGGATCATGCATAACGAGGGGGGAATTACCTAAATATTAGGGTTTAGAAGTAGTTCCTAGATCATCCTCGGGTTGATGAACCCTAGATCATCATCGGCTATGAAATAACATGTAATTATGAAGATCGCAACCCTAAACATATCATAAATAAGGTTTCAATCTATGAACACGAAGAACATGCGAAGAACATATTATGAACATATGAATTAACATGCAAGAAATATGAAGAAACTATGAATAAACATGCGAGAACATGAATATAAAAGATCTACATTAAAAATGATGCAAGAACATGAAGAAAAAGCTAGAAAACTTACCTATGTTGGCAAGAAATAAACCTTTGATCTCTTTGAGTGTTTGAATGCTTAATTAGGGAGAAAATTGTGTTTAAGAACTCCAAAATTCGGACTTAGAGCTCTCAAAATCGGACCCTAAACCAATAGCATGGGATTGGTTTATATAGTAAACTGAGGGGAAGATCTGACGGTCCAGATCATCTGGGACAAAGGTGGCCGCCTGGCCATGATTGAAGCCGGCGACAAGAGTGGCCGCGTGGCCAAGATCAACGCGCAGCAAGGTTGGCCGCGTGGCCAATTCTGCAGGCTGACTTGATTCTTAAGCTAGGGTTTCTTCATGGTTTTAAGGAAACCATTTGTTACCTATTTTGATAGATTTTGTCATAAATGAGATATTTTGGGAATCCGGGACAAGTCTTTGCAAGGTTTCTAATTCCTATAAAGTCCTTGTATTTTTGGGAAAGTCCTAATAAACTCATTTTCAGGTCGGGTACTAACAGAAGGGTCTGTTTATCAAGAAAATAGGGATTAGAGGGCAAAACAGGCATTTTGCCCCCTGTTCCCAACATAGCCGTACGGATGTACAGGCCGTTTCCTGGGATTTTACAGTTCAATCAAGAACAGTCCAGTTTCAGAGCAGAAACAGAACATTCTGTTGAAACTGGATAGAACTGTTTTGATTCCAGTTTGTTTAAAACACTTTATAAATTTAAATACAACGTTCCTATGCTAAATGATCATCACTTAGTCCCCAAAACAAGTATTTGGGTGTGATCATAAGCAATCATGGGAGAAAATTGAGAAAACTTGATGAACATGCCCCTTGGGCCAAAATTGACCATTTGGTGATTAAAGATTGAAACTTTATCCCCAAGATGGCCTTTTTATGACTTATTAACCTTTAAATAGTCAAATCAACACATAAAGATTGAATCTTTATGGCCCCAAAGGGGACTTTAGAGCTAGATCAATGTTGGATGATAAAGATGGATGCTTTATCATCCAAATGATCATTATTGCCAACAAAAGCATCATTCCAACTAGACAAGAATGTAAATGACAATCAACAAGCCATGATCATCTAGGTTTGAACCTTTTCCACACAAGGCATGGAGGGCACCTTGGATCATCTCATGGCTTGGACAAGATAAATATATAGAGTAATATATGTATATTTGCTTGAATGGACAAGTCTTGCATAAATGTAAAGTTGCTTGAATGGACAAGTCTTGCAAGTAATGTAAAAGTGCTTGAATGGACAAGTCTTGCAAGTAATATAAATATTAACATAACTTAAACAAAGATTAAAGATAAAATAGAGTTATAGATGAAGAGAAGGGAGGGGGAGAAGGTGGCTTTACCTATTTTGGTTTAGCCAATCTTCCTTTCTCTATTTTACTCTTTGTTTCACTCCTCTCACACTTCTGTAGTGATTTTGACAGAGTAATCTCTCTTATGTTGTTTCTCCCCCTCCCCGGAATGATCAGCAAGGGGTTCAATTTATAGGGGTTGTGACCTCCCAAAGTAGCCGTACTGCATCATTCTCCTCTTCTTAGAAAAATTCGACCTCGAATTTGAGTCGTTGCTTTTTGGAAACACATCGTGAAATTTTTTCTTCAATCTTCGATGAACTTTAAATTTAGTTGTACCACGCTTCATGACATCCATCCAATCCATCCAATAATATTGACAAATATTTTCCATGAGCAATTTCTTGAAGTGCCACGGTGATAAAAAATTGCAATCAGGAATATCAAACGGATCTTCATAACAATAAGAACCAAAAATACCTTCTTCATTCGAAACAAAAATTGTGGAACCCAAAATTTCACAAACTGCGCCCAGGTTCGGCTGAGGGTCCCCGAGCACGGTCGTGTCTTGGAAGATGGCACGGTCGTGCAGAACAGTGCGCATAGGACTCCCACATCCGCCTTTATTCGCACGGTTGTGTATAGGAAACTGGCACGGACGTGCATGCTGCGCCGAGCTGCTGCTGGGACTGGTGCGCTGCAACACAATGGTTTCCGTTTGGTCAAAAACCGCAAAATCTTCTTCATAATTATCGTCATCAAAGATTGGTGGTTTTGACCAATCAATGACAATGTCGGAACCCGTCGAATCAACAAAGCAATCCACGGGAACAGGATTCAATCGGTCAGAAAACTCATCAAGAGTAAGAGGATCGGCCTCTCTCTTGCACTCAAGTTCTTGATCCCGATCGAAAGGATAGATATCCTCATCGTCATCAGGCCACAGATCTGACTCTGAGCCCACATTGGTGGGAACCTCCAAACACGCTAGATGTCGTTGGACTCGTGGACCCTCCACACGTTCAAGGCGACGTTGGAGTTCTTGAATCTCGAAACGCAGAAAGCGGAGTTGGAGATCTTGAATATGTCTTCGTAATTCGTCTTTCTCGATTTCACTTAGGTAATGATGTCGATGGATTTCATCTCCCTGGGGTTCTGATCTGCAGCCCCTTGTAGATACCCCGGGGAACCACGGCTTGGCTAGAGCGGTGAATTAACCTTGGATGTCTACTTGATTTTAAGAGTCGCCACCCACGTTTTAGAGGAACGCGAGAAAACCTAAGAAAATAGCTTTTTTATTGATTACGAAACCAAAGATTCTTGAGATGAGGGGTTCGGGGGTTAGGTGACGGAGTGGGAAGTACTTAAACACCCACTCCGCCCCGCTTACGCGGGTCTTGCTACATTTGGTGTTCTAATACTAAAAAGAAAAGTCCTTCAATTATTAATGTAAGAAGTGCTAACAATTACAATGGAAAGAAAGGGGAAATTTACAAAGGAAAATAAAAGAGAATTGTTTTATTTATTTAATGGTAAAGATTACATGTCAAACTATTCTAACAATTATATTATGAAAAGAATGGTAAATTAAAGTAGAGATTAAAATGTAGGGAGATAACCTTAACAAACTTTAATGTAGTAAAGTGGTCATTTGGTCATGTCCCAATTGATGGGGATTGCATACATTACTAAGACATGTAAAATAAGAGAAGAAGAATGAAGTACCTTAAGAAAGAGGACTTCAAACTTGGACTTGAAAATGGTGTTGTTGTAGGGAAATTGTTATAGAACAATTTGTGTAGAGTCTTGTTGTTAAGAACTCTTGTTGGGAGAATTTGTGTATAGTGTAGTTTGTGAATCAAAGTTGAGGTCCAAGGTCCAAAGAGAGAGTCCTTTGGCTAGAGAGAAAAATGTTGAGGTCCTTTTCTAAGGTAGAAATGAGAGGTTTTTATAGGTAGAAAAGAGAGGGAAAGGTTGGAGGGAAAATGATCAATCCATGTGAGATGGAATTGACCAATAGAAAATAAGATAAATAAAATAATAAATGAAATAAATAAATGAAAATCAAATAATAATAAAAAGAAATATTTTGTTTTAAAGAAATGGCTAGAATAATGTGATTGGAGGTTATAAAACTAGGGGGGATGAATGTGGAGGTAAAAAGAGGCTCTTTTGTGATCAAGAAGAGATGTTGTAAATAAGAAAGGGAGGGAAATAAGGTGCAATCCGTTACTGCCATAATGGGAGGCACGCGAGTCCCGCTTTAGGGGCGAGACGCGCGCGCATCCCACAAACAGTGTCGGAAGCGCCCGCGGGTGGAAAAGACAGAATGACAGAAATGACTCTAAAGTTAATTCTGTTATGCAGTTTAGTCCAAAACTAACGGAATCAGTTAGGAACTTAACCGAAATAACAGAAATTAACAAAAATAAGTTAAATAAAAATACTATGTATGCAATCGGGGTGAGAGGTCCAAGGCGGGGTGTCTACACCCCTACCACGATTACCACGTCCACCACTTTCTCGTCCTCGTTCGGCCATTGATCACCGGGAACTCCTGATACCAAATGATAGGAAAACAAAGGTTATGAGATTAAGACCGAACGAAATTGAAACAAGACGGGATTGAAACCCTAATAATTGCACAAGGGCAAATCTATTTTTTATTAATCAAACTCTAATTTTCGATTTTTTTCTAAGAAAAGGAGAATGATACAGTATGATGATAAATTTGGGATAAATATGAGTTTTTATTTTAATTACTTGTTATTTTATTATTATTTTCGGATTTAATATTAGTTAATTAGTATTTTTAGTATTAGAAGTATAGTAGGACTTTATTTTGATAAATTAATGGCCTATTAGGTTACCTTATAGGTTAGGCTTTATTTTAGGACGTTATTTCTTGTTTTCCAAGTTTTATGGGTGCTATAAAATAGCCCCAAGGTTGTAATACGAGAAGAGTGTTTTGATTAATAAAAATTACATTTGCCATCGTGCAATTATTAGGGTTTCAATACCGTCTTGTTTCAATTCCGTTCGGTCTAATCTCGTAACCTTTTGTTTTGCTATCATTTGGTATCAGCTTCCTGGTTGATTATCAATGGCCGAACGAGGACGTGGTCGTGGTGGTTGTGGTGGTCGTCGTAGGGGCCATGGAGCGGAACCCCAACCAGATGATTCCCATCAAGAACGTGACCTACGTGACATTGAGAAGGACGAATTGCGAAGACAGATTCAAGTAATCCAACGTCGCGTTGCGCGCTTGGAGATTAAAAAAATCCAACATCGCCTTGCGCCTTTGGAGGTTCAACGAATCCAACGTCATCTTACATGTTTGGAGATTCAAGTACTCCAACTTTGTCTGACGCGTTTGGAGGCTTCCACAAACGTGGGCTCTGATTCAGATGCGTGGTCTGATGATGAGAATGAAGAGGATATCAATCCCTTCGATTAGGAACAAGAATTCAGCTATAGGAACGGGGCAGATCCTTCAAGGGATATCGGTATAAAGATCGAAAGTCTGAAGATTGAAGGTAAGGCACCTCCTGACGAGTTTTATGGCGGGTTAAATGTAGTTACTGTTGAAAGTGTTTTTGAATCGAAGAATTCCGACCTTGTCATCGATTGGTCAAAACCACCAATCTATGATGAATGTAATTGCGAAAGATGTCAATTGTAGATATCTCCGCCTATTGACGTACCAATGGTTGACGTCAAAAATATTTATGCACGTGATGAGTTGATGTGGAAGTTTGAGAATGAACAGATTCTGGGTTCAAAGTTTTCGGCTTCAACTGAAGGAACTATATATGGGTACTATTATAATGATCCATTTGATATTGAATTTGCAAGTATTTCAAATTTTTGGTTTTTCAAGAGATTGATGATTGAGAGCTTTTTATTGAATGGATGGGCTGATTGGATGGACATACTGACGAGTTGTATAAAGTACAAAGCTCGTCGAAGATTGAAGAAAAAACTTCAAGCAGTGTTTCCAAAAGCAATGACTCAAATTCGAGGTCGAATTTTTTCTAAGAAGAGGAGAATGATGCAGTATGATGATAAAGTTAGGATAAATATGAGTTTTTATTTTAATTACTTGTTATTTTATTATTATTTTCGGATTTAATATTAGTTGATTAGTATTTTTAGTATTAGAAGTATATTAGGACTTTATTTTTATAAATTAATGGCCTATTAGGTTACCTTATAGGTTAGGCTTTATTTTAGGACGTTATTTCTTGTTTTCCAATTTTTATGGGTGCTATAAAATAGCCCCAAGGTTGTAATGCGAGAAGAGTGTTTTGATTAATAAAAATTACATTTTCCATCGTGCAATTATTAGGGTTTCAATACCATCTTGTTTCAATTCCGTTCGGTCTAATCTCGTAACCTTTTGTTTTGCTATCATTTGGTATCAGCTTCCTGGTTGATTATCAATGGCCGAACGAGGACGTGGTCGTGGTGGTCGTGGTAGGGGCCATGGAGCGGAACCCCAACCAGATGATTCCCATCAAGAACGTGACCTACGTGACATTGAGAAGGACGAATTGCGAAGACAGATTCAAGTAATCCAACGTCGCGTTGCGCGCTTGGAGATTAAAAAAATCCAACGTCGCCTTGCGCCTTTGAAGGTTCAACGAATCCAACGTCGTCTTACGTGTTTGGAGATTCAAATAATCCAACTTTGTCTGACGCGTTTGGAGGCTTCCACAAACGTGGGCTCTGATTCAGATGCGTGGTCTGATGATGAGAATGAAGAGGATATCAATCCCTTCGATTGGGAACAAGAATTCAGCTATAGGAACGGGGAAGATCCTTCAAGGGATATCGGTATAAATATCGAAAGTCCGAAGATTGAAGGTAAGGCACCTCCTGATGAGTTTTATGGCGGGTTAAATGTAGTTACTGTTGAAAGTGTTTTTGAATCGAAGAATTCCGACCTTGTCATCGATTGGTCAAGACCACCAATCTATGATGAGTGTAATTGCGAAAGATGTCAATTGTAGATATCTCCTCCTATTGACGTACCAATGGTACACGTCAAAAATATTTCTGCACGTGATGAGTTTATGTGGAAGTTTGAGAATGACCAGATTCTGGGTTCAAAGTTTTCGGCTTCAATTGAAGGTACTATATATGGGTACTATTATAATGATCCATTTGATATTGAATTTCCAAGTATTTCAAATTTTTGGTTTTTCAAGAGATTGATGATTGAGAGCTTTTTATTGAATGGATGGGCTGATTGGATGGACATACTGACGAGTTGTATAAAGTACAAAGTTCGTCGAAGATTGAAGAAAAAACTTCAAGCAGTGTTTCCAAAAGCAACGACTCAAATTCGACGTCGAATTTTTTCTAAGAAGAGGAGAATGATGCAGTATGATGATAAAGTTGGGATAAATATGAGTTTTTATTTTAATTACTTGTTATTTTATTATTATTTTCGGATTTAATATTAGTTGATTAGTATTTTTAGTATTAGAAGTATATTAGGATTTTATTTTGATAAATTAATGGCCTATTAGGTTACCTTATAGGTTAGGCTTTATTTTAGGACGTTATTTCTTGTTTTCCAAGTTTTATGGGTGCTATAATAAATTAATGAATTTTTATTTTAATTACTTGTTATTTTATTATTATTTTCGGATTTAATATTAGTTGATTAGTATTTTTAGTGTTAGAAGTATATTAGGACTTTATTTTGATAAATTAATGGCCTATTAGGTTACCTTATAGGTTAGGCTTTATTTTGGGACGTTATTTATTGTTTTCCAAGTTTTATGGGTGCTATAAAATAGCCCCAAGGTTGTAATACGAGAAGAGTGTTTTGATTAATAAAAATTACATTTGCCATCGTGCAATTATTAGGGTTTCAATACCGTCTTGTTTCAATTCCGTTCGGTCTAATCTCATAACCTTTTGTTTTGCTATCACCATGTCATAAATCCACGTGGCAGCCTGTGATTGGTAGCTTCAAAAGATGGGAAAGATTTTTTCTAAAAAAAGAAAATTATCAAAAGTAAAATTCAAAAGTTATTAAATTTATTAGTAACTTTAGTTTCAGTTAGATTTTTTTAGCAAATTCTATTAAAAAATGGGTGCATTATTAAAGAGTATAAATTCTTTTCCTTATTTAATATTTCCTTATATAAACCAACTATTCATAAAATGCAATTTGAATTCCAAAATGAAGTAACATAAAGAAAAAAAAACGGGTTCAATAAATTGCAGCACAAATTATTCCCTGTTTACATATATAAATATACGTTACTTTATATAGTACTATGACATAAACTATTCGTATTCCTTAATTACTAAAATTAAGATCTTTCAAAAAAATTACTAAAATTAAGAAAGTCAAACATGCTATATGTAAAAGTACCCATTCGCTGTCCAATCTAAGATGTGCCCCTATTTGGTAAGAAAAATCATACAGAATTCGAAATGTCATATACTCCCTCACTCTCACTCAAATTAGGATAAATTTTTATTTTGGGTGTCCCATTCGAATTAGAACAACCCAAAAATAGAAGTGTTTTATTTAATGGGATCCACATTCAGACTCACAATAACTTTCTACTCATTATTCTCTACCCCACTTTCTCTCTCCTACTTCACTTTTCATACTCACAACACTTACTACACTACACTATTTCCTTAATCCCAGTGCCCAACCCAAAAATCCTAATTCGAGTGGAACAAATGGAGTAGTATATAAAAAAAATGAGTAGTATATAAAAAAAATATTAAAGTCAAACATGCCACAATTAAAGCTACCCATGGGCTGACCTTATTCAATTGTTTAACCTAAAATTCATGGAATTTAATTATTAACTTTTGAAATTTACCGGAATTGATTTTTATTTTTATTTAAAAAAAAATTGAAAATCAAATACGGATAATATATTCTATACCATGCATGTATAGAAATATGGTAAATTTTCTAAATGCCGTAAAATACTCCCGTAAATCTTGAACGTTTCTCTTAATTCAAGTACAAAGAATCCTTTTGCGGATTGATTTTTAATCTTATCTTAATATAAGCACCTTAAAATATTTTGAAAACTTCATTTCTATCATAATTTAACTGAAATTTAAATTGTTGAAATTGAAATTCTTTGTAGATAAATATAAAAAGGATAATCATTAACTTTATCATTGTGTTCATTTTTACCTCACATTCATCTCAGTTTCTCTTTCTTTTCAACCGTACTTAAGTCATCCAATGTAATTTCAAGTTTTTTTTTTTTTTTAAAAAAACCAAGTTCTTCATTTTCTCTCTTAAAAGTAATTTCTTACTTCAAGAAAAGTAATTTCTTCTTTTCTTTATTTTCAAAATTTCAGTGTTTTTAGTGTTACATATTCATGTCTTTCCACTTACATTATTTTTGTGTTAAAAATTGTTATTGAATTGCAGAAGAAGGGTTAATTAGTTTCCTGAAATATTACTATTGTTACCTTTTTTTTTTTTTTTTTGAAGGAATTAGCATTGTATTTGTTGAAAAAAGGTGAGTGCGAAGCTTCATAACCGTGCACAGGTTAGGTTCATACATCTTAAAATCAGCAACATCCCCTCTATGACTTTCTTTCTGTTAGCTTTATTTATTCTTGACAGTTTAGATTTCATTATATGTAACAGATTAAGTATATTATACTCAGTTTTTAAGCTAGCATATTGTTGGATCTTTTTTATTTCCCTATAATTCTTTTATTTTACTTTTTTTAATCTCATAGAAAATTTTAGAAGAATGTAGTGATTTTTGTTCAGAATCAATTGAGGGCAAATAAAATATCAACAATTCAATATAATTAATGACTTCTTTTGATAATTGTTGACATATGCTCTTTTTTATTTACTCAATTTTCTCAAAATAAATGTTGCATTTCAATTTTGTTTATTTTTAGTCACTTTGATTGGACATTCATCATCATTTTACGAGAAATTATTTGGTTCTAAAAATAAGCTATTGATAATGTTTCTATTCGTACATTAATAATGATTTTCAGAATGACATGAAGATAATTATTATTTTTTTAATCAAAGTTCAACACAGCTAAATAAACTTATAAATTTCTGAAGAATTTAATTTGTGTTTTGGAGCGAGTAGGATTGTCCATAATATTATTTGTAAGTATATACTAATATTATTATATTCAACACGAGTGACTAAACTTTTAAATTTCTGAAGCATTTAAGTTTTAGCATTTAAACTTAATAAAATATTATTGTATCTATATAAAATATAGCATATTTTTACATCCGTATTTTAGTATATCGAGGGTTAGCATTGTCCCTTAATCATTGTCTCGCATACAATTGCATTTTATTAGTTACAATTTCTTCTATATCCATCGAGTAGGTCTTGTGAAAAACATGTTTTATTTCGGGTGATGAAATGCACATTTTCAATAGACACTTTTCAAGTAACAAGTAATGTGGATGTAAAATTTTAAGTTAAATTGTAGGTTTTAATGTTTTTTTTTGACTGCGTTTAACATGTTGGTATCTACTCCGGTTATTTGATTGTAGCAATAACAACATCGGTCACAATGTGCGTTTGAAAACATGCCACAAATTACTTGGAGTTAACAGCTTGCTACATTACTATATGTTGTGTGCAACCTTCAAGTTTATGGCAGTATCCGATTTTTTTTTTTTAATAAGTGGTGCTGTCACTTTATTGTAATCAGATTTATGCCATTACAAGGCTTCATTTGTGGAAATGTGCCTAAAAATTAGATACATGTTTATGTTTGTTAGTTACCATATAGTAACTTTTTTGAGTTTTACGTTCATCATAATCTGACTCTTTCCCTCTCTTGGTATGCTTTTGGTAACTAAATGATTATACCCATTTGTTTAATAATAATATTATACTACTATTTTTTTCACATATTAAAGGGTGTGCGTTATATTTATGATGTGGTTGATATTTTTATTGAAGAATATGTCAAATCTAATATAAATGAGAACTCGAACATGTTATGCAAACACATTAATTTTCGCATTTCACGTACTCCTCTCATTTTTTACTCCATCCGCCCCTAAATGAATGTCCAAATTTCAAGTAACTTCGTCCCAAAATACGTTTACCCTATATGAAAAAAAATTAAATGCTACTAAGTGGAAATTTTAATATATTTATTAGTTTTAATATATCTATTTGCAACACTTCTATTATTACTTATTTGGATCTAAGGAACGGAGGTTACCTTCTAATAAGAGTGTGGCAGTCAATAGTTTAGGGTAGGCAACAATGGTGTTTTATATTTTGCTGTATGACACTACTATAGTTATGAACCTACTTGCGAGTAAAAATGGTGAAAGGTATCTAAACCAAGAATCTCCTCAATTCTTTCACCACTAGATAGACATTCTGACTTTTTAGATCTGAATATTTGTGGATAGTATTCTTTTTGTAAATGTATTTGTGCTTGGAACTTGGTATTTGTTTTGTAGACGAAGTGCCTATTCAGAGAATGGCCCGATAAGAGATCTCGATTTTTGCATTCAAAATGAGCAATTGAGCATTAAACTCTACTGTGAGAGGAGGTGTCAATTAGTTGATATGCTCCTTTATTCTATCTTCTTTGTATTTGTTTTATTTTTCCCTTTAGGTTATCGCTTACAGTATAAATATGATGTATACCCACGAAACATATTATATACGTACTTCTTAGTCATATACTCCTTCCGTCGCAAAATAATTTCTGACTCTTCAAATTTTTTCAATTATATGAACACTTGCTTCACTAGGCATATTTTGTTTATACACTTTTAAGGCCAAATGTTTGTGGATGCGCTTCAAGGCAATCTGGTAGCCGAGAAATCGTTAGTCTATACTCCTTCCGTCCCAGATTAATTTACAATTTCCAACCAAGATTGATGTGCAGCCCTTGGACTTTTGTACTCTCAGGTAGTAAGATTTTAGGATCATTAAGATTTGAGAAACCATAAATGTGTATCCATTTGGTTGGTTTTTGATTCAGGTTGTTAGCATGCCACTCTTACACGGAAGACACTGATGAGGCATTTCAAGAGATTACAAGACCCTCCCGCAGGCATCAACGAAGCACCTCAAAACAACATGCTTTGTATGGGCTAATATTTGGGTGTGGCTATGACTTGATCTAAATACATTGGTGGTAGTCATTATAATTTGTATGTTTTGTATTTGTACATAATGCGTTGTAAACTAATAAATGTTTTGCTTTTAAGCAATACGAGGATGCACTGTCTCAGCAACTGAAAACCAATATGAATCTCGGCCTGCTTATAGCTATTAAATTTACAACAAAAAAGATGATCATTTCTTATTATTGTGAGACTCAATGAGGACTTAATCTAACTTACAAAGAAAAAAGTGTAGATGAGTTGTAAGTCGCACCAATTAAAGAGAACAAGAACAATATTGTGCTAACTAAGTTCGTTTGGATGTGAAGGCATTATCTCATGGATGATTACTCAAATTCAGTTGAGGGTAAGAAGAAGTCAAAGGATCTAGAAACTGAAATTGTTGAAGAGTGACTACGGTTTCAAGTTGCTGATGTCAAGGATTAGATAGAGAGATAGTCGGAGTCAATCATACATGGTAGAGAAATTTTGAATATGAAAGACTCAATTTATTAATGAACAATAGGTTACATATTTATAGGGTTACATGGAACATTCTAGACTAATCTTACTTGGTTAACAAGATATAAATCTCCTAATTAATATACACAATATCCCTAAGTTTGGTAAGTTAATAAATACAAAATATTTACTTGAATAGTATATTAATATTCCTAATATGCCCCTGCAAGATGGACGATCCTTAGATAATTCCAATCTTGAATATTGGTGAGACGAGTCGTGTGTTGATAAACGAGTGGAGTCAGATTTGTTCCCGGACGTGCATGTGGTTTCTGAAGAAAAAATTGTATTTGGGAGGAGAAGACATTATATTTTAGAAGAAAGAAATGAAGAAAAATGAGATTGAGGGGGGGGGGGTAAGAATAAGAATAAGAATATAATATGAGAAGAATTTAGAAGACCCAACTTCGTTTTAAGATTGGGAAAGAAAATTTAAGAACGAGAAGAATTTATGAAGGGAAGAAATAATACTCAACGTGACATTGAGATTGGTAAAAAATTAGAGAGAAGAAGAAGAATTAAGGAGAAAAATATTTGAGAGAGGTATTTGAGAAAAAAAATTTGTTGAAAAAGAAACTTTTATTTTACGTCGCAACCATGTCGCAAGACGATTTTACGTTGACTTTACGTCGCAATGACGGAGGATTTTAACGCCTCAATGACGAAGAAAAAAAAACATTGATTTTAAGAAGAAATAAAAATTGATTGTAAGAAGAAGGAAAATATTTGAAATATTAATATAATTTACTTATTTCAAGAAATAGATAAAAAGACTTTAAAAGAAAGAAAATTATAAAGGCCTGGGAAGAAGAAAGCTTTGATGAAGAAGAAGAAGAATTGTAGGAGGGGGTAGATCGGGTAATTGGGATATGGCCTAAGGTGCTGATTTTTTTTTAGGGGAGTGGGTTATTTGAAATTGGGTATTTGATTATTATTTTTTTCATGAAAGATGATGATTGGGGTGTAAGGTTGAAACAAGAGAGAAGGGTTGGATTTGAGTGGTGAGAAAGTAGGAGTGGAAGGTTGTTTACAATTGGTTCTAGGTTTATAGGGTTGCCGGCCAAAAGGAGATTGAGAAAAAAAAAGTTTTGTAAGTGCTGTAATGACGGAAATAGGTGGTGAGTTTAGGGTGGGGCGGCTTAAAGGTTTTGCCGCAAAGGGTTTTGGTGGAGAAGTCACATTATGGATTATAGCTCTGATAGCATGTCAAGGATTAGAGAGAGATAGTCGGAGTCAATCATACATGGTAGAGAAAGTTTGAATATGAAAGACTCAATTTATTAATAAACAATAGGTTACATGTTTATAGGGTTACATGAAACATTCTAGACTAATCTAACTTGGTTAACAAGATATAAATCTCTTAATTAATATACACAATATCCCTAAGTTTGGTAAGTTAATAAATACAAAATTTTTACTTGAATAGCATATTAATATTCATAATAGCTGAAGTGGATGGATTTTTGTATGGTTGGTTTCAAGTGGCTGAAGTGGATGGCTTTTGTGTGATTGACTACATGTGATTGTGTCTCCTACTACTAAGGCTTCGTTTGGCGCAAGGGAATGAATGTATAGGAATGGGCACCAATTACCTAGGTGTAAGGATCCCGCCCCGTGACAAAGGAAACGAAGGGTTTTCGTTTCGAAGGGCGAAAAACTAAACACGGTTATCACGCAAAACATAACGGAGTCGCCACATTTGTTAATTATTTAACCCAACAAATGGAAAGGTTAGAGATTCTATTAGTTCGGAAGTCAGGTTACGCCTTGGGAAGTGTTTTACGTCACCCAAGTCGCCTCGGATAGGACCGAGTCTCCCTAACGTTAGTTAACAAACGTGCATGTGTGTGTGTGTATTTCAAAAATGGGAGAAACTGACATTTTAACAAAACTGGTTAATTATTTAACAGAAAAGGATTATTTTGCAAACATTTCAGTCAGAAAGGGAAGAAACTGGAAAATGCACTCCCTGGCTAAAGTAGCCGTACGGCTAATTCCAGGGGTTTTTGACAGTTTATCAGAAAATTGTCCAGTTTCAGGCAAAACAGGGTGTTCTTGCTGAAACTGGAATGTGATGATCATTTTCAGTTATTTTCTTCAACAAAAAACATGGATTTAATTATCCCTATGTCATTGATCACAAATTAGACACCAAAAACAAAGGTTTTGGGTGTGATCAAGACAATCATTGGGGAAATTTTGAGAAAGTTGATGAACATGCCCTTTGAGCCAAAAATGACCATTTGATGAGTAAAAATTAAAACTTTACCATCAAAATGGACTTATTATGCAAGATTAAAACTTTAGAAACAAAAATGTAACATAAAGATTGGATCTTTATGTCCCATACTTGGTGATTTTATGGCTAGGTCATGGTTGGGATGATAAAGATTGAAACTTTATCACCCAATCATGACTCTCATGGCCAAACAAGAACAAAATCAACATAAAACTTAACAAACCATGATCATCTTTAGGTTTTACCCCACAATCATATACAAGGCATGAAGGGAACCTTGAATCACCTCATGATTTGGTTCCAATGTATATATATAATCATAATACATATATATATAACAATAATATATATAGCTTGAGAAGACAAGACTTGTATAATATATATATATATATATATATATATATATATATATATATATATATATATATATATATATATATATATATATATATATATATATATATGTGCTTGAAATGGACAAGGCTTGCAAGAAATGTAAAGTGCTTGAATGGACAAGGCTTGCAAGAATAATAAGAAATAATCAAAGTAAACAAGTAATATGAACAATAACAAAAAGAGTTTGAGATGAAGAAGAAGATGGGGAGAAGGAGTTCACCTATGATGGTTATGGCCTATCTTCCTCACTTTTCACTCAAATGTGTATCACTCACAGTTTTTGCTCTCAAACTGGCAGAGTATCAACACACAAAACGTTTTCTCCCCCCTGAAATGATCAGCATGGGGTTCAATTTATAGGGACTGAGGGTGCCCAACATAGCCATACGGCTCAACCCTCAAGTACCCAAACCATCCGTACGACTCGACTTGGCGAGCTTCTGGATTTTTCTATGTTTAATTTCAGTTCAGTCCTGGAATATTAGGTTTATCCTAGTGAGGTCCTGGCCCATTGGTTTATCCCTAAATGGTACCAAGAATTCCTCTAAAGTAGGTCAAATTCAGATTGGGGTACATACAGATCCCCTCGGCAACGTCGCTTTTGAAGAAAGCGGGGTTGTCGACAAAATAAGCATCCCAATCTGATGGGAGGACGGCTTGGCCGATTTGTTCTATGGCTGGACCTAGAGGTATAGGATTCCTACGTATCCCTATTCGAGGGAATCAAGCCTAACGTAGTTCGGGTGAGAGATTTTAAGGCTACTCACACCTATGGGCCTTAGGTGGATATTCATTCATCCCTTCCTAAACAGGCATGGCTCAAAGGCCGGACTTGGTCAACTTGGCCCTATTCGGAGAGGGTTGACTAAGGGGGATGGCATGGCTCAGAGGCTCAAATAATGGGCATGGCTCAGAGGCTAGACTTGATCGACTTGGCTCTATCGGAGAGGTCGACTCAAGGAATGGGCATGGCTCAGAGGCTCAAATAATGGGCATGGCTCAGAGGCTGGTCTCGATCGACTAGGCTCTATCAGGAGAAGGTCGACTCGAGGGTAACTGGTCTTATGTCCGACTAAGGACTGCCAGGACACATGGTCAATTTGGTCAACTTATCTCATGGCGGAGGGTCGACTACACAAACTGGTCAACTTATCTCATGGCGGAGGGTCGACTGGTCAACTTATCTTATGGCGGAGGGTCGACTACACAAACTGGTCTTACGTCTCTCCAGACTGCCGGGTTAATAACTCTTAACTTTCATCCTGGACTTACGAGGTACGGCCAGGAATTTCAAGATTTCACTTTCTACCCTGGACTTACGAAGTACGGACGGGTCAACAAAATCTAATGGTCTTACGTCACGCCGGACGACCAAGGTACAAACCTCACAGAACCTAATGGACTTACGTCACGCCGGACGGCCAAGGACATATCTCACAAAACCTAATGGTCTTACGTCACGCCGGACGGCCAAAGGACAAATCTCACAGAACCTAATGGTCTTACGTCACGCCAGACCGCCAAAGGACAAGTCTCACAGAACCTAATGGTCTTACATCACGCCGGACGGCCAAAGGACAGGTCTAACCTAATGGACTTGTGTCATTCCAGACTGCCAAAGGACGAATCTCACAAAACCTAATGGTCTTACGTCACGCCGGACCGCCAAAGGACAAGTCTCACAGAACCTAATGGTCTTACGTCACGCCGGACGGCCAAAGGACAAGTCTCACAGAACCTAATGGTCTTACGTCACACCGGACCGCCAAAGGACGAATCTCACCGAACCTAATGGACTTACGTCACGCCGGACGGCCAAAGGACGAATCTCACAAAACCTAATGGTCTTACGTCACTCCGGACCGCCAAAAGACATAATCTCACTAACCCTAATGGTCTTACGTCACGCTGGACGGCCAAAGGACATAATCTCACAGAACCTAATGGTTTTACGTCACACCGGACCGCCAAAGGACAAGTCTCATAGAAACTAATGGTCTTACGTCACGCCGGACGGCCAAAGGACAAGTCTCACAGAACCTAATGGTCTTACGTCACACCTGACTGCCAAAGGATGAATCTCACCGAACCTAATGGACTTACGTCACCCCGGACGGCCAAAGGACGAATCTCACCGAACCTAATGGTCTTACGTCACACCGGACCGCCAAAGGACATAATCTCACTAAACCTAATGGTCTTACATCACGCCGGACGGCCAAAGGACATAATCTCACAGAACCTAATGGTCTTACGTCACGCCAGACTGCCAAAGGACAAGTTTCACAGAACCTAATGGTCTTACGTCACGCCGGACGGCCAAAGGACAGGTCTAACCTAATGGACTTGTGTCATTCCGGACTGCCAAAGGACGAATCTCACAAAACCTAATGGTATTACGTCATGCCGGACCACCAAAGGACATAATATCACTAAACCTAATGGTCTTACGTCACGCCGGACGGCCAAAGGACATAATCTCACAGAACCTAATGGTCTTACGTCACACTGGACCGCCAAAGGATGAATCTCACTGAACCTAATGGACTTACGTCACGTCGGACGGCCAAAGGATGAATCTCACCAAACTTAATGGTCTTACACACCGGACCGTCAAAGGGCAAATATAACGAAACCTAATGGACTTATGTCATTCCTGACCGCCAGAGGACAATTTCTCATATTTTTAACTGGACTTACGAAGAACGGCCACGTTAACTTCACAAATTCAAACTCTTAACCTGGAATTACGAGATGCGGCCAGGTTAACGCTAATTCTCACATTCTTAACTGGACTTACGAAGTACGGCCATGTTAATTTCACAAAGCTGGTCTTACGTCTATCTAGGGACTACCCGGATTTCATTTTGACATAATTTCATTGAAAGCCTAATTTTTCTAGGTTCAAACCAAGTTGTATGAGCCAAGAGGGGCATTTTAGATACTTTCTAAAGAGAAGGGGCCTAAGTTCTATTTCAGAAACCTAGGGGAAACCATGCTCAAGGCGCCAGGGGCCAGAGTGTAAATTACGGGCTGAGATTTTCTCTCGCCCAAACCAACCGTACGGCTTAAGAAGGAGTCTCCTTCTTTTTCAAAACAGCAGCCATACGGATGGTCTGCTCATTTTTCCAAAGTCTCAGCCGAAAATAGAGAGGGAGCAAGTGATTTTTGAGAGGAAATTCATCAAGTTTCCCAAGATCTCTTCCTAAATTGTTCGAAGCTCATACTATGGATGCTCGTGCACGAAGAGGCTATCCAAGAGGGGAGGATAGGCGGCTTGACATGGACCGCAATTTCTGGGGTTACACCATTGCCCTTAACGACATGGAGGAGGGGTTCTACAAGTCTCCTACCGCTCATCTATGCCATGACCGAGTGGTAAGCCTTCTTTCCTGCTCGATCTTTGTCAATTTTGTGCATTCCCTAGTCCTAGGGTCCATGTTCACGCTATTTGGGATTTTTGCCTTCCTAGGTGCAATTCCACAAAATTGGCTTCATTTTCACGTTATTGGGATCACTACAGACATGGGCATGTGTTTATATCGTCATTTGGACATCCCTAGCTATACTTTCTAAAATCAAAGCGTGTTGTCCCGCGATTCGTGCATAAACTACTTGTACCTTAGGCTTGACTAGTCATTTTGACACATTCAAGTGCATGCTAGCTTTTCCTAGGACAAATTGTTGCATACTTGTGAAAATTCGGGACACTAAGTTTCACAAAAGGGACGGGTTTTTATTCCTTCGGGACAGAAGAAAACCTTTTCAAATGAAACCTCACACATTTTTTTTTCATAAAAAACACACCCTCAAACGCCCAACGCAATTTGAAAAGGGGTAAAATCACAAAACATTCATTTGCATGATATATTCATCATATTCATTTATCATACGTATTGGTATTTTAAAACTGAGTTATTCATACCTTTGCTGTGTTTACCTGCAGGGCGGTGATCCCAAATCCAGAGGATCTCCCGACATGTGCTGTTCTTTGTGGGAGGCTATGCCCGAGGCTGTCGGCGATGGGCCTGGTCTGAGGGAGTGGGTAGAGGGCACCGGCTTGGTGCCATTCATTCATGCCGTAGGTCAGCTGGTTAGCACTAACAGGAGCCTGGGACTCATCTCTTCCTTGGGCGAGCACTGGTGGGATACCACCCACACTTTTCATTTGAGCTGGGGGAGGTGACCGTGACTCTCGCAGACTTTTTCGCCATTACCGGGCTCTCCTTCAGTGGCCGACCAGTTATTTGGATCGACCGGCTCTCTGCCGCGAACGTTGAGGCACTCATCAGTTTTTCGGGCCCTACCAAGGGCTTGGGTATCACTGTGCAGGATGTTGACCGAGCCATTCGGGCCAAAATTCCAGAATACCTGGCGGGCTTGTTGACTGCGGAGCAGCTCGGGTGAGCTTATGTGTGGCTCCTTCTCAGCAACACCCTCTTTTCCAATGCCGATACCACATGCATGTTCCCCCTTCTTGGATCACTGTCTACCCCCGAGACCGTCCGGAGTATAGCTTGGGGAGAGGCTGGGTTGGCTGAGCTGTACATGGAGCTCGACAAATTCAGCTGGAAAGCGAGCAAGTCCTTAGTTTGCTTTCAGTTTGCCTTGGAGGTACATTCTTTTCATTCCCTTATTTTTCTTTTTTCTCATTCTCATTCCCTTTTCCGATTTTCGGCATCTTAATGATTTTTGGCCCTTTCCTTTCAGGCTTGGTACTACAAGGTCTTCGGTGGCTACCCATGGGAGCTGACCGTTGATCCTGCCATCACATTCCCAGCCATGTCAGGGCAATACTGAGGGGTGCCATACCGGCCGAGCTCAACCTCTTTCCTTGGTCGAGGTATGAGGGGCAAGGGCTAGGCATTAACCTATCTGATGCTCTGCGGGTAACCCGGGAGAGGATACTGCTCATAGGGTTCCGAGGAGAGGCTTTCTATCTGGGAGAGAGGGTGCTTTGGCAACACGGGCTCGGGCTCATGAAGAGGGCTCCTATTGACCCTCCCAACACTGTGTTCGTGGCCGACCGAGGGGATGACCCCTATCTCATGGGGGCGAATGCCTCCCACTTCATCACCGACGAGCCATACGGATGCTTCGTGGCCCAGAGGCTGAGATCGCCACAGGTAGTAGCTTCTGGGGTGGCTCCCCCGACATGGCAGGACTTCTCATACATATACTCAGATAGCTGGATCCACATGGTGGCCATATCTATAGCAGGAGAGGGAGCCCCACCTGAGGATGCTCCTGAGGGAGTGGTATGTTCCCATTCATTTCCTTTGCACACACTTATCACATACCCCTGTTCTTTTTCACTGAGCAGTTTCACTTTTATGTGCAGGTCGCTGCGCGAGCTTTGCTGGAGAGGTCTTCCTTCATAAAATGGGCCAAGAGGTGGCTGAAGAGGTTCGTTGGGCGCTCTTCCAAGGGGCTTCGGACTGAATCTAGGTTTGCGCTGGGCAGAAACTCGGTGAGTGGTGGGGAGAGGCCTTTCCATCGGTCCTCGAGTGTGGAGCTACCGCCGTCCTTCGTTCACCGCCATACCTTAGGCGGGGCTGATTTGGAGGCCTTCCGTGATTCGCTCCGTGATCCCGGCTCCCACGAGATCGCTCCGGACCCATTTGCCCATTTGCCTTTAGAGCATGTGGACCCCCTGCCGGCCAGACATCCAGGTCCTCATTCCCAGATTCCTCCTTCCTTCTTCCCACGCCAATCCTCTTCGGGTGAAGGCTCAAGCATGGCAGAGTCCATTTTCTTCTTTAACCCTAGCATGTACCCACATCATCCTTTGGAGAGGGTTTATGTCGCGCCCCAGACCCGTGGTCCTACTTGGCCCCACGCTCGGGACACGATTGGAAGACGTTATAAAACACTTTTAGAAAATTTTTCGAAATATACTTTTATAAAGTTTAACAAAATCCACACTCGAAGTTCAAAGACTTCATTTAACTTTCAAACAAACTCTTTCACAAACGAAAGTACTTAGCCCGAAGGCTTACAAACTTTTATACAAATATACATACACCAACATTATCCAAAATAATGGTGTTACAAAACGATGAAGTCACGGAAACTCTACCCAAAAGGTTTTACATTTACATAATGTAGCCTTTAGAAAACAAATCCCAACTCTTACCACTGTAACGTCCTCCCGTGCCAAAGTGTCCTATCCCCTGGACCCGCTTAACTAAAACAGTAAACAAATAAAGGGTGAGAATGAATCTCAGTAAGCTACTAAAATGCAACTACGTTGCATGCTGAAATGATACTCGGAATTGAACAATGTCAATAAACATTCACATAGCACATAACATGATAGGTAAAGCCAACTCATCTTTCCACACGTAAGGCGGAATAAAACACTCATAAGTGGATACTTAGTCAAGGTTTACCGAAAGAACATTAGCCAAGGTTCTCGAATCATACATATAACCATCTGAGAGGTATTAACTGAGCAGCATCAAAGAGCTGAAGCCGGGATCCCAAAAACCAAACCATAACCATAAGAACCCAAGTAACAAAGGGGAAATATGACACAAAGTCATAACCCAAATGCTCACTCAAGGGAGCTAACTCGTCCCATACAAGGCCAATCTAGACTGGGGAAAATAGGTCCAGTGGAAAAGCCTTATAGTGAACTTGGCTGTGTGCCACTATAATCCTTCCACCTCACTCGATTACAAAAAAGGTCCAGTGGAAAAGCCTTATAGTGAACTTGACTGTGTGCCACTATAATCCTTTCCACCTCCACTCGATAACACAAAACCAGCTGGACTTTCAAACAAAGCACTGTAATAAATACTTGCTTAAACAACAACCGAGGGCAATGATTCCAAAGTAGGGAATCAAGCCAAACACATCACAAAGATGAACCAATCCAAACCACACCAAAAGATGTTCAACTATATCCAATTAACATTCAGTCAAATTTCACAACTCTTATGTTCACAAAGGAACCAATTTCAAACACTAGGGTGTTCCACAACAACCCTCTAGGTACTCTACGATATCACCTAAGACCTAGACCAAGATTGAACTTTAAATCACTTGAAATGGAACAACTCAACTTTTCAGCATTTATGGGCGGTCGCCCAAACCAGACTGGGCGGTCGCCCAAAACACTCTGTCCCAGACCAAACCTTTCAGTAGTTGTGGGCGGTCGCCCATGAGCCAGACTCAAAATTCCTAAATTTCTACTGCAAGCCAAATTCATCCGTCCCACAAGTAGGAGTATAACTTACTAACACTTATACTATTACCAAGAGTGCAACAACCATCCCAAAACATTACTTTCAATTTTATTTCATTCTTTTTACCGTCCCACAAATAATAGAATAATTTTCTTTTATTCCATTTAAATATTTTACCGTCCCAAAAGTATAAGTATAATTTTTCTAATATACTAGTATACTCATTTAGGGATACTTTCATTCATTTCCCGTCCCATGAATAATAGTATAAATTTTATAATATACTTATTTAACATTTAACTCAAGTTAATATTTTACCGTCCCACGAGTAGGAGTATACTTTCAAACACTTATACTAACATTCTCAGGTATATAAACATACTCCATATACATCCTTGCATACAAACCAAGTCACTTACCCAGTATAATTATACTCCCTTTGTCCCAAATAAACAAGTATCACAAATAACTTTTTTTCACAATAATTTCACCACATATCACACATATAGCAAATATATGACCATTTTACTATTTAAGAGGAATTAGTAACTTACCTATTTCCGGAAAAAGTATCGCAGAAATATGTTTTGTTCGGGTAGAAATGACCTACTCAACGCCCTGATCATTTTTATATAATTAGATTTTAAAACGGATAAGTAAATAAAAAGAATTAAATCGAAATAGGTTGAACTTACCTTTTTTTCCTACCCTAAGTTGAAACGAGAGAGAATGTTCTAGGTGAAATGAACACAGAGGGAGAGAAGGCAAACATGTTATAAGAGATTTTTTACTCATTTTTCTACTTTAGTCACCCAAGTTTCATTTTTAACACTTAAGCCCCTGTAGTTATATTTTCACAAAGGACCTTAAAGTTTCAACTTAATCATTTAACTCCTTTAACCTTTATTACTACTAACTAAATAAATAACACAAATAATCAAGTAAGATGTGCAAGTCATAAATTATGATGCAACACATAAAATGCACACATAAGTTCAAATTAAAATCCCAAAAAATATAAAATAAATAGGGACAGGTTTTGGGGTCGTTACAGTTCATTCTGTTGGGTTTTGATGCATCATGCGCAGCGGAATAAACAGATTAAATCAAACACCCAAGAGCCCGGATCCGTGCATGTTGATTAAATTAAGTACAAGTTGAAAGAAACTAACCCTTGAAGATCGCATCCATGAACACGGACTTTAAGGTACTAAAGGAAACACCCTCCATCAGTATCCACACGTCGAACGGATATCAAGAACACCTTCTTGATCTGGATTACTAGACCCAAGGCTTGATGAAGAAACGATTTCTTCGTAAGAATTCTTTTGCTTCATTGATTATTTAGTTATGATGATTCTAAATCTCAAAAATAATAATCCCCTATATGTGTGTGTAATTGTTTCTCAAACAACATGTTACGATTTCTAAAATCAACCATTAGGTTTCTCAAACCCGACTGCACACATATATGATAGGGTATAAACCTAATTCCTTTTTGGGATCAGAATTCCTTGTCAAACAAGAAGTCTTGAACAAACTGTTTTCGGCCGGACAAACCATCCGTACGGATTGGTTGGGTGGCTCCCAAACCATCCGTACGGATCCTTCCAATAGGATCCAGTTTTTTCCCATATTCTATGCCTTATTCAATCCGTTTTATTGTGTGTGGCCCAATAGGATTATACTATGTTGGCAACGAGTTCGAATGAGTCAGAACCCGTAAGTCATAAGCGAACTCTAGCAAGCCATTATGACTACCCAATTAGTATAACTTTGAAAGCCCAAAGTAACCTTATAGAACATATCACCATCCCTTTGTCACACGATATCATATTGGACATAAGTCATGGTCCACGTCAACTTATGTTGTCCAGTGCTTTCTCGATCTCGAGTAGATTGATATGAGCAAATAACATTGAACGCTTCAATTCATTTGGGTACGGCCGTACACTATTATCAATCTCACTCATCGAGTGGCCAAGCAGATATCTCTCTTTAGAGAGGGACAAATCCCATCTTGACTTATCATTCTTCCCTACAAGAATCCGATTATGCCAATCGTAGCCTTTATAACTTCCCGGTCAGGGGTAGCGTTTGAGTACATCAAACATAATGTTCATCATGTGGAAGACTATGATAATCTCAGGTCTAAGGATAAATGATATAACTATTATGAGATTTAATTATGACATTTGACCATGACATAAATCTCATAACGGGTCTATCCAGTACTTGTTCTCCAACATGTACCCACAAGTTTAATCTGCATCCTATGCGCTATAATCATCATATGATTATCCATTAAACTCATGCTAGCCCTTCATAAGTGCTAGGGACAATGATCATTTTAATAAACATGCAAAAGATATAATAATCAGGTTTGTTATCTCTATAACAATGAAGCTATGATATAACGCATAGGCCTTTCTCAAGGGCCTAGGGCATAATATCCAACAATCTCCTACTTTCACTAGGACCAATCAACGCGTATCCAATACACATTGAGCTTAGTTATGATCTCCATCATAATTGTAAACGAGCTTTTGTAGGATAATTATCCTTGTTATTATCATGAGGTATTTTGCATATTTTGACATCTCCCATCTTTGACGATTTCTCGAGTAAGATAAAAATGTCTGAGTATATGTCTAAATAAGATATTAGTCCCTTGACTTGTGTAATAACGATTATTGACACAATGAAGGTACATTAAATTAGTGACACTAGAAATGATTTCTAGTTTACTAATTAGAATCTTAATCTTAACTTTTTCTAGTTGCATCTCATGCCACTAGACACTCAACCCTTATGTAGAATAGTAATGGTCCATTTAGAACTCTTCTAACACCATTATTAGACGTAAACATGTATTTATACAGCAATATTTATCTTTGTTGGTTTATAAGGATGCATTTATGTAACTATTCCAAGATCATCTTTCATTCCATCAAAGATCAAGAACGCATCCTTTAGTTCCTTTTAGAGAACATAAGATTGTTTCTTAACTAGTGACTTTCACTAGGATCCGATTGGTTTTATCTCATCATACTCCAAGTATATGAGACATCCGGTCTTAGTACATTAACATGGCTTACATGATAGATCCAATTGCTGAAGCATATGGAATCCTAATCATGTACTCTTGCTCATTAGACTTTCACAAGTAACCTCTCCAAGAGTCTTCCATAGTGAACCTTTCACTAGCTTGTCTATATTAGTACTTTGACTTCAACCAATCAATCTCTTAGATTTATCTCCATAAATCAGTCCAAGGATGTAGGCGGCTTCATCCAAGTCTTTCATTTTGAAACTCTTTCAAAATGATTTATATGTCAACGATATATATATGACTGGGAATAATATTACGCTCCCACTAAATTTATTGTAATCACAAGTCTCATCTTTGATGAATTCAAACTCTTTGAATACTACATCAAAATGAAATTTCACTCCAAGTAGTTTGCTTCAATCCATCTCATGAATTTCTGCAACTTGCATATTTTATTAGAATTTTATGGATCAATCAAAACTTTTAGGTTGTATCAAACACATCTTAATGTAATTTCCTATTAAGGAATATAGTTTTGACATCCATCTGTCATATTACATATTTGAAATATGAAATCATGACAATTAGAATTCTAATAACATTAAGCATGACTACGGGTGATGAAGTTTCATCATAATCAACATTATGAATTAACTTTTCTCAATTAGTCGTGGTTTATCAGTATGCACCTTGCGATCCATATCCGTTTTCTCCAAGAAAACTCATTTTCTATCCTATGGTTTTTAAGCCTTAGGGTAGAACAATCAAGTTCGAAACTTAATTATGATACATGGATTGCACTTTTAGACTTTATGACTCCAAGTTATTGATCCAAATCCGGAGCGGACTTTGCATCTTGATAGGTAATAGGTAAATCATTCGTAATGATATCTTCCCTATTACTTTCTATTACGAGAAATCAATATTTCTTGTTATAGATAGTATCCTATCAGTTATGCAAATTTCTTGTGTATACTTGAACGAATTTCCACAACTACTTGTGAATATTTGTTCAATTTCCATGTTAGGTTCCATGTCATTTCTGGGTCTCTAACTCTTCGAGATACATTTTACTCCCACTAGTTCTTTAGAGATAAACGATTTATCTAGAAAGTGCTATTTAGAGTAATAAACGATTTGTACTCTTTAAAGGGTGTAAAATCAATATCATTAAGATATCCCATGGAATTACATTTATAAGATTTAGGTGTGATTTTATCCCAGACAACACTTTTCTCAAAAGCATCACATCATAAATCTTTATTGTTAGTGTAGAAAAGGGTGCTACCACTAGTGCTGCCAACAGTGTTACCCCAGACGGGATTTGTAATAGTTTCATCATTTATTCACAAAATTATTGGATATTAATGTTTAATATTTGCTGCAAGTTTAATGTTATTTATAGGTCAAAATGAGCATTCAATGTTGATCAAAATGATAGAGCTACAAACAAGGAGTTAGTTAAAGGAAGAATTATGCATAAATGGATATTTATGCGTAACTTTGGAAGAAGAATAAGAAAAACGTGGGAGAAGACCTTGTCAACCATTCCTTGCTGAGCATGAAGAGTACAAGGGCTGGAAGCACAAAGGCACAAGGAGGTGATGCACGGCACATGTGGAAAATATGGTAGTTCCTACAAAGTAGGAAGCATTATCTACTTGGTGCACAAGATTAGGAAATCCTCTCCAACAACCACCAAGATGATTTCATCCATGTTTGAGTAGCCACCACGTTTTTGGAGGCTATATAAAGGGCTGTGGAGTTCAAACAAAAAACACAAGAGAGAAATATTAAACACCCATAGCCATAGACCAAGTGCTAGTGATGTTACAACACTCATTCCAACATCACAATCTAGTTCTTGAGTGAACTATTTATTGAAGGCTTAATTGGTCGAGCCTTTTGCTTGTGATGTGAGCGTTGTTTCTTTATTGAGGGTTCTTGTATCTAGCACATTTTGTACTCTTATTTTCTTTAGAGGATAGGAGTTGTTTAGACTTTGTACTTAAGAAAAATACTTCTAGTGAAAGTCTTTTTTGCCCATGAGGCTACCACAAGTTATATATTTATATAACTTGTGAAAATATTATCTCTCTGTGTCAAATTTCCGCTGCAAACTTGTTTTGAAAACTGTTTTAACTCGGGTGTGTGTGTGTTGTCTGAAGTGTTATCGTTGGACTGCCAACACCTTTGATAACACTTTATAAAACCCAAGGCCATTGACATTTTCAATTGGAATCAGAGCTGGACACTTGACATACTAAGTGTTTGGTCCAGTTGTCATGGCTTTAGGTCTTGCTAATCTATCTCTTGAGAGACTTTCTATTCTTGATGGCTCAAATCATGATTCCCTGAGTGAGAGTGTGGTAAGAAAGTCATCATACATTAACGAACCTGACCAATCAGCCATGTTGACCACGGTTTGGGAGCAATCATTGTCAGATTCAGAAGGTGTTGTGTCTGGTGTTGCCCGGAGTACGATAACACCAAGCCCAACACTGAGCAAGTATAATACTTCCGTTTTTTCTGAAATTTTATGCTTTCATGGTTCAATTGATGTTGATACAGAAAGTCCAGATGAGAATGATTTAAGCAAAGATGAGCTCATTGATGGGCTAAAGGATCTCTACGAAGCGCTTCTCAAAGAATGGAAGAAAGAACACAAGAAGGTAGAGATTCTAACAAAGGAGAAGGATGAGTTAAAAAACACAAATGATGAGTTGAGAAACTCATTGACAAAGCTGGAGGTCCTCCTTTAAAAAAGGGATGTTGAACTTGATAAGATGAGTTCGAAATTGACCTTAGCTGAAGCCACTTTCAAAAAGCTCAACACCGGAACTTCAAAATTGGATGAAGTACTCAAGTTGGATAAGCCTCGCAGGGCATGTATTGGGTTTCAAAATTCTTTTGACAATATTGTTAAACATCTTTTTGATGAAAATGACAAAACTATTTTTGTGAAAGAAAAAGCAATTAAAAAGGTTTATTCAATGAAAAAGTCTATGAAAAGAAAGTTTATATGTCATTATTGTAATGCTCATGGATACATTAAACCTTTTTGTTATAAACTAAAAAATAATTTGTCTAAGAACATGATGTCGTCACCTGTGTGGCCCAACATCAGTGACAACACTAATTCTCAGAATCAGGTGTTGCCCAACACTAGTGATAACACTCTTGGACAGTGTTCACACAAAAAATTGTGTACCCAAGACCGGTGTGAAATATGATGATGTTTACACTGCCTTAAAGACTAACGATGCAGGTTCATGGTACTTTGATAGTGGATGTTCACGCCACATGACGGGTAACAAAAACTTTCTAAAAAACTATGAATTTGTTTGTGGAGGCTTAGTGATTTACGGGGGAGGAACCAAAAGTGAAATTGTTGGGAAAGGGACACTAGATATTCTTGGATTCCCGAAATTTAGCAATGTATTGCATGTTCGGGGGTTGATGGCCAACCTGATTAGCATAGGACAATTGTGTGATGAAGACTTGAAGGTAAAGTTTAATAAAAATACTTGTGAAGTTTTTAATCACACTAACACTTGTGTTATGATAGGAAAAAGGTCTAATGACACGTGTTATCATGCTTATGGACAAGAAACATGCAATAGAGCTCAAGTAGATGACACAATTTTGTGGCATCTAAAGTTACTGGACTCTGCAGAACATTCAAGAGATGCTGAAGTCTCAGATTTCAGAACAAATGTTGGCCCCAGAGTTGGACCAGGTGTTAGCCTTAGTGTTATAACACCAGAGGTAACACTCGTGGCAACACCAGAGGTCAGTTCAGTTACACAAAATAAAATTCATGAAAACCTTTATGAGGCTGTTCATGATCAGTCAAGAGACATCCTTCAAGACTCCAAAAGAATCAACACATATCCCAAATGATAGGGGGAGTAAGTGGTGGGATACAAACAAGACCGGGTGATTATCGAGAAATCGTAAGGTATGTGTGTATGTCTACCACATACGCTAAGGTAAGACACTTTTGTTTTGTATTTTCTCTTGCACCTGTATTTTTTTTGAGACATTTAAAGATGGTGATTGGAATCAAGTTATGCAATATAAGCTTGAACAATTTACTCATAATGATACTTGGATTCGTCATCACTTTTTAAGAGTTTTGGTTGAAAAGAAAATTATTCAAATAGAGCATATTAATACTAAGTATTTAATTGCTACAACTTTTACCAAATTTCATAATTTTTGTCTCATTTAATCTGTCAGCTTGCTTGTTGTTGTATTTTTTATATATATATTATATATATATATATATATATATATATATATATATATATATATTAAAAAATATCAAATTAAAAAAAAATGTCTTTCAAAGTTTAGTTTAAGCATTCATGGCCGCACTTGCAGACCTTTATGTTCTGATATGGTTTATACTTAGGTTAACAAGTTAGAAAAGGTTCCCCTCATGTGCTTAAAGTGACAAAGTCCCTAAACAATAAATGTGTGAAAATTGAAATAGGCAAAAGCATTATATATTCCCAAAGTAACTCGGGGCACGGCGTTCGCTGCGACGATGCTTCTTTGCCAAATGGGAGTATAAAGTGTTGGTTTTATACTTAGTATAAGGAACATGGAGTTCGCGGCTACAGTGTATCCTACTTGAACAGTATGAAATCTAACACAAAATTTTCTACACCTTATAAAGACTCGGGGCACGAAGCTCGCTACTACGATGCTACCTTGTAAATAAAAAGGTGTAAAAATGCTTTAAAAGGTTTGCCTAAAGTGCGAAATAAAAGGAAAAATATCATGAAATTTTCAAGGGGATCTGTTCTGATGTGTTATCCTAAGTCTTGCCAACATTGTCAGCAACACATCAGTAGGTGCTACATTATTTTTTTAATTTTTATTTTTCGGGATTTTCTGATTAAAATTTAAATTTCAAAAAGTCTACATAGTTTTTGAGATCAAAAAGTTTTTATAAAATCCCTTGTTTAATTATTTTAGTTACTTGAGTTATATATGGATAAAATTTAAACTTTGAAATTTCATTGATTTGAAATTTGAAATTTTAGATTTTATCTTTGTAAAACTCTGATTATTTTATTTATCTTTTATTTTATTTCCTTTTTTATTTTTATTTTTCGTTTAAAAAAAATGCCGAATCTTTTGGTTGGCTTGTTGAAGTTTGTTTTCCATAAAGACTAGAAAATATTAGTCATTGTTTGTGGATTACCTAAATTTGTAATCAAATCCATCTAGTGTTAAAACCACTCTCCGAAATCCCATTGTTACTCTCTCTTCCTACCTTCTTCTATCTCTCTCTATCTCAACTCGATTTTTCAAATTTTTCCTTATTTATTTTTGGCAATGTTGCCGTCAGTGTTAACATCACTGACATCACTTATAGCACTCCGTGTTTTAAGGTTCATATTTTAATTTGCATAAATGCTTTTCATTTTTTTTTCTTCACAAAAAGGGGGAGAAAATGTGATGAACCGGTAATCATGCACATGTGGTGAAAGAAAGTGTTTCGGATTCTATGTTTAATGTTTAACAATGACACCCTATGAGATTTTGAATGGGAAGAAACCACATGTACATTACTTCCATGTGTTTGGGTGTGTATGTTATATATTAAAAGACTGGGATCGCTTAGCTAAATTTACTCTAAGAATGATAAAGCCATTTTTCTTGGATATTCATATGACAATCTTGCATATCGAGTATATAATTTGAGAATGGGAACTATTCAAGAATCTGTAAACATTGTTTTTGATGATCTGTCAAGTGTTGCAGATGAACCAGGTGTTTATCCTCGTTTGATACTGCTGGAACAACCTCAAAGTGAATTTGACATTTATGTTGGACCAAGTGTTGACATAAGTGTTGGACCAGATGTCGGCCCCAGTGTTACCACACCTGAGGCAACACCAGAGATAACACCAGAAGTCAGACCAGTTGCAGAAAATGAAAATAATGAGGACTCCATTAGAGTCGATGATCCCGTCAGAAGAGATCCCCCTTTGAGAATTCAAAAGAATCATCCTATATCCCAAGTGATAGGGAGATTAGACGAAGGGATACAAACTAGACATAAGGAACCGGTTAATTATAGAGACATGGTGAGATATGCTAAGGTAAACCATTCATGTTTTCTTTCTAAGCTTGAATCTGAAAATATTTTGAAAGATGAATATTTGATTCAAGTTTTTAACCATAAGAGATTTTCTAACTTGAAGAAGTCTCTTGTTCCATTTCTTGTTTAAACCCCTTGGATCATCTTTGTTGTTGTACAATATTTTATTTAAAAAAAAAGTCTTTAGTTTTTTTGTTTAAAGCCTTTTTAATGGCGGCACATGCTGACCTTTTTGTTTCGGTAGGTTTATACTTGGTTAACATGTTTGTCAAATTCCCTTTGTTCTTAAAAGTGACAAAGTCACTAATTTTTGTGATAAAATAGAAGGCAAAAGGCACTTCTAATATTTCGTGAGTAACTCGGGGCACGGCGTTCGCTGCGACGATGCACTCTTGCCAAAGGGAGATATTATTTAGTGATTTCGTACCAAGTATTAGGAACATGGAGTTCGTTACTACAGTGTATCCTACTTGAAAGGTACAAATCACTAAAGTATTTTTTTTACACTTTATAAGAACTCGGAGCACGGAGCTCGTTACTACGATGCTATCTTGTAGATATTGAAGTGTAAATTATGCTTATTTTAAAGTGCTTGAAGATGAAGAACAAACTTATTTTATCTAACTTGTTAGATTTATTTTACCTCAAACACTCTTAATTAAGGCTTGCTATGCCTCAAGTATTTGAATTTGGGAAGCTTGTTTTTGCCTCAATTGCTTATTTAAAAGAAGCCTAACAATTTGCCTCAAGTGTTGATAATGAGGATTGTTTTGCCTTAAAGTTCTTAAAGTGAATTTTTATCAAGGGGATATTTGATTTATATGTTTTCCAAAGTGTTACCATCATTGCCGATAACACATTAGTATGTGTCACATTATTTTTATTTATTTATTTTCGGATTTAATTATTAAATTTGGGAAGTCCGAAAGTCCCTGAATTTGTGGAGTTTATTGATTTCCAAAAGAATTTTATTAAATCCTTTTTAGTTTTGGTAAATCTAATTAGGTAACTATATCCCTATTATTTTGGAGTCTTAATTCAATTTGAATTTCAAAATAGTTGGGAGTCTTACCTATGCCGAATTTACCTAGTTATTTTTCTTTCTTTTATTTTTCTTTTTATTAAAAAAAAAAAAGGACTAATTTTGGGGATAATGGCCGGTTGTTTTGATTAAATTGTGAGTGATGTGATTGAGTTTAACTATCTAGCTAAGAAATAGGGGGAGTTGAGAGTTTATAGGGTTTAGGAAGAGACCTATCATAATGAGTGTTTATCTCTTCCATTTGAATACTTCCTAAAATATACAAATTAAACCCCCTCCATTCCTCTCACCGACCTCCCTCTCTCTCTCGCCGATCACTCCCTCTCAGTCTCTCTCACGCTCAAAATCCCTCTCCCAAAATTATTTTCCTTCTATTCTCAAAACTCTATAAATGGCTTCCCCTTCCAAAACCTCAAATGAGCCCATGGAAATCTCGCCATTTGTTGTCTCCGGATCTCCACCTATTCCGGTCGCACAGGCTCCTCCTACGTCATCTCCTTCCTAACCTATAGTGACTACCATCAAGAAAAAGAAAAAGAAGAGAAAAGTCTCATCTTCTTCATGCCAATCGACTGCCCAAGCTCCATCAATGCAGACTTCAAGCCAGATACAGATTCATACAGACTTGTAGAAATTCTTTGCACAGTATTCTTCATAAACAGGGGGAGATAATGCTGCCACAAGTGCTGTTTCTGCATGCTGCCACAAGTGTTGTTCTGCTAACACAAGTGCTGCCACAAGTGTTGTTCTGCTAACACTAGTGCTGATCTGACTGCTAATGTACGTGTGCGGGCTAGTGATACTCAAACAGGTTTGGTAGTTAGTGTGTTTCTATTCTTGGTAGCTTTTAAAAACAATTTTTATGTTAGTTGTTTTAAAACTATTAGGTTGCACTTAACATTTGTTTTTTGGTTGGTTTATTTGTGTGAAGTGTGTTAAACACTTCATGGTTTTTGGATTTTATAACTTTGGTTTTGTTTTGGATAATTAGTTTTTAATCATGTTTAGTTTACTTGGTTTAAAACTATTTCAAAATCATTGTTTTTCGGTTGACTTGCCTCTTTGAGGGGGAGTTAATCTTTGCGGGAAGACTTTATGCATATTCTGTATTTGTGACTAACTCTTTCTTGCAGGTACTCAGCATTATTTAGTTTGTGAAGAAATATCCAATTAAGGGGGAGATTGTTAGTGCAGAACGTGGTGATACCACAAGTGCTGCCAACACTGTCCCAGTGATACCCACGGACTATCTGGGATTATATTTGGATATTTGCTTCATAAATAATTGCTGAACTAATGTCTAATATTTATGCAAGTTTAGTGTTTATGTTGGTCCAATTTTCAGGAATATACTATGCTAAAATAATGCAAGGAAGGTGAAAGAAGATTTTATGGATAAATGGGATTTTATCCATAAACATGTGGGATTTGCTTCACAACAAACACATGGGTATTTGACCCATTCAAATGGCTGATTGTTGAAGAAGAATGTACAAGGCGAGTAAAGCAAGATGGTACAAGTCGGGTTTGCATGGACTTGGGCACCAAGAATTAGTTCCTACATTTTAAGAAATGTGGAGAAATTCATCCCCAAGGCTCGGCCACTTCATCTCTCCACTCTCCCACCATTTTTAACCACAAACCCAGCCACATTTATGTATTCCCCAAGTATTCTCAAGCCTATAAATAGCAAGAGAGGATGTGTTTGAAGATACAACACTTGAAGCTACTTCAACACACATTCTCACACAAGAAAAGGCTATACACTCCTTGGTTCTGATAAACCCCGTCTTCCCAAACCTATTTCCATTCTTGTAATCATATATTATAAGTTTGTCTTGGCTAGGATAGGGTCTTGTGTATAGTCTTAGTCGTTCCACAAAGCTTTCATTGTAATAGCATTAGGGAACTCTCGGCCTTGTACTCATTTCATATTAATTAGTGAAGGTCTCACCTTTGAGGCATCCCTCAAGATATATAATTTATATATCTTGAGAAAAATAATTCTTGTGTGATTTTTCCGCTGCAAACTTTTGCGCCCCGACCCGTGATCCTACTTGGCCCCACGTCCGGGACACGCACGGAAGACGTCATAAAACAATTTAAAGGAAATTTTTCGAAATATACTTTCATAAAAAGGATCACACGACCAACACAACTACTTGAAACTTGACTTGAAGTCATAAAACAAACCAACTTTCACAACGAGTACTGAGCCACTTGGCCACAACTTTACTTACAAATATACAACACCGACATCTACTAAAAGGGATGATACAAAACTAAGTCACGGGTACACTACCCAAAAGGTGTTACATTTACATAATGTATCCTTTAACACACACACCACTTCCCAAAAGTCTTACCAAAGATCCTCTTCCCGACGTCCTCCCTGTGTGTGAACTATCCCCTGGGCTCCTTATCTAAAACGGTAAACAAATAAGGGGTGAGAATAAATCTCAGTAAGTTACTAAAAGGCAACTACATTACATGCTTATATGATAAACATAAAGGAACAATGTCACAAATGATCATATAGCATATAGCACATAATATGAGAGGCTCCCTATCGCCAACCGTCCCATACCGGTTGGAAATAACGACCAACTCATCATACAACACATAGTGTAGGAGTAAACACTCCTACGAGGATACCAAGCCAAGGTTTACCGAAATAACATGATCATCAGAGAAAACCATCTGAGAAAACCATCTGAATAACCATCTGAGAAGACCATCTGTCTGAAACCATCTGAGCAGCATAAATAGCTGAAGCCGGGATCCCGAAAACCAAACCATATCCAACAGAGCCAAAGTAACAACGGGCAGCATCAATAGCTGAAACAGGTTCCGGAACCATATAACATAACAACAACAATAGTGGGAGAAAATGACACAAAGTCATACCCCTAAATGCTCACGCGAGGGAGCGAGTTCATCCCATCCAAGGCCAATCTGGACTGAGGAAATAGGTCCAGTGGAAAAGCCTTATAGTGCACTTAACTGATGCCACTACAATGCCTTCCACCTCCACTCGATAACATCCCAAACCTGGGAAATAGGACCAGTGGAAAAGCCTTATAGTGAACTTGGCTAGTGTGCCACTATAATGCTTTCCACCTCCACTCGATAACACACAAAACCAGCTGGACTTTCAACAAAGAGCACAGTAATAAATACTTGCTAAAACAACAACCAGGGCATGATTCCATAGAAGGAAACCACACAAGCTCATCATAGAGAAGTAAACACGTTTTCACAATAATGTGCACAATCTTGACATTAAGTCACCACACAATCCATCTACACAATCACATTAAGTCAAACCCGATCACAAAGGACCAATTCTATCATTTTGATACCTCATAACAATTATCTAGGCATCCTAGGACATCGCCTAAGACCTAGCCCAATACTTAACGAAAAAAAACAAGTTGTTAAAACTCAGACCGGTCGGCCGCTCTACTTACTTGACTCGGCCGAGTGGATCGGTCGAGTCCTTTACATTGATCGGCCGCTCTCCTAGAACTCAACATTCGACAATAAGGGGATCGGCCGCTCTAATTTACTGACTCGGCCGCTCCACTGCAGAATGGCCAATTCCCAGGAAAAATCTAACAAAGTTCACTTTCATTACCAAGTTGTTACCCAATCCTAAAGCACAACAACATCATTATAACTTCACAACACTACCATACCAACCTCATCTAGCATATTCCCATAATAATAAAAGTTATTACTACTCCATCCGTCCCAAATTTACAAGTATAATAAAAGTTATTACTACTCCCTCCGTCCCAAATTTACAAGTATAATAAAAGTTATTACTACTCCCTCCGTCCCAAATTTACAAATATATATAAAAGTTATTACTACTCCCTCCGTCCCAAATTTACAAGTATATATAAAAGTTATTACTACTCCCTCCGTCCCATATTTACAAGTATAATAAAAGTTATTACTACTCCCTCCGTCCCAAATTTACAAGTATAATAAAAGTATACCAAAACATCATTTCACCACATATTAAGCATATATAGCATGATTATGACCATTTTAACACTTAAAGGGGGGATTAGTAACTTACCTATTTCTGAAAAAAGTATCGCAGAAATATGTTTTGTTCGGGTAGAAATGACCTACTCGAGCTTGACAATCTTGCGGAGTCCAATAATTGAAATCATACTCAAAACGGATTTTGTGGCTATTTCTTTCAGAAGCGTAAACTCAGCTCCTTCCTACTGTTCTGCCATTTTTTTCTTTTTGTGTGGCTTATCCTCAAGATAAAAAGTATAAATATCAACTGAAATGGGGTGGATGAGTCGGTGTGAACATTTCCCAACTTGTCGAATATAGCCAAAGTTTGTGGGCCAACATTAGAAGACTTGGTGTTATTATTTATCTCTTTAAAATTGAATATAGAAAGAATAAACTAATTATAAAATAAAACAACCAGGGACCTCACAATGATTTCCAGCCCAACTCACGGTCAAGTGATATTAAGTCACCAGGTGATGCGGCTAATTTTTATAGGTTGGTCAACACAAAGTCAAACTACTCATATAGATGATTGATTGAAATTTCAGTCGGTTTGACCAACTACCTGAAATTATATACTGAACCAAATTGAACAAACTATATATTAATAGAAAGCCTTATCTCTCTAGTTTATAACGCACTTTTTGGTTTGTCAATCAGAATTGTCTACACAAAGTTATGCCTGTTTTAGCGCGGACTAGTCGAGCTGCGAATAAATCCGAGTTTGACTGAATTCAAATCTTCTTTTGTGCTATTTCGCATTTTTTTCACTTTAACCCCTAAGGTTTCAACTAATCCATTTACTCCCTTTAACCATTATTACTCTTAACAATTAACTAACACAAATAGTCAAACAAATAATGCTAAGCATGTCATATTATGCAACACATAAAATGCACACATAATATCAATTTAAAACCCCCCAAAAATATAAAATAAATATGGACGGGTTTTGGGGTCATTACAATCACTCCTCCTTAAAGAAAATTCGGCCCGAATTTTAGGGTGACTTACCAAAAGAATTGAACAACCAAGGATATTTCCTTTCCATTTCCTCCCAAAGCTCCCAAGTTGATTCTTCCACATTATGGTTCCTCCACACAACTCTAACAAGAGGAATACTTTTAGTTCTCAATTCTCGGACTCTAGAATCAATCACTTGAACTGAATGTTCCTTCTGAATTGCTTGCTAAAATCAAGATGTAAATAAGAAACACATATCTAATACCATGCTCGTACACATCCCATGAAATCGAACTATATTCTGAACAAATAAGTAACAACTGGAATTAACATTTATACTCTTAAAATAAATAAGGTGAGAAAACTTAGTAATCAATCCGTTATCAATCAACATCATTGATCTCATCTATTCAGTGTAACTCCTTCAATAAAACCTTTCGCAATAGATTCATATCCACTCAGAAATCTCAAAGGTTTGTCACAAACCAACTGATCACTGATATTTTACTTCCAGATTATTCGCAACTCAAGGACTTAGTTGAATGCTTAGAATTTCTCGTGTCAACAAATAAAATATAACTCTTCAAGTAACTGTAGTTGAATTCCATTATGCATATTGGTTCCACTAAGTGTTGACTACATACTCTGTTACAAAAGTTAAAATTCCATTGATAATATTCTATGGTTGAAATCATTCAATAGTATAGGAACTTAAATCTTCCACAATCGCAAAATCACACCATGTATTAACTCACAAAAACTCCAAGATGTTAATTCCTCTAACATTCCCCATTTAGTTTGATCAAACATGAACTATAAGTCAATGTATCCTCTAACACATTACCTTTCCCAGATGATATAACATGGTACTCAACCTGCATTATCTCATGTGTAACTCTTCTTGAGGAAACAAATACGTCAACTCTCATGGTCTGTAAGCACTTCAAATATAGCTCCACAAAAGTCATTCACTGATGCAATGGATGTATATCGCAATAAATCTCAAATTATGAGTAGGATGATTTTTGTTCATAAGAAAAAGGAATCAATCTTCTCAAAGCACACATTGTTACCATACAATTCTGAAGCGATGAACATCTCAATCACTCTTTAAGGCATCACCATGAATAATGAATTTATTAAATCCACTATAATGGTAAAACTCGACATATCCACTAGAAAATAGTAACACTGATAATATCCTCTAGATAACTGTAATACTAGTCAAATTCACTAAACAATATCAATACTGAACTTGTCATCAACTCTCGTTTCAACAATTAAACTCGTTCCATTCTTATCAATCTATCGAGAAAGTGTATATTTATGTGTCATATAGTTAACAGTGTAGCTACCTTAGAAATCCCTCAATGATTCTTTAACCATATACCAATCTCAACAAATTACATACCGCTGCTACTGAAGTAGGATTTTTTTTCCAATTACTGTTGCTTTCATTGAAGGATCAAAAGCTATGCCTGAGTTGAAACTCCCTCAAAATAATATATCCTTTAACAAGAAGGCATAATGCCTTGATTTTACAACTGTTGCCTCTCACGTAGATATATTAAACAAAATGAATCCCTTGTCAAGAAATATCTCAAGCTAAAGCTTCTATTCCTGTAACTCAACCGATGTTATAATCATATTGGACTAGATATCAACACTGCCACATTGCACCATAACAACTCAAGATAACCCAAGCTTCTCATCAAGTAACATATACTACTCAATAGAAAATCTATCTGAGATTTCTCAAAGAAAGGGTACATTCTCAATTTTAGATGCAAACACTCTGCTGCTAACCCCCTAAACCAAATACCAGGCACAACCTTGTGCTAAAAAAATTTAAACTTTAATGCATAAATAGCATGAATGCCAAACTCATATATCTACCATGCTTAACTAAAGCACACTAGCATATAAGACTCCACCACAACACTATCAAAATCTTGCCATACCAATATAGTTAAACCAGCAAGTAAAACATGCTCACAAATTTGCACATCACAAGTGCGCAACACTCTATCAATCACCACAAACTCCCCCTTAGGATAGACACCTCTAACACATAAGGTAGAGACTCATGAGACACATGCAATCGAGAAGAAAAATGCACAAACACATAAGAATGCAAAGAGCCAGTGTCTATAAGTGTATGTGATCTCAAACTAGACATAGAAATTATACCTCCAATCATATTAGAAGGATCTGAAATCTGTTGTTGATTGATGGCAGAAACACGATCCTGCACTTTAACCTTCCCTGAAGAATCCCTCTTCTGGCCCTGAAAAGACCCAACTGCACTTCCTGATGCCTGTACTCTAAATCTAGGGCAATCCTTCTGAAAATGACCCAACTGACCACATCTCATACATTTACCTTGTTTCTTCCAACATTTCTCCTCAGAATGTCCTGTCCTTCGACAATAGCTACATGCTCGTTTACCTTGAGTTCTTCTATTATGTGGCCCTTAAAAAGATTGCCTACTAACACCAAGCTGGGGTTGAGGTTTTAACTGTTTCCTTGTTTTGTCACATCTGAGGCTTCAACCTTGCTTTTATGCTCCACTATATCGTCAATTGTTTTTATTACAGTTTCAAACATACCTTGGAACATTATTCGAACCTCTTCTCTAGCATTACCCGACCCTGAAGGCCCTGACTGATCACCCTCTGTTCCAACCATCTTCAGTGATTACTTGCATAAAACACTCAACGTTACTCACTCTCTACCCAACTACCCTCCTAGGTTACTAAGTCATTCTAGACCATCTACAACCTAGCTCTGATACCAACTGTCGCGCCCCGACCCGTGGTCCTACTTGGCCCCACGTCCGGGACACGCACGGAAGACGTCATAAAACAATTTAAAGGAAATTTTTCGAAGTATACTTTCATAAAAAGGATCACACGACCAACACAACTACTTGAAACTTGACTTGAAGTCATAAAACAAACCAACTTTCACAACGAGTACTGAGCCATTTGGCCACAACTTTACTTACAAATATACAACACCGACATCTACTAAAAGGGATGATACAAAACTAAGTCACGGGTACACTACCCAAAAGGTGTTACATTTACATAATGTATCCTTTAACATACACACCACTTCCCAAAAGTCTTACCAAAGATCCTCTTCCCGACGTCCTCCCTGTGTGTGAACTATCCCCTGGGCTCCTTATCTAAAACGGTAAACAAATAAGGGGTGAGAATAAATCTCAGTAAGTTACTAAAATGCAACTACATTACATGTTATATGATAAACATAAAGGAACAATGTCACAAATGATCATATAGCATATAGCACATAATATGAGAGGCTCCCTATCGCCAACCGTCCCATACCGGTTGGAAATAACGACCAACTCATCATACAACACATAGTGTAGGAGTAAAAACTCCTACGAGGATACCAAGCCAAGGTTTACCGAAATAACATGATCATCAGAGAAAACCATCTGAGAAAACCATCTGAATAACCATCTGAGAAGACCATCTGTCTGAAACCATCTGAGCAGCATAAATAGCTGAAGCCGGGATCCCGAAAACCAAACCATATCCAACAGAGCCAAAATAACAACGGGCAGCATCAATAGCTGAAACAGGTTCCGGAACCATATAACATAACAACAACAATAGTGGGAGAAAATGACACAAAGTCATACCCCTAAATGCTCACGCGAGGGAGCGAGTTCATCCCATCCAAGGCCAATCTGGACTGAGGAAATAGGTCCAGTGGAAAAGCCTTATAGTGCACTTAACTGATGCCACTACAATGCCTTCCACCTCCACTCGATAACATCCCAAACCTGGGAAATAGGACCAGTGGAAAAGCCTTATAGTGAACTTGGCTAGTGTGCCACTATAATGCTTTCCACCTCCACTCGATAACACACAAAACCAGCTGGACTTTCAACAAAGAGCACAGTAATAAATACTTGCTAAAACAACAACCAGGGCATGATTCCATAGAAGGAAACCACACAAGCTCATCATAGAGAAGTAAACACGTTTTCACAATAATGTGCACAATCTTGACATTAAGTCACCACACAATCCATCTACACAATCACATTAAGTCAAACCCGATCACAAAGGACCAATTCTATCATTTTGATACCTCATAACAATTATCTAGGCATCCTAGGACATCGCCTAAGACCTAGCCCAATACTTAACGAAAAACAAACAAGTTGTTAAAACTCAGACTGGTCGGCCGCTCTACTTACTTGACTCGGCCGAGTGGATCGGTCGAGTCCTTTACTTTGATCGGCCGCTCTCCTAGAACTCAACATTCGACAATAAGGGGATCGGCCGCTCTAATTTACTGACTCGGCCGCTCCACTGCAGAATGGCCAATTCCCAAGAAAAATCTAACAAAGTTCACTTTCATTACCAAGTTGTTACCCAATCCTAAAGCACAACAACATCATTATAACTTCACAACACTACCATACCAACCTCATCTAGCATATTCCCATAATAATAAAAGTTATTACTACTCCCTCCCTCCCAAATTTACAAGTATAATAAAAGTTATTACTACTCCCTCCGTCCCAAATTTACAAGTATAATAAAAGTTATTACTACTCCCTCCGTCCCAAATTTACAAGTATATATAAAAGTTATTACTACTCCCTCCATCCCAAATTTACAAGTATATATAAAAGTTATTACTACTCCCTCCGTCCCAAATTTACAAGTATAATAAAATTTATTTCTACTCCCTCCGTCCCAAATTTACAAGTATAATAAAAGTATACCAAAACATCATTTCACCACATATTAAGCATATATAGCATGATTATGACCATTTTAACACTTAAAGGGGGGATTAGTAACTTACCTATTTCTGAAAAAAGTATCACAGAAATATGTTTTGTTCGGGTAGAAATGACCTACTCGAGCTTGACAATCTTGCGGAGTCCAATAATTGAAATCATACTCAAAACGGATTTTGTGGCTATTTCTTTCAGAAGCGTAAACTCAGCTCCTTCCTACTGTTCTGCCATTTTTTTTCTTTTTGTGTGGCTTATCCTCAAGATAAAAAGTATAAATATCAACTGAAATGGGGTGGATGAGTCGGTGCGAACATTTCCCAACTTGTCGAATATAGCCAAAGTTTGTGGGCCAACATTAGAAGACTTGGTGTTATTATTTATCTCTTTAAAATTGAATATAGAAAGAATAAACTAATTATAAAATAAAACAACCAGGGACCTCACAATGATTTCCAGCCCAACTCACGGTCAAGTGATATTAAGTCTCCAGGTGATGCGGCTAATTTTTATAGGTTGGTCAACACAAAGTCAAACTACTCATATAGATGATTGATTGAAATTTCAGTCGGTTTGACCAACTACCTGAAATTATATACTGAACCAAATTGAACAAACTATATATTAATAGAAAGCCTTATCTCTCTAGTTTATAACGCACTTTTTGGTTCATCAATCAGAATTGTCTACACAAAGTTATGCCTGTTTTAGCGCGGACTAGTCGAGCTGCGAATAAATCCGAGTTTGACTGAATTCAAATCTTCTTTTGTGCTATTTCGCATTTTTTTCACTTTAACCCCTAAGGTTTCAATTAATCCATTTACTCCCTTTAACCATTATTACTCTTAACAATTAACTAACACAAATAGTCAAACAAATAATGCTAAGCATGTCATATTATGCAACACATAAAATGCACACATAATATCAATTTAAAACCCCCCAAAAATATAAAATAAATATGGACGGGTTTTGGGGTCATTACACAAACTCTTTTCAAAAATTGTTTTCTGTTCGTGTGTGTTAAGTGTTGCTCGAAGTGTTATCGTTGCTCAGACAACACCTTTGATAACACTTCCTATAAAACCAAGGCCATTGACATTTTCATTTATGAAAGACAAACCAAGTTTTCTTTCATTCCATATCTCATATGGCATCAGTCGAACCACCTTAGATGAATCTCAATTTAGTGTAAGCGCAGCTGTTTCCAGCACATAATCCAGAGGGTTAATTAAAGATCAGTTTGACTTATCATGAGGCGAAAAACTGCATTTTACAGACAATCTGTAAACTTCTGGAACATCATCCGTACGGCTGCTGTTTCCAGATTCTGTTTTTCTTAAATTGCAGACTTTCTGCAGAATTCTCATCGAGTCCAAGGCTCAAGGCTCAAATATTCATTACTTTGATCTAATCAGAGTACATCAATACTTTTGCCATGAGGTGTTGAAATCCTTTCTAGCATTGTTACTTTAATAAACTACATACATCAAAATGTATAAGTTCAAAAGAGTACTTCCTCTTACTACTATTAGTAAAAGATGTCTTGATCAATTTCTAAGATTCACATCTATCACATGATTCGAAATCATATGAATTTAAAAGTCCGTCCCATGGAATTTTAGATATGTGTTTCTTATCATTTGATATAGACATTAATGATTTTTAAGAATGTAACGATTACATCCTTATATTCAGATTTTCATTATTTACGTTATGCTCATTATTTTGTTCTTCCAAGATAAGGATATTAAGTCCCATTATATGATTAGTAATACAATAAGGCAAATCATATTTAATGGAACACTTCTTATTCAAAATAAGATATATCCATGATCTTCTAATGAGGAGACCAAAATAATATTTCCACTTAAAGTAGGAACATCACAACATTGTTCAAAACAATTATGAACCCACTAAGTAAAGACACTTCGCAAGTTCCTATGATCAATGTTGCAACCATTGCATCATTATCAACACATAGGTTAATCTTTACCCTTATAATTAGAATTTTAACATAAATACTTGAAGTGGTAGTCCAACTACCCTTTCATTTTTATCTTTTAGTTCAAATTGAAATTTCACCAACGGTCAATCCTATTGCCAAGGTACAAATTACATTCTTTGGATTTTAGGTTTTGCCACAAATATTTCCTTTTAGGCTTGACAACTCTTGTCTTGCCTTTATCTTAAATCCTTGTCCTTATTAACCTTTAGAGTTTGAGAAGGTTTCCATTTGATATTAAGACTTAGCATTTTAAACATCAAATGTCGCTCATGAATTAATATCAAATCCTTTGTTAATTCCAAACTAACTTGATTATAAAGCCAACTAAGGTAATTAATATGTCTCTCCATGTTCAAAACATGAGAACTTATTAATATACCTTTCATTCATCACATGAATGTTAGGTTCTTAATCAATTTCAAACTTTATTTGCCTTTCTTGCTCGTAGGAACGCTTCCTATATAATTGCTTATCGCATAAGCATTCATATGTTTCAGATACTTCTAAAGTTCCGATCATATGACAGCAAGACGTAGGACAGTTGACATCTATAGAATCATCCACATGTTTCTAATAAATGTCTTTGTCCATCCTTAGGCATTAGGTTTCTTAAAAATAAGATTTATTAAGAATTCATAACTTCCGATCTTGCTTTAGAACAATTCTTAAGCTCATGACTAGGTCATGGAAGTTAATCTTATTCTCTTTAAGTGGGGTCTATTGCAGTGATTATACATGATTATAGTTTAAGACATTCAACAAAATATGCAAATAAATATACACATATATTTCATACCATTATCATTTAGAAACATATAATGTATTTCATAAATACTCCCACTAAATTATACACCTTCAAATGAAACAATTGTATAATATAATTTAAGTAGGCTAAGATCCGTATTTCACCCAACTTTGAGTCGGCTAGGGCACGACTGCTCAAAATCAAGTTATTTAGGTAGATAACTCTTTATCAATCACATCATATGTGACTCTTAGATATTTTATGAGATTGTTAGACATCTAATGTCAAACATGTTTTAATCTCATCTGTGCCTTAGGCCCAAAACTGTTTTGATAGCCCAATTAAGTCAAACCATTTTAAACGTATAGGAAACTCTGATTCACTCATCTTGCTCATAGATGAATAGAATTAATGCGCCTACGCTAGGGCGTAACCCACATAAAACTACCCATGTACTCACAAGTGTTTTAATCATGGATTGGCACTTGACTTAAGTTTTAAGAAGGTTTATTTTCTTAGAGATATGCATCATATATTTAATTATGTCATAATATAATATAATCTTTGCATAATGATGTTAACTAATCCAATTAATTAACAGAAGCAAAATCTTGTGATTTAATTATGAAGCAACATAATGGGGACGAAATCTAAATTATCCGTAAACAATTTACAGATTGGATATTTCATTCGCATTCCCAGAAACAAGGCGTAAGCCTGCCATTGGTCCATGCAATGAATTAATCAAAATATAGTTTCCTTCTCTTGCAAACGATTTGCACTTTGTATAGGGGTAATTATGAAACTTTGAGATTACTCCAATCTTAAACTCCTTTAAGATTCTGATCTCATTAACAGTTTGGACTTCTGAACTTAAATCTGTTTCAGGAAACACGGTTTCCAAAACCAGCCATCTGAAAAAGATTAGAATCAGAATTTTCCAAACCGGTCACCACAGAGCATCTTGAAATTGAAAGCACAAACCGCACGGCCGATACTAAGCCAAAAGGCATCCACATTTCCGTGCTAAGATCAAGAAACCAAGCAACTTCTCTATACGGTCGAAACTAAGCCAAAAGGCATCCAAATTCCCGTATAGATTGGATACTCGTTTCAAGATCTTTCATTGTCTCTTAATCTCACAGATTACAGCAGTTCTAAACTCTTTAGAACTCTGGTTTCTGCAATTCCTTTTGAATTCTTCGGCCGAAAACTATTTCAGGAAACACGGTTTCAAAAACCAGCCGTCTGAAAGCAGTTTCCAAATTCAAATCCTGCAAACAATTTACAGAACAATCTGAACACCAGAAAACAGAATCAAATCTGGGAATTTCCAAACAATCCGTACAGATCAGTTTGGCATCATCCAAACCATCCGTACGGATCCATTGGTAGGATCCCAGATTTCCAGTTTTTTCAGAATTTCAGAAATACAACCAAATCCAATAACATGTTTATACATAATCAGATTACAGAAACATAAATTTACAGATTATGAATTTAATTAGATCTAATCAATACCATGAATAAACAATTTATTACATACACAAATTAGATCCAAATTATCAATACACATAATCCAATTATTTATTGATATCCCAAACATGCAATTATTCATATGGATCAAATCAATAAAATAATTACATAATCCCCATATTCATGCTCATAAATTATATATCTCATATATAAAACTCAAACCACACATTCATCTTATTATCATGTAGATATTATATAATCGAATTAAACAATTTCAACATGATATACTAAAATAATCAACAATGAACGGGACTCTGATACCACTGTTGGGTTTTGATGCATCATGCGCAGCGGAATAAACATATTAAATCAAACACCCAAGAGCCCGGATCCGTGCATGTTGATTAAATTAAATACAAGATGAAAGAAACTAACCCTTGAAGATCGCATCCATGAACACGGACTTTAAGGTGCTAAAGGAAACACCCTCCATCAGTATCCACACGTCGAACGGATATCAAGAACACCTTCTTGATCTGGATTGCTAGACCCAAAGCTTGATGAAGAAACGATTTCTTCGTAAGAATTATTTTGCTTCATTGATTATTTAGTTATGATGATTCTAAATCTCAAAACTAATAATCCCCTCTATATGTGTGTAATTGTTTCTCAAACAACATGTTACGATTTCTAAAATCAACCATTAGGTTTCTCAAACCCGACTGCACACATATATGATAGGGTATAAACCTAATTCTTTTTTGGGATCAGAATTCCTTGTCAAACAAGAAGTCTTGAACAAACTGTTTTCGGCCGGACAAACCATCCGTACGGATTGGTTGGGTGGCTCCCAAACCATCCGTACGGATCCTTCCAATAGGATCCAGTTTTTTTTCCCATTTTCTGTGCCTTATTCAATCTGTTCTATTGTGTGTGACCCAATAGGATTATACTATGTTGGCAACGAGTCCGAACGAGTCAGAACCCGTAAGTCATAAGCGGACTCTAGCAAGCCATTATGACTACCCAATTAGTATAACTTTGAAAGCCCAAAGTAACCTTATAGAACATATCACCATCCCTTTGTCACACGATATCATATTGGACATAATTCATGAGCAAATAACATTGAAAGCTTCAATTCATTTGGGTACGGCCGTACACTATTATCAATCTCACTCATCGAGTGGCCAAGCAGATATCTCTCTTGAGAGAGGGACAAATCCCATCTTGACTTATCATTCTTCCCTACAAGAATCCGATTATGCCAATCGTAGCCTTTATAACTTCCCGGTTAGGGGTAGCGTTTGAGTACATCAAACATAATGTTCATCATGTGGAAGACTATGATAATCTCAGGTCTAAGGATAAATGATATAACTATTATGAGATTTAATTATGACATTTGACCATGACATAAATCTCATAAAGGGTCTATCCAGTACTTGTTCTCCAACATGTACCCACAAGTTTAATCCGCATCCTATGCGCTATAATCATCATATGATTATCCATTAAACTCATGCTAGCCCTTCATAAGTGCTAGGGACAATGATCATTATAATAAACATGCAAAAGATATAATAATCAGGATTGTTATCTCTATAACAATGAAGCTATGATATAACGCATAGGCCTTTCTCAATGGCCTAGGGCATAATATCCAACACATTCGCCTCCGGAGGACCCTTATCCGGACTCAGATTAGGGTGCACCAACCTGAACAATTTTTCTTTTGATTTGTGTTATTCAAAAACAATGTATGAAAATTTGTTATCTTTGGTTGTTTAAAACATTGTCCCTTTTATTTGTAAATTCACCGTTTATGCATAGCTTGGGCCTCGAGAGGGCTTTGTGGTCATTTCTGGACTGTCGGGGATTCCCGAAATGTGTTTGGACTCAATTATTTGGACCTTGACACGTATCTGACAGTTTTTTGAAGAAGTGAAAATGAGTTTCACTTGTGGGAAATCCGCTGATACAAGCTTCTGATATGAAATTTTTCACATGGAAAAACCAGCCGTACGGATCATACAAGCATGGTTGACATTTTGACCAAACTTTCTGAGGACTTTTAGGGAATTTTAATAGACGGGAGACCTTATTTGACTCAGACCGTTTTACCCAAAGCATGACTCTTCGTTGGTCCTTCCATTGCATGATTATGGCTCGCCAGCCCCAGTGCGTTGCCTTGCCGGGAATTATTCCTCGGGTTTCACAGTCATGGCTTGCCAGCCCCAGTGTTTTGCCATCGCCCGGAACTATTCCTCGGGTTTCACATTCATGGCTTGCCAGCCCCAGTGTTTTGCCTTCGCCCGAAACTACTCCTCGGGTTTCACGGTCATGGCTCACCAGCCCCAGTGTTTTTCTTTTGCCCAGAACTATTCCTCGGGTCTCACCCTTTCCCTTTGGGTGCGCATCTTCCCCTGTTCGGGACGCGGTTCGCTCTTCTCACTGGTTTTTTCTCCCTAAGCATCCAATCATATCACTTTTCCCTTTCTCACATTTCCCACCATCTTCTCTTTCTAGGAGTGGCCTAGCCGACTTCTGACACGGACAAGAGCAATAGTTAACTCTGACACGGACAAGAGCAAATCACGCTTGCCCACACGAATAGACACACATAGGCATTTATGGGAGTGAGTCCTTTTTCTGAGGAAGGAAGCCTATGGACAAAAATTCACGTGTTTGGCTCTTTCCTAAGATGTGGAAAAGAAGACTTGTCGAGGCATTCAAAATCAGCCTTAATTAATGCCATCAAAACGGTTGCTCGAATGGACCTTGTTCAGTATTAGGTCAAAATTCAAGCAATTAGCCTTAACATGCATAAATATTGTGATCATTTGAGATTCAGATTTGATCAATGGCAAGATCAAAGTGTGTTTAGGAGGAATTAATCATTATCCAGGAGGTTGGTCATTCACGGGACCAAGGGAAGAGAACCGGGTCATTTTGGGAGGACTGAGGTTCGATGGATTCATTTCACGCTATGACCGGACCCAAAGGTTGCCTACGTTCCCCTCAATATGAGGAGCTCAGGTCACCGTAGTTCTGCCTTTGGGCAGCTTTTGTCGGGATTAGTTTCCTTTTGCTGTCTTGGAGGACGTTGTTGCTCACTTTGCTTTGAGGCAATCTCCCCGAGATGGACCTCTTGGGGTGAACGGGCCTTTTGAGGAAAAAATTCCTTTTTGCTATTTCCTCTCCTCCTTTCCATTCATTCATTTTCTTTTCTCATCATTCAATTTTTTTTTTTACATTCACTTCCTTTTCCTCTTTTTTTTTTTTTTTGGAGGAGGTAAACACTAGCCCTAGCTCGCTTTCTCGGGTATTAGCTCCTTTGTAGCCCCTTGGCGGTGTGCCTGACATTTTGGGCTGACTTTGAAAGTCCGGGAAGCCCTTTGCCTGATTGCGCACACGTGATCACGGTTAAACCATGGTGGTTGAGCAACAACGCCCTCACTTTTTCACTGTCTCGGGATGCCTTTGGCGTGTATCAGGGATTTATCTCAGAAAGATGTATGAGGTTGTGTATCGGGAGAGTGTATGGGGGAAGATTTTCCATTAATGGTTTTCTTCATGCCAATTGATCACAACATTCATTCACATCAAGATTAATCATTTGAATTTAGCACCCTTTTATGTTTAGGTCCATTCATCCTTTAATGAGTCGTTGTTGACTGTTATATTTGGGGAGTCAACTCATCATTTTGGGGACATAGCAATCATTTGGAAACATTAATCAAAGCGATTCCGAGAGTTAATGTAATTTTCAAATAATGCCTCAAGTCTAGAGAGAATAGAAGTAAAAATGATTCATTTCATTTCACGGAAGACTCAATTTTTACAACTTTAGACTAGACTATTGATTACATTGACTCGACCATTCCACCATTCATTGACTCAACCATGGCCAACCCCATGGATCTTTACATACTCTTGCCTCGCAGGGCCTTTTGGGAAAGAAAAAAAGACAAAAGACTATGTCCACAATGGACTTTGGGGACCCTCTAGAACCTAGACACTAAGCCACTCCTAACAATTCTTTCTTTCCTTGTTCCATATCCTTACATTTCCTCCTCAAACCCATTTGTCTCCTTGCTTGGTGATGACACCTTCATCGATGAGTGCTTGGATTTTGTCTTTCAAGGCATCACAGGCCCCGGTGGAATGTCCTACCCCTTGATGGTAGCGGCAAAACAGGGTCTCATCGGACCGTTGATTGGGGTGCTCTGTTGAGATTATGCTCGGGTTGAGCAATGTGATCTTTCCTTCCTTGAGTAATTGATCAAGTAGAAAGGCTCTTGGGGTTCCTAACTCACGAAAGAGGCGATAGGGGGCGGCCCTTTGGCGGTGAGAGGGTTTGGGAGCTACGGGACGAAGTCGGCTGTTTTTTTGTGGCAAGCCTCCGTTTGGGGTTTGGTTTTGGGTTCCCTGGCGTCCTGGGGTCATTTGGGCATTGACGGGAACGACGAAGGAAGGGTTGTTTGAGATGAGCCCAACAGGGGGATTTTTAAGGTGAGGGTGATTTCTGAGGTATGCCCTGATGTCTAGGATTGCATCCACCACCGTGTGCATGCAGGCCTGGACATTTTTCATGTCTTCTCACTAGATACGGCTTTGCGAGCTCATTTCATCTCCTACGCTTTTCCTCTCTTGGTGCCAATCATTCTCACGGTCTTTCAAAAGCTCACGAAGACATGGATGCACCATCTTAACCCACATCTTTTGGATTCCTTCTTCCAAATCCGGAGCTTGCTTCTCTTGCATCCTAGTAACAATCCCCAATAGACGACACTGGTCGTATTCCAGTCTCCTCACCATTTGTTGTAGAGCATCTACAACCCTTTTGATGCCTTCGAGGCGGGCTTCCATTACCTCCTATGGCACAAAGGACCGACAAGCCGTAAGGGTACCATGAAAGGATTTTCGAAAAGCCATGCTTTGAGTAAGGCGGAACTCGACACAAACGAGACATTGACTCAAAGGAGAAAACAAGTTTGACCCTTTTGGGGGGGGGGGAGCCCAAGCCATGCATTTTGGATGAATTTAACAATTTTGGTTTTCAGAAAACGAGTTTTTGTTTATTCTTTTGATCATTATTAGGCAGTCTTGCCACACGAACAAACGTTAGTGCACAGTTCAAAGGCTTAGCATTTATTGTTCATGTTTACTTAAAACACGTCTTATTCCTAGTTGGTTGGAAAAGATTTCTCTTCTTTTTCACAACTATTCTACATCCTGGATCAGTGGAGGCCATCACTACGCCTATAGACCCCTCGTTTTTCATCTGTCTTGCACGCTCCCAAGGATGGACTGTCCCGGGCGAGGGTCCTATAGGGCAAGCGGCTTCCACCGACCGAATGAAACGATCCTAGGGTCTAGTGCATTGCAAGGTTCCCAATGCGTGAGCCATTCCAATCATGATTAAGCCCCGGTTAAGATCGAGATTCGTCTTAGGGACTTAAGGGACTTCCGGCACAACCTCATCTTTGATGAGGGCTCTCAAATCTTATCCGTGGGCTTAAGGATGATTAGTATGAACCATTCATTAGGGCTCGACAACACGGTGTCACCCTATCCACAATACATGACTTAGGTCAATTATAGCCAACATTAACGCATAAGTCAAGGACCGGGTCAAAGTTGACCATGGTCACACTTTCTTTCACAAGGAGTCGTGACTCGGGCATTAACTTGGCCACAATTAATCTCAGACACGTATTAGGGACGTGGTAACGTGAGCTAGACCAAAAACCAACCGAAGTCACGGTATTTGTGTGTCACGGACAAGTGTGGTTGACTCGGCTCGGAAGGGGAGGTGGAATGGACCCGTGCGCGCTAGAAGGGCACAAGAGCACCAATCAAGCTGCATCTGGCATCCATCCCGGGTTTAAAGGGCATTTGGAATGTGCAAGGTCAAGTGCGCGTAGTGTGAAGCCATTCTATGTTCTTTTTTGAGTTAAAATAGAAATTTTCGATTCGTCTTAACATCATGAACAAATGTACACAATAGCATATGAACAAGTATAATGAACAAATGTAAGCAAGCATGAATAAGCTATTTACACAAGCAATCAAGCAAGAATCATATGAACAGACAAAGCCAAAACTTTTACATACAACAAATTGTGCACAACCAAATGGATGTGAAGAGCGCATTTCTCAACGGTGAACTTCAAGAGACGGTCTTCGTAGCTCAACCTCCTGGATTTGAAGATAGCAGATTTCCAAATCACGTCTTCAAGCTTCAGAAAGCTTTGTATGGACTTAAGCAGGCTCCAAGAGCATGGTACGATACTCTATCAAAATTCCTGCTAGAGAAAGGTTTCAAGCGCGGTAAAATCGATACAACTCTTTTTATTGCTAAGTATAATGATCATTCTTTACTTGTTCAAATTTATGTCGATGATATTATATTTGGTTCTACTAATGAGTTACTTTGTAAGCGCTTTGAGAAGCTCATGAAAAGAAAGTTTGAGATGAGCATGATGGGAGAACTCACATTCTTCCTCGGGCTTCAAATCAAGCAATTGAATGATGGCATCTTCATAAATCAAGCCAAGTACACAAAAGACTTGATCAAGAAATTTGGACTTGAGAATGCTAAAGCATACGACACTCCAATGGCCACGGGCAATAAGCTAGACAAAGACTTAAAAGGTAAGAAAGTGGATCAAACTTTATATCGAGGTATGATTGGCTCTCTCATTTATCTTACAGCTAGTAGGCCAGATATTATGTTTAGTGTTTGTGTCTGTGCGCGCTATCAAGCGGACCCTAGAGAAGCGCACTTAACTGCTGTTAAACGCATTATTCGTTATCTCTCTGGAACTATTAACCTTGGACTTTGGTACACCAAAGATTTGAATTTCGATTTGCTAGGTTATTCAGACGCAGATTACGCAGCATGCTCAATCGACAGGAAGAGCACAAGTGGAACTTGTCATTTCCTTGGAAATCGACTTGTTGCATGGGCAAGCAAGAAGCAAGCTGCTGTGTCCATCTCCACTACAGAAACTGAATACATTGCTGCTGGAAGCTGCTACTGCCAAATCCTATGGATGAAGCAACAATTAGTGGACTATGGAATTCATGAAGCAAACTGCCCAATATTCTGCGATAATATGTCCACCATAGCTGTCTCCAACAATCCTGTCATGCATTCAAAGACAAAGCACATCGACATCAAATATCACTTTCTCAAGGATCACGTGGAAAAAGGAAACATTCATTTAGAGCACGTGGGCACAGATAATCAAATTGCTGATATTCTTACAAAGGCTCTTGACGCAAAGAGATTTGTATTCTTGAGAGGAGAAATGGGTATGCATGAACTTAGCTAACCTGTCCATATGATTTTGTTAATACTAATAATCTTGTGTTTGCTTGATAAAATGTTCATCATAGGTCAAGATCCATGCTTCTGCGCAACCCCTGCGCAGTACTTCATTTGCGCATGACACTAATGTTAATTTGTTTTAAGAATCTATTGCGCTATTCAAAGCTCTGCGCATGATTTTAACATGCGCACACTTCGTGGATCGCAGGTAAGTCTTCTATTTTTTAGAAATTGCACTTAGGTCCCTGACTGAAAAGTCAACGCTTAGTTCACAAGGGTACTAGTGCAATTAAAATTTTCCCTCGCCTTATTTTTTGAAATTTCTTGGGAAATTACGCTTTTGCCCCTGCGCACGTCCCATTATCATTAAATGCATACGGCCATTGATGATAGCGCCTGATTAGAATTCCTGATCAACATTTATGAGGGAGTTGATATGACTATGACCTGCCTAGACCTACTCACACACGCGTGCGTCAGGTCTGCGCACGCGCGTTCCCTATTCGGCCACGTCGCTTTGCTATCGTGCGCCTCTGCGTTTTTCACCAAATTCGCCGTCTTTCACCAAACCGCCTTACTGACGTCATGCACCTTTTCCCATTTTGGTATAAATCCCTTTTGACTCTTGTTTTTCTCTCTTTCCTTCTCTCTCCTCTTTCACAAATTCATCATTTTCTCTCCTCTGCAACCTACTTTCCACCTTCCAATCATTTCCTTTTTTTTTCTCCTTGACTTTTCTTTCAATCTCTGTAAAACTCTTCTCTATCTTCCTCTTTTCAAAAACCCTAGTTCCATTTAAAATGGCTCCCCGAAAATCAAAGGCTAAGGTAGTTGGTGAGGTCCATGAACCGATTGAAGAGGTTCCTCCTCCAGAAGCTAAGACCGTTGACGACATGGTAACAATTTCTGACCCTTGAACTCCTTTTCAGTCAATCCGCCATTGTTAGGTCTCGGGTTCTTTAAAACTCCCTTTTTTGATTTTTCTCTCATCTGTTAATCATTTTTAAAATCGTCTGTTGTTTTGAGTTCGTCTCTCTCTGATCTACCTTTGTATGTACTTTATTTCACGATCAGTACTGTTTTCATATGTTTTCTGCAAAAAATTTCGTTCGAAAACCACCAAGGCAGTCGAACAGTTATTCTCGATTTCTGAGCTTCATGTTTTGTTTTTGGAAATCTTGTTTTCTTAGTCATTTTTCGTCTCTGAAATGCGGTTATTTCGATATGCTTTTTGTCCTTTTTGGTCAAACTTTGATTTTTGGTGTTCTTGGTGTTCATAGTTTATTATTCCGTGTTCATCAAGTTCTTATTTTTTCTCTTGATTTGGGTCGCCTAAAATTTCTTAGTGTTTGCGTTTTTGCGCATAACTTTTACATTCGTTCCCTATGGAGATGCTGCGCATACGTGTATCTGCGCATGCGCTTCGCTCCATGCGTGATTCTTGTCTAAACTATTTCTTATTTTGCGCAGAATTCTTTCTATTTCCTACAAGGCTAGGAACTAGATCTTGCTGCGCTACACAAAGATGCTGTCGGACGCAAGATTGTTCATCTTATGGATTCTTCCGGCATCTTACCTCTCTTTACACTGGCTCAGGACTTCTATGTCCCCTCTCTTGTAGACGAGTTCTTTGAAAATGCAGAGAGAGTCACCATGACACACAAGCAAACTCGAGCAAAGATTGATGTTATCCGCTCAGTTGTTCGAAATTATTCAGTGCGCATTGTTCCTGCGTCACTTAAGAAGCTTTGCGGATTTAATGTTGATGACGCGCCAGAAGCCTATTCTGAAGCTAAACAAAACAAGCTTGCGTAGAAACTGGTTGGGGAACCCTCACTTGTAAAGAAATGGAGCATTCATGATCGCAAGGAATTTAGTGAGGTGATGTATCACCTGTGCACCATTATTGGCGACTCAGTAAACTGCAAAAATGGAAATAAGGGCAAGTTCATTTCCAAGCAGTGGGCTTATTGCGCTGCGGTTTATAATGGCGATGCTCTAGACTGGTCCTCTGTTCTTTTTGACGAGCTATGGGATGCATCGGAGAGCTATGACAAGCGCATGGACAATAAAGTAGCCAAGTACAGAACTCACTGTAGGCTACTATCCAAGTATCTGATGAACGTCTCTGAGCTGTGCACCTTCGTGCAGAAGCGTCCTGAACTCAAAGTTCCGTGCACCAAGACCTATTCCATCTCTCACCTCTACCCTGCGAAAAGAAATTGGTCGCAGTGATTATCGTAAGATCTGGAACAAGGACACCAGCCCAGACAAGGAAGATTGGGTTGATAGTGATGATGATGTTAAAGCCCCTCAACCCAAGGCAAAGAACACTGCCGCGCAGCCTTCAAAGGCCACTGCGCCTGCTGAACTTGAAACTGCTTCTCCGCAGGCAAAGCGCAAAGGCAAAGGTATTGCTGATCCTGCGCCAGAAAAAGTGAAGGAAATCCTTAATGTCAGATCAACTGCTGGCATTAAAATTGGATCTGATTTACCGCCCCCTGCTCCCAAGCCTTCAAAGAAGCGCAAAGATCCTCCTGCGCCTGCTCCCTCTCCTGCAAAAACCAAGAAAAAGTCTGCATTTACCAAACTTCCTCCTGCGGCGGCTATGGTTGAAGAAGACAGTGAGTCTCGAATGGATGAGACTACTGCTGATGCTGCGGATGATACCGCGCAGGGGGAGCAAGATCCAAAGGCTGCTGAAGCACCTCCTGCTCAGGGTACAGGAGATAGTGATGATTGGATGGATGAATCTTTTCCCGTCTCTGGTACGCCTGCCAAGGCCGCTGCTGCTGCACCTTCTAAGGATGATCCTCTTCGAACTCCGCGCAAGAAACAAGTTGTGCGCAGCACTGCGAAGGGACAGCCAAAAGCTGCAGCTCCTCCTTATCCTGAACCATCATCAAGTGCCTTTCAACGCCTCAATATTTCGGTTGGAAATACTCAACCTGGCACCTCTGTTCTTCATGATGGATTGGACTTAGAAGATGAGGATGCAGATGAAGTTACCAAGACTGCGCAAGACGATGATGCTGCGCAGCAAGCTGCTGTTAATCCTCCTGAAGGTGAAAAGGAAGGGGATGTGCGCACAACTGATACAGATAGCAGCAGCACGCACTCATCTACGAATAGGTCTCCTGCTGCTGATCCTATTCATCTCTCTCCCAATCAACCTTCTCCAACGCATTCTCCTCCCAGAGTTTCTCCTCCTCCAGCTCAAGCTATTCCTTCCGTCCTTCCTACGGCATCTACTTCCTCTCTATCTTCCTCTGCTGATCTGCGCCAAATTCTCCAGGCTCTCAATACTATTCAAGTCAACCAGGTTGCTGCGCAGTCCCAAATGACTCAGCTCATTACTGCACAGACAGCTATCCAAGAGCAACTTGATGCGTAGCGTTTAGAGATTGCTGCCATTAAGGGGGAGAATATATCAAAGGCAAGTACCTCCGCAGGCCCTCTGCGCAGCGCGTCCCTGATGCTTTAGACCAAATGGTCCTGGACTCATTAAAGTCAATAGCTGGGATGCTTGAAAACGTCTGCACCTATACCGCTATCAATGATGGGTTTATAGGACTACTTAAGCGTCTGCGCAAGAGCTTGGCCGATGGGTTGCATGAAGGGTTTGCAGGGATGGAAGCAAAGATGTTCAAGAGATTGGAACAAGGTGGTCCCGCGCATACCAATGCGCTTAATATGGAAAGTGTCAGGGAGTGCATAACTCAAGCGATGACTGATTTCGCTGATGGGTTCAATGCTAGGATGGATCAAGCCATGTTCGATATTCAAGCCAGCGTGAACACTCAGCGCCTCCACACTGACCAAAGACTCGAAGCAACGCAGTCCACCGTCATCAACACTATTGAAGCTACTGAGCAGTCATATTTCAACCAGATGACGGGATATCAAGTGCAGTACAGAGTCAACTTCCAAGAGCTGCGAGAAGACAACATAGATATGCGCAGAGGAATGGCTACCTATGTCGGTGAGGCTGTGGCATTCAGAGAAAGATTTCAAGAACTAAAGATTGAACTTATGAATAAGTTCAACAGTCTGCAGAATGAGCTGCGCGAAGCCTTGCACCGGATCAACATAGACTAGGCTCTATGTAAATTTCTTTTTTTTTCCTATTTTTGCGCAAAGTATTTCTTTTTGTGCGCATATTCTTTTTCTTATTCAAACTTGTAATCTGCAACTCTTTACACTTCAAGTTTTAATGAGAAAAATCGCATCATGTGTTTCCAAAACCTTGTTCAATTCAAACTCTTTGTTTGTGGAACAATGATTGCATTATTTCAACCCATGCGCATAACCTTTACTGCTCATATCCTCATCGCATAATGTTTAAACATTCAGTTTAAACGCATACTTAAAACTAAAACTCATATTATTTGTATACGCTGAATGATATTTCTGTCTTTCCCTTTCCGTAAGCTAATCTTTTGGATAGACTAGAAATCTATGACATTGGCTACTATGTGCATTGACTTGAGGCATGATTTGCCATTCACATCTTTATGGACATGTTATTATCAAATACAATGAATTGCCTTTGTTATAGTAGGTAATGGCATCAATCATTTAGGGGGAGATTGTTGGGTATGCTTACTTCTTATCCCTCCTACTTGTTAGAATTGATTGATACCATCACCTATTAATATTTTATGGACTTTAGGACCCTATGTAAGAAGTTTTATAACTTCAATTTTTAGCTTAGTCCATTTTATAATATAAGCTTAGAATATAGGACTTGGAGCGAAAAGGAATGAAGATCCAAGTGTCAGTGGTCACTGCGCAGGACTACTCTGCGCAGGACACCACTGCGCAGGTATATCCTGTGCAGCATTCTTCCTCAGTTCAATAGTTTCAGATTACCTAACTTGGAAAACGCTTTGAAGATGTACGCTTTTAAAAGTGCTAAGGTGTGCAGAAACGACAAAGCAAGCACACTCAGCAGATCCAACGGTAGAGATGCGCTCAGATGAAGCAATTCAAATAAAGACAGATGTCAACTAGAAGAAGCTTTTGAATTTGGTCTTCATGCTCAGTCTCCAACGGCTCTATATCACCTGCGCACCAATCATATTATGCCAGGTCATCACCCTTGATCAGAGCTCCAACAGCTATAAAGGACATCTGCTCACCAATCAAATTATGACAGCTCAGCGTCTTTACTCAGAGCTCCAACGGCTAGTTTAAGCTCTCTGCTATAAATAGCCAGCTCATCTTCATTTCCAAGTTGCTAGAGTTTTTTCTTTCTAATATCCTTGAAGTTCTGAAGATTGCTGCTTACTATTCACAGATTCAAGATCAACCTTCATACCTTCAAACTCCTGCCCAGATCCTAACCCTAAAATCACCAGAATTCTTCGTGCTCTTCATCTCATAGATTCATAGAGCCCAGAATTTCTGAACACACACACACTTCTTGAAGCTTTGATCATTTAGATCTTACTTCTTGAGATACACCGGTTTAGTCTAGGATTTGCTCTTCATAGATCATAGATCTTTGAGATTGTTTGTTTTTCATTGTTGTATCTTGTAACTCTCTCATATAATAAGATCTCCATTAGAAAATCCAAGACTAACCATCTTGGTAGAGGACGTAGATCTTTCATTGATCGAACCTCTCCAAATAGCTTGTTCATTATTTTCGCTGTTTATTTCCTGCTTAATCATTTCTGAATAACTGCTTGTTTGATCTTATCAGATTGCTATTGCTGCTGTGTTTGTTATCGTTTATTGCCTTAGAACATTTTATCCAACACTTTAAGCCAAAACTTAGCGCGTGTGTTTTTATCTCTGCGCAGCTTTTTCCTGCGCATGTGCTACTTAAACTTCCGCTGTGCATTTCACACTCTCACTGCGCGCTATACTTAGCTTATTTGAGAACTGTGCGCATAAGCCATTGATTTGCAAAAAGGTTTGAAAATAATTTTAAAACGCTATTCACCCCCCCCCCCTCTAGCATTTTTCATACCCTTGTTGACCCTTTGAGACCAACAGTTATGCACAAGGAGGCTTTGAAAACCCAATTTTATGTCCATAAAACTTGTGCATAACCAAACTTCAAAAACCAAGTTTTGGCTAGAAAAGAAGAAGGTAATGTGCACAAAAAAATCTGTAAATTTGGAACCTGGATAAGCAGAAGCAAAAGGGACACAGAATGTTTCTGCCCTGCAAAAAATGGTTAAATTTTGAAACATTCTGTTCCCTGCCCAACATAGCCGTACGGCTATAGCATCCTGGCAATTATTTTTTACAGTTTTTCAACTTCTGATCATCAAGCCCCAGTTTATTGCATTTCCAGAACAATTTCACCTCCAGAAGATTCAAACAGAAACACAGCACACACAAAACAAACACAAAAGTTAACGAAAACGGGGGACGGGAGTTTGACCCACACAAAAATGCCCTCAAAGCTTCTAAAAAGAAGTTTGCAAACACTTTACTCCCCAGCGGAGTCGCCACTGTAAGGATCCCGCCCCGTGACGAACGAAACGAAGGGTTTTCGTTTCGAAGGGCGAAAAACCAAGCACGGTTATCACGCAAAACATAACGGAGTCGCCACATTTGTTAATTATTTAACCCAACAAATGGAAAGGTTAGAGATTCTATTAGTTCGGAGGTCAGGTTACGCCTTGGGAAGAGTTTTACGTCACCCAAGTCGCCTCGGATAGGACCGAGTCTCCCTAATGTTAGTTAACAAATGTGCATGTGTGTGTGTGTATTTCAAAAATGGGAGAAACTGACATTTTAACAAAACTGGTTAATTATTTAACAGAAAAGGGTTATTTTGCAAACATTTCAGTCAGAAAGGGAAGAAACTGGAAAATGCACTCCCTGGCCAAAGTAGCCGTACGGCTAGGGAGAGAATTCCAGGGGTTTTTGACAGTTTATCAGAAAACTGTCAAGTTTCAGGCAAAACAGAGTGTTCTTGCTGAAACTGGACTGTGATGATCATTTTCAGTTATTTTCTTCAACAAAAACATGGGTTTAATCATCCCTATGTCATTGATCACAAATTAGACACCAAAAACAAAGGTTTTGGGTGTGATCAAGACAATCATTGGGGAAATTTTGAGAAAGTTGATGAACATGCCCTTTGGGCCAAAATGACCATTTGATGAGTAAAGATTGAAACTTTACCATCAAAATGGACTTATTATGCAAGATTAAACCTTTAGAAACAAAAATTTAACATAAAGATTGGATCTTTATGTCCCATACTTGGTGATTTTATGGCTAGGTCATGGTTGGGATGATAAAGATTGAAACTTTATCACCCAATCATGACTCTCATGGCCAAACAAGAACAAAATCAACATAAAACATAACAAACCATGATCATCTTTAGGTTTTACCCCACAATCATACATAAGGCATGAAGGGAACCTTGAATCAACTCATGATTTGGTTCCAATGTACATATATAATCATAATACATATATATATATAACAATAATATATATAGCTTGAGAAGACAAGATTTGTATAATATATATATATATAGTGCTTGAAATGGACAAGACTTGCAAGAAATGTAAAGTGCTTGAATGGACAAGGCTTGCAAGAATAATAAGAAATAACACAAAGTAAACAAGTAATATGAACAATAACAAAAAGAGTTTGAGATGAAGAAGAAGATGGGGAGAAGGAGGCTTCACCTATGATGGTTATGGCCTATCTTCCTCACTTTTCACTCAAATGTGTATCACTCACAGTTTTTGCTCTCAAACTGGCCGAGTATCAACACACAAAACGTTTTCTCCCCCCTGAAATGATCAGCATGGGGTTCAATTTATAGGGACTGAGGGTGCCCAACATAGCCGTACGGCTCAACCCCTCAAGTACCCAAACCATCCGTACGACTCGACTTGGCGAGCTTCTGGATTTTTCTAAGTTTAATTCCAGTTCAGTCCTGGAATATTAGGTTTATCCTAGTGAGGTCCTGGCCCATTGGTTTATCCCTAAATGGTACCAAGAATTCCTCTAAAGTAGGTCAAATTCAGATTGGAGTACTTACACTAGGTATCTAAAATCCAGGAATGATAGAATTAAACATGCCTATTCTCATGTTTGGCATGCGTTTTTTTTTTTTTTGTCAAAATAAAGGAATGGATAATTAATTACCATTCGCACATTTTTTTTTTGAACAAACAACAAATCATATTCATTCACAATGATAAAAAAGATGACACTTCACAGAGATCGAAGGTTCATCCCAAATAAGAGTATATGGTTCATTTCTTAAACTACAACAAAGAATTTTTGGAATGAAATTTTGAGACATACAGATTCTACTCCAAGTACAACTTGAAAACTGCCTCCATCCAGCATTTGAAAAATCCCATATTGGATGATATTTGGCCCTGAACACATGATCTATTGAAGAACCCGGGTTGACAAAGAGACGCCCACCAAACATCCCAAAAACCTTGAAACATCATTGTGTAGTTAGAACGATAAAATTTTTCTTATTGTGAGTGAATGCGAGATTCATCTTACAAGACCAAAACAAGAAAAAAACAAACAAGCAAATAAACATAGGCTCTCAACGAGGAGAGAAATCAAAGGCTCTCGACTTAGGAGAGAAACTTATTATATATAATAAAATATAGTAGAAAACAATAACACAATCGTTTGTAATTTTTACATTGAAATTACAAACAATTTTGTTATTTGTGATTGAAACAAGAAGGAAGAAGATGAAGTTTTTTTAAGAATTGATGAAGCCTGAACCATTCCCACGTTTGGTTTGCATGTCTACGGGTAACATAAACGTAAAAATTCATTTTTTGTTAACTTAATTTTTTTACTATTTAATTTTAAAATGAATGTAATATTTTCATTTATAGTATTACATTTGTCTTAAAATGAATGTCAATATTTTTCTTGACAAAAATAAAAATATTGTTTTATATTTTTTTATCAAGAAATAATATCGAAATTCATTTTTGAGAGGGATGAATCAAATTAAAAAAAAAAAAAACATCAATTAACTACACCTTCTTTTACCTCTGGAAAAATTTTTTTGAACACCTTCTAGGTTCTTAATATAGAGAAAACAAATAAACCCAAGAAGATATTAATAAGATTATCTGTACATTTGAATATGAAAAGTGAAAAATTAAGGCACGTAGGAGTTTGATATGGACATTCGTTTTAACAAAGAAAAGACTTTTTGGAGTTTAATTTTGTGGTGTTAGTTAAGGAAAGAGAAAGACATTAAGCAGATATGAATATTAGATTATCCGTATATTTGAATATGAGATTTATTTGGATTATGATTTTATTGAATCTGTTTCACACTTAAAGATTCCAATGGAATGGATATCAAAAACCCATCTCCCATTGTGGTATTCAGATGACCATATATAATGGGTATTTGATTCCTACGGGATACTAATACCCAATCCCTTATCCAGTATCATTCTTATTCCAAACAAAGTTAAGTGTTACATGGGAATCAATTACCCATTCTGGACTCAGATTCCCGCGCACCAAACGAGGCCTAATAGTGCATCTACTATTGTTGAATATTATTTGAGATTAGGACTGGTATGGTATTTTACTAGATCACTTATTTGATTTCGTACCACTGTCTCAATATGAAAATGTCTTGCATCAGCTTTTCTTAATTAATTAGCTTTATTATTCCCGTCAAATTTCGACGGGTTATTCACTAGTCTATATATAAATAACTAGTGTTACACCCGTGCGCTAAGCGCACGGCAACAAAACTTTTAACAAATTAAATAGTACAAATCAAATATCTATAAAAGTTAATATACATTTTTATTTCTATATAATATGAATTCATGAAAAATATATAAATTTATTTATAATAAAATAAAATATAATTTTTTAAAAAAATTCTTTTGTAGACAATATTCGTGGTTTCATCCACAATCTTTTCCTATTAGTATAATTATAATTATGAAAAAGATGCTCATAAAAATGTTTTCATTTACTTATTCAATCAAAAACTAATTTTAACTAAATAAAAATTAATAAAAATTAATTTTGAGTCAACATTGTTGAATGGAAAAATAATTCGACAATGTTATTTTGGCCAATATGACCGGTTAAATAAAATGAAAAAACATAAAATGAAAGTTAGAACATCCACAATGAGAGCTTTTTATATTTGTGAAAGAGCTTTTTAGAGTTTTTTTACCATTGTGAAACTCTTTAAAGAGCTCTTCGGCTAAAGAGTTTCTCTTTGTAGAAAGAGCTCTTTCATGTAGGTTTTACATTAATATTCACTAACTCCCTATGTAATGAAAGAGCTTTACCATTGTGAAAGTTTTAAAAAGCCTTTTTATATAAGTTAAAAGTGATTTGACATATTAAAATTGTAAAAAAGCTTTCCAAATATCTTTTACCGTTGTGGATGCTCTTACATGGCACAAATTCATTCAGCCCAAATGACCATTTTAAAGCCCGATTCCAATTAAACTGTTCTACCCTAACCCTAATATTAACTCACCTCTCATTTTTCTGCGCCGCTCAAACACTCTCTATCCAAAACCAAAATCCAGCTGGAAAAGGCTACACTTACACCAAGTGTATGGAACCTTCCTATACACCACAAATAAAATAATGCCAAGTGTCTTAGATGGAGCCCATGAAAGAATCTTGGGCTTTGGACTCTAGGGCCCCATTTCCAACTTTTATTCTAAATAAGGACCCAACAGATCACTAATACCAGACTCCCCTCGCTTGCGCAAAGACTGAATTACCCTCTTATAACTAACTTATAAGGGTCAATTTTTCAACATTTAAGAAAAATAATAATATTATTCGGTCAAATCCAAGTCAAACTCTTATAATTAACATATTAGACCAACAATTAACATATAAGAGTCAATTCTTTTCACTTTTTTCAACTCTTAAAGAAAAAATATAATATTATTCGGTCAAATCATGGTCAAACTCTTATAACTGACATATAAGACCAATAATTAACATATAAAAGTAAAAAAAAAAAATCATTTTTTTAACTTTTAAGGAAAAAATATAATATTATTCGGTCAAATCCTGGTCAAACTCTTGTAACTGAATATAAGACTAATAATTAACATATAAGAGTCAATATTTTCAACTTTTAATGAAAAAATATAATATTATTTGGTCAAATCCCGGTCAAACTCTTATAATTGGCATATAAGACCAATAATTAATATATAAGAGTCAAATATTTTCACTTTTCAACTTTTGAGAAAAAAAATTGTAATATTATTCGGTCAAATCCCGGTCAAACTCTTATAGCTGACATATAATACCAATAATTAACATATAAGAGTAAAAAAAAAAACCATTTTTTCAACTTTTTAGAAATAAATATAATATTATTCGGTCAAATCGCAGTCAAACTCTTATAACTGACATATAAGAGTCAAAAGAATTCACTTTTTTCAACTTTTAAGAAAAATATATATTATATTATCCGGTCAAAACATGATCAAACTCTTATAACTGACATATAAGACCAATAATTAACATATAAGAGTCAATTTTTTCAACTTTTAAGAAAAAAAATATAATATTGTTCGGTCAAATCCCGATCAAACTATTATAACTAACATATAAGACCAATAATTAACATATAAGAGTAAAAAAAAATCACTTTTTTCAACTTTTAAAAATATATATAATATTATTCGTTCAAATCCCTGACAAACTCTTATAAATGACATATAAGACTAATAATGAACGCATAAGAGTCAATATTTTTTTTACATTTTTTCATTTTTTTAAGAAAAAAGTGTTAATATTATTTGGTTAAATTCAATCAGGTCTTATAAGTGATGTATAAGAAATATTCACCTCTTATAATTGAAGTATGAGAGTCAAAAGTTTTTCCTTTTTTGTCATTATTAGGAGAAAAACTCTACTATTACTTGGTCAAATTTCAGTCAAACTCTTATAATTGATGTATAAAACCAATTTGCCTCTTATAATTGAAGTATAAGATTTATCTTTTCATATTTTTTCACAAAAATAAAAATATAATTTAACATTTTTTCACAAATATAAATTTTTAGTTTCATAATATACTTATAGGATCTATTTTGAACACTTATTTACAAAAAAAAAAAACATTATATTCAAAATAAAACTCTACATTAAGAAAAAAATAATAATATAATTTAGTCAAATCCCAGTCAAACTCTCATAACTAACATATAAGACCAATAATTAACATATAAAAATCATTTTTTTTTCATTTTTTTCAACTTTTGAGAAAAAATATGTAATATTATTCGGTCAAATCCCGGTAAAACTCTTATAACTGGCATATAAGACCACTAATTAACATATAAGAGTCAAATATTTTTACTTTTTTAACTTTTTTTAAAAAAATATAATATTATTCGGTCAAATCCCGGTCAAACTCTTATAACTGAAATATAAGACCAATAATTAATATATAAGAGTCAAATTTTTTTCACGTTTTTCCAATATTTTTTTAAATAATATAATATTATTTGGTCAAATCCCGGTCAAACTCTTATAACTGACATATAAAACCAATAATTAACATATAAGAGTCAATTTTTTCAACTATTTTTATATAAATATAATATCATTCGGTCAAATCCCGATCAAACTCTTATAACTGGCATATAAAGACCAACAATTAACATATAAGAGTCAAATATTTTTACTTTTTTTAACTTTTGAGAAAAAAAATTATAATATTATTCGATCAAATCCCGGTCAAACATTCATAACTAACATATAAAATCAATAATTAACATATACGAGTCAAATTTTTCACTTTTATGAAAAAAATATAATACTATTTGGTCAAATCTCAGTCAAACTCTTATAACTGACATAAAGGTCAATAATTAACATATAAGAGTAAAAAAAAATCATTTTTTCAATATTTTTTTAAAATTATAATATTATTTGGTCAAATCATGATCAAACTCTTATAACTGACATATAACACCAATAATTAACATATAAGAGTCAGTTTTTTAGAATTGTTTTTAATATTCTTTGATCAAATTTGGTCAAACTCTCATAATTATTGTATAAGACTAATTATTCTCTTATAACTAAAGTATAAAAGTAATTTTTTTCAAAATTCTTTCACAAAATAAATCAAAGAGCACTAGCATCATCACCAATGTAAATTATCTCCCAAACAATTCTTCATTAGCCAAACATTTGACTACCAAACCACCAATGTAGCATAAGAAAAATCAACTCGATTCACATAAAACAATTACAATAAACACTCAGCCATTTTACTAAGTTAAAAAACCACTAGTTTAGCTTTCAAACCTACCAACTGATCCTAAAGGCAGGCACCTAAAGCCGAATCTGGTTCAGATCCGGCCAGATCTGAGTAGAGCAACCCTAGATCTGAAAGTTTGAGATGGCCGGTCGGAGAAGAAGCTATTGCCGGCACTGACTTCATCGGAGAAGAATCTAGAGAGAGAGGATCTGGAGAGAACGACGGGAGACGGTGTCGGAGAAGGAGACGGCAACGAAGAAGAAGAAGAAGAAAACGACGGCGGGTGTGAGACGGCAACAAGATGGACGACGGCGGTGCGAAGTGGTTATGCGCCGGAGCCGGAGAAGAAGAGCACCAGTGGACTAGAGAGAGTTTAGGAGTGCCGGAGACGGAGAAGTGAGTGGCCGGAATATTGTGTGAGCCGCCGCCACCGTCGGAAAAAAAAGAGGTAGCCGAAGAGAGAGAGAGGTGTGCGTTTTAGAGAGAGAGAGGGGTAGGATGAGATAAAAATGAGGGGAGGGGTTGTGAGGTTAGGGTTTTGTTTTGAGGGGCGTGGCAGTTTTGTCATTTAGAAACGAAGTGAGGGGTGTATGGTGAGGGGTGTATGTGGAATTACCATCTTATAAGAACTCTTTATTTGGAATTTAGAAAGGGGCTCTCCTTAAAATGGAATAACATATATAAATGGGGTTGAGGAATCTACATGTGTCACACATATATTGGTGGTGTATAGAATCTTTCTATACACCAAGTGTAAATGTATCATCTTCCAATCCAGCTATAAGTCGGCGAGCGAAATAACCCTCCATTCAAATAATTTTTATCATTCAAATCTGTTGAGCATTTCCAAGAAGAAGAAACTTACAATGGATTTTGGAGCATAAAAAATCAAGGGTTTCTAAGACGGACCATTAATTCGTTGCACATATTCTAGGTATTTGGAACATATGTAATATTATTATTTTTCAAATTTTTGTCTAAAATAATTATACGTTTCAGCCTTAGATCGTTTTTTGTGACAACATTTTGCTGTTTTTATATGTGTGAAGTGTGAATCATATCAGATATGTAGATATAAGCTTAACTTTTTTGATGAATATTTTTTTTTCCAATTTTGTCCTAATAAAACCACACATCTTACTGTGCATGTACAGATCTGTTAAATTTCTTTGATCTTATAAATTTTTTTTTTCAAATTTTGTTTAATATAACTCAGATCTAATGGTGCATAAACATATTTAATAATTTATTAATTTTTATGTAAAAAGAAATGCGATGAAAATGATTTTCTGGTGCAAGGTGTACTATAAATCATGTAAAATAGACTCGGTTATGGTATTAACTGGGTCAAAGTTTTTTTTTTTGGGGCCTGTACATTTATTTGGCCACCATACATTTATTTTCAATTTTCTCATTATATATATTCAAAGTGTTGTTTTAAGGCCACATTACTGGTTATGGTGAGTAATTCATCTCATTTTAATTTATTTATTTCTTTTTTTGAATTTTTTTCTGATTAAGAAATTCTTGAATGCTAAGTTAGAACTATTGACTTTACTCTTTGACCATGAATTTATCGATGCATCGATGTTTTGCAACCATTTGTATATTGATCATTTCCATAAATCTTTTTGTAGATTATCACCCTGAGAAATGTAAGCATGAATGTACAATTACACATTAAAGGGCAGCCTGGTGCACAAGGCATCCCCGCATAGCGAGGGTCAGGGGAAGAGTCTCCACCACAAGGGTGAAATGTAGGCAAACCTTACCTTGCATTGCAAGAGGCTGCTTCCAGGACTTGAACCCGTGACCTCCAGGTCACACAGCAACACCTTAACCGGTGTACCAAGGCTCCCCTTCGAATGTACAATTACACATCAAAATAAAAAATATATATGATACAAGAATTATGAACAGAAAAGTGAAAGCAAAATTTCTTCACCTCCTCATCCATGAGTACCATCTCCCAAGTGTGAGGCGGTTTTATTTGATTCTTGACACCAGTTTCCCATTTTTTTGGCAGCTCGAACCTTTATAAGCTAGTCAGATCTTCCCCTTTGAAGGTTTTTCAAAAGAGTTGAAGGATCTGAGTATCTGACATTGCAAACGACAGAGACAAGGGTCCCAAAGTAGAAAAAACAATGGCTATTCAAGAGAAGGAAACGTAGAAGCAAGAAAAAGATGGCACGCGATATGTTAGTTTTTGTATGAAGTGAAGAAAAAACTCTTTGTATTCCATTCATTTATGTTTATTTGTATTTGTTGTGAATATAAAAATTAATTGGTTTGTTGTATTTCCCAGAATTTAGTTAGGTAGAATTTATGATTGTAATAGTTACTTCCTCCGTTTCACAATATATGTCGTTTTAGACTTCTTCACACATATTAAGAAATGCAATTAATACATATTAAAAAGACATATGTGCCCCTAAAAGTATCCAATTACTTAGGCATTTAAATGCTTATACAAGAAATAGTTCGCAATTAATGAATAAGGGTATAATAGGTAAACAAGAGTAATTATTTCTTGGTAATAGTAAAACGTCAAATATTTTGGAACAAAAAATTGTTCTTAAAACGTCATGTATTATGAAACAGATGGAGTAATAGGCTTGCCGGTAGAATGCCGCTGCTAATTTAAAGAGATTGAACTGTAATTTATGATTGAGCCAACTGTAGAATTAAATCTTTTGTCAACTGAAACAACCAAGTCATTATTAATGATGTGATTGAATACTTTCGGCTACAGTAACTGCAGGGGTGTTTTGGGAAGTTTTTATGTTAAATTGGTGTACTTTATAACTGGTAGTAGAGAGCAATGAATTAGGTCAGTTTTAAGTCCTTGTTCATGTTTAGGCGGGAAAATAAGTGGGTGTGCTGAAGTGATTTGCACTTCAGCTTTTATTTAGTGATTGAATTAGGGCAGTAGGAATGTTGATTGGGAAATTTTGGTGGGCAACCTATTATATTAGAGTAACTATATTTATATTCAGTATTATGAGATGGGTAATATCATTGTTACTCTGTTTATTTTGTGTTAGATTTTGACGAGCTATTAGAGGTGCATTAAGGAGTATATTGCACAAGCTTTAAAGGTAAGGGATTACGTTCCGTTTGTCTTTTGTACTTCGTTATTTGCATTGGCCCTCCTTTCCGTTTTAATGAAAAATTGTGTATACCTTTATGGCGGGTATATTTTTGAAAATGAACTCCGTTCCGTAACTCGTACGTCATTTGAACCTTCTTAGATCATGTAACAAAATTATTGGTTACATGAGAATCATCGTTGTGATTGGTTTTGAACAAAGAGTTGTACCAAATGGTACTTTATTTGAAACGATTTTGAAATTTGATTTAGTTGTAGCGAGTGGTACTGTATTTGAAATAAAATGATTTTGGTTTGACTGTACCAGTGGGTACCCTTTTGAGATTTTGATATGATCGTTGAGTTAAACGATAGCAGTCACGAGTGAATTCGTGATACCTGTCACGGGTGTATACGTGATACCTGTCGCGGGTGTATACGCGATACCTGTCACGGGTGTATACGTGATACCAGTCGCGGGTGTATACGCGATACCTGTCACGGCTGTATATGTGATACCGGTCATGGGTGTATACATGGCAGTATCTTTGTGATACTTTGATTTTGACATTGATTGTTCGTGATGGTTATACGGATATCCGGATATACCTTTTGAATTGGAATTGACGGAATCATTGGGTTGGAATTGGCGGAATTGTTTAGAATCATCGAATTGGTTTTTGACCGCTTGTGTGATCAAAACGTTTTTGAAAATATACGAACCTATGATTTTGAAGCCATGATATTTTGATTTATTTGAAAAGATTTTCTTTTTATATTTTGATATAAAAAACTCCCTTCCGTTTTGATTAAATGATTTTTGAGCTTCCGTTGTGGTCACCCCTTCTTAGAAACCAAAGGGGCGCCGTATGATCTTACTGGGCATTTGTTCGCTCACCCTTTCTTTTCCTCTCCAGTTTGATATTGCAGTTGTGACAGTTGAGCGAGGATTGTGGTTCGAGAATTGGCTCGGAGCGGTTATAGATCATTTGGAGTTATTAGACAGAGTTTTGTACAAGTAACTTGTAGCATTAAGTTGTAATATATTTATTTTATGGAATATTAAACTTGTGAAAATTCGGGTCGTTACAGTTGGTATCAGAGCATTGTGATTAGATCTTGAAAGGGAATAAGAACTCTGATGTGAATGGGTTTGGATACTTGAATATTATGATTTTGAGTGGTTTAGGAAAAAACAAGTTTTCTTTGAGGTCAACTAGTTACATTTGTTAGGGAGGATTTGTGGAGCAGGAGTCTAACAGATTTAGGAGATGAAGTTAAGATAGAATTTGAGGACGAATTCTTTTTAAGGGGGAAAGAATGTAATACCCCGACAATTTATGATTTTTATTTTAGGTTTTAAATTAATTTTGGGCCTTAGTTATATTTTTGGGCCAGCCATAATTAAAATAAGTTAAAGGAGTTAATTGGATATGGCCCGGCTTTGAGGGTAATTTAAAAAATTGGTAAATATAGGTATATCTATTTAAAGTCTTGTTAATAACCTAGAATCGCAAACAAATATTAAAAGAGGTGCGACCATGAGGAAAGATTATGACGGCAGCAGAGGAAAAAAAAAGAGTGATGGCGGCATACATAGAGGTAAATTCATTCTATATTTGTGAGTGTTATTAGGGTTTACTTATTGATTAGATGGATGCATCATATGTAAGGAGTAATATGTGAGATCATAAAGTGAAAAAGGAAGAAAAGATTAGCAGTGTGTGCGTGTTTAGTAGGTGTAGATGTGTGTGATGTGAATTAGGGCAGTAGGAATGTTGATTGGGAAATTTTGGTGGGAAACGTATTATATTAGAGTAAGTATATTTATATTCAGTATTATGAGATGGGTAATATCATTGTTACTCTGTTTATTTTGTGTTAGATTTTGACGAGCTATTAGAGGTGCATTAAGGAGTATATTGCACAAGCTTTAAAGGTAAGGGATTACGTTCCGTTTGTCTTTTGTACTTCGTTATTTGCATTGGCCCTCCTTTCCGTTTTAATGAAAAATTGTGTATACCTTTATGGCGGGTATATTTTTGAAAATGAACTTCGTTCCGTAACTCGTACGTCATTTGAACCTTCTTAGATCATGTAACAAAATTATTGGTTACATGAGAATCATCGTTGTGATTGGTTTTGAACAAAGAGTTGTACCAAATGGTACTTTACTTGAAACGATTTTGAAATTTGATTTAGTTGTACCGAGTGGTACTGTATTTGAAATAAAATGATTTTGGTTTGACTGTACCAGTGGGTACCCTTTTGAGATTTTGATATGATCGTTGAGTTAAACGATAGCAGTCACGAGTGAATTCGTGATACCTGTCACGGGTGTATACGTGATACCTGTCGCGGGTGTATACGCGATACCTGTCACGGGTGTATACGTGATACCAGTCGCGGGTGTATACGCGATACCTGTCACGGGTGTATACGTGATACCGGTCATGGGTGTATACATGGCAGTATCTTTGTGATACTTTGATTTTGACATTGATTGTTCGTGATGGTTATACGGATATCCGGATATACCTTTTGAATTGGAATTGACGGAATCATTGGGTTGGAATTGGCGGAATTGTTTAGAATCATCGAATTGGTTTTTGACCGCTTGTGTGATCAAAACGTTTTTGAAAATATACGAACCTATGATTTTGAAGCCATGAGATTTTGATTTATTTGAAAAGAGTTTTCTTTTTATATTTTGATATAAAAAACTCCCTTCCGTTTTGATTAAATGATTTTTGAGCTTCCGTTGTGGTCACCCCTTCTTAGAAACCGAAGGGGCGCCGTATGATCTTACTGGGCATTTGTTCGCTCACCATTTCTTTTCCTCTCCAGTTTGATATTGCAGCTGTGACAGTTGAGCGAGGATTGTGGTTCGAGAATTGGCTCGGAGCGGTTATAGATCATTTGGAGTTATTAGACAGAGTTTTGTACAAGTAACTTGTAGCATTAAGTTGTAATATATTTATTTTATGGAATATTAAACTTGTGAAAATTCGGGTCGTTACAGTTGGTATCAGAGCATTGTGATTAGATCTTGAAAGGGAATAAGAACTCTGATATGAATGGGTTTGGATACTTGAATATTATGATTTTGAGTGGTTTAGGAAAAAACAAGTTTTCTTTGAGGTCAACTAGTTACATTTGTTAGGGAGGATTTGTGGAGCAGGAGTCTAACAGATTTAGGAGATGAAGTTAAGATAGAATTTGAGGACGAATTCTTTTTAAGGGGGAAAGAATGTAATACCCCGACAATTTATGATTTTTATTTTAGGTTTTAAATTAATTTTGGGCCTTAGTTATATTTTTGGGCCAGCCATAATTAAAATAAGTTAAAGGAGTTAATTGGATATGGCCCGGCTTTGAGGGTAATTTAATAAATTGGTTAATATAGGTATATCTATTTAAAGTCTTCTTAATAACCTAGAATCGCAAACAAATATTAAAAGAGGTGCGACCATGAGGAAAGATTATGACGGCAGCAGAGGAAAAAAAAAAGAGTGATGGCGGCATACATAGAGGTAAATTCATTCTATATTTGTGAGTGTTATTAGGGTTTACTTATTGATTAGATGGATGCATCATATGTAAGGAGTAATATGTGAGATCATAAAGTGAAAAAGGAAGAAAATATTAGCAGTGTGTGCGTGTTTAGTAGGTGTAGATGTGTGTGATGTGAATTAGGGCAGTAGGAATGTTGATTGGGAAATTTTGGTGGGCAACGTATTATATTAGAGTAAGTATATTTATATTCAGTATTATGAGATGGGTAATATCATTGTTACTCTGTTTATTTTGTGTTAGATTTTGACGAGCTATTAGAGGTGCATTAAGGAGTATATTGCACAAGCTTTAAAGGTAAGGGATTACGTTCCGTTTGTCTTTTGTACTTCGTTATTTGCATTGGCCCTCCTTTCCGTTTTAATGAAAAATTGTGTATACCTTTATGGCGGGTATATTTTTGAAAATGAACTTCGTTCCGTAACTCGTACGTCATTTGAACCTTCTTAGATCATGTAACAAAATTATTGGTTACATGAGAATCATCGTTGTGATTGGTTTTGAACAAAGAGTTGTACCAAATGGTACTTTACTTGAAACGATTTTGAAATTTGATTTAGTTGTACCGAGTGGTACTGTATTTGAAATAAAATGATTTTGGTTTGACTGTACCAGTGGGTACCCTTTTGAGATTTTGATATGATCGTTGAGTTAAACGATAGCAGTCACGAGTGAATTCGTGATACCTGTCACGGGTGTATACGTGATACCTGTCGCGGGTGTATACGCGATACCTGTCACGGGTGTATACGTGATACCAGTCGCGGTGTATACGCGATACCTGTCACGGGTGTATACGTGATACCGGTCATGGGTGTATACATGGCAGTATCTTTGTGATACTTTGATTTTGACATTGATTGTTCGTGATGGTTATACGGATATCCGGATATACCTTTTGAATTGGAATTGACGGAATCATTGGGTTGGAATTGGAGGAATTGTTTAGAATCATCGAATTGGTTTTTGACCGCTTGTGTGATCAAAACGTTTTTGAAAATATACGAACCTATGATTTTGAAGCCATGAGATTTTGATTTATTTGAAAAGAGTTTTCTTTTTATATTTTGATATAAAAAACTCCCTTCCGTTTGATTAAATGATTTTGAGCTTCCGTTGTGGTCACCCCTTCTTAGAAACCGAAGGGGCGCCGTATGATCTTACTGGGCATTTGTTCGCTCACCATTTCTTTTCCTCTCCAGTTTGATATTGCAGCTGTGACAGTTGAGCGAGGATTGTGGTTCGAGAATTGGCTCGGAGCGGTTATAGATCATTTGGAGTTATTAGACAGAGTTTTGTACAAGTAACTTGTAGCATTAAGTTGTAATATATTTATTTTATGGAATATTAAACTTGTGAAAATTTGGGTCGTTACAGTTGGTATCAGAGCATTGTGATTAGATCTTGAAAGGGAATAAGAACTCTGATATGAATGGGTTTGGATACTTGAATATTATGATTCTGAGTGGTTTAGGAAAAAACAAGTTTTCTTTGAGGTCAACTAGTTACATTTGTTAGGGAGGATTTGTGGAGCAGGAGTCTAACAGATTTAGGAGATGAAGTTAAGATAGAATTTGAGGACGAATTCTTTTTAAGGGGGAAAGAATGTAATACCCCGACAATTTATGATTTTTATTTTAGGTTTTAAATTAATTTTGGGCCTTAGTTATATTTTTGGGCCAGCCATAATTAAAATAAGTTAAAGGAGTTAATTGGATATGGCCCGGCTTTGAGGGTAATTTAATAAATTGGTTAATATAGGTATATCTATTTAAAGTCTTCTTAATAACCTAGAATCGCAAACAAATATTAAAAGAGGTGCGACCATGAGGAAAGATTATGACGGCAGCAGAGGAAAAAAAAAAGAGTGATGGCGGCATACATAGAGGTAAATTCATTCTATATTTGTGAGTGTTATTAGGGTTTACTTATTGATTTGGATGCATCATATGTAAGGAGTAATATGTGAGATCATAAAGTGAAAAAGGAAGAAAAGATTAGCAGTGTGTGCGTGTTTAGTAGGTGTAGATGTGTGTGATGTGAATTAGGGCAGTAGGAATGTTGATTGGGAAATTTTGGTGGGCAACGTATTATATTAGAGTAAGTATATTTATATTCAGTATTATGAGATGGGTAATATCATTGTTACTCTGTTTATTTTGTGTTAGATTTTGACGAGCTATTAGAGGTGCATTAAGGAGTATATTGCACAAGCTTTAAAGGTAAGGGATTACGTTCCGTTTGTCTTTTGTACTTCGTTATTTGCATTGGCCCTCCTTTCCGTTTTAATGAAAAATTGTGTATACCTTTATGGCAGGTATATTTTTGAAAATGAACTTCGTTCCGTAACTCGTACGTCATTTAAACCTTCTTAGATCATGTAACAAAATTATTGGTTACATGAGAATCATCGTTGTGATTGGTTTTGAACAAAGAGTTGTACCAAATGGTACTTTACTTGAAACGATTTTGAAATTTGATTTAGTTGTACCGAGTGGTACTGTATTTGAAATAAAATGATTTTGGTTTGACTGTACCAGTGGGTACCCTTTTGAGATTTTGATATGATCGTTGAGTTAAACGATAGCAGTCACGAGTGAATTCGTGATACCTGTCACGGGTGTATACGTGATACCTGTCGCGGGTGTATACGCGATACCTGTCACGGGTGTATACGTGATACCAGTCGCGGGTGTATACGCGATACCTGTCACGGGTGTATACGTGATACGGTCATGGGTGTATACATGGCAGTATCTTTGTGATACTTTGATTTTGACATTGATTGTTCGTGATGGTTATACGGATATCCGGATATACCTTTTGAATTGGAATTGACGGAATCATTGGGTTGGAATTGGTGGAATTGTTTAGAATCATCGAATTGGTTTTTGACCTCTTGTGTGATCAAAACGTTTTTGAAAATATACGAACCTATGATTTTGAAGCCATGAGATTTTGATTTATTTGAAAACAGTTTTCTTTTTATATTTTGATATAAAAAACTCCCTTCCGTTTTGATTAAATGACCCCTCTTAGAAACCGAAGGGGCGCCGTATGATCTTACTGGGCATTTGTTCGCTCACCCTTTCTTTTCCTCTCCAGTTTGATATTGCAGTTGTGACAGTTGAGCGAGGATTGTGGTTCGAGAATTGGCTCGGAGAGGTTATAGATCATTTGGAGTTATTAGACAGAGTTTTGTACAAGTAACTTGTAGCATTAAGTTGTAATATATTTATTTTATGGAATATTAAACTTGTGAAAATTCGGGTCGTTACAGTTGGTATCAGAGCATTGTGATTAGATCTTGAAAGGGAATAAGAACTCTGATATGAATGGGTTTGGATACTTGAATATTATGATTTTGAGTGGTTTAGGAAAAAACAAGTTTTCTTTGAGGTCAACTAGTTACATTTGTTAGGGAGGATTTGTGGAGCAGGAGTCTAACAGATTTAGGAGATGAAGTTAAGATAGAATTTGAGGACGAAATCTTTTTAAGGGGGAAAGAATGTAATACCCCGACAATTTATGATTTTTATTTTAGGTTTTAAATTAATTTTGGGCCTTAGTTATATTTTTGGGCCAGCCATAATTAAAATAAGTTAAAGGAGTTAATTGGATATGGCCCGGCTTTGAGGGTAATTTAATAAATTGGTTAATATAGGTATATCTATTTAAAGTCTTCTTAATAACCTAGAATCGCAAACAAATATTAAAAGAGGTGCGACCATGAGGAAAGATTATGACGGCAGCAGAGGAAAAAAAAAAGAGTGATGGCGGCATACATAGAGGTAAATTCATTCTATATTTGTGAGTGTTGTTAGGGTTTACTTATTGATTAGATGGATGCATCATATGTAAGGAGTAATATGTGAGATCATAAAGTGAAAAAGGAAGAAAAGATTAGCAGTGTGTGCGTGTTTAGTAGGTGTAGATGTGTGTGATGTGAATTAGGGCAGTAGGAATGTTGATTGGGAAATTTTGGTGGGCAACGTATTATATTAGAGTAAGTATATTTATATTCAGTATTATGAGATGGGTAATATCATTGTTACTCTGTTTATTTTGTGTTAGATTTTGACGAGCTATTAGAGGTGCATTAAGGAGTATATTGCACAAGCTTTAAAGGTAAGGGATTACGTTCCGTTTGTCTTTTGTACTTCGTTATTTGCATTGGCCCTCCTTTCCGTTTTAATGAAAAATTGTGTATACCTTTATGGCGGGTATATTTTTGAAAATGAACTTCGTTCCGTAACTCGTACGTCATTTGAACCTTCTTAGATCATGTAACAAAATTATTGGTTACATGAGAATCATCGTTGTGATTGGTTTTGAACAAAGAGTTGTACCAAATGGTACTTTACTTGAAACGATTTTGAAATTTGATTTAGTTGTACCGAGTGGTACTGTATTTGAAATAAAATGATTTTGGTTTGACTGTACCAGTGGGTACCCTTTTGAGATTTTGATATGATCGTTGAGTTAAACGATAGCAGTCACGAGTGAATTCGTGATACCTGTCACGGGTGTATACGTGATACCTGTCGCGGGTGTATACGCGATACTGTCACGGGTGTATACGTGATACCAGTCGCGGGTGTATACGCGATACCTGTCACGGCTGTATACGTGATACTTTGATTTTGACATTGATTGTTCGTGATGGTTATACGGATATCCGGATATACCTTTTGAATTGGAATTGACGGAATCATTGGGTTGGAATTGGCGGAATTGTTTAGAATCATCGAATTGGTTTTTGACCTCTTGTGTGATCAAAACGTTTTTGAAAATATACGAACCTATGATTTTGAAGCCATGAGATTTTGATTTATTTGAAAACAGTTTTCTTTTTATATTTTGATATAAAAAACTCCCTTCCGTTTTGATTAAATGACCCCTTCTTAGAAACCGAAGGGGCGCCGTATGATCTTACTGGGCATTTGTTCGCTCACCCTTTCTTTTCCTCTCCAGTTTGATATTGCAGTTGTGACAGTTGAGCGAGGATTGTGGTTCGAGAATTGGCTCGGAGAGGTTATAGATCATTTGGAGTTATTAGACAGAGTTTTGTACAAGTAACTTGTAGCATTAAGTTGTAATATATTTATTTTATGGAATATTAAACTTGTGAAAATTCGGGTCGTTACAGTTGGTATCAGAGCATTGTGATTAGATCTTGAAAGGGAATAAGAACTCTGATATGAATGGGTTTGGATACTTGAATATTATGATTTTGAGTGGTTTAGGAAAAAACAAGTTTTCTTTGAGGTCAACTAGTTACATTTGTTAGGGAGGATTTGTGGAGCAGGAGTCTATCAGATTTAGGAGATGAAGTTAAGATAGAATTTGAGGACGAAATCTTTTTAAGGGGGAAAGAATGTAATACCCCGACAATTTATGATTTTTATTTTAGGTTTTAAATTAATTTTGGGCCTTAGTTATATTTTTGGGCCAGCCATAATTAAAATAAGTTAAAGGAGTTAATTGGATATGGCCCGGCTTTGAGGGTAATTTAATAAATTGGTTAATATAGGTATATCTATTTAAAGTCTTCTTAATAACCTAGAATCGCAAACAAATATTAAAAGAGGTGCGACCATGAGGAAAGATTATGACGGCAGCAGAGGAAAAAAAAAGAGTGATGGCGGCATACATAGAGGTAAATTCATTCTATATTTGTGAGTGTTGTTAGGGTTTACTTATTGATTAGATGGATGCATCATATGTAAGGAGTAATATGTGAGATCATAAAGTGAAAAAGGAAGAAAAGATTAGCAGTGTGTGCGTGTTTAGTAGGTGTAGATGTGTGTGATGTGAATTAGGGCAGTAGGAATGTTGATTGGGAAATTTTGGTGGGCAACGTATTATATTAGAGTAAGTATATTTATATTCAGTATTATGAGATGGGTAATATCATTGTTACTCTGTTTATTTTGTGTTAGATTTTGACGAGCTATTAGAGGTGCATTAAGGAGTATATTGCACAAGCTTTAAAGGTAAGGGATTACGTTCCGTTTGTCTTTTGTACTTCGTTATTTGCATTGGCCCTCCTTTCCGTTTTAATGAAAAATTGTGTATACCTTTATGGCGGGTATATTTTTGAAAATGAACTTCGTTCCGTAACTCGTACGTCATTTGAACCTTCTTAGATCATGTAACAAAATTATTGGTTACATGAGAATCATCGTTGTGATTGGTTTTGAACAAAGAGTTGTACCAAATGGTACTTTACTTGAAACGATTTTGAAATTTGATTTAGTTGTACCGAGTGGTACTGTATTTGAAATAAAATGATTTTGGTTTGACTGTACCAGTGGGTACCCTTTTGAGATTTTGATATGATCGTTGAGTTAAACGATAGCAGTCACGAGTGAATTCGTGATACCTGTCACGGGTGTATACGTGATACCTGTCGCGGGTGTATACGCGATACTTGTCACGGGTGTATACGTGATACCAGTCGCGGGTGTATACGCGATACCTGTCACGGCTGTATACGTGATACCGGTCATGGGTGTATACATGGCAGTATCTTTGTGATACTTTGATTTTGACATTGATTGTTCGTGATGGTTATACGGATATCCGGATATACCTTTTGAATTGGAATTGACGGAATCATTGGGTTGGAATTGGCGGAATTGTTTAGAATCATCGAATTGGTTTTTGACCTCTTGTGTGATCAAAACGTTTTTGAAAATATACGAACCTATGATTTTGAAGCCATGAGATTTTGATTTATTTGAAAACAGTTTTCTTTTTATATTTTGATATAAAAAACTCCCTTCCGTTTGATTAAATGACCCCTTCTTAGAAACCGAAGGGGCGCCGTATGATCTTACTGGGCATTTGTTCGCTCACCCTTTCTTTTCCTCTCCAGTTTGATATTGCAGTTGTGACAGTTGAGCGAGGATTGTGGTTCGAGAATTGGCTCGGAGAGGTTATAGATCATTTGGAGTTATTAGACAGAGTTTTGTACAAGTAACTTGTAGCATTAAGTTGTAATATATTTATTTTATGGAATATTAAACTTGTGAAAATTCGGGTCGTTACAGTTGGTATCAGAGCATTGTGATTAGATCTTGAAAGGGAATAAGAACTCTGATATGAATGGGTTTGGATACTTGAATATTATGATTTTGAGTGGTTTAGGAAAAAACAAGTTTTCTTTGAGGTCAACTAGTTACATTTGTTAGGGAGGATTTGTGGAGCAGGAGTCTAACAGATTTAGGAGATGAAGTTAAGATAGAATTTGAGGACGAATTCTTTTTAAGGGGGAAAGAATGTAATACCCCGACAATTTATGATTTTTATTTTAGGTTTTAAATTAATTTTGGGCCTTAGTTATATTTTTGCGCCAGCCATAATTAAAATAAGTTAAAGGAGTTAATTGGATATGGCCCGGCTTTGAGGGTAATTTAATAAATTGGTTAATATAGGTATATCTATTTAAAGTCTTCTTAATAACCTAGAATCGCAAACAAATATTAAAAGAGGTGCGACCATGAGGAAAGATTATGACGGCAGCAGAGGAAAAAAAAAAGAGTGATGGCGGCATACATAGAGGTAAATTCATTCTATATTTGTGAGTGTTATTAGGGTTTACTTATTGATTAGATGGATGCATCATATGTAAGGAGTAATATGTGAGATCATAAAGTGAAAAAGGAAGAAAAGATTAGCAGTGTGTGCGTGTTTAGTAGGTGTAGATGTGTGTGATGTGAATTAGGGCAGTAGGAATGTTGATTGGGAAATTTTGGTGGGCAACGTATTATATTAGAGTAAGTATATTTATATTCAGTATTATGAGATGGGTAATATCATTGTTACTCTGTTTATTTTGTGTTAGATTTTGACGAGCTATTAGAGGTGCATTAAGGAGTATATTGCACAAGCTTTAAAGGTAAGGGATTACGTTCCGTTTGTCTTTTGTACTTCGTTATTTGCATTGGCCCTCCTTTCCGTTTTAATGAAAAATTGTGTATACCTTTATGGCGGGTATATTTTTGAAAATGAACTTCGTTCCGTAACTCGTACGTCATTTGAACCTTCTTAGATCATGTAACAAAATTATTGGTTACATGAGAATCATCGTTGTGATTGGTTTTGAACAAAGAGTTGTACCAAATGGTACTTTACTTGAAACGATTTTGAAATTTGATTTAGTTGTACCGAGTGGTACTGTATTTGAAATAAAATGATTTTGGTTTGACTGTACCAGTGGGTACCCTTTTGAGATTTTGATATGATCGTTGAGTTAAACGATAGCAGTCACGAATGAATTCGTGATACCTGTCACGGGTGTATACGTGATACCTGTCGCGGGTGTATACGCGATACTTGTCACGGGTGTATACGTGATACCAGTCGCGGGTGTATACGCGATACCTGTCACGGCTGTATACGTGATACCGGTCATGGGTGTATACATGGCAGTATCTTTGTGATACTTTGATTTTGACATTGATTGTTCGTGATGGTTATACGGATATCCGGATATACCTTTTGAATTGGAATTGACGGAATCATTGGGTTGGAATTGGCGGAATTGTTTAGAATCATCGAATTGGTTTTTGACCGCTTGTGTGATCAAAACGTTTTTGAAAATATACGAACCTATGATTTTGAAGCCATGAGATTTTGATTTATTTGAAAAGAGTTTTCTTTTTATATTTTGATATAAAAAACTCCCTTCCGTTTTGATTAAATGATTTTTGAGCTTCCGTTGTGGTCACCCCTTCTTAGAAACCGAAGGGGCGCCGTATGATCTTACTGGGCATTTATTCGCTCACCCTTTCTTTTCCTCTCCAGTTTGATATTGCAGTTGTGACAGTTGAGCGAGGATTGTGGTTCGAGAATTGGCTCGGAGCGGTTATAGATCATTTGGAGTTATTAGACAGAGTTTTGTACAAGTAACTTGTAGCATTAAGTTGTAATATATTTATTTTATGGAATATTAAACTTGTGAAAATTCGGGTCGTTACAGTTGGTATCAGAGCATTGTGATTAGATCTTGAAAGGGAATAAGAACTCTGATATGAATGGGTTTGGATACTTGAATATTATGATTTTGAGTGGTTTAGGAAAAAACAAGTTTTCTTTGAGGTCAACTAGTTACATTTGTTAGGGAGGATTTGTGGAGCAGGAGTCTAACAGATTTAGGAGATGAAGTTAAGAAAGAATTTGAGGACGAATTCTTTTTAAGGGGGAAAGAATGTAATACCCCGACAATTTATGATTTTTATTTTAGGTTTTAAATTAATTTTGGGCCTTAGTTATATTTTTGGGCCAGCCATAATTAAAATAAGTTAAAGGAGTTAATTGGATATGGCCCGGCTTTGAGGGTAATTTAATAAATTGGTTAATATAGGTATATCTATTTAAAGTCTTGTTAATAACCTAGAATCGCAAACAAATATTAAAAGAGGTGCGACCATGAGGAAAGATTATGACGGCAGCAGAGGAAAAAAAAAGAGTGATGGCGGCATACATAGAGGTAAATTCATTCTATATTTGTGAGTGTTATTAGGGTTTACTTATTGATTAGATGGATGCATCATATGTAAAGAGTAATATGTGAGATCATAAAGTGAAAAAGGAAGAAAAGATTAGCACTGTGTGCGTGTTTAGTAGGTGTAGATGTGTGTGATGTGAATTAGGGCAGTAGGAATGTTGATTGGGAAATTTTGGTGGGCAACGTATTATATTAGAGTAAGTATATTTATATTCAGTATTATGAGATGGGTAATATCATTGTTACTCTGTTTATTTTGTGTTAGATTTTGACGAGCTATTAGAGGTGCATTAAGGAGTATATTGCACAAGCTTTAAAGGTAAGGGATTACGTTCCGTTTGTCTTTTGTACTTCGTTATTTGCATTGGCCCTCCTTTCCGTTTTAATGAAAAATTGTGTATACCTTTATGGCGGGTATATTTTTGAAAATGAACTTCGTTCCGTAACTCGTACGTCATTTGAACCTTCTTAGATCATGTAACAAAATTATTGGTTACATGAGAATCATCGTTGTGATTGGTTTTGAACAAAGAGTTGTACCAAATGGTACTTTACTTGAAACGATTTTGAAATTTGATTTAGTTGTACCGAGTGGTACTGTATTTGAAATAAAATGATTTTGGTTTGACTCTACCAGTGGGTACCCTTTTGAGATTTTGTGGTTGACCCAATTGGGGTGTTTTGGGAAGTTTTTATGTTAAATTGGTGTACTTTATAACTGGTAATAGAGAGCAATGAATTTGGTCAGTTTTAAGTCCTTGTTCATGTTTAGGCGGGAAAATAAGTGGGTGTGCTGAAGTGATTTGCACTTCAGCTTTTATTTAGTGATTGATGGCTCAAGTAAATGAGCCCCTTTCTATTATAGGTTCCCGCTCAAATACACTATTCTTTCTTTTTCGCAAGGACTCAAATACACTCTTCTAAGAACGGAAACTTTAGGAAAGGTAATTCTCGCCTGGTATTTGTAAAGTCCTTCTCGATTTCTTGATCTCTCTCCTGGCTATCATCTTCCGTCTACCGTCTTCTCTCTCCCCCCCCCCCGACCTTTCTTCATCCATTTTCCTCCATCTTCATCTACTCAGGAAGAAGAGGCTCGGCTCCACCCTCCTTAATCGTGTCAGGAGATCGCAGAGGCACAAAAGACTACCATGGTCTCGACTCAGAGTCCAAGTCGTTGCTATCAAAATCCCTTGCCATTGAACTGGTAAAAACTCTCAATGTCTATCGTTCTCTTAAATCTAATTATTTTTTGACTTTTGAAATAGGACGGAGGGAGTATTTTCATTATAAATGAAAAGTATATTATATTGTTTTAAACTGTAAAAACTAAATTAAGACTCCCTCCGTCCCAGAAATGTAGTCCCTTTTTTTTGCGTTGTTATTACGAATAAATTTTGAGCAATAATTTAGATTAATTACTTGCAATTATCTTTATGTGAATCTAAAAATTGGTTTTGTTACTATTTATAACGGTGTAACAACAGCAAGTTATAAATATTTATTAGAATAATTAAAAGCAGCATAAATTATTGTTCAAATTTCATTTGTTGTAACACTGAAAAAAAAGAGCTACCTTTCTGAGACAGATGTTTTTGAGACAGAGGGAGTAATATTCTACCTATATTTATATTATCAGTACATTCAAATAAGTTTTTGATTCATGAAATGTATTACTCCCTCTGTCCCTAAATGAGTGTCCAAATTTCATTTTAAGGGACACTGAAAATCTCAACTTTTTGAACAATTTGGTAACAACGATTCATATATAATCTTGTAATCTCCTTTTCAAACCTTTAGTTTTGCACGTATAAAGAAACCGGTGAAAAAAAATTCGAAAAAAAACGTTTAGGGAGAAAGTTATGTTCAAAAAAGACACTCATTTAGGGACAAAGATTTCTTGAAAATGGACACTCATTTAGGGACAGAGGGAGTAGAATATTGTAAGATGAAACATTATACTCTCTCTGTCTCAGTTTAAGGTTTTTACTTTATTTTTTTGGTATGTCTCAGATAAAAGTTTTTAGTTGCTTTATTCCTTAAAATGGCAAAGGATGAACAATGTTTTGGACAACCTTGTCCTCATAAAGCTCATATATTACAAAAAAAACCATCACTCACCCATCTACTTTTCATCAACTTGCTTTATGAATGGACAATTATATCTTCCACACATTACGATTTTTGACTCAAATTTACCTTGGTTTCTTAATAAGCGTGTACAGTGAAACTGAAAAAATTAACCGAGACGGATGGAGCATCGGGTAACTATTTCATGAAACAGTATTGTTGTCTACTACCTCCGTCCCGCATAATTTAGATTAATGTTCACACTGTCTTGGATCCAATATTTGAATAAAACAATGGTACGAAAATAAAACTCAACTTTATTTTATATTTTAGTTACCATCAAATTTTTGTTGGAGCATTTATCCCACATCGGGAATTAACTAACCAAAGTCTGACTATATAAAGATCCAGGGTCACTCCTCCCATTGCCAATTGGTTTTGGGATGGAACCTCAGACTTTATCATGGTATCAGAGCTAGCCCTTTACACGTGTGAGCCCAAAGTTCGGCCCACGATGATCTAGCCCCACGTCACCCAATTATATGTCCACGCGTAAGCCCAAAGTTCGGCTACGCGTGAGGGGGCGTGTTGGAGCATTTATCCCACATTTTTTTGGGATGGAACCTCAGACTTTATCAATTTTTCGCCTAGATTTATGGTCAAAGTATAATTACTATGATTAAGCATCCTAATTAAAATAAGAAAAAGGAAGTTTTTTTTATGAAGTACTTTCGTATAAAGTATGCATTTTAAAGCCATATACATATGTACTAAGATATGACATTGAACGGAATAAATTATCTCCTAATATTAAGGGATAAAATCCTACTACGATTTGTGTACAAAGGGACTCCTATCGAGCTAAGGATCCTAAATTATACAAGGACTCAGTCTCCTATTACAAATCAACGATGGATCTCCTATTCTTGGTGGACACTCCACCCCAAATCTATAAATAAGGGTCCTAACCCTCACACAAAGGTACATACAAAATACCCTCTCAATACTATAATACGCTTTTCCTTCCGGTTTATATCATCTCTATACACGATGCTTATTCTCACACCGGAGGGTTTTCGCGGGGGTAACTCCCTCGCGCCCTAAAGGTGTTTGTTTTGCAGATCGTCCGTTCGTTCGTCCAGGATTATCCATCGCCACGTTCCCGACTGATTAGATACCCCCGGTACCGCACTTTTTATGCATCATCAGTTTGGTTCCATTGCCGGGAACGAAAACATGGCGAACTAACGGACGATGACGACAATGGAAAAACCACAAACTCATCACTAGATTATTTACACCGTCAATAGGAAGCCACCGGCGAACCAACCAGAGACCGCAAACCCCTAGGGCAGGTTCCACATCAGTACATCCAACCGCCGGATCTACGGCCCAATAAACACAGCACCCAGTCCGCCGTTGATACTCAGAACCCATCCATAGACCTAGGCAGCAATCAAGAGGTAAAAATCCTCCATCAGGATCTAGCCGCAGTCTGCCGAGATAGGGGGCCTTTCACGAGATCAACCACGGCGCCCTGATTTGATCATAGGCACCTGTTTTTTCAAAGGACTCGCCCATGTCGGAAAAGCTCAAGTACAGCTGTGATCCCAATTTCTCGGCGTCCGTCTAGAACGGCGCAAGTCAGGTGTTCTCTTTCAAATTCATACATACCGCTGCTATTAATATACCATTAATTTACTGCACGTGACATGAGGAAATTGCAAAAGCTTGTGTGCATGAAAATTATTGCTGCCATTAATTATCAACAGTATCATTCATGCTTGCTCTCCAATAAGCTAGTGAGGTGTTACTCCAGCATGACTCCACCTTGTATTGCATAGCACATGGCCAAGTATGAATTGGGAGTTATAGGAGACTTTCTTCAAGTATTAATATGCATGATTAGTAGATACTTCCACCTGATCAAGATAGCATGATATATACGTGTATACAATTTTGCCATCATAGTGCTTGGTCAAATTTGAGAAACTACAAGTGCTGCTTAATTGTTCTCGTTTTCAAATTTTAACACAGATAGCAAAGAAAGGATCAAGACGAGCTCAGGGAATTTGTTCCCAGATCGAACTCTCATATATCACGTGGACATGGCTATAAATTTGAACAGCTCGCAAAATCCAATGGACATTTAGCAGAGATTACGTACATGTCTACAACGTTCCTCGCTCGAAATTACAAACCGTGAGAGGGGGTGCACCGGCTCAACGTTGCAGTTAGGCACCTCGCAAACATCAAGCAAGCAGCATTCCCGAAGAACTCCCCACCACTAAGGCCAACATTGGCTGGATCGAGGCAAAGGGACAACAAAGTTGGCTTTTATACCAACAGATGAACCTGGAAAACCCAAGCAGTCTCAACTCTTGTGGTGATCAACAAAAAATTTAAATTAGCTCGCAAAATACATCAAACGCCAATTGTTCGAATGAGCCACAATGAAAAACGGACTGGTCCAAAGGAGTCATCAAGTCGGCTCATCAATTTGAAAAATCGTCCTGGTCAAAACAACGGCCAGCCAAAATATGAGCAGCGGATACCCTCCGTCTACGTCGTTATTCTAATCAGGATATACACCGAGGCTCCCGTCAAACTACACTCACATGCGCACAGCAGTAACCCAGGAAATTGGGGGGCCACAAGCTCATCACGGCCAAGCCGAACAGTTGGACAGACTCCAAAATCCCAGCCGCCACTAGCAGATCCTAAGCCGAGATCCTAAGCCGAGAATCGCCTTGCTCAGCTCCAAAAGCCTAGCACGCCGCTAGCAATCACGAACCAAACATCAATTCGAGCCACCAATCTGCAGGAAAGAAAATAAATAGTGGACTATGCTATTATTGACTGGGTAGCCGTCCGGATCTGAGATCTACGCCCCACTCCTCGACCGTCAAAATCTTTGCACCCGAAAGGAATCATAACGAGGTGCACTCTCTCCAGTATTTATTCAATTACTAGAGTTCATCTATATCTGATAATCTATGCACAAGTAGATAAACTGAATATTGCATGACTAATCTAAGGCTCAATTTAATTACTGAGTTCATCACCAGCATGCTATAGCATGCTATACTGCCCTAATGAAACTCTCACATTGAGATGGCTGAACATGTGTATACAAACACCATAAATTGATACTCTTATGGTGGCATGATTAAGGCCTAACGTTTCTCTAATTATGCCTCTGATTCATGTGCATATACCGATGTAATCGGAAGTGGTGATCACCGAGCCCGTGAATATGGAACACATTGTCCAACTCGCTAGTCACCGACGGTCTCGTCAAACGACACATATTAAAATACAGCCGAGAAAATTGGGGGCCTCAAGCTCTCGTCACGGCCAAGCCGAGTAGATGGACAAGCCCGCCAAAAATCAACAAAGCAGCCCCGTCTCAGTTCCATTCGGAACGAGCATCTGGGCGAGCATTAAGGCTAACCAACAAGCTCACAAAATCCGACCTCGTCCGAAGGGCCTCACCACCATAGCCTATACTTTTTTTTTTTACAATCATGGCAGCAACAAATAGCTTACCTTCGAGATCCTTAAGAGAGCAAAGACTACTCCTCATCCTCGATACAAACATCAAGAATAAGGAGTGGGTGGCATACTATGGCAGCGAATCTGGAAGCTATATGAACAAAGTGAGCTCTTTGACCCGACAAAACACAGCTCGACACCTGGGTTCAGCAGAAAGCTCAGATCTTGGCCAGGGGGCCTACCCCCATGCTCAAGCTAGCAACAAAATCGAGCCGACCTAATAACCTGGCAAGCAAACATAGCAGCTCGAGAATGAAAAGAGCAAGTCGTCCGCTGCCCATACTGACACGCCCCCAGGTCCCGGGATTCCCTAATAGAACCTCGAACCTGGATGGGAGTGCCTAACGGGAAATAAGAAACTTAATGACATTTGTTTAACAAACTGACATGATATATATATTCTAGAGTAAGGAGCTATACTAGCTCACAACACGAGTTCTAGACAAGAAAATTTAAAACCAAACTTAATACATACACAGCGGAAACATGCCTAGCACATAAGCTGGCATTAAGAGTACTATACAAGATGTCTAGTGACAACAAGAACTGAACAAGACTTTCTACCCCAAAATAAGGAGTTACAAAACCCATAATACATCGTCCTCACCAAGTATAAAAGGACACAAACCCCAAAACAATCACGACCTGCGAAGCAAGCTCCCAACTATGTCGAGCCTCACTGCGCACTATCCTTCCTTTCCTGGGGGGGAAACAAATAAAGGGTGAGATAAATCTCAGTAAGCTATTAGATGCAACTACATGACATGTTATCATGCAATTCAAGTAGATACTCAAATAATCATATCTCAAGTATCATCAAGTAACAAGTATATGAGAGGATAATCCACTCATCAAATAGCACATAAGGCTAAACAAGCAAGTTATAAGGATATTGCTTCCTTCCTTATTCCTCCCAAGAATACCATTGTTGTCGGAGCTTGTATTACTTTGACATCACGATCAATAACAGGAACTGATTATTCAGTATATATCAGAAGACCCGGTAACCAGTGTCATTCTCAATATCAGTACTCATGATTATTCACGAGGTGTTCGGGACGGGAGTTTAGCATTCACTTAAGTCAGGCTTATTGCTCCAACTAAGGAAGCTATGCCCTTACTATGGCCGGTAGTAAGGGGTCGGGCGGAAATACATAGGGACCCGATTGTCACTTAAACCCCAGCTCTCGCGACAAGCGTGAACCTATACATTTTCGAACAAGCAAGGAGAACCAGCTGGACTCACACAAGAAAGTACAAGTAGATATTTACTTGAACAACGGGAGAAGAACTAATCCAAATGTAGTGGACTAGCTCAACAAGGAACATGCTTCAAGTACTCAAGAAGTCACCTTGTTATCAAGCAACTATATGCAATGTTTGCACATACACAACCAGAACATGTCTCATACACGTTAGTGCTTATTCACAGCACTTTCTAGTTCACTACCATACATATGTATTGGTGTCAAGTCAAGTACAAGATTTTGTTATCTTATATTCAAGTCTTAATCCATTTCTATGGATGTTCAAGTCATGTACAAGCTTTTAATGTCTTATACTTCAAGTTATAACTTCCAATCTTTGGACATTCAAACAAGTATAAGAGTTATACATTTACTCTTACCAAATCCCAATCCTATTCTTAGGACGTTCAAGTCTAAGACCTTATGCTAATGCCTCTAAGGTGTACAATCATTGGATTCACAACAAATATAACACATTAGTGCTTGTTCATAGCACTTTCAAGACATAAAGAAGAGATACTACTCTTATACTTATGTTCTCATTTTGATTCAATGAGTATACATGTTTAAGACCAAGTCTGATGCCCCTACAGTATCACAACACTTGCTAGGACATCTTATACTAAGGTTATATACCTTAACTAGGGTTACTTCCAACTTATACAAACTTTACACAATATTTTTGTTTTTCAGGTAACCGTGCGGTCGCCCAAAAGGGACTGTGCGGCCGCACACAACCAAGTTAATTTCTTTGAAAAACCCTTCAGAAAGATGTGCGGTCGCACAATCATTTTTGTGCGGTCGCACAGTGTACTAAAATGCGAAATTCCCATTTCTTTCCCAGGATGAACTATTTCCGTCCCAAAACGTAGGAGTAATATTTACTAACAATTTCAACATACCCCAAAATAATAAACAAGCTTAAAACCAATTCTTTCATTTCCTTTCATTAGTTTACACAGGGGAAATTTACTCCCTTTGTCCCAAATTTACAAATACCACAAAAATCATCCCAAACACAAAATTAACAATCACAAGTATCGAGAATAACATTTATGCATGTTATTACAAGCAAGGGGGAGCTAATAACTTACCTAGTCAAAATTCAAGTTGACCAGAACTTATTTCTGTTCGGCCTGGAACGCTCTATTCAACACCACGAATATTAATCCGGGATCGGAATCAAGAACGGAGGGATAATTAAACTCGAGGAGTCGGGAATAGGGAAAATTCTAAACCCTAGCTTATGAAACAGAGAGAGAACGAGAAGAGAATTGGGTGAAATGCCTTCTCAGGCAAACCCAAGTCTTGATATACTTGGAAGTTTCAAGAAATGACCAGTAGGCCCCTCAAGTTTCACTTTTAACAAAAAGACCCCTAAGGTCAAAATTTCACAAATGACCCAAAAGTCAAAACTAGACATTTAACCACCTTAATATTCTAAAGCAGTTAAAACTTTAACCCATGTAAAACTAACACATAATATGCAAGTTTAAGTATTTAACAAGTATGTCAAATATTTAACAAGAAATAGGATGGGTGTTACACATACAACCTGTAAAGGCTGGCACAAGCTTTGAACAAGAGAATTTATATACTCCTTCACAACAACAGTTAACTATAAAGAGCTAAGCTGGATGGAGAAATTGAAATAACGGCGGCAAACCAATGCCAAATCCCCTCCTGCCACTTGATCCGCGATTGGAGCAAGTGTTTCAACACCATTAATTGCCAGATTGTTGAAGTACCGTCTTAATAAAGCTAAGTGGAATAGAGATCACCGTCAAGGACAAGCATAGATCGGTGAAAAACCATCAACTTGTCATGGTTGGCCGTGGTGTGTCCCTTTTCCTCTTTGTTGCACTTACATTTGCTCGCTCAGAAAGGCAGGCCTATGAGTTCTTCAAAGCAGCTCACAACAAACTTTCGTCTACAACGAACAACAGCAGGACACCCATGTTCGCGCTACCAAACAGCAATGGCAGAGGAAAAATCGCTCATTTATGACAATGGTCATCGTCCCTAAGCAAGCAAGAGTCTGCTCCAATCAGGCCCTAGACAAGGCACAGAGCATGAACCAATTGGTCTTAACAGCAATCCGATATAGAACAATAGATAGTGCCGTCCAGAATCTGCAGTCCCAGAATCTGAGTCAACTTCTCTGAATAAACTGAATTGACTCAGAAGGATCTAGAAGTCGCGGAATATATGCTTGGAAAGATCTACGAGTCTAGTTTACAGCAAAAAAATCGGTTCGTAAAAATATGGTCCGTGCACTGAGTTATGGCAGTTTTCGTAAAGGTGCGCTTGGCTGGCTGCACATCTATTCAGCACAATTATGTCAACGAATTTTGCAGATTCTTCCAAATTTCGGCGTCACTCAAACATAAGAGAAGCCTACCTGTCATGATGGGTACGGAAATAACTCCACAACAGGTCGTGACGAGTACAATACGCACAGCCTGATCCATTCCAACGAACTTGCAGCTAGACGGGTCGACCTACATGCAGTCCAAACGAGCTCATGACACCATGTACTTAGAACAAGAGATGGTTCAGAGATCCCAATTCATTTGATTAGGCATGAACTGGAAGATTATGATGAGGAAGCCAAATTTATTTGATTCACACAAGTATTATGAAAAGTGTCCATCGGTCAAGACGGAAGCATCCTCGCCCTATCAAAGCGGGTAGCTATTATTGAGCACAACGGACATGGGGGCCATTCAAGGACTTTCAAACTAATTGAGCCCTTCGTGCGAGACATTGTCATCCATTCAGTCCTATCCACAATTTGTGAAGGCAGCTGCAACAAAATTTATCAAATACTCTTTGGGGACTTTCTTCAAACAGGTGGGGAGCAGTGGGTTATATTGTCCTAGTGGCATGACATAATCGAGCCAACCAATCTCCAAGTGTCCAATCCAACTTGCTTATCAAAAAAATGGTTAAAAGCTCAACATCTCGCGAAGACAGTCTAAAATAATGTTTCCAAACGAGGTAACAAGAAAGGATAATTGCAAGTACGGAGGGCCAGTAGCTCAACTCAACAAAGGAACAAGTTTGTCCATTACTGCGAAGGAAATCAAGCTCGATATGACGAGAAGTAGAACAAGGCAGATTTTCAAACAAAAGACTAAACACAAATTACAAGCAAAGAGGTCAGACTACCGACTGGCATAGGTGGCTGGGAAGAAAGAATGTGGAAGAAGGTCATAATCACATTGTTTTTAGAAAATCTGGAAAGTCAAAAAGTTACAACGATCAAGCCAACAAACAAAATGAGCCAGTATCCCGTAACAACGAGCACCAGGCAGAGTTATAAGTTCAGACGAGCCAACGACGGACCCTGATCTCGCCTCCACGTACCCTCAAATAATGGGGAAAGTGTCGATGGCAGCTTTTTGATGCTCCTATATGTCGCTAAAGGCTTCGTTTGCTTTGTCAAAATCCATCGACCAAATTTGTCTTTGGCACCGTGGTCGAACTACAACCATCAACCGAGATCGGTCTTAACTTCAAAACTGCGATGACCTGAACTACCGGTCATCCCCGTTTCAACATCCTCAAGATTGAAGAATAAAGAAATCAAAATGGGTTGAGCAAGTCTCCCCTATGGTACTTATACCTCAAAATGGGTCGAGCATCTCCCCTATGATACTCATACCTCAAAATGGGTCGAGCTTCTCCCCTACGGCACACACCCCAAAAGAGGTCGAGCACGTCCTCTCATTCAAGTTGCAAGATAACTCCAAGCAGCTAATACAAGCATCAGCAAACAGAGAGTTCGATTTACAACCCAAAGACGACCTCCTAGGTCGCACACCAAAGACGGCCTCCAAGGTCGCACAAAAGACGGCCTCCAAGGTCGCACAAAAGACGGCCTCCAAGGTCGCACACAAAAAACGACCTCCTAGGTCACACCCTAAAGACGACTTCCAAAGTCGCACCAAAGACGGCCTCCAAGGTCGCACCAAAGTCGGCCTAAGCATTAGATGACAATGCCGAGAACCGATACCCGAAGTCGACGAGCACACTTAAAGCATGACTTCTAAAGCCTAGTTTTAACAGCTAGCATCCTAACGAAGTCGACGAGCACACTTAAAGCATGACTTCTAAAGCCTAGTTTTAAACAGCTAGCATCCTAACGAAGTCGACGAGCACACTTAAAGCATGACTTCTAAAGCCTAGTTTTAACAACTAGCATCCTTACGAAGTTGACGAGCACACTTACGCATAACTTCTCTCTAAAGCCTAGTTCTAGCAACTAGCACGCATGACGACTTGGACTTAGTTCTAACGGTTAGGTCACTCAAATTTAGGATTAAAAACTCCTGACGATTTGAGCCTAATCACCACGACTAGTTCTTTCGTCTATCAAAACCGAGCTCCTAAACGCTCGTCACGGCCATAACGGTGAACGACCACGGCCTATAAACGTAGCCTAACACGGCAACAATCAAAACCTAATTCTGTCGGCTAGTGCTCTCAAATTTGGGTTAAGATTAATACATCTAGTTCCCACGATAATTTGAGACTAGCCATGAGTTAGTTCTTACAGACCGAGCATCAGACTGCTCGTCTTTTACAAAGCCTAGCTCCTTGCTAGCACCTTTACAAAGCCTAGCTCCTCGCTAGCACCTTTACAAAGCCTAGCTCCTCGCTAGCACCTTTACAAAGCCTAGCTCCTTGCTAGCACTCTCAAACTGAGCATCAAACTGCTCGTCCTTTACAAAGCCTAGCTCATCGCTAGCACCTTTACAAAGCCTAGCTCCTCGCTAGCACCTTTATAAAGCCTAGCTCCCCGCTAGCATCCGCAGACCGAGCATCAGACTGCTCGTCTTTTACAAAGCCTAGCTCCTACGCTAGCACCTGGCTAAAGCATACACGACATGCTGGGTCCCCAATCCAAGTTATGATACATCTAACACCCCTTTAATCCAAGCCTTGTTATGATAACGGGCTTAAGCTAACAAAGGGGAGTTACGATCAACATTTAACTCGGCTTACAAGTTGATCCCAGTTCTAACAACTGACTCAGAGCTAACGAAGTTATGATCAAGAAATCTAACTCTTTACCACTTGAGTTTTGTTTGACAACGGGTTCAGCACTTAGCTTGCACTGGCTAAGAACTCAAACGGAACAAACCGAGTTCATCAACTCGTCACGGCCTCTAACGGGTGTACAAACCCTGGCTTACAAACACTTAGCTCATAACGACTAAGTATAAAACACATTCATAGCAAATCCGCCTACGCCAAGCTGACTCAAACAACTCGGCTCGGCCTACAGCCGTCAGCATGGTTAACCATCTCAGCACATCCAACTCGGCCTACAGCCGTCAGCATGGTTAACCATCTCAGCACATCCAACTCGGCCTATATGACGAGCCGAGTTAGTAAGTACAAGCCGACTTAGCTCACTTTACAGTGACTAAGCCCAGCTGTCCTCATACAATCCGGAGTCTAAGATACAGAGAATCCTTACCTAACAAGGAGACCTCTTTTACAAGGAAAACTAAACTTCCTTCTCTTACTACGATGCAATCAGGAAGTTGGGGGCCACTGAACGGAATAAATTATCTCCTAATATTAAGGGATAAAATCCTACTACGATTTGTGTACAAAGGGACTCCTATCGAGCTAAGGATCCTAAATTATACAAGGACTCAGTCTCCTAATACAAATCAACGATGGATCTCCTATTCTTGGTGGACACTCCACCCCAAATCTATAAATAAGGGTCCTAACCCTCACACAAAGGTACACACAAAATACCCTCTCAATACTATAATACGCTTTTCCTTCCGGTTTATATCATCTCTATACACGATGCTTATTCTCACACCGGAGGGTTTTCGCGGGGGTAACTCCCTCGCCCTAAAGGTGTTTGTTTTGCAGATCGTCCGTTCGTTCGTCCAGGATTATCCATCGCCGCGTTCCCGACTGATTAGATACCCCCGGTACCGCACTTTTTATGCATCATCAAACATTTTTCAGAAGGATGTTTATAAACAATTTTTTTGATACAGCAAACTATTATGAGTTTACACTTTCATGATATTAAAAAAAAAATTGATACAGTAAGATATATATATATATATATATATATATATATATATATATATATATATATATATATATATATATATATATTTTTGATACATTATATTTTTTTTAACTTTACATTTCCCATTGAAATGATATGTTTATCTTTAATATATGGAAAAGATATAATCTTAAGGTGTGAAATAGTTAGAATCCAGAAATTGGTAAAAATATAATTTTCTTAAAATAACTACAGTCTACAAATTAGATATAGTGCAATATGATTTAGAACAGAAGTTATAAAAATAAATACCATTAATAAACATAATTTACATCATTTCAAGTCTATTACCATAGAGTGAAACGTAACACCTTCCATATGAGGAAATTACAAAGCTGAGTATACAAAAGTGAGCATTACAATTTCAACCCAGACCAAAATAGTACTCCTAACAACATCAAACAACACAACCAATTACAACTACAGACCAACCTAACTTAATTGAAGCCTTAAACAGCAAAAAGGAGGTACATAAACTCCAATATCCAGGCATCCCCTGCCATTGACATTCTTATAAGACATCAGCTCAAGTCAAAACCAAAAGAGCATGTCCTTTTTCAACCAACATACCAGCACTACTCTAGTTTCTATTTCCCTTCCTTTTTGGATACCTTAGCAACAGTTTCTTCATCACTCCCAGAGAAGTCACCAGTCAAATTGCGTTTCACACCTACAGTTACATCACTTAGACCAGCTTTCTCCTTGACATGCTTAATTGGAGCCAAGGCATGTGGAGGTTCATCACTGTCTTCAATGTCAACATTGCACACATTTGCCATGCTTGAAAACTGATTAATAAGGAGCACATATGTGGTGAGCTTAAGCACAGGAAATGGACCCAAATTTACGCCATTAGAAAAATCCTTCACATTCACTACTAGAAAAACGCGTTTTACTCACGGAATTTAGTGACGGACAAATTTCCGTCAGTATTAGTGACAGAATATTTGGATCTGTCAGCGCGGGAATCCTACCGGCGGGGGAAAATAAATTACCCACAAAATTTAAAATTATCCACGGATTGGGTCCGTCGGAACTATCCACGGATATATCCGTGGGTAATGAAAATGACCCGGCCCCATAACCCTAACCTCATTCATCAGTTCTATTTTTTATTTCTCCCCCCTTTTGAAAATTACAAGCCGACAAATAAACCACACACGCCGCCCTCGACGGCGACCCCTTCTCCCCCTCCGATTCACCAACACCGGCCACCATCGTCCTCCATTTGTCGTCGCCCTTCGTTCTCCGTCATCCACCCACTGCAATTTCGTGATTTTTTTTCCAGGTTTGTTCGTGCCCTAGCTAGCCGCCCCCTCCCCCTTCAGTTTTTCCTTATCTAATCTCTCTCTCTCTCTCTCTATCTTCCTCTCCAGCCAAAAGCTATCTCCGGCGTCGCCTGTTCCTCAAATCGAACCTTTAACGGCTTAGGGTTTCTTAGTTTTTATTCCGTTTTCTTTAGTTTTGTGATTAATTTGACTTGTGAATTTGACGTTGCTTTCACAAATTAGCTGTAATTAATCTTGTTTTAATCACATGATCGATTTAATCACTTTCCATTTTTGAAGATTAATACAATTCACAAATTAGCTGTAAAGACATGGTCACATAAATTTCAATGAATTTCCCTGGTCTCTCTTCACTATCTGGTTGCCTGTAAGTAGTTGTATTAGCTTTTGATATTCTTGCTTTGCGGTGGTCTAGGCTCTGTTCATATCAGATACATTGTATATTATTTAAAAAAAATGGGGGGAGGGGGAGGGGGAAGGGGAGGAGAGCACGGACATGAAGATTCTAGGCAGTTTGTGATGTTTGCTATTTTTTAGGAGTGAACTCTTGCAACCTTTATTGCTCATTTGTCAGCTACAAATTTGTAATGTCAGTCGGGCTCTTTTCATCAATCTTGTACACATTAAAATTAATCTATTTCGACCAAAATTAATGCAGCTATTATTTACTCATTATCATCTTTTGCAAAGAATATAATGTGTGTGTGTGTCTGTGATTTGTGATTCTTGATTCTTAATGCCTGCTAATGCTTCTTGACAAGTACTCGATTGACATGGTCTGATTAAACAACACCTTAATGTAAAAATATCTTGATGTTGGGAATTCAAATTTGGTGATTAGTAATATTTAATTAAATCTATAATATTAAAATATTATGAAATGCAGGTGCTAAACATGTCTGATAATGATCGTAGTTGGATGGATAATCGTAGAAATCCTAATAGAAGGGGTATCACAACTCAATTCGTAAAAGGTTTAGATCGTTTTGTGGAGTTTGCTAGAGCGCATCCCCAATGCATGCGCGATGGGCAGATCAGGTGCCCTTGCAGAAAGTGTAGGAATAAAAAATTCCTTGGTGATGGGTATGTTAAGAAACATCTTATGGATGTACGGTTTGTTGATGGTTACAAGATATAGGTAGCGCATGGCGAGCCCTATCCCGTTGTAACAAGTGTTCAAAATCGTCGTGTTGTTGAACATGATCAAAGGAGGGAACCTGAACAATTGGTTGATGAAATAGAGCCGTCCGTGGGAATGGATGATATGGTTCGAGATGCAGCCGGTCCAGAGTTTGATTGGACCCCTAATCCAACAGAGGAACCTAATCCTGGTGCAAAGAAGTTTATGGACTTAATGAACTCTGCAAATGAGAAAGTTTATGAAGGTGCAGAGTCCACAGTGTTAGAGATAGTGGCTAAGCTTCTTAATATCAAGGTTGATTCAAATATGAGCCAACATACATACAACCGTGTCACGTCATTGATACAACGGTTGCTACCAAAAGAAAATAAGATGGTTAGTAATTTTTACGACGCTAAAAAGTTGGTGGGGCATATTGGTCTTGGTTATGATAAAATTGATCCGTGCAAAAATCAATGCATGCTTTTTTACAAGGAGAATGAGGGTCTCAGTTCTTGTTCTATGTGTGGGCTTAGTAGGTATAATCCACCACGTAGGGGTAGTGCCAAGCACAAGAATAATGTGCCTCGGGCGCAGTTGCGTTATATGCCGCTCATATCGAGATTGCAACGGATTTACGCATCTAAAGATAGGTCGGAAGCCGTGCGTTGGCACAAAGAGTGTCCTCGTGAAGAGGGTGTGATGACTCATCCTTCCGATGGAGAAGCATGGAAGCATTTTGATGCTACTTACCCCGATTTTGCTGCAGATCCTCGAAATATAAGGTTGGGAGTATGTACAGACGGGTTTTCTCCATTTGGACCGGGGGCGAAATCTTATTCATGTTGGCCTATTATAATCACGGTTTATAATCTTCCCACATGGTTATGTATGACCGATCCTTATATGTATTAGAGTTTATTCATTCCTGGGCCATGGAATCCAGGCAAAAATATTGATGTTTATCTTCGACCTCTCATGGATGAACTAAAACAATTGTGGAATGAAGGTGTGCAGACATGGGATGCCTTCAAGTTGCAAAACTTTAACATGAGGGCAGCGGTGATGTGGACAATTAATGACTTTCCAGCGTATGGTATGTTGTCGGGATGGAGCACTCATGGAAGATTGGCATGTCCGTATTGTATGGAAGATACTGATGCATTCAGACTAGAGAATTATAAAAAGCAGTGTTGGTTTGATTGTCATAGGCGGTTTCTTCCTAGTAACCATCCATTTCGTAGGCAGAAGAATGCATTTACTAAAGGTAGAGTTGAGCGTCGGGGCCCCCCCTCCTCATTTGAATGGTGAAGATATTTTTGAGCGGGTGTCTGAGTTGTCCGCTGTCAGGTGGGGGAAAAAGTTTTCAAAAGACAGATTAGATGGGTTTGGTAAGGATCACAATTGGATCAAAAAAAGTATATTTTGGGAGTTGCCTTATTGGAAGACAAACTTGATTCGACATAACCTTGATGTCATGCATATTGAAAAAAATGTGTTTGACAATGTATTTAACACAGTGATGGATTTCAAGTCTACAACAAAGGATACTCCTAATGGTCGGCTAGATCTCGAAGCAATATGTAATAGGGTGAATCTCAACATTCTTAAAGATAATGGGAAAGATTTCAAACCAGTTGCGCCGTTTGTGTTGTCTAGAGAGGATAAACAACGTGTTCTACAGTGGTTGAAAGACTTGAAGCTTCCTGATGGGTATGCATCTAATATTGGCAATTGTGTCAATGTGGAAGAAGGAACGATGTATGGGTTGAAGAGTCGTGATTGTCACGTGTTATTGGATAGGTTGCTTCCTATTGCATTTAGGGACATTCTTCCTACTGAAATATGGGTTGCCTCAACGGAATTGAGTGAATTCTTCAGAGCATTGACGTCGAGCACTCTTCGTGTCGATGATATGAAAAAGTTAGAAGAGAGCATTGTGGTGACAATATGTAAGCTCGAGAAGATATTTATGCCATCTTTCTTTGATTCAATGGAGCATTACCAATTCACCTAGCTTATGAAGCCAGAGTTGGTAGTCCAGTTCAATACAGATGGATGTATCCGTTTGAACGATATTTGGGAAAGTTGAAGAAGAAGATGAGTAACAGAGCAAAAGTTGAGGCATCTATATCTGAATCAGTAATTATAGATGAGATTGTTTCGTTTGTGTCTACATATTTTCATCCTGACATTGAGACAAGGTTTACCAAAGTGGGTCGAAATTACGAAGGGGGTGTCACAAGTAATGATGGGAAAATATCAGTGTTTTCGTCACCTGGCCGATTCCTTGGTAAAAAGTGCACTCGCATGTTAAGCCGAAAAGAATTTGAAGCGGCTAGACTTTATGTTCTCCTCAACTGTGATGAGGTTGGAGATTATCTAAAGTAAGTACATTATAATTCTAGCACGTAATTTCAATCCTAATAAATTTTCTTTCATCTATACAATTGATTCGTGATCACCACCTATCAAAAATGCAGTATGTTTGAAGCATAGGCTGGAGATCTCGAGCCAGATTTGATTTCTATTAGGACATGGTTTAACAAGCATGTAAATGTCTATTCCTTTGTCTATTTTTTAAAATTATATTTAAATATTAGCTATTTATTATAAATGTATTTTCATTTAGATTCTAGACAACCGCAGAGATGCAAAAGCGGCGAGATTAGAAATGTTAGCCCATGGTCCGCTCTTAAAAGTAAATACATATAAGGGTTATTTTGTTAATGGATACGTTTTCCACACTGAAGAATACGGTCAAACAAAAACAACTTGGAATAGCGGGGTCAATCTCAAAGGAAATCTTGATTATTATGGTATATTGCAAGAAGTTGTTGAATTGAAGTATTACGATGGTAATTCGGTTGTTCTTTTTAACTGTGGGTGGCGTGATGCTGAGCAAGGTATCATCAAGCATAACACATTTGACCTTGTCGACGTTAAGCATTCTTCTAGACATAGGGGTGACGATGTTCATTCTTTCATCCCAAGCGCAACAGGTGTACATGACCCCTTACCCAGGCCGACGTAGAGAGTCTACTAGATGGTGGGCCGTTTGGAAAACCAAAGCGAGAAGCACTTATGACATACCATTGCATGCAACAACTTCTAGTTCAAATATTGATTCATCATTACATGATTGTTACCAGGAAGAAGAAATGCCCGTCCCTCCTATTATTTCCTTAATTGGCAATGACGAGGATGAAGCATTTAGAGCTGAAAACACTCGTGCAGAACTAGATGAAGTGACTTTAAATGAAATCGGTTTTGATGATGATGAAGACGAGGATGATGGAGAAGGATATATATCCGGGTATGATGATGAAGACGAGGAAGTGGATAGTGGTGATGAAGAAATGGAGTTCTGTAGTGATACCGAGAATGATAGTGAAGAAGAAAGCGATTCTAGTGACAATGAATGATTGTAACTGATTAATTAGTTTGATCTTATTTTGATGATGTTTTGGAAATGGTGTTTACATTTTGTAGTTTATGTTCTAATTTAAATTACTCCCTCCGTCTTATTTAGATAATGTTTTGCATATTATGCTTAAATTTATAACTATGTTGTAATTAACTCATTTTTGTTTACTATCATTTATATTTTACTTTAGACATGTCTGGTGGTGATGGTACCGCTCTACCTTCAAAGAAAAGAAAAGTTCTATCATTCGTTCATAAGGTGAGCGAGTCCTTTAAGGCAAAAAATTCTACTCCACGACATGATGCAGATGATGAGGATGACTCCCTTGGCAGTCCAGGTGTAGGGAGCACTAATGTTGTAGGTCAGGAGCTTCCTGAAGGGAAGGTTCTCTTAGATAGAATCGTACAGGACGGGAAATATGTTATTAAAATCTCTCCCAGTTTGCAGTAAGTATTAAACATTTATTCTATTATGCTTTGCATATATGTTAGTGAAAGATATCATATTTCAGTATCATGTTTTAATAATTTGTTTTAGGTTTATCCATGAAGCGATCCCAGATCCGTCTCGATGGTTTGGGGAAATATTTCGAAATCATCCATTTACTGATTTTTACCCGACATCCAAAACACTGTCAAATGATGTGTACAAGCTGTGGTTTACCCAATTTCAGGTATCAATTAATTAGAGCCATTATTTTTCACTGTTCTGTTTATATATATTTGTGATACATACTTACGTTTTGTTTATAAATCCCTCTTTATATAGAGGGACTATAGCTGTCCCGATTTCACAGAGAAGCAGATAAACACAGCGTTCAAAGAGATGATTACTAAATGCTACAGGATGAATGTGCACGCGATGCATAAAAAGTGGAAAGCAAATGGTAAAGCTCTTACTAATTACCCGCCACATGTATGGGCCAAGTGGGAAGCACATTGGAGGAGTTCCAGTTTTCAGAAAAATTCTGACATAGCCAAGACTAATAGGAACTCGAACGAGGGACAGGGTAGTGTGCATACCGGGGGGTCTATTAACCACAGTGAGTCATGGAACCGTTTGGTAAGTTTTATTCATTACTATTATTCTAATTAATTAGTATTCTCTTTTTACTTAAATGTAATAATTTTGTTTTAATAATTTCGTACTATATGATTTTGTTATGACTTAAGGTTAAGCGACATGGGCCAGAAGTTGAGTTGCTGAAGCGTTCCTTGCTACCCACAATTCTGTGGCTCCAGATGGCACAAGAAAGTGGGTTAGCATTCTCTACAAGGAAATATATGTAAGTATTTATATTTACAAGTTCTATTTTACATATGTTTTTGTGAATGTGGTAATCTGCCTTATCAGCTTATCAGCTGACTCCCTCTGAGCTGTTAACTATTCCGATATCTATAGTTCTTTTAGTACGGGTTCTATGTCTAGGAGATGCTTGCTAGGACCTTGAAACTCGCCTTTTATATGGGTATATTGTTTGCTGCATGAGCTGTTTTGATGACTTGGTTTGTTTTCCTGGCTGAATCTTTTGATTTTATTGAGGCTGGCGGTTTACTGCATTTTTACACTCTTTTCCAATTTTGAAAGTGTTTTGTTGTAGGGGCTGCTCCCGAGTTTTAAAAACTAAAGAAAGGAAAGGAAAGGGAAAGAAATCTAAAATATTTTCCTCTGTAAGCTCGCTCCCGAGATTTTTTAAAGAGGAAGTGTAAAGAAAGGAAAGGAAAATATTCTAAATTTTCCTTCCAACACAATCCTTCCAAAACCAAGAGGAATTAAAGAGGTGAACTGGTGATAGATCCTGCACAAATAGCTAAGCGATACTTGCGGTGGTACTTTATAATTGATTTTCTAGCTGTGATACCCCTACCGCAGGTCAGTGAGAATTTTAGTGTTCACAAACCTTACTTACAGTAAACTATGATACTTAAAGTATGCTTTGGGATAGTACAAGATGATATAGCATTAGCATGTGCACTAGGCATAGTATCAGCAACACATGCTTTTTGCACGAACAAACTCGCTTCATATATTAACGGAAACTTGAGCACTCTGGAGTCGTTTTATATTGTTAAAAAATCACAATTTCTCATTTTACTTCTACCATGAGAACTCTGGTAAACTTCATTCGTGGGTAATTGCCACTATTGCATTTCATATACTGAACTTGTTAGTTAAATTTCCTTGAATCATTCATCAATCAAACTGGTTCTCCTGATAATCTTATTGTGGAATGGATGGCTGCTTCTGTATTTTGGTATGGGGGACACTTTTAATTGGTTTATGTTTTTGTTTGGTTCTTTTTTTTTTTTTTTTTTTTGAGTTATCCAGGTTATGGGTGAAGGATGTTTCGGTAAAGGTTCTAATCATATGTGAAAGTTTTATGTGCTGATTAGTAGGAAATGTAGAATGTGTAGTTAACAGAAATATGGGAAATCATAGGTTTATGTGCTGATCTTTTATGAAAGAGCCAAACTCGTGTAGCTTGGCAACTGCAATCTCAATTGTGTGCTCGCATAACTCAAAAAAATCATTTTCTTTTTTCTAAGTTGGTTTATCTCATAATGAACAGGAAACATATGTGGAGCGTGCTGCGAGGATGCTATTGAGAAAGGAATTATGGAACTTGAAAGCACTGAAAAACCCCTTTTTCGAGGAGAACTTTGGAAGGCCATTTGTTATGAAAACAAGCGGCCAAGAGGTGATCAGATGCCCGGTTTTAGAGAGCATGGAGCTTGTTTGTTTGATGACTTGCCCTTAAGTATCCGGTCTTCTATGTCCTTTTCTTCCTCCAACAATCAGAATATGGACTATGATGCTGAGATGAGGCATAAAGATGAGATTATAGCAAGCTTGACTGAGACTCTTAACACCCAAGTAAACACCCAAGTTGAACAAATGCGGGAGGAAATGGAACAACAAATGCACCAAAAAATTGCAAGATATGATGAGGTCTATGCTCCAACAGCAGACTCAGCAACCTTCTAGCGGTAATAACTCTAACTCATCTGTTGGGCAATATCTAAATTTGAATGGAACTGGACGGAGGGGTGGCCGTGGTGGCAGTAGCACCTCCCAAAGTCGTAGGGGGCGGTAATGGTTGATGACTTTTATTTGATTCGGAGATATTTGGTATGTTTTGTTTTGAAACAGCTAAAAGTATTGTAATGTGTTATTTTGGATTGTTAAGTAGAAGCATTTGGTATGGTGGGAATGTTTATTGTTAATTGAATGGTTTTAGTATGGTGAGACTTTATGAATGTGCTGGTTTTGGATGGTGGGATTGTTATTGTTAATTGAATGTGCTGGTTTTAGTACGGTGACACTATGAATGTGCCTGTTTTGTTATAGGTGGCCTGCTTGTAATGAACAGTTTTTTTTTTAATTTCTGTTCAGTTTACCCACGGAAATTTCCGTGGGAAACAACTTCTCGGTCATCGTGGTTTCTGACGGAAACCCCCGTCACTAACTGAGTACTTACTGACAGACATTTCCGTCAGTAAGTACTAAGTTAGTGACGGAAATGTCCATCAGAACTTTCCGATGATATTCCGGTCGGCGATTGGGAAATGTTTCTGACGGAAATTTTCTCAATTTACCGACGGTTATTTTGGCCTTACTGACGGAATATCCGTGGATAATACTGACGGAACGTCCGTCGATATTAGCAACAATATTTTACTGAAAGACATCCCACGGACAATTTCCGTCTGTAACATAAGATTAGTGACGGAATTTGATTTTTTTGACGGAAATGTCCGTGGGTAAAACGCGTTTTTCTAGTAGTGATTGACTTTGAACAATGCTTTCAAACCAACCAGCCTTGTTAATACATTAGGAATTCTCTGTCATATTCAAAGAGAATAATAATAAGTTTCTATCATAGAAATAAAGAAGAACTATAAACTGGACATATATGTATTAGAGTTATATACCTGTCCAACACATGTTGCCTGCAACTTAGATGCTGTTTGTCCAATAACCTCAACACAATTTGTATCCCATAGAATAAACGAAGCAACACCCCAATTGTCAGCAACTCGGACAATCACCTTGTACCTTAAAATCCCAATAGGATCAGATTTGTCGCAGTTAACATAGTAGAACATGTTTCCACAAGGAGCCATTTTTTTCAAGCACCATTTGCAAGAGACATAGTACCAATTGAACATGGGTTCAATTCCCATAACCTGAGCAAACATCCAGAATTGGTCGATCTGCATTTTTATAGAAAAAAAATGTAAATAATATTCAGTTGGTAGTAGACAGTTCATAAGAAAAACAGTAAGAACCGAACCTCATTAACCCTGATTAAACGGTTAACTGTAAGGATTTTTGCCCTTGACATTAGAAGATCATCACTGATAGTTAAAGTTGGAGGAACCACAACATTGGTCACAGCAACTTCAAAGGTTCCTTCTTCGACCAACCTTCAAAATGTAAATACATATTATGAATGATGATAATTGCTGGGAATACAAATTTCTAATGTGAATTTATAACTTACCCACGATTGAAATCAACTATTTCAGGAACACTTTCATCGAAAATGACTTTGGAAACTTTGAAAGTATTAGACAATCCAACTTGACCACGAATCCTACGGACTCTGCACATTTGCATTATTACCACAATCGGTCCAGCATGATTCTCAACATGACTGAGCATTTCGACAGCATAATCACCCCATAAAGTGCAAGATACAACATTATCCCTATTATTTGATTAGATAAATAAAGCATGGAATCAGAAATAGAAAAGATGTAATTAACAAAGTGTAGTTGATACATACTGAAGGTTCTTCAAAGTGATGTCCAGCATTGACGTTTCCTTTCCTTTAACCTCATGTGTCTGTATAGCACCACGGCTTGACAACAAACCAATGACATCTGAAATTAAAAATGTTAAGCATATATATCACAACAATAACGACTATTAAATAAGGAAATTATAATTTACTATTCAAAGTTTACCTATCAACACATCCTCATCAATATTATCCCACAAGGACATATAATCATAAGATTTGAAGTCATAAACGAAACGGGGGAAATTGGCATCAAAGACTTCAACAACATTACTCTTTGGAGTGAAGATCATCCTAAATGCTCCATTAGTATTCTTGACCTTCATATTATTATTAGTCAAAACAAAGTTCTTGATAGCAAAGAGATGTCCCTCACGCAAAATGTTCTGGAAACGTGGAATTAGCACTTTCTTGATTGAACCATGAATCCTCGAGACCTGAAAGAATAATAATAATTAAAAAAAAAACTGAATAAGCACAAATTAGATGGAAACATGCTTTACCTATTTTGCTTGATAAACAACAGAGCACTTACAATGGAGTCATGAAACACACATTCAAGGCTGTAAACATTGTTTACATCATCACCACCATGGAGACTATAACAGCGCACCAATATGACCTTAATAGCTTGATTCATATTAGATGGATCAAGCTCACTCAGCAACTTAAACAAAGGAGCCATTTGAAGTGGCTGGTGATAGTTTGTATTTTCACTATTAAACCTTGAATAGAATTTTACTGAAGATGAAGATAAATAATGAAGCTTATTTATAGGCTTAGAATGGCGCTCAAAATATTGAAAACGATTTCAAAATTGAAACTCACCGCCAAGCAAAATAGGTAAAATAGGTAATGATGAACTACCCTCACTCTAGTTGCAGAAAATTTGGCTGAAGATATGGAGGGGTTAATGTATGCAGGCAGCCATATCTTCATCTATGGAAGCCATACCTTCATCTACGGAAGCCATACCCTCATCTACGGAAAAGTAAGCATCCAGGTAGGCAAGATACCATGTATACATATGACCTCATTTTTCAGGAAAATTTACCTCGTATGCCACCACGGTGAGAAGACGTAAATGCCCCTGCTGGTAGGGCATTATCTAGCGAAGTGCCCATCCTCACCACACTTCAAGCAGCCGTTACCCACGCCTCCACCATAGCCTCCACCGCCGGCATCGCCTTCACCGAAACAGAGATCAATAAGCCATTAGTCTTGATGGACGACTGGTGAAGAAACAAATGTTCGCCGCCGTCATCGGAATTGATGAATCCGTTGCCTTGATTTGATTCTGCCGCTTCTTCCGCCATTTGCAATAGCTCGTAAACCCTAACTTTGGATAAGAGAGAGAGAGAGATCGGGTGAATGGGTAAAGAGAACGGTACATCTCAGTTTTTAATTACACAAAACCCACTGCAAAATGCCTATTTTGCCCTTCGTTTGGAAAAAAAATAACGGGCACCAACCAGATACATATGCCATCAATTTTCATGGAAAATTTACATCCTATGCCACAAAGTGAAAAGACGAAAATGCCCTTAGAATAGGCAAAACCTGTTTGGGCGCCAAGTTTGGCACTTCTGTTATTATATATTTATAGATATAGATAGATATAGATATAGATGTGTAGATTTTTACCATTATTGATTAAACTTTTTTTTTTTTTTACAAATTATCTTATAAAAATGAATATGCATGCAAAGTTGACTACATCTACGTCCAAATTAAAGATAACTTTTTTACGTCTCGCTCCGACGTTCGATTTGATATGCGGTGCGTTCCGCGGTTCATCCGAAGTCAAAAGTTACGACGGTTTTCGCGCACGCGCTTAAGTTAATCCAAAAACTACAACGCCTTAGTGTCCGCATCAATTAGTAAATTTTCACTATATAATGCTCAAAATTAGATATTTTCAATAAATAAAAGAATTAAAAATTATCATATAAAAATTAATTTACATGCAAAGTTGACTACTTGCACTAAATTAAAGATAATGACATATTTGTCCTTCTTTGGTGGAGATTACACTTTTGCCCTCGATAGTGACACTTTTGGGAGGGAAAGTGACTTTCTTTCTTATATATATATATATATATATATATATATATATATATATATATATATATATATATATAATATAGATGTGTAGAGTTTCTACTATTTATTGATTAAATTTTAATTTTTAACACCAAATTTAAAAAATAAAAGTTATCATATAAAAATAAATTTACATGCAAAGTTGTCTACTTGTACCAAATTAAGATAATGACATATTATTCCTTGTTTGGTTGAGATTACACATTTGCTCTTGATAGCGATATTTTTTGGAGGGAAAGTGACTCTCTTGCTTTTTTATATAATATATATAATATATAGATATAGAATATAGATGTGTAGAGTTTCTACTATTTATTGATTAAACTTAATTTTTAACACCAAATTTAAAAAATAAAAGTTATCATATAAAAATAAATTTGAATGCAAAGTTGTCTACTTGTACCAAATTAAGATAATGACACATTTGTCCTTGTTTGGTGGAGATTACACATTTGCCCTTGATAGTGATATTTTTTTGAGGGAAAGTGACTTTCTTGCTTTTATATATATAGATAGATAGATAAGCAAAACGCGTAAAACGTATTTCGGTGGCATTTTTAAAAATATGTAAAACTTCTTTAAATAATGCGTGGTAGTATTTTTGTTAATAATCGAAACTTCTCAAACGGTTCCAATTACTTCCTAATACTAATTCCATAAAGAGATTTAATCTATGTTGACTTGTTGCTTAAACCAAGAAGAGTCATAACCAAACAATATTACTTTGGCCCAACAGTCCATTTGACCATCTCAGCCCACACCACGTTGCTTTCTTTGGCCAAAGAAATAGGCCTTCACCTAAAGACCTACTTAGGCGCAGATTCTATGGCTCTAGCTCGTGGATTTAGCTAGACGTGTCCAAAAACCAACCGGAACCGGCTAACCGGCGGTTTTCTAACCGGTCAAAACCGGCTAACCGGCCAACCGTTTCGGATGTGAACCGGCTAGGGGCGGTCCGGTTAAGGTTAAGGATTCTGATAACCGGTCAACCGGCGGTTATAACCGTCGGTTAAGTATCCGGTTGAACCGGCGGTTCTAACCGGTGATTGAACCGGCGGTTGAACCGGCTTTTTTCTAATAATGACAGTGTGGCCCCTCCCAACGGCTAGTTGACCAAAAAGGTCCAAAACGGCTAGTTTTGATTTATAGCCGTTAGTTTTCTGACAAAAAACGGCTACAATGCAGAAAATTAAAAAAAAAAAGGTTTTTTTTTTCAGTTTTTTGAAACTATAAATATCCCCTCCCTCCTCCCATTTTTTTCCCACAATTCTTTCTACCTTACTTCTCTCCATATTTCTCTCTCTAATCTTCAAAGACTCCAGTTAATTTTCAGATTTCAGTTTGTTTCCAGTCAGTTATTTAACAAATTCCAGTTAGTTTCCAAATTCCTGTTAGTTATTTAACGAATTCCAGTCAGTTTTTTAACGGTTGCAGTTAGTTTATCAGTTTTCAGTTAATTTTTTCAGATTTCCAGTCAGATTTAACGGTTGAAGTTAGTTTATCAGTTTTTAGTTAATTATTTTCAGATTTCCAGTCAGTTTTTTAACGGTTGCAGTCAGTTTATCAGTTTTCAGTTTTTTTTTTTTTTTCAGATTTCCAGTCAGTTTTTTAAGGTTCCAGTTAGTTTTTCAGTTTTGAGGTAATTTTTTCCTGTTCTCCAGTCAGTTTTTAACGGTTCCAGTCAATTTTTTAATGGTTCCAGTCAGTTTTTTGGTTTCCAGTCAGTTTTTTGACATTTTCCAGTTAAATTTCCACATTTCAGTTAGTTTTCCAGATTTCAGTTAAAAAAATGTCTTCATCTCGAAATGTTGGCAAGTCTCATGTTGATTCTACCTCCCAAAACCAAGATTTTGATGATTTTTTTGAGGAACCCTTTGTTGAAAATCAAAATGAGCAACATGATGAAAAAATGTTCTTGAAAGTCAAAGTGGTAGAGGCGGCCGAGCCCGAGCCCGATCTCGTTGGGAGGGAAGAGGTGGTCGGAGTCGCGGACAAGCACAACAACGTCAACCACGAGAATCTAGATCCGACATTTTTGCGATCCATTTCCAAAAAATACAAATTGACCCCGAAAACGATATCCATTTCAAAGCGCAATGCAACTATTGTCTAAAATGGTACGGCTTTAAAAAAGGTGGAGGGTATGGGTCAATGAACGCACACTTGTCATCAAAACATCCCGACAAACTTGGGATTGAGGGCGATCAATCTTAATTACAATTCAATCCAATTGCTCAAGGCCAAGGTACGTCTTCGATATTATTTAAATTTAATAATATCTTTTATAGGAAAGAGTTGGCCAAATTTGTGTGTGTTAAAGGGCTTCCTTTTAATTTTGCGGATGATGATTTTTTTCAAAATTTTATTAGACTTTCTTTAAATCCATCCGGTCATAAAGTGCCACGGTCGACTCTAGTACACGATATTAAAATGGTGGTGTCGGAATATAAATTAAAATTAATTGAGGATTTAGCAAAATTAAATCATAGAGTTTCAATTTGTGCCGATGGTTGGAGTGATCATTGGCTTAGACATAGTTATTTGGGTGTTACATGCCATTGGATAGATAATTCATGGACTATCCAAAAAAGATTAATTGCATATGATAGTTTTGAACCACCCCATTCCGCGGAAAATATTTGTAGAAAGTTGCATGGCGTTTTGGCAAAGTATGGTCTTATTCAAAAAATATTCACTATTTCATTCGACAACGCTAGTGCTAATACCGCTAGTATACCGGAGTTGAAGTTTATTTGTCAACCGTCACTTGGGGGTAAGTTTTTTCATATAAGATGTTTATGTCATATAATTAATTTATGTGTTAAAGACGGTTTGGATGCGTTGGAGACATATGTTAAACCCATTAGAGATGCTCTCTTTTTTATTACAAAAAAAATAGAGTTACAAGAAAATGGATCAATTTTTTGAAAAGTAAGGGTTTAAATGAAAAATATTTTTCTATGGATGTTCCGACTAGGTGGAATTCCACCTATACAAAGTGAGTGTTTAGAAACAAAATGGATGAGAATGGAACCATCACAAGAAACAAAGCAAGGTTGGTTGAACAAGGCTATAGGCAAGAAGAAGGAATCGACTACGATGAAACTTTTGCGCCCGTTGCATGACTTGAAGCTATAAGGATATTCCCATCTTACGCTGCTCACAAGAACTTCAAATTATATCAAATGGATGTGAAGAGTGCGTTTCTAAATGGTGAACTCCAAGAACAAGTCTATGTAGCTCAACAACCTGGGTTTGAAGATTCTCAATTTCCAAATCATGTCTACAAACTCCAAAAAGCTTTGTATGGACTAAAGCAAGCACCAAGAGCATGGTATGATACACTATCCAAGTTTCTCATTGAGAAAGCCGTCACTCGCGGTAAAATCGATATTACTCTTTTCATTGCCAAACATAATGATCATAAATTACTTGTTCAAATTTATGTCGATGATATTATTTTTTGTTCTACTAATGAATTGTTCTTCAAGCGCTTTGAGAAACTAATGAAGAGCAAGTTTGAGATGAGCATGATGGGAGAACTCACATTCTTCCTCGGGCTTCAAATCAAACAAATGGATGAAGGCATATTTATCAACCAAGCAAAGTATACAAGGGATCTAATCAAGAAATTTGGACTCGATAATGCTAAACCATATGATACTCCAATGGCTACCGGCAACAAACTCGACAAAGACTTGAAAGGTAAAAAGGTTGATCAAACTCTCTATCGAGGTATGATTGGTTCACTTCTTTATCTTACCGCTAGTAGGCCAGATATTATATTTAGTGTTTGTGTCTGTGCGCGTTATCAATCCGACCCTAGAGAATCGCACTTAATTGCTGTGAAACGTATTATACGATATCTCTCCGGCACTATTAACCTTGGATTTTGGTACACCAAAGATTCGAATTTTAAACTTGTAGGTTATTCAGATACGGATTATGCAGCGTGCACAATTGATAGGAAAAGCACAAGCGGCACTTGTCATTTCCTCGGATATCGACTTGTGTCATGGGCTAGTAAGAAACAAGCTGCAGTTTCTGTCTCAACTACTGAAGCAGAATATATTGCTGCTGGAAGCTGTTGCTGTCAGATTCTGTGGATGAAGCAGCAATTGGTGGACTATGACATCAAAAAAGAAAATTGTCCCATCTACTGCGACAATACCTCAACCATTGCAGTTTCTGAAAATCCTGTCATGTACTCCAAGACCAAGCACATTGACATCAAGTATCACTTCCTCAAAGACCACGTGGAGAAAAGAAATATTCATTTGGAACACGTGGGAATCGACTAACAAATCGCCGATATTCTTACAAAAGCACTAGATGCTAAAAGGTTCATATTTTTTAGAGGTGAAATGGGCATGCTTGAACTCAGTTAAATTTTGTCCATAAAATTTGTCAAAAGTAATGCTTTTGAATTCTTGAAAATTATTTAAGTTAGATCTGCCTCATGCGCTGCGCATTTCATGCGCACATGATGATGCACATAAGGCAATATATTTCTGAGATTTCTAAGAATCTCTGCGCATTATAGAGCTGCGCATTAACTTCATGCGCATACCACGTGGACCTCAGGTAAGTTTTCTTTTCAATAGTTACACCCAGGTCCTTGACTTGCTGAGTCAGTACATAATTTGCAAGTGTACTTGTGTAATTATGTATTTTCCGTCATCATTTCTTTTTGAATTTTTTAGGAAATTACTATTTTACCCCTCTGTGCACATCCCACCTCATTTAATGCAAAAGCATTGAGTGAAGCGACATTAATGCTCGTTGTGTGCTATTTATGACGGTATAGAAAAAGATTCTTTTTGTCCATTAATGCCTGACACACGCGCGCGGCTAGGGTTTTTCATGCGCGTTCCTCATTGGTTCACGTCATCTGCGCGTGCGCCTCACTCGCCTGACTTTCACCAACTTGTGTCAGCGCGCCATGACGTCACACCTCCCTTTTTGATGATAACCCCTATCCGCCGTCTATGCTCTTATCACACTCTCTCTCTCTCTCTCTCTCTCTTTCAAAACACTCAACCGCCTCTTTTTTTTTCCCTCTACTCTCTGACTTCTCTTTCTCTCTGCACTGACGCAGCACGGAAGCGGTAGAATTCGTGACTAGCGCACTACACACAAGAGCCTTCAAGCGAAGCACCCTCAAACACAATAATCTTGGAATCCACCAAGAAAGAGAAATAAATCTCCAAGAACAAAAGTTCAATTTTATTGAATAATAATGTAATTTTCGAAATACAACTTTAGGCCTATTTTATAGTGCCCTAAAACTTGAAAAACAATCCTAAACCTTCTAAAATTAATCCTAACCTATATGGTAACATAATAGGACTCAAAAATAGCAAAAACACTCATAATCCTCTAAAACCCTCTTTAAATGACCTAGTAAAAATAATGACGAAAATACTAATTAAACTGCTCAAAAACTAAAAATACGTAAACTGGACAAATCTGCCGCTACACCGAGCGGGCGCTCGATCATGGCAGAAAGTTGGTCAGGCGAATTTCAATCCCAGGTGGGCGCTTGGTGAGCAGCGGGCGCGCGCCTGGTGGCCTGGAAAGAAAATCTCGTAGCCTTCTCTCCTACATCAGTCACCCCCACTTCAAAAGAACTCGTCCCCGAGTTCATCTCCGAAGCTTGGAAATTGCCGTCCCACTTGAACAAATACTTTGAGTAGATCCGCTCCTTAAGCACAATTTGAAACAAAACGAATTTATCAAAAATAATCAAACCTTCATTCTTTGTGTCTCGAATTGTTGCCTTTGGAATTGAATTTTCAATCATGGACATAACATAATCACCACTCGTCTTTCCATTAAAACCTTCGTTGACTAAATACTCATCTCTTCCATTGAATATTTGAAGATCCTGATCCACGGATTTGACTGCAACTAAACCTCCTCCGTTTGAATCTGAATCTTTTCCTTCAATCGGCTCAACGCAGTGGAGATTTTCCTCGCACCGTTACTCTTCAGCACAAATTTTGTTATTCTGCAATAATACCTCGAACTGAACCCGACGTTCTTCTTCAGCACGTCCATAGACTGCAGATCTACGCTATTCGAGTTTCTGAATTTTGGCAGTATAGTGATCGGCTTTGTCAGCAAAAAATTTGGCTTCCATCCTATGTCGCTGCCTAAGAACTCGTTCTCTTGCTGCTCGATTCAGATCTCTGATTGATTTATATTTCTGCACACGTCGATCATGCTTGTCCGCTTCGTCGAGTTCTTCGTCCTCTAACGCTAGGAAATACTGTTCCTGTTGTCGAGCACGATCCAATCGACGATCGATTTCATAAATAACCTCGTCATCAGATCTGGAACTGGAACCCCCATCATCTCGAATCTCTGCCCTTTGCGGACGTCGATTTGGATCAACCCTGTCTCTCTCACCATGACAGTTTTGATTTTGTTGAGCGGCAACCAACGCTGCAATCTGCGTTGCCAAGGAATTGATAGAGGTGGTTACACCAACGATACCAGCCTTTATTGCCTGATCCCCCATTATACTTCAGTATGATGCAAAAGACAGGATATGGCCTGCTCTGATGCCAACTGACGCAACACGGAAGCGGTAGAATTCGTGAGTAGCGCACTACACAAGAGCCTTCAAGCGAAGCACCCTCAAACACGTTAATCTTGGAATCCACCAAGAAAGAGAAATAAATCTCCAAGAACAAAAGTTCAATTTTATTGAATAATAATGTAATTTTCGAAATACAACTTTAGGCCTATTTTATAGTGCCCTAAAACTTGAAAAACAATACTAAACCTTCTAAAATTAATCCTAACCTATATGGTAACATAATAGGACTCAAAAATAGCAAAAACACTCCTAATCCTACTCTAAAACCCTCTTTAAATGACCTAGTAAAAATAATGACGAAAATACTAATTAAACTGCCCAAAAACTAAAAACACGTAAACTGGACAAATCTGCCGCTACACCGAGCGGGCGCTTGCCTTGGCCCGAGCGGGCGCTCGATCATGGCAGAAAGTTGGTCGGGCGAATTTCAATCCTAGGCGGGCGCTTGGTGAGCAGCGGGCGCGCGCTTGGTGAGCAGCGGGCGCGCGCCTGGTGGCCTGGAAAGAAAATCTCGTAGCCTTCTCTCCTACATCATGCACTCATCACCATTTCTCTCCATTTTCGAGTATAATTTCTCTATATATCTGATATGGCTCCTAAGAAAACCTCCTCAACTTCAAAGAAACCAGAGGATCCCCAAATAGTAAGAATTTTAACTCATTCTTTTCAGTTTCCGCCATTGTTGAAGGTCATAGGTCTGAATATTCCCCTTTTTGATTTCTCTATGATCTGTTGCTCGTTTTTCGAATTATTTGAGGCTGTGTACTCGATTTTCTAGTGCATTTTCATATATGTAATTTGTTTTACGATCAATGATCGTTTGATTAGTTTTCTGTCAATTTTTCGAGTTTATGTCTTTTCGTATTCTCTTCGGTTTTTCTCAGATCTTGGATGTATGTTCTTGTTATTGTTATTGTGGTTTACTTGTTTGTGTGTGATTTTTCATTACGAACATTTTGATATGCTTTTTATGCATTTTGGAGCACTTTGACATTTTTATGTTCTTCGTGTATTCAACACATGTTCTTCATGTTCTTGTGAATAGTCTCTTAATGTGACTTAACATGATTTTGGTTTATGTTTATGCTTTTCGCGCCAATTTTAGGCGTGTAGTTTAAAATTTATGTTTTTGGTCATTTTTACCCTTTATGTTTTTTTTTTTATTCTAAGTATGGAGTCTAGTTCATGCGCTGTGCATATCGCTCATGCTCATGCGCTTCTCTTCATGCGCATATCCAAAACTAATTCTTAAACTTTGTTTTGCGCAGAATCTCAACTATTTTATCCCTGGATGGGAACTTGATGTGGAAGATCTAAAAGAGGATGCGCTAGGACGTATATGATAGAAATTATGGACACCTCTGGAATCTTGCCCCTCTTCACCAAAGGTCAAGACTTCATTCTTCCCTCATACATCGACGAGTTCTTCAGTAACGCAGAAGATGTTGATCGCGTGTACGACGACATCACCGTTCCCTGCCTCAAAAGTTCTATACGCAGGGTTTCAGTGACTATCAATTATGCGCACATCAGGCAAACGATGGGACTACCTGCGTGCAACAGGACAAAGTTATCACAGGATGCGCAAGATAAGGTTGCGAAGAAATTGATCAAGATCCCTACGTTGGTTGGTCAATACAACAACCACGATAGGAAGGAGTTTGGTGAGTTGATGTACCACCTCTGCACCCTCATAGGAGATACCATCAATTGCAAAAATGGTAATAAGTCAACATTTATCAGCAATCAGTGGATGTGCTGCGCTGCTATCTATAACAAGAAGCAGTTGAGTTGGGCTGAAATTATATATGATGAGTTAGTGCATTGGGTGCGCGTGTACAAAAAGAAGGCCGCAGATCAGAAGAGACCACCCAAGTACAAGACCCATTGCAGAATACTCACTGCCATCTTCATGCGCTTTCCCAAAGTGCGCAAGTTGGTGGATGAAGACCCCTCATTGTTGATGTCACTGGATCACGCACGTACTCACGAGTTTTCCTTTACAATTTTCACCGTGAAGTGAACAACTTCGATTATTGCATGTACTGGGCTGCAGATCCAGTTGAGTTGTTTGTGGACATTCATCCTGATGATCAAGGATCACCTCCTACTTCTGATAGTGAGCTCAAGGAAGCCTCTGCATTTGAGTCAGATTCTGATGATGAATCTATTTATGAGCCTACGCTGCACAAGGTAGGGGACAAAGAAAAGGGTAAGGGTATTGCTGCTGATGAGCCGCGCAAGAAGCAGAAGGCCAGCAAATCTACTGCCGCGCCTAAAATTTCCATCAAAGAGCCCTCTGCGCCTGCTAAAAAACGCAAGGCCACTTCTGATCCCGAACCTCCTATTCAATCTAATAAGGCCAAAGTCCCTGCGCCTGAACTCAAAAAGAAGGCTAAGGTTGTTTCGCCCGAGAAGGAGAAGAAAGAGAAAAAGAAAGAAAAGAAAGAAAAGAGTACAAAAAAGAAGAAGGCAAAGGAAGCAAGGACTCTATTGGATGAGTCTGATGAAGACGTCCAAGTAGAAGATGATCCTGTGCCCCCTCCTCCTGCGCCTAAGTCCAAGCGCGCATCTACTCCTCCTCCTGCGCCTCAAGAGGAAGATATATTTGAAGGTGCTGCAAATGATCCTCTCATCAGCCCTTCCAAATCAACTGGAACCTCTAAGGCTGCACAATCTCAGGGGGAGACGCAGAAGGAACCTACCAAGGAGAAAATCAAAGATACTTTTAGTGAGGATGAGATCCCACTTTCTGCTAAGAAGTCAACTCCCAAGCGCAGGGTAAAGCAGGTAGCAACGAAGTAGCGTGCCATAAAGCACCCTATGAAAGACTTATCTGACGTTGATTCTGATCGACCAAGGCATTCCCCTCCGCGCACTGAAAAATCTGCGCGTGATATTGCCAGGGAAGCCAGGTTAGCTGCGGTTACACAAAGGAATGTTGCGCAGCAAGCCCCACCAGTCTTCATTAATGGTGAAGGCTTTGTTCATAATGCGCCTGACCCTACTGTGGACCCTGATGCGCCAATTATCGAAGATGCAGCTGATTCAAGTTCAGAAGACATGGCTGTGCATCAATCTCCTATTCTTGCGCACAGTACTCCTCCTGCTACAAATCCAGCTGCTGCTGCTATTCCTGCGCATACTACTGGGGCATCTCAAACTTCCCCTCAAGTTATTCCCATTGTTCATCCAGTAACTGCTCCCTCAGATCCTACCAATCCTACAATTGACTTGCGCCAAATCATGGCCATGCTCCAGACAATCCAGGCTAATCAGTTTACCGCGCAAACCCAACACTTTCAAGTGGTCACTGTGCAAACTAAGATTTAAGAGCAATTGGATGCGCAGTCTGCTAGGATAGATGAGCAAGCCATTGTGCCATTAAGGGGGAGAGTTCAACAACAAAGGCTACCAGTTCTGAAGCTGCGCCTCCATATACTCAAATTTTTTATGAACTACGCTAAGATCTTGAGCATGACTTCAGTGTTCTATCTACTGCTCTTTCAAAGATCCCCTCTGCAAATGGATTGAACGAATCTCTGTGCACCTTGGGTGGCGCTATGAATGATGTGATTCAAGTTGAAACCGCCAAGATTCTGAATGCACTTGAGAACTTCGCGCCAGGTGATTCCAGCTCTTCCTCCTCCCTTGAAGCGCTCAGAACTCATGTTTCCAACTGCTTAGTCCAGTTTGGTGATACATTCAATGGGAAGATGAACCAAGCCATGTTGGATATGCAAGCCAGTCAAAACATGGTTCAGGTAGAGCTCACCAAAAGTTTGGTTGATGCGCAGAAGGAAATTCAAGATCTGATTGAGTCTTCTCAGCAATCTATTGCAAATCTGCTTGGTGCGCTTGAAAATGGATTTAACAGAGTATCTGAAGAACTTCAGAAGGACAACCAGCTGATGCGCAGTGGAATGAAGACCTACATTCAACAGGCTGTGGAATACACTGCAAAGTTTCAGGAGTTGAAAATAGAACTCATAAACAAATTCACTAGCCTGCAGAACGAGATCAGAGAAGTTATCTCTAGAATTAACATAGACTAGATTAGATTTGTAATCTTGTCTTCTTGCGCATATTTTGTAAGTTTTTGATGCGCTTTTGATTTTTGCTTTTGATTTTTCTTCCATGTAAAACTTGTATCTGTAACTCAAATCTTTCAAGTTTTAATGAGAAGAATGCATCATTGTGTTTTTCACAAAACTTTGTTCAATTCAAACTTTTCGTTTGTGGAACAATGAATGCTTTATTAAACTCTACATCATGCGCATATTCATAACTACTCATATTTCATTGCATGATGTTTAAACATTCAGTTTAAACGCATACTCAAAACTTAAACTCATAATATTTTGTATGCGCTGGATGATATTTGTGTCTTTCCCATAATGTAAGTTATTCTTTTGGATAGACTAGAAATCTATAACACTGGCTAGTGTGTGCATTGACTTGAGACATGATTTACCATTTTCATTTCTATAGACATGTCATTATCAAAGTACAATGAATTTCTTTTGTTGTAGTAGGTAATGGCATCAATCATTTAGGGGGAGATTGTTGGGTATACTTATTATTTAACCCTCATACTTATGTTAGAATTGATTGACACCATCACCTAAGTTTATTTTAAGGACTTTAGGACCCTATGTAAGAAGTTTTATAACTTCAATTTTGAGCTAAGTCATCTTTATAGACTAGGCTTAGTTTTTAGGGCTGAAGCTTTGGATTTGACGTTACATATGCAAATGGCTAAAAGTGATGCGCATGTCCTTCATGCGCAGCACCCTCTGCGCACATCTATGCGCATGGATTTCATGCGCAGCGTAAATTTGCCTTGGTCAATTCTCTTGTTTCTGACCTCACCTTTTATTAGCTTGGAAAGCGTCTTGACAAGCTACACTTTTTGGAATGAGTCAAAGTGCTGATGTGGACAAACGACAAAACGTGCACACTCAGCATACACGTAGATGGAGACGCGCCTCATATTTGAAATTCAAATTAAAGACAACTGTCACCCTTCTAGAAGATTTTTGAAATCTGTCAACTTGCTCTGTCTCCAATAGCTATAAAGGACAGCTGCGCACCAATCACATTGCGACAGCACATTGTCCTTACTCTGCTCCCCAACGGCTAGTTCTTGGAGCTCAGCTATAAATAGCATGCTCATCCTCATTTTCCAAGCTGCTTGAGTTTTTACTTCCAAAGAGAAACTTTGAAGATTTGAAGATTGCTTGCACATTTCCAGAATTCTCAAGATCAACCTTCATACCTTCATACTCATCCAAGCCCAGATCCTAAACAGCCTTTGTAACACCAGAATTTCTTGTGCTCTCCATCTTACAGATTTATAGAACCCAGAATTCTGACACACACACACCTCTTGAAGTTCCGATCTCATCGATCATACTTCTAGAGAAACACCGGTTATTGCCTAGGATTTTGTTCTTTCATAGATTATAGATCTTTGAGTTAGTTTGTTCTACATCGTTGTAACTTGTAACTCTCTCATATAATAAGATATCCATTAGAAATCCAAGACTAACCATCTTGGTAGAGGACGTAGATCTTTTCCCGATTGAACCTCTCTAAATAGCTTGTCCACTTATTGCGCTTTACTTTCTACATTTAATCTTTTCTGATATATTGCTTTGTTTGATCCTTGTAGATTATATTGCGCAGATTGAATTGTGTTTGTGTGCTTATTGCCTTAGTTCCATTTTGCGCCACTCTTTAAACTAAATATTAGTGCGTGCGTATTTACACTTCTGCGCATATACCTGCGCATAAGTGATTTCTTTAAATTTTCTGCTGTGCATTTCACACTCTTGCTGCGCGCTATACTTAGCCAAATTAAGAGTCGTGCGCATTTGCCATTGATTTGCAAAAGGGTTTTAAAAGAATTTTAAAACGCTATTCACCCCCCTCTAGCATTTTTCATACCCTTGTTTCCCCTTTGGGACCAACAAAAGCATTATGGTGGATTAATTAAGTGAGGATGAAGCCCAAGCAATGTGAAGGAGGAAGGAAGAGGAGGCCCAAGCTCTGGCATCTCCAGGCGGCCCAACAATTCCCAAGCCCACACAAGGAGGCCCAATTCGCCAAGGAAGAAGCAAAGCATACTGTGCACGTATGCGGTACGCGTGAGCACGAGTGAGGAAAAAACGCACGACTCGTGTGCGCTATCACGAGTCCTGAAGCGGGGGTTCCAGGTGCGTTTTCGGCGGAATTGGCGCGTGGCAGGAGGGCGTGAGCGCGTGGCGGCTGGCAGGGAGAGTTTGGCGCGCGTGATGGCGCGTGAGTTCGTGAAGACCGGCAGTTTTTGGCTGTTTTTCATTATTTTCCCCTTTTTTTCTTTTATTATTTCTCATTCCTTATTAGTTTAGGACTTTCCTAGGTATTTAAACTAGGTTTCTTTCTTGTTTTTCATTCTACAACTAGACTTCTACATAATTTTAGATCTAGGTTTTATTTTCTTTGTTCATGGAGTTTTCAAAGCTATGGATGAGGAACTAAAATCCAAGATTTGGGTTTGAATCTTGAACCCCTTTTTACCAATTTGAGGTATTTTTCTTTTCAATCTTTTTGTCCTGTTCATAATTTTACTTGGGTTAAATCTAGTTTTATTTCTAGGGTTTTTAGACTTGATCAATCTAATTGCTTTGGTTAATTTATCTCTGCTAGAATTTTCTATGATTGTGCCAATGTAGGGAATTCACAAGTAGCATCTTTACGATTTATGCATGTGCCATGGTAAATTGTGAAGTGGGTAAAATTAGATGATTATCTGTGTGAAATAATCATAGAAAGCATTCTTGATCTTAGTTTCTTAAATCTTGAATCGATTAATATTGCGATCTAGACTGTGCCAGTTAGATTAATTTATTGATTAGGGTTTCTAGTGAGTGTGTCACTGCTAGTAACTATTCTGAAAGAAGAAACAGGGATTGAAATAGATCTCATGATCAAATGAATAGGGTAAAAAGAGAAAAGAGATATCAATGATAATTGAATAATTAGGTGGGGACGGAATCAAATCTGAAGTATTTCTAATTATTGTTTTAGCTCAATCTAATTAGTTTAATTTCTTGTTTTAGGAATTAATAATTAAACTTTTACCCCAATTTTGTCAAGTGACAATTGCGTAAATAAATAACCGTTCTTCGTGGATCGATCCTGGACTTAGCCCTAGCTACATAGGTTTAATTTGTAGGGGTGCGATTTAGCCTATGAATTAAAAACCCTAGAAAAGAGGAGTAGACAAGGGTGCTTGTACGGAGAAATTAAAGGAAGACCGAGATTCGTCAAGGGTTTCATGGGTCATGAATCTGGAGGGGTAGACGAGGGAAGGAGGAAGTGGAATTAAATGATGTTGACGATGGAGGAGTGGTAGTGGAATGCGGTGGTGGGTTGGTCACAAAGAAGTGGGATGGGGCAAGAAGATTAACTGTGAAAGGGGTAAACAATCTCATGTTTTTTTTTACCTTATATATTGGGGTATTAACAAAATAGATTTTTTTTAGTTTAATGCAATGTAGTGTCCGATTTATATCAATTAATGCAACGTAGTAGCGACTTCTTACATTGTGAAACGTACTTGAAGTAGTTGTATCAAATAATGCAAAGTTCGAACAATTTGACAAACGTACTTGAAGTAAGTTGTATCAATTAATGCAACATAGTCGAGGCTAAAAAGTTATTACATTGCATTATTTGATACACAATAAGCAAGTACGTTGTCTATTTTCAAAAGTAAGCACTACGTTGCATTAATTGACTTTTAACACCCGGTACGTTGCATATTTCAGTGATTTTCCCTAAAATCTTTTATTTGTGTTCAAGTCCATGCAAAATGACTAAATTACCCTTTTAAAGGTCATGTGCATGGCACATGGATTTGATTTCATCAAAAAATTAACGATTTGTTAGTTTTTACACCTAATTGCAACAAAATGACAAACTTAGGAATTAGATTGGCACAAATCAAAACATAGCTAGGGTATTGCAATTGTGTGTAAAACTCAGGTTATCAAATTGCAATTTGCCCATAATTTTGGACCATTGACTTGGGAAAATCTTGACTGTAAATCACCCCAAAATTTCTTGGGCATTTGGAAGGTATACTACAGTAGTAGCAATATCTTTTGTACATGCATCGAGTAACCATGAAAACGACCATGTTGTTGCACTCTCACAATGGAAGATATTTTGAATTGGACAGAGGATTGACATGATGGCCAGTAACTATGCCTAAATTATTTTTGGCTATGAGGGGGATAGTAATGGATCTTTGCCATTAGTGAAACTTGAAATCAGTGAGAAGTTTAGTGACAAGCATCATACCAGGGCGGTCATTTGGATGTAAGTAAAGAGGATGAGAAGGATTCAACTAGATAGATGTGTCTGTAAGGTCATAGATGTCATCATTTTCTGGATCACTGGTATAGGTTTGATTGTCATCATTTTCAGAAGAGGCCGTTGGAGAAAAGGAGTTGTACAAAAAACTTATAATTGTGAAGATGATTTGAGTAGGGGAAGCAAATGGATACCAAAGTCGGATTTACCGCTCTGATACCATGATAATTTCAAAGGTATTGAGAGACATGAGTTCTGTATCTATATGATATTGTGTGAAAAACACTACATCAGACATAAAAGTTATAGAAATATCTATACAAGAAAGAAAGAAAATTGGAAAAGCTGTCTGATCTAATCTAATGTTAACTGCTAGTCTAACTACTACTAACTGGTTTTGAATTACAGATATTATATTAATATACAGGATACTAAGTCTTCAATGCTGGAGTATGATCATTTGTACGACCAGACTCATAATTTGCTGCTTTTCTTTAGGGCACATTCTTGTTGTCTGCTTCTTTAGGCTCTTTAACAAGACACTTTATGGGTCGAGCGGCTAGATCTTCATTCATTTCTTGATTGAAACACACATACTTGGTAAAATATAAGTAAAGAACAAGACCTCCACCAGACGGTAGCCACCTGGCTGCTACATGTGCTACCCACGACCTAGCGAGCCAAAGAGTAGAAGGATCTGCCACAACCACGATATTACTTACAATTAGACTTCACATCATAAATGAATCAAGAAGCAGCATAAAGATATCATAACATGGAATTATGTCTCTACTTATAAAAGTAAAGGCTCTATTTCTTTCTTCTAGGCTTATGCATCTCCTAAACCATACGTATTTACATCACCATATTCCATGCCTAAAAAGAATCAACATCAGAAATATTCAGTCATATACTCTACGGCATTTCATAAACACTCCCTTGGCTTCTTCTTTTTCTTTGTTCCTCTCTTTACATGGATCTAACGCAAAAGAATTTTAATGAATAAAACATACTTTCACATGATTATGGGAAATGATGTGCTTTAATCAATATAATGTCACGTCACTAAAGACCAATATAGACAACGTCATTTTTTAAACTGTAGATATTATATTTTATTGAATGCAAGAATTTTTTTAAACATTTATAGGTTCAGGGATTTATCCTGCAAAGTTGGGGGTTATTAAAACATACATGTGGTATTGCTTGAAGTTCATCCAAAAAGAACACTCAGAACATGTAAGCAACTTAAGGAAAAACTTGGAAGTGGAGTGGATTGGTACATCAAAATAATTATTTTTTGATAGTACACACGTATAAGCTCTTGCAGTCAATAAAGGTAAATTTCAAAATTTCATAGAACCAGGAGCTACAGTCCACTCAATTAATTATAAAAGGAAAATTGTGAGAACAGGAACGTTGAGTATAACTTTTTAAGACTGCAAGTCTTCCATCTTCATACAAGGTATAAAGATGAATTTAAGTGTTTACTATTGCTACTACCAAGGCAGCTTAAGGGCAATCTTTGCTTATTGTTTAACATAAATAATGAGGGAGAGAGAGAGAGAGGGACTAATAACTACTCCTTCCGTCCCAGCTCACTTGAGACCTTTTGACCAAAACTGGTCAACTTAAGGTCGGTTTGACCAACACTTTATAGAAATATTTATGATCCGAACAAAAATTAAAAAATGTAAAATGACCACCATTAAAAATCCTCTCAATAACAATTTTTAAAATGTTTTTTGGAACATAAATATTTCTATAAAGTGTTGGTCAAACCGACCTTAAGTTGACCAGTTTTGGTCAAAAGGGTCTCAAGTGAGCTGGGACAGAGGGAGTATATAATAAAGAAGTATGAATAAAATGTTAATGAATGAACACTCACTTAAAGGCAAGGCCAAGCGAGTCCTCCCCCTTATCAAAGACACGCTTGAAAGAGTCTTTAAATACCGAATGACCTAAGCTCTCTGCAAGAGCAACAAGGCCACCTGTTTTTTCAATAGCAACCTTCATCTCTGCAACTCCAACCTATAAATACAAACTGCATTATAGTAAAAAAAAAAAGCAGGAACATGTTCCACATATCAACAGTTTCACTTGCCCTCACGACTTTACGACACAGTGAAATATAGCTTTCTCTATAAGAAGCTACTGATATGCAGCGTCCGTGTTTCTTTTCTGGATAAGTCTTTGCTAGTCTGTTGTATGCTTCTCTTACAGCTATTTAGTACCTTTACCACATAACTTCCACCTATATGTTCTTCAAGTATGTATTGGTTGGAGTTAAGGATCTTCAAGCATGATTAGCATCATATGCATCTAGGTCTGATTGCAGCACCAGATGTTTATCTAAGTGTCAAAAAGTTGTAACTATTAAAACTAGATATGCCCTTTATATGAATAACAGAGGAGCACGGGAGGAATAAAAGGTAAATGAAGTGTAATTACTTATTTTTTTAAAAAAAAACATTTTCCCAAAATTAACAATGGGGCTATACATAAGAACTTGTACAAAAAGGGGAAAGATAAAGTTGGTGCTCAATCATGATTTTCAAGGACAGGAAACGGTTGTCAAGAATTCAGTATTAAACTGAGTTCCTATGCTCAAAGGTTCAACATAGAGGCATCAAAAGTATACCATAGAGTGACAGCTTCCTGTTTCCTAATATATATCCATGAATTAATGGAGCCATAAGCTTAATTTCAAAATTCAATGTAATAACAGAATCTAAAAGATGATTATCAAAAGATTGGCAGTATTTTTGGAATCAATACTTTGAAAACCTCAAAGATTGGCGCAATAGAACAAGCTTAGCATGTGGAAGTATTCAATGTAATAACAGAATCGAAAAGAATGGAAGATTTATGGTTCTTATTCCTAATCGTAGATATCCATGTTTTATTTACCACCTAACCCAGAAATTTAGACTTCACATCATAAATGAATCAAGAAGCAGCATAAAGATATCATAACATGGAATTATGTCTCTACTTAGAAAAGCAAAGGCTCTATGCATATTTATCTCCTTAATCCAACCTATTTACATCACCATATTCCATGTTCTAAGTTTGCAAGACCCCTAATTATGTGCCTGTTTTGTCTTCACCATTCACTTGACCATCTAGAAGTCACATACATTTACCCGAAAACTTACTGATGTTCACAGTGAAATGATTTACATGTCACCCCCTACCTCTTTCTTACAGTAATATTGCCACTTACGAACTTAGAAAGTGACTAAAGGCTGGATTTCATATCCATTTTTTTCCAAAATCTTTACTCAATTGGCAAAACTTATTTCCCAATCTCGTCCATTTTCTAAAACTAACAGTCCCCTCATTAAATACCTGGCAGTTCATGTCCTGTGACTCACTAATTAACCAACAATAAAAATGGGTCGATAATAAATAGGGTAATTCACGAAAGGTATTCTAAATACAAACTAATAAATTATCATTTTAATCTGTATGAAAAAAACTAAACAAGACACTCTTTTTGGGAAGGATGAGATATGCATATGTTAGTCCACCCAGAATGTAAATCCTTTTAAATGTCAAAAGCAGTCAGTTTAGAATATCCGTTGTTGTCATAATAGTTTTGTTACCTGAACTTCAAATAGATGTGTTCAATTTGCACTAATAAACTGCCGGGCACCCCAGTTCTTGTTCCACAGTTCTTGACTGCCTTGAGAGCCATAGTTTTCTTGATCCACATTACTAACTACTCTAGGAGCGTCTTTACTGAATTAGGTTACTCCGTCTCTCCAAAATAACTCTGATTGTTGTACTTTTAATTTCAGAGCAAACAGAACATCATTTGTTGTACTTTTAATTTCAGACCCAAAAACACGAGTCTTATTGTTTCAACTACATGAGGACCAGCAGGAGAAAGACATGGAATGTTTGATAAAATGAACCTTATGATGTTTCAACTTAACTAAATATACATAGTAAAATTGAAGTCATAAATATACCTCATGGTTGGTTTGTTCATCACTGAGAAGCTCCATAAACAAACTTGGAGCATACTTATCCACCCAAAGTTGCTCGTTAACCACATGTGCTTCAGGAAGGATTACATCAGTTGGGCATTCAATTCAACACTTGCTTTCAAAGCCTTAACTACCAAAATAATTAGTAAATAACAAGAAAATTGTGATTCAACAATCCAAACTCCATCTATTACCGGATCATTATCCCACTCCACAACAATTTATGAGTTTCGTTTGAAATAACTAGTCTTTGTGGGCGATTTTAGAAGATCCCACTTAAACGCTCCAATATTTAAAATTTAAACTTTTACGGGAAATCTGTTTACAAAAGATCATTTCAGTTGTTAAGAGGCTGCGTAAAGTAGAATCAAATCTAGCAAAAGATCATATCATAATAATCCAATAGAGATGGAACACCATTATACTAAAAAGCATATACCCATGTAGCTTTATCAGATTACAAGAAGCAGCATTGGACTGAAGCAATAGGGAAAGAATTAACATTAGAAATATCCAGCAAAACTGACAATGTAATAACAGAATGTAAAAGATGATTCTCAAACCTGGTCAAGTGCAGAAGCAAAAAGGTCCCAGACATGGCCCTACCTGACGAGCTGCTTTGAAAGTTCCTCTTAAAATTGACCCTGGCTAGCTGTCAACATCTTTATGTGATTGCGCCGGATCCGATTGATCTTTTGATACAATCTGCCAGAGACCCAAAATAATAGAGAGCATTAAAATGAGCAAGGAAATACTCAAAAAAACCATGATCATCAAATTTAGCAGTCCCAGCAAACTTATTAGACTAATATATACTGCAACAAATTCTTCTCTGGTATCTTAAATAAATAGCTTAATTACATAAATACTTATCCAGATTCTCAATTACATCATCAGATTACAACTAGCATTCTACTCTACTCTACTCTACTCTACTCTATTCTATTCTATTCTATTCTATTCTATTCTATTCTATTCTATTCTACTGCTAATTTCCTTCCTTCTCCCTTCACTTGCAACAATCAGCGTAGAGGCATGTTGCAAAGCGGGCACCCTCGCCTCCTGTTCTCGTGCAGCAACCACTCATCTATGCACTGCAACAAATAATAAAATTTCTTAGTCTATTTATTCCTCAAATAATATATACACAAATACAAAAAAAATAAAAAAAAATCTTACATGTCTGTGAAACTCATGGTGGCCGTGGCAGGGCAAGCGCCGGACAATATCTCCGACCCGTGGAGCGTCCAAACATATCGCACAGTCATCATGGTCTGCCACCTACATCATTCCATAGAAAACTATGTATTAAACACTATCACTTTTATCCAAACAAAATTTGTAAAGTAATTAAGGGAAAAGAATAGCCATTTTACCTCTACAGCCAGCAACGGGAAAGCATCCAGCCACCGGCGGGCCAAGACAGTCGACTGGATGTCGACCGCCATGAAGTGTAGAAACATGGTGAACACCAAAGTCACATACTGAAGGACCATAGCGACAACAAGTGATGTGGTGGATGACCTGGTGTGATGCATATTGTATATTCCAACAATATAGCATATCACCAAAGCGAGAATAAACGCCCTAAAGTTAAAACATAAATCAGATAAGTTCATGTGTACATCTTCAATTTGATTTTAAAATATGTGAAGACATAAAAATACTAATCTTACCAGTAGAAGGGGAGCATAATTTGAAAACGGCGCTTCAAGTAGATGCGAGGGCGATCGTGTCTAAGAGAAGATACTGTAGCTCCAATGATTATGTACCCATATATGTGCTCCATAATTATGGGTATAAAGAGAGCCGCGGCTGAACCGTAGGCTTGTAAAAAATAACTAGAGTTAGGGTGCATGGATGATTTGTCCTTAGCGACCTCACTATTGGATAACAACTCCTGCAAATATTATTACATTTAGTTCATTGTAAAATTTTGAAATTGTGTGATTTTGTATATTTGGAAGGTTTCTAAGTGTAAATGGCATATTGAATTAGGGTACATGAGTAAAAACAATTAGTTTGTGCAGTTAATCAGTTAGAAATATTTTTAGCGGTCCAGTATTGTCTTTGTATAAAACCCTAAATCTTGCTTCTGAAATTTCTAGTGTTTGTGTTATTCTGTTCTGTGATCAATTCAATTCCAAATTGATCATCTCTCTAAATCAATCTGAAAACTATTGTTAGTTGCTTAAAATCTTCAAATTCTTTGATATCCTATTTGGATCTTTGGTCATGGCTGAAACACTTGATGATAATAATGTTGAAATTGATCAATACGATCTTGAATCAAATGATATTCAACTTCACCCTTCTCACCCAGTATATCTCCACCCAAATGATGGTCCTGATATGGCATTGGTTTCAGAATTACTCACTGAATCAAACGTTCCTCAATGGAAAATCTCAATGACAACTTCTCTTACAGCCAAAAACAAAATCGCCTTGTTACTGGAATTCACAAAGTATAGCTTACAAGATTGTACTTCTGGATACACCTGTACATGCAGATTTTCTAAAATGCAAAATGAATATGAATTGATGCTCAAACTAATTTAATTCTTGATGGGATTGATATTAGAGGACAAATTTTAAGGATGTCTCCTCTGGCACAAGCTGTGTCCATTCTTATGCAAGAAGAAAGTGTGTGTTGCTAGAACAAATTCTATCAGCATAAGTGACATATCTGCAGCTCTATTGAGCTAAGACCAATCACTCCAGCTCGACTCATTACCCCATACTAAATCCAAAGAAAAGGGACATGGGTATCCTGAATGTCTCCAAAATGCCCAAATTCAAAGGAAAAATCCAGTTACACAAACGTCTCATCTGCTGCAAATCTATCTGTTCCTCTGAGCAGTATAATACATTACTTGATCTTTTAAACAAAGCTGACACTGCTAATACCATAGCCTTACCACACAATCCAGAAACTCGCCTTGCAGATAATTCTTATGCTTGTGCTAGTTTTGCTGGACCTGTATGTCAAACTAGTCATGCAAATTACATAACTGTAAAGAATTCATCATCGACCGCATGTCTGACATCGACCGCATGTCCGACCGCAACACCGACCGCACCATCGACCGCATCACCGACCGCACCATCGACCGCACCATCTGTTGGTAGTGGTGCCCTAGGCACGTTTAATAAACGTTGTAATTGTTATCATTTATTTCATATCAATAAAGAGATGTTTTGATTATTATTGTTGTTCATGTTTACTTTTAATAATCTCCGTCCCTAGTACTTGTTAAGCACTAGTATAAAGGCTAAATGATCATGGGATGATCATGTTAGATTTATGGGTACTTGTTTGGAACAAGGTACTGGACATGACCCGCTTTATGAGATTTATGTCATGGTCTATGTCATACATACATCTCATATTAGTTATGTCATTTGAATCCTTGGACATGAAGTTATTATAGTCTTCCACTTGATGAACATTATGTTTGACATATTCAAACGCTACTTTTAACCGAGTAGTTATAAAGGGTATGATTGGCATACTCGGATTCACGTAGGGAATAATAATAAGCTAAATAGATTTGTCCCTCCTCGGAGAGATGTCAAGCTTGGGCCACTCGTAGGAATGATGTTGATGAAATGTTCGGCCGGACTCAGATGAATTGATTGGATCAATGTCATTTGGATTATCAACATATTCGGAATCGAGAAAGTATTGAACAAAACAAGTTGACTGTTTGACCATGACTTGTGTTCAATGACATCGTGGACAAAGGGATTGTGACATATTCTAAAGGAATGCGAACTTGTATCTAGTTATACTATTTGGGTAGGTATGACGGTTTGCTAGAACCTAATCATATCTTATGGGATCATGTTTGAGCTCATTGCCAACTTAGTATAATCTTAGAGGGTCACACACAATAGAACGAATCTTTAAAAAGGACTATATTGGAATTTTTGGAAATTCTGGACATTCTGAAGAGTGGGCGACCGCACAGTATTGACTGGGCGGCCGCACACTTAGGACAGTTTTGTACCAGTTTTGCTTCAGATAGTTGTGCGACCGCACAAATGATTTTGGGCGGCCGCACAGTGCTGTCGGGTGGCAGATTCCTAATTTGATTTGGAAACGAATTTTGGAAGGATTTTGACACAAGTTTCCTATTTGGAATAGGTCATACTTGTGTATAAAAGACCAAATTCGGCCAGCACTCTAGGCTAATAATTTTGTGAGTCTCAAAGAGTTTGAGAGAGGGTTTATTTTGTTCCAAGACATTCTTGGTTGAGGAACAAAATAATACACAAAATAAATTCCATATAGTTCTTTTGATTGTGAAAAAGTGTTTCACAATTTGGTCTAGCAACCAAGATCAAAGAAGCTCCTTTGATATTCGTTCGAAGTGTGGATACCGCTAGAGGGTGAAAATCATCATCTTCAAAGTTCGTGTTCAAGCTTTGTGATCGTGATCAAGTCTTCAAATCTCCACCAAAGACCAAGAGAAAATTCATAGCCATCAAGGGTTAGTTATTCCTCTATTCATCTTGTTGTATTTGATTTAATCATATGAACGGATCCATGGCTTTGGGTTTCAAAATTTTAAATGCTAATTTCCGCTGCGCATGCTTGATCGAAACCCAACAGTGGTATCAGAGCCCCGTTCATGTTGATTATTTCAATACCTAGATCATGTTATGTGTATATAAATTGTTTATGTGCCTTGCATGATATGAATATTGGAATATGTGATGTTTATGTGTTATGTGATTTTATGTGGTTTATTGTTTTGCAACTTTAATCGCACGATTCAATCGCAATAAATAAATTATGGTGGATTCAGAATTATTGATTATTAATTTTTGATTGGATCAAAGTTTTAATAATCGGGGAAAAACGATTTTGAGACAAAATTTTCGAACTTCAAAATTCTGTACATTCTGATCATCTTGGGCGACCGCACAAAATCACTTGGGCGACCGCACATGTTTGGGCGACCGCATAGTGAGTTTTGGGCGGCCGCACATAAGGATCAGATTGTCTGATTTTTGGTTAAAAATCAGAATTTGGAATTTTCGAGAGGTTCAACAAAACCAGTAACAGAACCAGTCCAGACTTGCTGATCTGGAATGGGTTTTGGGTAGTTGGTTTGTGTGTGGATCTTGGGGTTTGATTTTCCTATTTGTTTCAGTCTTGTGATTCTAAGATTGGTTCAAGGTTTGGATGGCTAATCTGCGTTCATCGAGATTGTGTTTCCCAAACTTGATCGCAATCAAAGTTTCAAAGATGAAACGAAGTTAGAATTATGAAGAGTTCATAATTGCTAAAATTGAGAAACAAAGTTCTTGATTCAAAGTTTGGAGATCCATGTGGAATTGTGAATGCAATTGGCCTACGTTCATCGAGACCATCTATTGCTTAGTTTCGGCCACATGGACTACTTTCTTGGTTTCTTGAATTAGTGCGGGATTGTGGTTGCCTAATGGCTTAGTTCGACCGCACTTCTTGTTGTCTTGATTTGGAAATAATAACCGAAGTTGAAATAGTCTCATCCTCATAATTATAGAGAAACTAATGACACATAAATATCATGCTTAAATTAATGAAGATTAATTTAGTGGCTAAACCTGATGTGTAACATGTTTATATTATGTGCTCATAAATGTGTTATATGCTATATGTGATGAACCTTCAAAGAAAGTTTTAAGTCTTTTATTGCCATGCCATGATTAAAACACTTGTTAGTACATGAGTGATTTTAATGTAGATTCGCCCTAGCGAGGTGCATTAAATTTGTTCATGTATGAGCAAGATAGATAGTGTGGGCACGCCCTAGCGGGACACATTAACTGTGCGTTTAAAATGGTTAGACTTAATTGGGCGTCAAAACAGTTTTGGGCCTAGGCAAAGATGAGGTTTAACATGCTTTTTGAAATTTGATTTCTTAAAGAATCTCATAAAAGGAACTAAGAGTCATATGAGATATGATTGACAAGAGTTGTCTACCTAATTAATTTGATTTTGTGTAATCCGCCTTAGCGGACTTGAAATTAAATTAAAGTTGGATCTTAACCCATTTGAATTATATTATACATTGGATGTATATGAAGGTTATATAATTTAGTGGGAGTATTTTGTTTGAAAAATACATTATTTATCTCTTTAATGAAAATCGGTACTTATTAAATTTTGGAAATTTTGCATATTTGTAGATAATGACTAATAACACTCAATCAATGTCGTTGCGATCGATCCTTGAGAAGGATAAGCTCGAAGAGAATGGTACCAACTTTATGGATTGGATCCGTAGCATAAGAATCGTTCTTAGGCAAGAAGATAAGTTGTACATTCTCGATGGGCCTCTCCCCGCTGAACCACCGCCTACTGCCCCTAGGGTAGAAAGAGACAATTACAAGAAACATCGTAATGATTCTAGAGATGTAAGTTGTCTCATGCTTGCTGCTATGTGTTCAAAACTCCAACAAAGTTTGGAACATTTGGAAGCCTATGAGATAGGCGTGGAGTTGAGAACCATGTTTCAAGAGCAAGCTAGGCAAGAGAGGTACAAGACCATTGTTGCATTCACTACTAGTAAAATGAATGAAGGGCAACAAGTGAGTCCTCACTTTCTTAAAATGAAAGGTTATGTAGAGCACCTTGAGAAACTTGGCTATCCAATCCCATTGGAGCTAGCCACGGATCTCATTCTTAATTCATTGCCTAAAAGTTATAATCAGTTTGTAATGAATTATAACATGCATGGAATGGATAAGAATCTCTCTGAGTTGCATGGGATGCTCAAAACTGCAGAGATGAAAATTGTGGAGAAAGGTTCTCCCGTGCTCTTGGTTCATGATGGGAAGAAGCCTGGTGCCAAAGGCAAGGGTAAGGCAAAAGTTGTCAAACCCAAGATAAGCAAGGCAAAGGTTGCCAAGGCTTCTGAGGCAAAACCCGATTCACAAAAGGATGCAATCTGTTTTCATTGTCAAGAAATTGGTCATTGGAAACGTAATTGCAAGGCTTTCTTGGAAGAGCAAAAGAAGAAGAAGAGCAGCAAGGCTGCGTCGACTTCAGGTATCTATATGATAGATATTCTCCTTTCTACCACTGATTCTTGGGTATTGGATACCGGATGTGGTTCTCACATTTGTCTAAATGTGCAGGGACTAAAGAATAGGAGACTGCTTAAAGAAGGTGAAGTAGATCTACGCGTGGGGAATGGAGCAAGAGTTGCTGCATTAGCCGTAGGGACTTATGAAGTCACTTTACCTTCCGGATTAATTCTTGTTTTGAACAATTGTTATTATGTTCCGGATTTAAGCAGAAATATTATTTCAATTTCTTGTTTGGATAATGAAGGTTTTAAGTTTCTTATTGAGAATAAGAAATTTTCTATTTATTTAAATGATGTGCTTTATGGTATTGCTAATTCATTTAATGGCCTTTATGTCTTGGATGTCAAGAATGAAAATAATGTCTATCATGTAAATAAGAAATCTAAACCTAATGATATAAATCATACTTATTTGTGGCATTGCCGTCTTGGTCATATTAATGAGAAGCGTATCTCAAAACTCCATGGGGACGGACTTTTGGGTTCATGTGACTTAGAGTCATATGATACTTGTGAGTCGTGTCTTCTTGGAAAAATGACTAAGACACCTTTTACCAAGTTGGGTGAAAGGGCAAGCGACTTATTGGGGTTGATACATTCCGATGTATGCGGACCATTAAGTAGCAATGCTAGGGGAGGATTTCAATACTTCATAACCTTCACTGATGATTATAGTAGATTTGGGTATGTTTACCTAATGAAACATAAAAGTGAAGCATTTGAGATATTTAGAATATTTCAAAATGAAGTAGAAAAACAACTTGGCAAAAGTATAAAAGCACTTCGATCAGATCGAGGTGGAGAATACTTAAGTCAAGAATTTGATGATCATCTAAAGAATTGTGGAATAGTTTCACAATTGACTCCACCGGGAACACCACAATGGAATGGTGTGTCCGAGAGGAGGAATCGGACTTTGTTAGACATGGTTCGATCAATGATGAGTCAAGTTGATCTTCCAATATCCTTTTGGGGTTACGCCCTAGAAACCGCTGCTTTCACACTAAATCAAGTTCCAACTAAATCGGTTCCAAAGACTCCATATGAGATGTGGAGTGGAAAGAAACCTAGTTTATCTTTCATGAGGATTTGGGGTTGCGAAGTTTATGTCAAGAGACTTATCTCTGACAAACTAGCACACAAATCTGATAAATGTATTTTCGTGGGATATCCTAAGGAAACTAAAGGATATTACTTTTACAACCGAGAGGACAACAAAGTGTTTGTTGCCCGAACTGGTGTCTTTCTAGAGAAAGAGTTTCTCTCCAAAGAAATCAGTGGGAGTAAAATAAATCTTGAAGAAATTCGAGACCCAGAAAATAACATTGAACCAATAGTGGAACAAGAACAAGAACCACAAGGAGTTGTGGAACCTGTTCAAAGTACACAAGCAACTCGCAGATCTAGTAGGTTACGATCCGAGCCCGAGAGATATGGATTTCTCGTAACGGATAGTAATGAGGTAGAAATCATTGAGAATGATGAACCGTCAACCTACCAAGAGGCGATGTCTTCTCCTGATTCTGACAAGTGGCTTGGAGCCATGGAATCCGAATTGCAATCCATGCAAGACAATCAAGTTTGGAATTTGATTGATGCGCCCGAAGGTGTAAAAACCATAGGATGCAAATGGGTCTTCAAGAAGAAGACTGACATGGATGGGAAGGTTCATACTTACAAAGCTAGGCTTGTAGCGAAGGGTTATAGGCAAGTTCATGGTATTGACTATGATGAGACCTTTTCACCCGTAGCAATGATCAAGTCTATAAGAATTTTGCTTGCCATTGCCGCATATCATGACTATGAAATATGGCAGATGGACGTCAAAACCGCTTTCCTGAATGGAAAACTCCAAGAGGATGTGTATATGACACAACCAGAAGGTTTTGAACAAGATTCTAAGGTATGCAAATTGCAGAGATCCATCTATGGATTGAAGCAAGCTTCTAGGAGTTGGAATCTCCGTTTTGATGAATCAGTCAAAGAGTTTGGTTTCATCAAGAACGAAGATGAGCCTTGTGTATACAAGAAGATTAGTTGGAGCATAGTGCTATTCCTTATTTTATATGTGGATGACATATTGCTCATTGGAAACGACATTCCTACACTTCAGTCTGTGAAGACTTGGTTAGGAAAGTGCTTCGCAATGAAAGATATGGGTGAAGCCGCATATATTCTTGGCATTAAGATCTATAGAGATAGATCAAGGAGGCTACTTGGTTTAAGCCAAAGTACATACATTGACAAGGTCATTAGAAGATTCCGTATGGAAAATTCTAAGAGAGGAACATTGCCCGTGTTACATGGAGTTTCTCTAAGCAAGACTCAATGTCCTAAGACAAAAGATGAGCGTGAGAAAATGAATGATGTTCCATATGCTTCGGCAATTGGGTCCATCATGTATGCCATGATTTGTACTAGGCCGGATGTATCTTATGCTTTGAGCATGACAAGTAGATACCAATCCGACCTTGGCGAAAATCACTGGATAGCTGTAAAAGCGATTCTTAAGTACTTGAGAAGGACTAAAGACTCGTTTTTGGTCTATGGAGGAATGGAAGATGATCTCGTTGTAAACGCTTACACGGATGCAAGCTTCCAAACTGACAAAGATGATAGCCGATCGCAATCGGGTTTTGTGTTTATGTTAAATGGTGGAGCTGTAAGCTGGAAGAGTTCCAAGCAAAGTACAACCGCTGATTCTACAACAGAAGCTGAGTATATTGCTGCATCGGATGCTGCAAAGGAAGCTGTTTGGATTAAGAAGTTCATAACTGAACTTGAAGTGGTTCCTAGTATTGCTAATCCAATAGACCTTTATTGTGATAATAATGGTGCTATTGCTCAAGCAAAGGAACCAAGAGCACATCAGAAATCCAAACACATACTTAGGCGTTTTCATATCATTCGAGAGATCGTTGATAGGGGAGACGTAAATATATGCAGAGTACCTACTGATGACAATGTTGCGGACCCGCTAACAAAGGGACTTCCACAAGCTAAACATGATGGTCATGTTAGGTCCATGGGTATTAGATACATGGGAGATTGGACCTAGGGCAAGTTGGAGATTGTTGGTAGTGGTGGTAATTGTTATCATTTATTTCATATCAATAAAGAGATGTTTTGATTATTATTGTTGTTCATGTTTACTTTTAATAATCTCCGTCCCTAATACTTGTTAAGCACTAGTATAAAGGCTAAATGATCATGGGATGATCATGTTAGATTTATGGGTACTTGTTTGGAACAAGGTACTGGACATGACCCGCTTTATGAGATTTATGTCATGGTCTATGTCATACATACATCTCATATTAGTTATGTCATTTGAATCCTTGGACATGAAGTTATTATAGTCTTCCACTTGATGAACATTATGTTTGACATATTCAAACGCTACTTTTAACCGAGTAGTTATAAAGGGTATGATTGGCATACTCGGATTCACGTAGGGAATAATAATAAGCTAAATGGATTTGTCCCTCCTCGGAGAGATGTCAAGCTTGGGCCACTCGTAGGAATGATGTTGATGAAATGTTCGGCCGGACTCAGATGAATTGATTGGATCAATGTCATTTGGATTATCAACATATTCGGAATCGAGAAAGTATTGAACAAAACAAGTTGACTGTTTGACCATGACTTGTGTTCAATGACATCGTGGACAAAGGGATTGTGACATATTCTAAAGGAATGCGAACTTGTATCTAGTTATACTATTTGGGTAGGTATGACGGTTTGCTAGAACCTAATCATATCTTATGGGATCATGTTTGAGCTCATTGCCAACTTAGTATAATCCTAGAGGGTCACACACAATAGAACGAATCTTTAAAAAGGACTATATTGGAATTTTTGGAAATTCTGGACATTCTGAAGAGTGGGCGACCGCACAGTATTGACTGGGCGGCCGCACACTTAGGACAGTTTTGTACCAGTTTTGCTTCAGATAGTTGTGCGACCGCACAAATGATTTTGGGCGGCCGCACAGTGCTGTCGGGTGGCAGATTCCTAATTTGATTTGGAAACGAATTTTGGAAGGATTTTGACACAAGTTTCCTATTTGGAATAGGTCATACTTGTGTATAAAAGACCAAATTCGGCCAGCACTCTAGGCTAATAATTTTGTGAGTCTCAAAGAGTTTGAGAGAGGGTTTATTTTGTTCCAAGACATTCTTGGTTGAGGAACAAAATAATACACAAAATAAATTCCATATAGTTCTTTTGATTGTGAAAAAGTGTTTCACAATTTGGTCTAGCAACCAAGATCAAAGAAGCTCCTTTGATATTCGTTCGAAGTGTGGATACCGCTAGAGGGTGAAAATCACCATCTTCAAAGTTCGTGTTCAAGCTTTGTGATCGTGATCAAGTCTTCAAATCTCCACCAAAGACCAAGAGAAAATTCATAGCCATCAAGGGTTAGTTATTCCTCTATTCATCTTGTTGTATTTGATTTAATCATATGAACGGATCCATGGCTTTGGGTTTCAAAATTTTAAATGCTAATTTCCGCTGCGCATGCTTGATCGAAACCCAACACCATCACCACCCGAAACATCCGGATCACATGATCCGGACCCAAAGGATCATTCCATATCATAGTTTGTTATATTTAGTAAATATCTTCATTTCAAATGTAAAGATTGATATTATCTCTTGTATAGATTAGGAGATTGTGCATATCCTCTGTTAAGAAACCCTAGGATCACTTGTATATATATTGTGTAACTCCATCAATGAAAAGTATCTTTTGCCATTTTCTCTTTATGGTATCAGAGCCCTAATCGATCCAAACACATTTCTTATTTTCTTTGGCCGCCTCCCACCATGACCAACTCCGGTGCTTCTTCCTCCTCCTACCTTCACAACCCCGCCGACCCCAACAACCCTCTTATTCTTGTCGACCTCTCCAACTGCAAAATGCTCACACCTTTAACCTATCTTGCCTGGGCATCCCAACTTACCTCTCTTCTCTTTGGATTAGACCTTCTCAAGTATGTTGATGGTTCCTACCCCATCCCACCCGAAACAATCACCACCGACGCCAAAACCACCGCAAACCCAGCCCATATCACCTGGCAACGTCAAGACCGACTCATCCTTGGTGCCCTTCTTGGCACCCTTGACACTGCAGTAGCACCCCTTGTTTACCAAGCAAAAACCTCTCATGAAGCCTGGGCCACTCTTCAATCAACCTATGCCAATCCCTCCCGTGGCCACATTCTCCAACTCAAAGATCACCTTGCCTCCATCACCAAAGCCTCACTATCAATCACCGACTACATGCAGTCAATCAAAACAACCACTGACAAAGTTGCTATTCTTGGAAAACCCATGGATTCCGAAAACATCATAGCCAAAATTCTTCAAGGCCTTGACTATGAACCCTACAAATCCATTATTGACTCTGTCCGTGCTCGTGACAACCCCATATCCTTTGAAGCTCTCCACGAAAAGCTTCTTCACCATGAGCTCACCCTCAAACACCAAAACCCTAACCCGGCCGCACATCAGAACTCCAACCCTACTCTTCCAATGACTGCCCATGCTGCTCAGTTCCAACCCCGATCTACTCCCCGCCCACATAATCCTCCACCCCTTCTACCCACACCCACCACTCCCTCCGCCCACTCCTCCTCCCCTACTACCTTTAAAGGTAAGTGTCAATATTGTCGCTACATTGGCCATGTCATCTCTGAGTGTCGCCAATTCCGCCATGACTACCCAAACGTCACGTTTCCCCCACCCCCTACCTCCAACCGTCGCCCACGTCAGTCCACCGCTCCAACCGCACAAGCCAACACCGCCACCGCTCCTACCCCGCCCCCTCCAGTTTCTTGGCTAATGGACAGTGGTGCCACTCATCATATCACTAGTGACCTCTCCAACCTCTCTCTCCATCACCCCTATAATGGTAGTGATGATGTTCTCATTGGTGATGGCACTGCTCTTCCCATATCCAACATAGGTTCCTTCTCTCTTACTCTTCCTTCTTCCTCTCTCATTTTCAACAATGTTCTACATGTTCCTCGTATCTCTCGTAACATTCTTTCAGTATCTCAATTTTGCAAAGATAATCATGCCACTATTGAGTTCTCACAATCTTCCTTTCTTATTAAGGCAATCTCGACCAACAACGTTCTTCTCCAAGGCACCCTTGATCGTGGCGTCTACCTTTGGACTCCTCCCTCTCCACAAGCTCATGTTGCAGCCTCCTCAACACTATCATCTTGGCACCATAGACTAGGCCACCCCTCCCCCCTATTGTTTCCCTCTTAGATAGACAGTTTTCTTTATCCATTCCTCCTAGTTCTATTTCTCATTGTAATGCTTGCAAAATCAATAAAAGTCATAAACTTCCCTTTTCTATCTCTACTCTTCACTCCACTGCACCTCTTGATCTTATCTTCTCTGATGTATGGACCTCACATGTTTACTCATATGACAACTATAAATACTATGTCATTTTCGTTGACCACTATACAAAATACACATGGCTATACCCTCTCAAAAATAAATCCGACACCTACCCGACCTTTTATAGGTTCAAAAACCTTGTCGAAAAATACTTCTCTCGCCCTATCCGACAGTTCTTCTCTGACAATGGTGGCGTGTATCTCAAACTCACTCCCTCTCTTTTACAAGAAGGGATCTCTCACCTTACCTCCCCACCCCACACTCCTGAACACAACGGCTTTGCCGAACGCCGACATCGTCACATTGTCGAAACCGGTCTTGCCCTTCTTTCTCATGCCCAACTACCACTCTCATTTTGGTCTCATGCCTTCATCACAGCTGTCTACCTCATCAATCGACTTCCCACTCCTACACTCCAACATGACTCCCCATATCTCCGCCTCTTCCGCACTCCACCCAACTACTCCAAACTTCGCTCCTTTGGGTGTCTCTGTTACCCGTGGCTTCACCCTTATACATCTCATAAACTTGCTCCCAAATCAGCCCCATGCATCTTTGTTGGCTACTCTCCATCCCAAAGTGCTTATCACTGCTTCGAGCCATCTACAAATCGACTCTACACCTCTCGCCATGTCTAGTTTGTTGAAACTATCTTTCCCTACCCCTCTCTCAACAAAACCTCCACCTCCCCTCCCTCTTTGTCTTCTTCCGAATGGTGCCATCTCTCTCTTCAACTGATCATTCCACCACCTTCGCCCACTACAGCCCCCACCTCGACCGCACCTCCACCCAACCCGACCGCACCTCCCCAAACTGACTCTACCGCACCCCCACCCCATTCGACCGACCACCCTCCCAACCCGACCGCAACACCGACCGCACCATCGACCGCAACACCGACCGCACCATCGACCGTACCATCACCCCCACCCTCTAATCCTGTTACCCACACCCGCTCTATCATCACCCGACTGTCCAACAACATAAGTAAACCCAACCCCAAATACGCCAATCTCACCACTCTTTCCTCCCCCACCGCCCTTCCTACCACCACCAAACAAGCCCTCTCCACCCCTCACTGGCATACTGCTATGCTTGACGAATACAATGCCCTTCTCCGTAATAACACCTGGACTCTTGTGCCTTCCCATCAGGCACCCAACATCGTCGGGTGTAAATGGGTCTTCCGGATCAAATACAACCCAGACAACTCCATCCACAAATATAAAGCTCGCCTTGTTGCCAAAGGGTTCCATCAAAGACCTGGCCTTGATTACTCCGAAACCTTCAGTCCTGTTGTCAAACCTGTAACCATCCGTCTTATCCTCTCTCTTGCCATCACCCACGGTTGGCCACTCCGTTAACTAGACATCAATAATGCCTTTCTCCAAGGTCATCTCTCTGAAACAGTCTACATGTCTCAACCCCCGGGTTTTGAAAGTACCACCCACCCATCTCATGTTTGCCGCCTCTCAAAAGCTATCTATGGCCTCAAACAAGCCCCTAGGGCCTGGTACACTGCTCTTAAATCCTTTCTTCTCTCTTTTGGCTTCACCTCCTCTATTGTTGATCCGTCTCTATTTATTTACAACAAAAACTCCCACTCCCTTCTTCTTCTTGTTTATGTTGACGACATTATCATCACTGGTCCCTCCGCCACTTTTCTCACCTCCTTCATCACAAGAATTTCCTCTCACTTTTCTCTCAAAGATCTCGGTCCCCTCTCCTTCTTTCTTGGCATCGAAGTCACCCCTACCTCTAACGGCCTCCTCCTCACCCAGTCCAAATACATCACTGACCTTCTTACCAAACATGATATGCTTTACTCTAAGCCTTCTCCCACTCCCATGGCCACTTACCCACCCCTCTCGGCTACCCCTCGCACACCTATTTATAACCCCTCGGAGTATCGTGCTCTCATTGGCAGTCTCCAGTACCTCTCCCTCACCCGTCCTGACATTGCCTTTACGGTAAACAAACTTGCCCAATTCTTACATCACCCTCAAGAATCATACTGGACTACACTAAAACGTCTTCTTCGCTACCTTCATGGTACAATTCATCTCGGTCTTCATCTCTATAAATCCTCACCTACATCTCTTCATGCTTTTTGTGACGCCGATTGGGCTGGTGACAAAGACGATTTCATCACCACCACCGGTTTCATCGTGTATCTTGGTAGGAACCCCATCTCCTGGTCCTCCAAGAAACAACGGGCCATTGCTCGGTCCTCCAATGAGGCCGAATTTCGGCCTATTGCTGCCACTACTGCTGAAGTTCTTTGGGTTACCAACCTTCTCTCTGAACTTCGTCTTTCTCTCTCCTCTTCCCCGGTGATCTACTCTGATAATCTTGGGGCCACCACCTACTCTGCTAATCCGGTTTTCCACTCTCGTATGAAGCATCTTGCCCTTGCGTTTCATTTTGTTCGAGAACAGGTTCAGCTTGGAAGCATTCGAGTTCAGCATATCTCCGGCAAGGATCAACTTGCAGACGCCCTCACCAAACCTCTACCTCGTACCCAGTTCACAGCATTAATCTCCAAGATCGGACTTACTCTTGGATCGTCCGTCTTGCGGGGGCGTGTAAAGAATTCATCATCGACCGCATGTCTGACATCGACCGCATGTCCGACCCCAACACCGACCGCACCATCGACCGCATCACCGACCGCACCATCGACCGCACCATCACCACCCGAAACATCCGGATCACATGATCCGGACCCACAGGATCATTCCATATCATAGTTTGTTATATTTAGTAAATATCTTCATTTCAAATGTAAAGATTGATATTATCTCTTGTATAGATTAGGAGATTGTGCATATCCTCTGTTAAGAAACCCTAGGATCACTTGTATATATATTGTGTAACTCCATCAATGAAAAGTATCTTTTGCCATTTTCTCTTTAATAACCTCATCTTTTCACTCTCTTTTAACTCCTGTTTCCATCAATTCCCGCATACACTTGCCCAATCGAAAAGAATCCAAAATTACTTACAAAGGGACAGTTAAGTTGACCAAGGACAACACCCTTTACAATGTCTTATTTGTACCTGACTTCAAATTCAATCATCTCTTTGGTCCAAAACTTGCAGCTGACAGCAATTTTTGTCTTTTATTCTTTCCATCTTACTGCATTTTTGTAAGACCTAGTGCAGAAGAAATGCATGGGGATTGGCCAGCTTGAGAAAGGACTTTATAATCAGTAAACGACCCAATTCAATCCTAAAGTTCAAAACTCCATATGAAAATTTTCCTGGCCAGCCTCCACCGATTTTCATCTCAGAGTTCTTGGATGCTTGTGCATTGCATCTACTCCTACTCACAATAGAGACAAATTCTCTCCGAGAGCCCAATAATGTATCTTCCTAGGCTACCCTTTTGGGAAGAAAGCCTACAAACTTTACAATCACTCAACACATCAAGTCATTTTCAGCAAACAAGTGTCTTTTTATGAGCACATCTTTCCTTTTCATCAATGATCAAACATCCAGTACCCTATCTTCTGTTCCTACTTCTACTATCTTTCCTACTCCCACAAATCAAACTCCTATTGATGACTATACAGATACACCTGACTCAAATCATTGTTCTTCTTCTCCCTCTCCTACTGCTTTGGATACTTATCCTCACAATCTTGTCACAACTAGACCCGTTAGAAACAACAACGTTCCTACCAGGTTCAATATACTCAATCCTCAAGCAATTCTACAGTAAGCAGGTCATCTGCAGAAAGAAGCAGAATACAGAAATATGGCGTACCTGATAGGTATAGTTGGCGTTATAGATTATGAAAGTCGAGACTATTGTGAAAACAAAGGACACCGCAAGGATAATTCTTCCAGCAATATCTCCCACAGGTTCAAGCTGAGGAGCTGGAAAACAACAACATCATTATTAAATGTTTTAATTACCAAATATTTACAAATTATTATGTAAAAATGTAGCTAGGATATTTTGTATAAACCTCGTGGTAAAATTAGCCAAGGGTTATATTACTTGATTCCCCCAACATAAGCATATAAAACTTCAATTAAGGGCTCCAAATGCATTTTTTGCCAGTTTAGGGATTTAAAACGGAATTAGTTAGAAAACTCAATTAATTGGCCGCGTGATTGACAAAATTCTTAGTTTGAAATAACCATTAACTTTTAAGGGATCAAATGCAAAGATTTTGGAAATGAGGGGAGGGTGAATAAAAAACAATCTATGTCTCTCTCCTTCCCCTTCAACTAGCAAGTCACACCTTATAACTAACATGGCAAGCACATTGACAAATTTCTTAGTTTGAAATAAACATGAACTACCTTCTTCTTCTTCACCAGCTGGAGCTGGAGGAGCCTGAGCCGGAGGATCCTGAGCTGGAGGAGCATTCATTTGCTGCAATTCAATATCCATTTCAATCTTTCCCTGGGTTGTGATCGAAACTCGGCGGTTGATTGAATAATAAAATTAGTTTTCCCCTTCCCCAACTTTGGTGATGGATTTTCAGAGAAAAATTCAGATGTTGAAAAAAATTCCGGTGGTAAACAACCATTAATAATGTATCGCTCCTCCTTTCCATTTTCTTTGCAATTTTCAGAACCAGATTAAGGTGCCTCTGACCTGCTCAGGCTGCTTCAAACGGAAATATGAAGTTAACTTTTTGTCTCCATATTTCAAATTACTTTTTATTTATTCCCTCTAAATCCAACCCGACCCACAATTTAAAAGCATAGTAAACCCGAATCCGGCTTGACGGAACTAAGGTGGTGTTTGTTTTTTTCATTCAGATCTGAATGGAGTCTGAATGTCTAGCGAATCAGACCTTCTCCAATTCAGATTGTTTTTTTTTTTCTTCAGCTTTCAGATCTGAATAGAGACTTTTGATCTGAATGGAGTCTGAATGAATCAGACCTAAAATGAAGTCTGATTAGAGTCTGAATGGTGTTAGAAGCAACAATAATTAAAATTCTTTTTCACTTTTCTTTTAGCAAATAAAAATCCATTATTATCCATTAATTCTCATGCTTATACATAATATTTCAAAAGGTTAACACTTAAAAAAAAAACAATTCAGATGTGAATTCAGATGAAAAAACAAACAGCTTGACTAATTTAGAATTCAGTCTTCAGACGCTGCCTCTTATTGATTCAGATGTGAATTCAGATTTCAGGACTTAACACTTAAAAAAAACAAACGCCACCTAAATGAACCTGAAATTAACTCCAATCCCACCCGAAGCTACATCAAAATTCTACTTCTCTCAGCCCTAATTTGTTTGGCCACAATAATCAATCATTTAACCAAACAAATTTAACAGCCGTGCGATGCACCGGCTGTTACTTATACTTATTTTTGAATGAATTTTGATGAGTTGAATAATAAATGACACATTAAGAAAAAATGTTTCTACACATTCTGGAAAACTTCATTTTTTTTTCACTAAATACAAAAATTGTAAAGTATCATATAAAAATCAATCTATATGCAAAATTGACTACTTGTGTCAAATTAAAGATAATGACATATTTGATCTTATTTACTCAACTTTCACATAAAAATCAATCTATATTTTTAGGGCAAATTGCAGATTGGTGACTTGAGTTTGTCACATGTTTGCAATCCCCGACCCGAGATTTCAATTGTGGCAATCAGGGACCTAAGTTTGTCAAATTTTTGCAATGTGGTGAATAAAATAACATTTCGTTAATTTTTTAACGGACCTAAACACATGTGCCTCGCACATGGTATTTTGAAAGGGTAATCTTGTCAAATTTCTGGAGGCTATGAAGGGTATGTGTTTAACTGAGAGTGCAAGGCATGTATTTTAACTGAGGGGGTGAACTGCAAGTTTTTAAAAATAAATGAAATAATTAAAACAATTACCCATCTCCATCTTCTTCCTCCATCTTCTCTCTCAGCCTCTTTCTCCGCCATCACACCCACCACCACGCCCACCACTACCTTCCATCAACCCCACCTTTGGTCGGATCGAAGGAATGAGGATGGGAGGGAGCTCGAACGACTCCTTTATTTTCAAAAACATGCAGTTCACCCCCTCAGTTAAAATGCATGTCTTGCACTCTCAGTTAAACACATGCCGTGCATAGCCTCCAGAAATTTGACAAGATTTCCCTTTAAAAATACCATGTGCGAGGCACATGTGTTTATGTCCGTTAAAAAATTAATGAAATGTTAGTTTATTCACCACATTGCAAAAATTTGACAAACTTAGGTCCCTGATTGCCACAATTGAAATCTCGGGTCGGGGATTGCAAACATGTGACAAATTCAGGTCACCAATCTGCAATTTGCCCATATTTTTATTGATAGATATAGATTGTTACCAAGCTTGTACAATAAGCTAGAATGTTAGAATACAATTTTGCCCTTCATTATTGCAAAATTTACCTCTTTCTTATTATTATATTACTACTATAGATTTGTATAGATATAGGTGTGTGATTTTTTCCACTATATATTGATCAAACTTAAATTTTTCACTTAATTAAAAGATTAAAAATTGTTATATAAAAAATGAATTTACATGCAAAGTTGACTACTTCTACCAAATTAAAGGTAATGACTTTTGTTCGTCTCCCTCCGACGTTCGATTTGATATGCGATGCATTTCGTGGTTGATCTGTGGTCAAAAGTTACGACTGTTTCTGTACGTACTCAAATGACTTCAAAAACTTCAACGCCTTCTGTCCGCATCAATTAGCAATTTTTCACTATATATTAATCACATATCAATCTTTCACTAAATAAAAAAAGTAAAAAGAATCTTATAAAAATTAATTTACATGCAAAGTTGACTACTTGTATCAAATTATAGATAATGACATATTTGATTTTATTTTACTTACCTAACTTTCCTATTTTGGAGGTGTATATGAGCCTCATTCTAAAAATGGTAAGATTTTCTTGTTTTTATACTACTATAGATGTTGAATATGCTACAAATAAAAAGAGCACTTTAAAATCATCAAAATTTCACAAATAAACACAATTAAAAAATTACTCTGTCTCAATTTAATTTACAAATATAAGTTTAGGTACAAGAATTAAGGAAAAAAATGACAACTGTGTCTCATTATTTTTTTAAATATATATATTTTTTAAATAAATAGTTTTTATTATGAGATTTTATAGATTAAAGTAGAATACCTAAAATAACAATTTTTTAAAATTAAAATGAGACACAGGGAGTACAATGTAATAATAAAAGATCTTTGGAAGAAAACAACCTGTATATTAATTGCAAACACACGATGAACACTAGATAGTTATTTACGAACATTGAAAACTCATTCCAAACAAAAGGATCTACATATTTCGTAGCAATCTTAAAAATACAATCTGTCGCACTATTTGTGACTCGAAAAACTAAAGCAAGAGACTCTGGCCTCCTTTGACCACCACCACCACCTTCGGTCACCGACAGTGGCGGACCTAGGAATCACATTTAGTAGGTGCCAAAAAAATTACTTGCTTAGTCACAAATTTTACCATAAGCTTATGTCATGAAGAAATAAAAACAATAATGTTTACATTAGAGTAAGCCTCTTGTTAGACCGTTTCATGTGTGAGACGGGCCTCAATAAGAGTGGAAATGGGCTTGCCCCGCCCTGTCTACAAGGGCAAACCATTTACTCTCTCAACAAAACTCGTCTCATACATAAGACCGTCTCACACAAAAATATGTCTTTAAATTATTGATGTGTTAATAATGACATTATGTTAGGAAGCATTCAAAAGTGTAATTTATTTCGCATATGAGCCGAACTTTTTTATTTTTATCACAAACAAAAAAAGATAAAACAATGAATAAGAAAGAGAAATCATTTATGACAGCTACAGTAATGGTTAAAAGAACTCAAGTATAAATAAATTCTTTAAAAAAAACAATTTATCATAGTAGATGAATTATTTTTTGAATAAATAAAAAATATTTGTTATAATTAAAGTGTTGATAAAAAAATTCAAAAAAGATTTTGACAAGGCTAAAAGTAATTTGAACAACATATTGTATTGTAGCCGGTAGGATTTGGATTTTTAAAAAGAGTTCATTGATTGATAGAGGGGAAAAAAGAGCTCATTGGCAAATAATAGAGGCTAAAAATCAATTGAACACAGCGGTAGATAGTGGGGTTTGAACCCTGGCCACTAGAAAAATGTCAAATCTCCTTCCCAACTAAGCTTTCTCCAACTTTAGTCTGCTCTACGCACAATGAAACATATATCCAAAATATAGAAGTAAAAATATAAAAAATATATCAAAAATTATTTTTAAAATTCAGTGGGTGCCGTCGCACCCACTCGTACCAAGGAGGGTCCGCCCCTGGTCACTGACGACCACCACCCTCCGACGCACCATTGGCAAGCACAAGCTTTCACCACCACCACTTCTGATCACCAATGACCACCACCACCCTCCAGTGGCCACTTTCCAACCACCACCTCTGCCCTACAACCTCTGACGACCACCCACCCCACCGACGACCACTCCGCCAACTACCTCCACCCATAATTTCTGGCGACCACCATAGCTCCCTACAGCTACCACTCAGGCCACCACCTCCGACAACTTTGCCCATTATAACCCCCGACGACCACCCCAACCTATAGCCACCGACCATCTCTCTAGCTACTACTCTGGCACCCACCCACCTCTCTTTGGTCATCCCTACTTTCGATTGAAACCACACATCCATATTTGACTACCACAAATGTTATGCATTAAAAATTGAATGTCACTTGGTAGGAATACTTATACTTGACTTCATTAAAAAATTTTGTAAACTTTTATTGTATTAAAATTAAAAAAAAAAAATCTGAATTGTTTTCTTTTTGTTGCAAGAGGATACTTCTCACTACAAACTTTTTATCTAAGCCCAGACACATATTTCATCCCTTTACTACTCACTATATCCCTCACCCTCTCCAATCGCCATCTCCACGCAAGAACATCACCACTCACGAAGAATCCCCCAAAACAAAGTGCATAGAATTTAAGGACAAGGTTGTCTGTTATCGACGTTAAGGGCATATATGAATTTGATCCTTATGTTGTACTATGTATTTTCCCCACTCTAAAACTACCCAATCAACACCCTAAACTAATCTAGTCTTATCCTACGTATCAATAATAATCTCTTTGTCTTAAAATGAATTTCTATGTTTAAAAGACTATAAATAATGAATGTCTATTTTGCAAATAACTTTGTTCCCTAAATGTTTTTTGCCACTTTTATTTCTCCATTTCATTTTATGCTTACGAGGCTAAAAGTTTAGAGTGGATAAGATTATTTATAAGCATTACCATTAATTTTACCAAATTAATTTATCCCTTAAGGATTTTTCTCATGTGACTTTCCTTAATTACCTTAGTTGTATATCTTTTATTTATTGTGATAGTTAGAATTAAAGTCATATATGATGTCTAACAAGTAGAAGGTTTGTAGTTATCTTTTCCTAAGTTGATGAGATCATGTGGCGATCTTCTAAGTCTTGTACATGTATATATACACTTGATAGGTGATAATAATCAAGGGTGTCAATACTTTTCATGGTATCAAAAGCAGGTAAGATCTAAAGCCGCCTGCCTTGAAATTCATATGCCATGGGCGAAGATAGCAAATCAAAGGTCGTCACCGTAGAAGTTATGTCCCCATATTATATACACGCATCCGACAATCACGGTCAAATTTTTGTTAGCGAAATACTTCGCGATGGAAATTATGGAGACTGGGTGAATGAGATAAGTAGCGTTGTTTGCCAAAAACAAGATAGGATTCGTTGATGTGTCAATTCCTATGCCGAAATCAACGAATTCTGAGTGGATGTTGTGGAAGCGATGCAATGCGATGGTGAAAGGATGGCTCAATAGTGCCATGGATAAAGAAATCCAAACAGCGCCAAATACGCGGAGACCGCAAGAGAGATCTGGGATGACCTTGAGGAACGGTTCGGGAAAGAAAGTGCACCGCGAGCCTATGAACTCAAGAGGGCCTTAACAATGATGAGACAAGGGAACTTATCTGTTTCGTCTTACTATACAAAGCTGCGAGGTTTATGGGATGAGGCACAATCAATCTCACCCATACCTAAATGCAGTTGTGGGAAGTGTACGTGTGATATCTCCAAGAAGCTACAGACACTTGGCGATCGAGAAAAATTGTATGAATTCTTGATGGGTCTTGATGAATCTTTCGGGACAATAAAGACACAGATTCTAAGTACAAAGCCTTCTGTCAGCCTTGGGACCGCCTACCACCTTGTCTCTGAAGATGAAGCACAAAAACAGATTACCGTTGGCCGCAAGCCAAGAGTTGACACGGCAGCACTCCAAACCGTGGCACAGCGACCAAGTGGAGAAGGTTCTGACCAAAGAGGAGCGCGGAGAGAAAAACCGAGATGCGAACATTGTGACAAGATCGGGCACACAAAAGAATTTTGTTACGAACTTGTGGGTTACCCGACGGATTGGAAGAAAGGAGTGCTTGAATGAAAAAGGGGACAACAACGAATGGGAAGCGAGAAGCGAGGAACACATCAAGGGCCGAAGGCAAACCAGGTGAAAGAGGCATCTCCGGCGGAGCAAAAGGGCACAGACAGGATCCCAATCGCTGGTTTAAATAATGATCAATATGCAAGACTCATTGATTTTCTTGGAGGCAAGAAACAGGCTACCAACGAAGGTTTCTGTTGTTCCCAAATGGGAAACAAGGGTATGAAAAATAGCTAGAGGGGGGGGGTGCATAGCGTTTTGAATTTTTTTTAAAAACCTTTTGCAAATCAATGGCTTATGCGCACAGTTCTCAAATAAGCTAAGTATAGCGCGCATAGAGAGTGTTAAATGCACAACGGAAATTAAAGCAACTACTGCGCAGGGTATACTGCACAGAGACTAAAACGCATGCGCTAAGTTTTGGCTAAAGAGTTGGTTAAAATTGTGCTAAGACAATAAGAAATAACAAACACAGCAGCAAAGGTAAGCAATCTGATAAGATCAAATAAGACAATATTTCAGAAATAAATAAGCAGGAGATAAATAGCAAGAACAATGAACAAGCTATTTGGAGAGGTTCGTTCGATAAAAGATCTACGTCCTCTACCAAGATGGTTAGTCTTGGATTTTCTAACTATAAGATTTATATTGATGTGAGGAGCTTTTACAAGATTACAATGAATCAAAACTCAAATCAAATCTATTCTATGAAGAGCAAATCCTAGACTAAACCGGTGTATTTCAAGAAGTAAGATCTAAATGATTGAAGCTTCAAGAGGTGTGTGTGTTAGAAATTTTGAGCTCTAAGAATCTATGAGATGAAGAGCACGAAGAATTCTGGGTGTTACAAGGCTTAGGATCTGGGCAGGAGTTTGAAGGTATGAAGGTTTGAAGGTTGTTCTTATGAATCTGGGATTTAAGCATCAATCTTCAGAACTTCAAAGATACTTAGGAAGCACAAACTCTAGTAACTTGGAAATGAAGATGAGCAGGCTATTTATAGCTGAGAGTTTAAAACTAGCCGTTGGAGCTCTGAGCAAAGGACAATGAGCTAGCACAATGTGATTGGTGCGCAGGTGTCCTTTGTAGCCATTGGAGACAGAGCATGAAGACAAAATTCAAATCTTCTTTTAGAAGGTTGACAGCTGTCTTCATTTGAAATATTTCATCTGAGCGCATCTCTATCATTGGAATTGCTGAGTGTGCTTGTTTTATCGTATCTGCACACCTCAGCACTTTTGGCTTTTTAAAAGCGTACATCTTCTCAGCGCTTTCCAAGTTTGGGAATATGAAAACATTGAAAATTGAACAAGTATGGATGCTGCGCAGTAAGGACATGCGCAGAGATGTCCTGCGCAGTGACTAAAGTCAATGGACACACTATCCAGTGTTATAGATTTCTAGTCTATCCAAAAGATTAACTTACAAAATGGGAAAGAAAGAAATATCATTCAACGCATAAATAATATGAGTTTAAGTTTAATTATGCGTTTAAACTGAATGTTTAAACAACATGCGTAGAAATATGAGCAGTTAAGATTATGCGCATGAGGTAAAATAACGCATTCATTGTTTTACAAACGAAAAGTTTGAATTGAATAAGGTTTTGGAAACAAATGATGCGATCTTCTCATTAAAACTTGAAATGATAGGAATTATAGATTACAAGTTTGAAAAAGAAGAAAACAATGCGCACAAAAAGGAATACCTTGCTCAAAAACTAAAATTACATAGACCTAGTCTACGTTGATCCGGTGCAGGGCTTCGCGTAGCTCGTTCTGTAGGCTGTTGAAATTATTCATAAGTTCAATCTTCAGCGCTTGAAACTTCTCTCTGAACGCCACTTCTTCCCCAATATAAGTGCCCATACCCTGGTGCATCAACCTGTTGTCATCTTAAAGCTCTCTGAAGTTTGTGGCGTAAGCCATCTGATGTCTAGTCATTTGATTAAAGTATGACTGTTCCGCAGCTTTAATTGTGTTGATGGTGGAGGTCTGCGTTGCTTCAAGTCGAGTGTCGGTATGAAGGCGATGTTTGTTAACGCTGGCTTGAATGTCAAACATAGCTTGGTCCATCCTAGCGTTAAACCCATCAGCGAAATCCGTTATGGATTGAGTTATGCATTCCCGAACACTTTCCATGTTGAGTGCACTAGCTTGCGCAGAGCCTCCTTGGGGAATCTTCTCTAGAATCTGTGCTTCAAGGCCAGCGAACCCTTCATATAAGCCATCGGCTAAGTTCTTGTGCAGACGCTTCAGCATATCTCTGAACCCAAGGTCAATAGCTTCATAAGTGCACACGTTTTCGAGCAACCCGCTAATTGACTTGAGTGAGTCTAGGACTAGTTGATCAATAAGGTCTGGGGTTCGCGTAGGTTCATAAGGGGAATAGAGGGGCCGGAGGATATACTTACCTTTGAAGCATTCTCCCTCTTAATGGCAGCAATCTCCAATCGCTGCGCATCAAGTTGATCTTGAATAGCTGTTTGCGCAGTGATGAGTTGAGCCATCTGAGACTGCGCAATAACTTGATTCACCTGAATGGTATTCAGGGCTTGAAAGATCTAGCATAGCTCATTTGAGGAGGAGAGAGAAGAGGTTGAGAATGCAGGAACTGATGATGTAGGAAGTGGAGCAGTAGTTGTCTTTGGAGGAGAGGTTGTAGAGATGGGATCACCTGGAGGAGACCTGTGCGCAGGAGATTTCTTTGCGGAGGAGTGGTCACTACTATCAGAAGCAGTGGCACCATCCTTAAGAGATTCTTCATAAGCAGCATCAGTAGCAGGTATTTCTGCAACATGGATAGTCTGTTCAGTGGGCACAGCAGCAGTAGGCTCAGGGGGGCTGTGCCATCATCACCGACAGCCTGATCAACAACATCATCCTTATCCTCAGGGTCTAGATCTAGCCCTTCATCCATAACTGATGTAATCCTGTGCGAGTCTGTGGTGGATTGAACGTTGGGGATATCCTTGTGCTTCTTGGACTTGGGCTCTGCGATGCCCTTGCGCAGATAGGCCTCATCAGGCGCTTCAGGAGTAGGCGCAACACTTGGAACTCCTGCGCTCTTCTTTACCTTACCATCCTTGGGTTCAAGCCCGAACCAAGGTTCCCTGTTGGGATCAGAATCAGACTTCCAGATTCTGTAGTAGTCTGCGTTGCCTATCTCATCGCGCAGCAAATGAAGCTGCGCTCTGGAGTAGTACTTTGAAGAGCAAGACTGCTTCAGAACTGGTTTCTTCTTCACCAGATCGGCTAAGTCTTTATATTGCTGCAGGAGCTTGGAGAGCAGGCGGCAGTGGGTCCTGTACTTCGGTTTCACAGCATTTAAGTGCGAATCATAGCTGGTCATGGCCTTGGTGAGCTCATTCCAGATGATCTACGACCAGTCAAGTGCATCCTTCTGATAGACCGCAGCGCAGTACTCCCACTGCTTTGAAATAAACTTCCCTTTATTGCCATTCTTACAATTCAGGGAATCTCCAATTAGGGTGCACAGGTGATACATCACCTCACCGAACTCCTTGCGATCATGCACATACCACCTTTTGCTAAGGGTAGGCTCATTGACTAGCTTCAGCGAAAGTCTTTCTTGCTTCGCAGCATCATAAGTAGCAGGCACATCACCAACATCGAAATCGCAAAGCCTGCGGATGTGGTTTGGGTGCACTAAAATTTCACAGTTCTGCACAACATCCATGATGATCTTTGTGCTCTCACCCTTGTGTTTGGCGTTGATAACGCGCGCCGTCTCGAAAAATTCATCAACCAATGATGGCACATAGAAAGGTTGATCCAAAGTGAATAGAGGAAGGATGCCCGATGAGCGCAGATGCCTGATCAAACGGCACCCAATCGCATCTTGAGCAAGATCTTTTTCATTGACTTCCTAGCCACCAATGAAATAGAAGGGGTTCTGCGCAACACAAAATAAATGAATTAGACACATAATATTGCGCATGGAGTTATGCGCATGCGCAGATAGCGCAGATATACCTATGCGCAGCAGCTCCATACTTGATAAAAATATAATCAAAATAATGCACAGAACCAACCAAGCATGCGCAAAACACAAACACTTGGAAAATTCTTATGCGAGCCAAAGCATAATAGAAAAATAAAAGCTTGATGAACACGAAAGAACTGTTCATTGAACACGAAGAACATCAAGAACATGAAAAATCAAAAGTTGACCAAGTTTCACAAAAAAGTATATCAAAATGACCGCATCAAAGAGACGAAAACAACCATGTACATAAGATTGTCAACAACACAAGATCAAACCCAGAAAGTGAAGAAAGACAGTTCGACTGCTAGGGGTTTTTTTAACCAAAATTTTGTCAGAAATCAAAGCAAATTGTTTCTGATCATGAAATAAAATGCGTAGATCAGGGAGAATCGAACACATAACAACAAACGATTTCAAAAATGAACAACTATCAAGCAAAAAATCGAAAAGGGAAGCTTTTAAAGCTTCGAACAACAACAATGGCGGAAACAAAAAAATAAAATAAAAGGAAGAGTTTGGAGAAATCATACCATGTCATCGACCGTGGGTTTTTGGACTTGTTGCTCTTGGTCGGACCCAGAAGAAGAAAAAGAAGAAGAAGAAGAAGAAGAAGAAGAAGAAGAAGAAGAAGAAGAAGAAGAAGAAGAAGTTGAGGAGAGAATGACTTCGGGCATTTCTTGAGTAGTCTTCTTTGGAGCCATTGTTAAATAGCTAGGGTTTAGATGAAAGAGGAAGAAAGAGAAGAGAGTTTGTAGGAGGAGGAAGGAAGTCAAAGAAAGAGAGAAGGGAAATTTTTTGGAAGTTGGTGAGTAGGTTGTAGAGAGGGAGAAAATGGAGAATTTGGTGAAAGAGAGAGTGACCAGAAGAGAGAGAGAGAAGGGGGGTCAGACGGTTTTATGCCAAAAGGGGAGAAGGCGCATGACGTCAGCGGGGCCTTTTGGTGAAAGGCGGCGAGTTTGGTGGAAAAACGCAGAGGCGCACGATAGCAAAGTGACGTGGCCGAATGGGGAGCTCGCGTGCGCAGACCTGACGCGCGCGTGTGTCATTAGTTCTAGGCAGGTCACAGTCATTTCAACTCCCTCATAAATGTTGCGCAGTGAGTTGAACAGGCGCTGTCAGTCAATAGCCATTTGCATTGATGACAATGGGACATGCGCATGGGTAAAATGGTAATTTCCCAAGAAAATTCAAAATTTAAGACGAGGGAAAATTTTAATTACACAAGTACCCTTGTGAACTAAGCATTGTCTTTTCAGTCAGGGACCTATGTGCAATTTCTAATGAACAGAATATTTAGTTGCGATCCACTAGTTGTGCGCATGTGACATCATGCACAGAGCCAAAAATAGCGCAAAGATTCTTCAGATCTCATAATATAATTGTTTCATGCGCATCAACTCACTACACATGTGCATGAAACTTAACCTATTGAATACTTATCAATCAAACACAAACATTAGTAATAACAAATCATATGGACAAGTTTAGATGAGTTCAAGCATACCCATTTCTCCTCTCAAGAAGACAAATCTCTTTGCATCAAGAGCCTTTGTGAGGATATCAACAATTTGATTGTTGGTTCCCACGTGCTCTAAATGAATGTTTCCTTTTTCCACGTGGTCCTTGAGGAAATGATATTTGATGTCGATGTGCTTTGTCTTTGAGTGCATGACAGGATTGTTGGAGACTGCGATGGTGGACATATTATCACAGAAAATTGAGCAATTTTCTTCATGAATTCTATAGTCCACTAATTGTTGCTTCATCCATAGGATTTGGAAGCAGCAGATTCCAGCAACAATGTATTCAGCTTCTGTAGTGGAGATGGACACAACAGCTTTCTTCTTGCTTGCCCACGCAACAAGTCTATTTCCAAGGAAATGACAAGTGCCACTAGTGCTCTTCCTGTCAATTTTGCATGTTGCGTAGTCTGTATCTGAATAACCTAGCAAATCCAAATTTGAATCTTTGGTGTACCAAAGTCCAAGTTTAACAGTTCTAGAAAGATATCTAATAATGCGTTTAACAGCAGTTAAGTGCGCTTCTCTAGGATCTGCTTGATAGCGCGCACAGACACAGACACTAAATATAATATCTGGCCTACTTATAGTAAGGTAAAGGAGAGAGCCAATCATACCTCGATATAAAGTTTGATCAACTTTCTTACCTTTTAAATCTTTGTCAAGCTTGTTTCCCGTGGCCATTGGAGTGTCGTATGCTTTTGCATTTTCAAGTCCCAATTTCAAGATTAAGTCTCTTGTGTACTTGGCTTGATTAATGAAGATGCCATCATTCAATTGTTTGATTTGAAGTCCGAGGAAGAATGTGAGTTCTCCCATCATGCTCATCTCAAACTTGCTTTTCATGAGCTTCTCAAAGCGCTTACAAAGTAACTCATTTGTAGAACTAAATATAATATCATCGACATAAATTTGAACAAGTAAAGAATGATCACTATACTTAGCAATAAAAAGAGTTGTATCAATTTTACCACGCTTGAAGCCTTTCTCTAGCAGGAATTTTGAAATAGTATCGTACCATGCTCTTGGAGCTTGCGTAAGTCCATACAAAGCTTGAAGCTTGAAGACATGATTTGAAAATCTGCTATCTTCAAATCCTGGTGGTTGTGCTACGTAGACCGTCTCTTGGAGTTTACCATTGAGAAATGCGCTCTTCACATCCATTTGGTAAATCTTGAATTTCTTGTAAGAGGCATAAGCTAAGAAAATTCTTATAGCTTCAAGTCTTGCTACAGGCGCAAACGTTTCATCATAGTCGATTCCTTCCTCTTGCCTATAGCCTTGTGCAACCAACATTGCTTTATTTCTGGTGATGCTTCCATTCTCATCCATATTGTTTCTGAACACCCATTTTGTACCAATAACTCCTTGGTTATGAGGTCTGGGTCCTAAAGTCCAAACCTTGCAGCGCTCAAATTGGTTAAGCTCTTCTTGCATAGCAATAACCCAGCTTGAATCTTGGAGCGCTTCATCAATCTTCTTTTGTTCGATTTGAGAGATAAAGGAATGATACTCTTCAAAGTTTGATGCTCTCCTTGTACGAACCCCTACATTGAGATCGCCAATGATGTTTGTTGTTGGATGATCTCTAACTTCATGAACCTCGGGAGGTAAATTTGGTTTAGTAGTAGTAATACGAAGATCTTCAATGGGTACTTCATTTGCTCCAGCATCAAGATCATCAAAGGTGATTTGCTGAAGCAGAGAAACATCATGCGCAGGAGAGGGTGTCAGCGCATCAGGAGTTGTGACTTTTGGTGCAGCATCTGGTGTATGCGCATGAGATGGACTTCCTTGATTCTTATTTTGATCAAATTGATTATCATTCTGCGCAGGTGCAGCTCGTGGCTGCGTACCTGTCTCATCATTCTCAGCAGAATCATTTGGAGCCAAATGTGCTCAAGGAGAGAATGTTCATCAAAAGTAACATGTATAGATTCTACAATTACTAGAGTAGTTCTATTAAAAACACGAAAAGATTTTGAATGTGTGGCATACCCGACAAAAATACCTTCATCTGCTTTGGCGTCGAATTTACCTCTATGATCTTTGCCATTGTTAGGATTTTGCAGCCAAAAATCTTGAAGAAAGCAATGTTGGGCGCTCTTCCTCTCCATAGCTCATATGGAGTTTTTTTGTAGGCTTTGTTGATGAGGGATCTATTCTGAGTAAAGCAAGAAGTGTTGATAGCTTCTCCCCAAAAATACTTTGGAAGCTTTGCTTCTCTATTATTGTCTTTCCATCCTCAATCAACGTGCGATTCTTTCTTTCCACAACGCCATTTTGTTGAGGAATTCCAGCAGCAGAGAAATTGTGATCGATTCTATGGTCATCACAATATTAAACAACACCATTATTCTTGAATTCAGTTCTATTGTCTGATCTAACGCTTACGATGTCATCTTCTTTTTGAGTTTGGAGCTTTCGAAAGAGAGTAGTCAAGATATCATAGCAGTCATCTTTGGATATCATCATTTCAACCCATGTGTATCTTGAGTAGTTATCCACCACAACTAAAGTATACTTGTTTCCTCCAATGCTTGCGGTGGTGACAAGTCCAAACAAATCCATGTGAAGCGGTTGTAAACATTTGGAAGTTGAAGAAGCAATCTTGCTGGAGAAAGACTGCTTAGGTTGTTTACCAAGCTGGCATGCTGCTCATTTTCTATCATGATGGTCAGCTACTTTGGGAAGTCTTTTGATAAGATTTTCCCTTCCTAGCTTAGCCAAATCCTTGAAGTTCAAATGAATTAAGCGCTTATGCCATACACTTACATTCTTTGCTACAAAATAGAGATTAGTGATAGAATTTACAGCAGTAAGATCAATAATGTAAACATTAGCCTTACGAGTCCCTGTGAGCAAAGTGAGTCTAGATATGCCATCTTTGATATAGCAGTGCATTGAAGTGAAATGGCATTCAAGACCTTTATCGCAGAATTATGATATGGGGAGCAGGTTGTGCTTGAGTCCTTCTACGAGAGCAACTTTTTCAATGCACACTTTATCTTTTCTGATTCTTCCATATCCAATAATGTGCCCTTTGTTGTTTTTTCCAAAAGTTACTGAGGCACCTCTACCTTCATGCACATCTTCAAGGGCATTGACATCTCCAGTCATGTGTCTAGAACATCCATTGTCGAGATACCATATATGCGCTTTAGCTTGTGAAGAGTACGCAGTGAAGCAGGAGACCTGAAAGATAGACATTAAAACGTAGGTCCCCTTTATTCTTGGGTCCTAGAGTTAGCAACTATTGACAACCCACTCCTGTCTAACCTTAAGATTTTTACATCCCTTGGCATTAGGAGCAAATCGCAAAAGGCATTCTGCAGCCTTATGACCTAAACCATCACACACAACACAATGATGTAAGCCACTTATAGATTGGTTTTTTACAAACTCTTTACTATTCTTTGGCTTAGCATTCTGAACTGGAGCAATTGAACTGGCTTTGACAAACACCATTTTTTAAGGTTTGGGTGCGCTTTTCTTAAGAATGCGCATCTGGCGTTGAGGCGCATGGATTTCATGCGCATAGCCCTTGTGCGCAGATTTGACATTCGAAGTTAAAGCGCAACCATAGTCAGAATATGAGTTGTCAAGCGCAGGTTCAACTTTAGCCTTACCCTTGGCTTTCCTAGTTTGCTTCTTTGGGTAGACATAATGGAAATTTTGTCTTTGGACTTTCTCCTGTCTTTTACCCATTGAGGCAGAATGCTTTGCTTTAGGAATTTCATGAGTTTGCTGGGGTGTTGTAAATTCCTTTTCCATTTCAGAGCAAACAGCGCATTTAAAGTTATCACTAGTTGAGAACCCCAAGCCTTCCTTATCTCCACTGGCTTTTTGGGATTCTAGAATGTGATCCATAGTGACACGAGATTTGGTCCACTCATCAGTGATCTTTGTGAGATCAGTTACTTGAGCAGCCAACTCTTCGTTTCATACTTTAAATAGCGCATTTTGATCTGTTAAGAAACGGTTCTTTTCAGTAAGAGGAGTCATGCTCTTAATCTGCTCTTTAAGGAGGGTGACTTTTTTATTTTAAAAGAGTTTTCTCCGTCTTAAGCTGTGAAATTTCTCCAATTCATAAGTCCACTGCTTCTTTCATAGAATTAAATTTCTTTATTACCTTTTCAGCTTGTTGAAAAATAGACTCTTGCTAAGCAGCAGAGTCATCATTTTATATTACAATTTCAGCAGGAAATTCAAGAGATTCTTTGCGCGATGGCGCAGCTGCAACTTTCTTTGATAAGTCTGCTCTGGCAAATAAGTACTTGCCATTCTGTCTGCTTGGCGTCAGGTGTCCCATTTCAACCAATTCATGGATAGTGGGACCTTTCTTCCTTTTTATAGTTCTTGGCTCATTCGGTGAGTTCATATCAGGAACATCATTTTCTGAATCGCTATCGTCAGCATTCGCCACTAAGCAGAGCAGTACGTCTTCAGAGTCATCATCATCACTGTACTCTATGTCAATCTCTATCCAGGTCTTGAGCTCCTTTTCTGCGCAGTCTTCTTCAGCAACCATTCCGCGCTGCTTAGACGATCTTTGCGCATTGTTCCTCTTCATGTACTCAAATTTTGGAGTAGGGCATTTTGATGCAAAGTCATGCTTTCTACAGTTGTAGCAAACCAAGTCATCATCTTTCTTTGAGTCTCTGCCTCGAGAGAACTTAGCTGGAGTTTTACTTGAGGATCCTGGCTTTGAGAATTTCCTACACTTTTGAAATTGCTTTACGAATATAGCGAAATCATCATCATCCATTTCTAGTAAAGAGGAAGTGGAGATTTTGTCTGAGGTTTGAGCAGGCGCAGGTTCTTTTTGCGCAACCATTGAAACTAATTTTCCCTTTCCTTCAGTTTCATCAATTCGTTCAAGTTTGAGCTCGAACACTTTTAAATTAGCATACAAACTGCGCAGAGGCCAAGTATCCAGAAATCCAGAATCTTCCAGATGACTTTCCTTGTGCACATATCTAGAACCAAGCGCATCTAAGAATTGAGAATTGATTTCTTTGTTGGTGAATTTCTTTCCAAGAGATATACATGAATTTACAACAGTACAATAACGATCATATGTTTGTCTCAGGGTTTTACCGTCAATTCTCATGAAACAGTTGAATTTTCGTTGCACAACAAATCTTTTGTTTTCCTTGCTAACCTTGTCACCATTCACATAGCCTTCAATAGAATCCCATAGCTTTTTTGCAGTTGCGCAGCTCACAATTTGATTGTGCGTGGAGAGGTCCAGGGTGCTGAGAATGATGTTCCTTGCTCTTCCATCATAGCCAACCCATTTCTTTTCTTCATCAGTCCATTCCTCCTTGCTCTTCTTGATTGTAGGAATTTCCTTATTTATAGTAGTATCAGGATTTGCCTTCATGGGAATGTAAGGTCCTTCAATAACAACGTCATGGAGGATCTCGTCAATTGGCGAAAAATGAATGAGCATGCAGTGCTTCCAGATGTCGAAGTGATCTTCGTTGAGCACGGGAACATGTGAATAGTTAGCCATTGCCTAAGATTTTGAATCCATCTTGAATCGGCACCCAAGCTGTTAAGCTTGAAAAACAAAACAAGTTTTATGAAGGTGTTTGCTCTAATACCAATTGTTGGTCCCAAAGGGGCAACAAGGGTATGAAAAATAGCTAGAGGGGGGTGAATAGCGTTTTGAAATTCTTTTCAAACCCTTTTACAAATCAATGCCTTATGCGCATAGTTCTCAAATAAGCTAAGTATAGCGCGTAGAGAGAGTGTGAAATGCACAGCGGAAATTAAAGCAGCTACTGCGCAGAGACTAAAACGCATGCGCTAAGTTTTGGCTAAAGAGTTGGTTAAAATTGTGCTAAGACAATAAGCAATAACAAACACAGCAGCAAAGGTAAGCAATCTGATAAGATCAAACAAGAAAATATTTCAGAAATAAATAAGCAGGAGATAAATAGCAAGAACAATGAACAAGCTATTTGGAGAGGTTCGATCGATAAAAGATCTACGTCCTCTACCAAGATGGTAAGTCTTGGATTTTCTAACTATACGATTTATATTGATGTGAGGAGCTTTTACAAGATTACAATGAATCAAAACTCATATCAAAATCTATTCTATGAAGAGCAAATCCTTGACTAAAACGGTGTATCTCAAGAAGTAAGATCTAAATCATTGAAGCTTCAAGAGGTGTGTGTGTGTCGGAAATTTTGGGCTCTAAGAATCTATGAGATGAAGAGCACGAAGAATTCTGGGTGTTACAAGGCTTAGGATCTGGGTAGGAGTTTGAAGGTATGAAGGTTTGAAGGTTTGAAGGTTGTTCTTATGAATCTGGGATTTAAGTAGCAATCTTCAGAACTTCAAAGATACTTAGGAAGCACAAACTCTAGCAACTTGGAAATGAAGATGAGCAGGCTATTTATAGCTGAGAGTTTAAAACTAGCCGTTGGAGCTCTGAACAAGGACAATGAGCTAGCTTAATGTGATTGGCGCGCAGGTGTCCTTTGTAGCCGTTGGAGAAACAGCATGAAGACAAAATTCAAATCTTCTTCTAGAAGGTTGACAACTGTCTTCATTTGAAATATTTCCTCTGAGCGCATCTCTATCATTGGATTTGCTGAGTGTGCTTGTTTTATCGTATCTGCACACCTCAGCACTTTTAGCTTTTAAAAAGCGTACATCTTCTTAGCGCTTTCCAAGTTTGGGAATCTGAAAACATTGAAAACTGAACAAGTATGGATGCTGCGCAGTAAGGACCTGCGTAGAGATGTCCTACGCAGTGACTAAAGTCTTGCTTAGTTCTTCGATCCTTTTTTGCCCCAAGTCCTATATTCTAAGCCTATAAAATAAAATGGACTAAGCTAAAAATTGAAGTTATTAAACTTCTTACATAGGGTCCTAAAGTCCATAAAATACAAATAGGTGATGGTATCAATCAATTCTAACATAAATAGGAGGGTTAAGAAATAAGCATACCCAACAGTTTCAACCCACCGAATATAAACATGGCTGGTAAGATCCTTTGTAGTAAGCCCTGGATAATAGATTCAAGGGCAACAGAACGTATTACCTGTGATGAAAATTTACTTGAAGGACGCAATAATAATAGCGCTAGTCTTCCGGTACAGATACCAAACGGAACTCAAGTTCCTGTCAAGAATGTTGGGAGTTCTTTGTTACCTAACGGGCTCAAAGTTGATCATGTTCTTAACATACCAGATTTTAAATGCAATCTTCTTTATGTGAGCCGAATAACGAAAGATATGAACTGCGCTCTTACATTCTTCTCGGATTTTTGTATCTTGCAGGACTTACGTTTGAGGAACCTGTTTGGAGTGGGTAGTCAACGCAATGGTCTCTATCACTTGCAGTCATCAAACGGAGGAGGTATGGCTTTGTCTGTGAAAGTGAATTCAGAAATCTAGCATCAAAGACTAGGACATGAATCCAATGTTACACTCCAAAGTATTCGGTCTTTAGATTTTAAAATTGGTGTCAAACATTGTGATTCTTGTTTGAGGGCAATGCAATCTAGGCTTCCTTTTTCTCCTAGTTCAATTAAAACCAGTTTTTGTTTTGATCTCTTACATTGTGATATATGGGGAGGTTATAGAACTGCATCTTTTTCGGGTGCACATTATTTTATGACTATTGTGGATGATTATAGTAGGACTGTTTGGGTTTATCTCATGAGAAACAAGTCTGAAGTTGCATGTTATTTACCAATGTTTTGCAATATGGTTCCGATACAATTCGGAAGAGAAGTAAAACGAATTAGAGCAGACAACGGTGATGAGTTTCAATCTAACCTCATGTTAGATTATTATTCTAAACACGGGATTCTCTTTGATACATCATGCACAGACACACCACAACAGAACGGGGTGGTTGAGCGTAAGCATAGACATATTTTAGAAGTTGCAAGGGACTTGAGGTTTGAGGCTGGTTTGCTAATTAATTTTTGGGGCGAATGTGTGCTCACAGCAGTTTACATTATAAATAGGTTACCTTCACCCGTCATAGCAAACAACGCCTTATGAAATTTTACTAGGAAAGAAACCCACTTATGAACATTTGCGTGTCTTTGGTTGCATAGTGTATGCTAAAGATAACAAAAAAGGGAAAGATAAGTTTAGTTAAAGGGGGAGATGTTGTGTCTTCGTGGGATACCCAATCTCACAAAAGGGGTATCGAGTATATGAATTGGAGAGTGGTAAAAAATTTACAAACAGGGATGTACGATTTTTTGAAGACAAATTCCCCTTCAAAGATGGTACTGTGCGGATGGGTGGTGATTGGGTCTCTATATTAAGAGACAAACAATGTGAAACAGACTATGAAGATTTTGGGCAGCCTGCTACTCAACTTGGTGATAGGCACGAAAGACAGGAGCAGAATGACGATTCACCAGGCCAATCACCAGACGACCAGATACAGGTTGAACCACAACATGAAAGGAACATGATTGAGGTTAACCCAAGAGAAAGGGCAGAAGACAACATTCGCAGAAGCAGCTGTAGACACCCTACCTTGGACCTCTCACCCCGATTGCGTACATAGTATTTTTATTTAACTTGTTTTTGTTAATTTCTGTTACTTCGGTTAAGTTCCTAACTGATTCCATTAGTTTTGGACTAAACTGCATAACGGAATTAATTTTAGAGTCATTCTGTCATTCTGTCTTTCTCAGACGCGGGCGCCTCCGATACTGTCCACGGCCCGCGCGCGCTTCTCGCCCTAAAAGCCGGAAGCGCGCGCCTCCCGATATGGCAGTAACGGATTGCACCATTTTGCCCTCCCTTTTCTTATTTACAACATCCTTTCTTGATCACAAAAAACACTCTTTTTACATCCACATTCATCCCCCCTTATTTTGTAACTCCCAAATCCTTTATTCTAGCCTTTTCCAAAAAACAAATGATTTTATCTTTATTTCTTTTATTCTCTTTTATTTATTATTTTATTTATCTTATTTTTGATTGGTCAATTCCATTTCACATGGATTGATCATCTTTCCCTCCAACCTTTCCCTCTCTTTTTTACCAATAAAAACCCCCCTTCTTCTACCTTAGAAAAGGGACCTCAACATTTTCTCTCTAGCCAAAACTCTAGACTTTTGGGACTCTCTTTTTGGACAAAACTTTTATCATCTACAACGACAATATACATAAATTCTCCCAACAAGAGTTCTTAGTAACAAGACTCTACACAAATTGTTCTACAACAATTTTTCTACAACAACACCATTTTCAAGTCCAAGTTTGAAGTCCTCTTTCTTAAGGTACTTTATTCTTCTTCTCTTATTTTACATGTCTTAGTAATGTATGCAATCCCCATCAATTGGGACATGACCAAATGACCACTTTACTACATTAAAGTTGGTTAAGGTTATCTCCCTACATTTTAATCTCTATTTTAATTTACCATTCTTTTCTTAACATAATTGTTAGAATAGTTTGACATGTAATCTTTACCATTAAATAAATAAAACAACTCTATTTTATTTTCCTTTGTATATTTCCTTTTTCTTTTCATTGTAATTGTTAGCACTCGTATATTAATAAATCGAAGGACTTTCTCATGCATTAGAATACCAAAAGTAGCAAGACCCGCGTAAGCGGGGAGGAGTGGGTGTTTAAGTACTTCCCACTCCGTCACCTAACCCCCGAACCCATCTTTTCCCGAATCTCTGGTTTTGTATATAAAATTGGCTTCTTTTAGGTTTTTCTTATGTTCCTCTAAAACATAGGTGGCGACTCTTAAAATCAATTAGACATCCTAGGATAATTCACCGCTTTAGACAAGTGGGGGTTTCCCGGGGTATCTACAGTGGTGACTCCGCTGGGGATATAGAGGGTTAAACTTGCATTTTCTGCTTCCCATATCAATGCTCTGAGGCGCGCGCTTCTGGGTAGATTCCCAGAACATCATTTAGATCCCAGAACAGAAGCAGTGCACAGAAACATAACAGAATGACAGTGTGGGCACCGAGCCTGCACAAAAACAATTTTACTTTCTGTTTATTTTTATCGGTCACACGGGTGATTCGAAAGTTGTAAATTATGTGCTTATTTGCTTTTATTTCTTTTTTTTTCTTTTGAAAAAAAAATATATATTTTGTCACTTGTTAGACCTCACACTACGCGCACAATTCTTATCAACCGCTCACAATCGAGTCGCACAAGTCCAACTCCAAATCCGTCGAGGCCCGTCCTAGGAAGTTTCAAGCTCCACTCGACCTTGACTCTTCCGAAGCGGTAAACCTCATCCCGTGGCGTAGTTCACGACTACATGCCGGGGGTGACCTTTAAGCCTCTCTTTAGCCGAGCACAAGCCACACAATTCTTAGTTTAGGTTCTAACACTCTGTGACCAAGTCGGTTTTCATGTACCGAGATTTCCCAAAACTAATGCCATCAAATCATACATGCCGTTTCCAAGAGAAACAAACGGTTGTCATGGACGAAATAAAAATCCGTCCCCAAAGTGGTTATTATGGACGAAAATAAAAAATCCGTCCCCGCATGTATACTTAATGACATTAATTTATTTTAATCCCGTCACATGTAGGAATGACAAGCGTGGTGGAATCCGATGAGTCTATGGGACCGCGAGATGGTCTATATACTAGTGTGACGATTCCACTATTTTTCTAGAAACCCCAAAAAAGGACTATGTCCTTCCGACTTTGTAAAAAAAAAAAAGAGTCATTTTCCTTATGTGGTTTGAGTCTTTTCTTGTTTGTGGGTGAAATCATTTTACTCAAAAGGTGTTTGTGGGGCCAATCTAAGATCAACCGTGTTCTCTTAATAGGTCTAATGGCTTCCAACGGCAACAACAACAAGGGTGAGAACATTTCTGTGTCCAACGAAGAGTTATTCAACATGGTGAAAAGGGCAAATTGATGCACTAGCCGAGAATGTCCGCCGCAGGGATGATTTATGGCAATCCCGTTACGAGCATATGGAAATGGCCCATAAGAAAGAAGTAGCCAAACTCGAGAACCAATTAAAGGGGCTCACGAATGAAAGAAAGGAGGTCCAAAGTTTCGATGCCGGTTTGGTCAACACTCTCATGTCCGACATTGACCAAAATCTTAGTGGGCTAAATTTGCACAAAGGCCCAAGCTCCGATCTTCATCATGCTTCTTTTCTCGTGAAAACTATGGTGGCTCTTCCTGAAAAATTCAAGATGCCCGATATTGGCAAGTTCAAAGGCACCTCTTGTCCCGATGCTCATGTCGACTCCTACATTTGGGCCATGATACCAAAGAAAGTGTCTCCTCAAATGATGGCACAATGCTTCCCACTTACTCTCGAGGGGGTCGTAAAAGATTGGTATATGGGTCTTTCAGTTTCCACCCGCCTCAATTGGCATGCCGCTATGCTTGCCTTCAATTCACAATATCAAGGCAATTCCATGTTCCATCCTACCAAGAAAGAATTGGAGAGCACCATGCAAGAGGGTAATGAATCATTTGGGGACTTTTCTCGACGTTGGAATGACAAGTTAGCCGAGATGGTTGATAGGCCCTCAAGGAAGGAACAAACGGACATCTTCTTGAAGTGTTTGAAAATGGACTACCGCACTCGTCTTAGTGGGGCCTTTTATCCGGATTTTGCAAGCATGTACGATGCGGGAATTAGAGTTGACAATTTTCTCCGAGAAGTGGCCGAGTCCTCCTATGAGACAAGCCTCGATGACGAAGGGTTCCCGAGCAATCTGAGCAATGACATGGAAGAATGTAGTGACATGGAAGACTACAACGACAATGAGGAATACAACGACATGGGGGATGACGACAACAATCTCCGTTTCTCTTTCTCTACCTAGAAATAGGATTTAAAAAAAAAAAAAAAAAGAGTCAAAAGTCCTCTTAAGTGTGCACTAAAGTTTTCTTTCTTCCCACTTGTGTGAATGTTCGAGTCAATTATCAAATTAAAGTCGTTCTTGTCCTCATACACCATTCCAAGTTGTTCAATTTAATTCTTGGCAAAATGATGAAAAGATGTCTAAACAAGTTCTAGAACGAAGGCCATCGCTTGAACGCCTAGGGGATAAACATCGACGACGACATCAACAACGAAGACAGGTGGAGCAACAATCATGAAGAAAAGTTTTCAAAAAGGGATAAAAAAAAAGGGCTCGCTAGGTTGAAATCCTCAAATCAACCTAGGCAAAAGTTAGAGCACAAAAAAAAAAAAAATAAAAAAAAATCCCCCTCAATCAAAGAAGTACAAGATCAACATCATTCCACCGATGAAGGACGAAGCAACAACCATCTCGACGAATGGAGCATCCACAAGAACTACGGTGACCTGAGCCTCTTCACTGGAGGAACGTAGGAAACCTTTGAGTCCGGTCTCATGCAAGAAAGAAGATATGTTTAGCCCTAGCGCGTTATGGTGATCGGCCTTTCTCTCGAACTTGTCAAGACATATTTGTACGATTCATTTGCCAATGAATTAATCACCTCAAGATTGAACAACTTTCCTAGATTTGGAATCACTTTCCGTTCCTTGTCAAGTCTAGGGCTTCTATTCTTTCTGCATACTCCCAATTTCTTGCAATCAAACTGGGGCTTTCTTTCTCTTCTCTCTTAATGACTTACTTGCCTTCGTGGGTCATTCAAAAAAATCTACACATACATGAAGTCAATACTAGGGACACTTCCCTAGTCGAGTCAATGTCACTCATCTTTAGTGAAAAGAGGTCTTCACCGCAAAATCACATGTCTCTCATGCTCCGCTAGAGTCAATGCACACTTCCTCATTAATCGAGTCAAAATGAAGACGCAAAAGAGATGCCCGCTAGATTGAAAACCTGAAAGGGCGGTCTAGGCAAAAAACAGGGTGCGTCATAAAAAATAGAGAGAGTGAGAGAGAGAAGGGAAAGAGAAATGGAGATCTCCGGCCTCTAAAGAAGACAACTGCACGAGTTCTACATCAAATCTCCTCAGCAAGCCAATTCCCCACCGAGTCAACTTTGGAATGGCAAAAGGCTCGACAAGATGTGGCACAATCAAAGGTTGTTTTGGGATATTGTTCTCCAGCAGTGTGCCATTTTTGGGTTCATGAAAAAGAAGGCCCGAGGTTGCACAAGTAATCCCCAGCAAGCCAATTGGTTTGGATCACAAATGGCAACAACATGTGACTCAATTTTCGAGCTTCTACACGTATGTATGCCGAGAAATGGTGTAACTCTTGCCATGTCCTCTTATGTTTTTCCCCCATACGAGGACGAGTCTCTTGCTTTTCTCGACAAATGATGACGCCCTAGGGGCTATGTGACTCGAGAAAGAAAACTTCTCTCGCTTCATTTGACAGTTAATGAGCCCTAGGGCTACGCTCAAGAAAGACGTGTGAGACTATCCTCAAAGTCCCTCAAAAGAAATGTCGAGAAGCACCTTTTTGTCATGTATGCTCATACTTGTTCCCCCGATCAAGGATAGGCCCTTCTCATTCCACTCCTAATCAATGGTGTCACTCTAGGGGGTACGATCAAGTTTTAAAGGCTCCCTCGGCAAGAAGAAATTCACTTTAGTGTCCCCGGCGGAGTCATGTGCAACATTGGAAGCTTTCTCAATTCGGCACCGAAGATCTCAAGGGGCTTCGCAATCTACAATCTTTTGGGCTACGGCATTACAGTGATACAAACAAAGGGCAATATTGGGGCTTCGCAACCGACAGTCTTTTGGGACAACAATGCTTAAGCAATGCAATGTGGAGAAGTCTTATATAAAAGAGATCAAGCTTCAAGGGTCTCCCAACACCTCAAGTCAAAGGTCTCTTGGTTTTAAATGAGGTCTCCGATGTTATGAATGAATTTGATGATTTTTGTTAGAACTTACAACGAGATCATGAAGGAAGTCTTAGAGAAAAGGAAAAGGATTCAAGGAAATGCCAATATGATAACTCGACCAGAGTTACGGCCAATCCCAATGTTTCTACAAGTACTGCACCCCCTTCTCCAAGATCAAAAGCACAGGCTGCACCCGAAGATCCGTTATTAGTTCAACTCAAGAAGACTTAAGCAAACATACCGTTTGAGATTTTATCATGCCAAGGCCTTATCTTCCACAACAACATCACCATCTCCCACGAATTTGAATAAGGGTTCCAATGTTATGATTGAATTTGATGATTTTTGTTAGAACTTTCAGCGAGATTATGAAGGAAGTCTTAGAGAAAAGGAAAAAGATTCAATATGCTAAACTCACGTGACTGGGTTATAGCGGGAAATGCCTCGGCCAATCCCAATGTTTCTGCAAGTACTGCACCCCCTTCTCCAAGATCAAAAGCACAGGCTGCATCCGAAGATCCGTTATAAAGAAGACTCAAGCAAACGTACCGTTTGAGACTTTATCATGTCAAAACCCTATCATCCGCAACAACATCACCATCTCCCACGAGACATTTCCCGAAGATTCTACTGCATTTTCAACATGGACCCTCCGCCACTTGGGTACCAACCATAAAAAAAGGGCCATTCATCTCCAAACAAGAGGAAGATCACTTTCATAAGTTCTACCCAATGGTGCATCTGCTCTCAATACAATGCCAAGATAAGTTGGGGCTTCACACCGAAAGGTCTTCACATCCCGCCATCTACAAGCTCGCAAACAACAAGCCCACGACACTTGGGACTTAGTAATCTCTCGAAGCTTGGTATCAATGATCTTCTCTTGGAGCTTGCTCACGTCAACAGCAAAAGGCGATTTATTTGAAAAGGTCAAGAGTCGATTCATCTTGGGGCTATGCAAGTCTTTCATAGTTTGGCATCAAAGGCATTCTAGGGGCTTTACAATCAACAACCCCTTATCTCGGCATCGAATGTCTTTTGGTGCCCCATAACTGACACATCTCTTGGGGCTAGAAACCACTTTTCGTTGGGCACACCGGTAACAACGACAGAATTCAAGCAAGGCAATCCGGACTTTGATTGAACATGACTTGATCTTGGGTTGGCTTTACAAACACATAATGGTTAAAATGGTTCACCCACGAACTAAAAAAAAATCTTTTTCTCACGTGTGTGCATATTTTTTTCTTTCTAATTAAAAAAATATTTTATTTTCTTTTTTCTTTTCTTGCGCAAAATTATGTGTTTCCTTTTTGCTTTGCTCCTAGCATTCTCCCCCAGTACTCTCCATCATCCTTGAACTACGCTGGTCTGATTCCTTCCAAGGGATACGTAGGCAGCCTTTTGGCACGACCAACCCATCATCCGGAATACTGTCCCACCGACACTCCATCAAAAACGAATTCGTCATAAAAGCCAGCGAAACTCTCCGCCAAAGCATCCACCACAACATCACGAATCCATCCAACGGCAATGGCAAGTGAAGGTATGGACATCATTCATCTCTCTCAAGCAAATCTCTGCTTTCAAAAATCACTTCACACACAAAATCAATTTACTTCTCCCTTATGCAAAAGTGCTTCAAAATCATATCACACCACAAGCATGATTTCGCTCAATCTTCACACTTCATGCACAAACACGTATACCTGCAAAAGCACACACTTAACATGTACCACCACGAGGTCAATAGCATCTGCAACTCAAGGCACTTCATCCCCAGCAGAAAGTAATATGCCGTCAACTACGCCTACATCCCACAGAGTCAAACAATTACAGTTCAATGACAATAACTCGGTCCATGGTGAGCCGCAAAATCACCACCTTTCCATCAAGCAACACAACAATATCACATATAGGCAGACGGAGCCTCGGTTCCCGCCATCCGCAAACGGATCCCGCATCAGCAAACGGATCCCACATCAGCAAACGGATCCCGCATCAGCAAACGGATCCCGCTTCAGCAAACGGATCCCGCATCAGCAAATGGATCCCGCCATCAGCAAACGGATCCCGCTTTCAGCAAACGGATCTCACTATCAGCAAACAGGTCCTGCTTTCAGCAAACGGATCCCCAGATCCCGCTATCGGCCATGGTGGGCCGCTTCATGCCACCGAACCCATTTTATTAGCAAAAGTCGCTCACACAGGGAGCGCACCTCTATCTCTCGCAATTTCAAATTCCTGCTTTATTGAGTCTTTGTTTTCTCTTGTCGATGTCCTCGGCGGTTGTCTTTCTTTCGTCGACGCGTTTTGCTTTGCAATCCACGTCGTCGAGGGGCTCTGTAGACACCCCACCTTGGACCTCTCACCCCGATTGCATACATAGTATTTTTATTTAACTTATTTTTGTTAATTTCTGTTACTTCGGTTAAGTTCCTAACTGATTCCGTTAGTTTTGGACTAAACTGCATAACAGAATTAATTTTAGAGTCATTCTGTCTTTCTCAAATGCGGGCGCCTTCGATACTGTCCACGGCCCGCGCGCGCCTCTCGCCCCAAAAGCCGGAAGCGCGCGCCTCCCGATATGGCAGTAACAGATTGCACCATTTTGCCCTCCCTTTTCTTATTTACAACATCCTTTCTTGATCACAAAAAAACACTCTTTTTACATCCACATTCATCCCCCCTTATTTTGTAACTCTCAAATCCTTTATTCTAGCATTTTCCCAAAAACAAATGATTTTATCTTTATTTCTTTTATTCTCTTTTATTTATTATTTTATTTATCTTATTTTTGATTGGTCAATTCCATTTCACATGGATTGATCATCTTTCCCTCCAATCTTTCCCTCTCTTTTTTACCTATAAAACCCCCCCTTCTTCTACCTTAGAAAAGGGACCTCAACATTTTCTCTCTAGCCAAAACTCTAGACTTTTGGGACTCTCTTTTTAGATAAAACTTTTATCATCTACAACGACAATATACATAAATTCTCCCAACAAGAGTTCTTATTAACAAGACTCTACACAAATTGTTCTACAACAATTTCTCTACAACAACACCATTTTCAAGTCCAAGTTTGAAGTTCTCTTTCTTAAGGTACTTTATTCTTCTTCTCTTATTTTACATGTCTTAGTAATGTATGCAATCCCCATCAATTGGGACATGACCAAATGACCACTTTACTACATTAAAGTTGGTTAAGGTTATCTCCCTACATTTTAATCTCTACGTTAATTTACCATTCTTTTCTTAACATAATTGTTAGAATAGTTTGACATGTAATCTTTACCATTAAATAAATAAAATAACTCTCTTTTATTTTCCTTTGTATATTTCCCCTTTCTTTTCATTGTAATTGTTAGCACTCGTATATTAATAAATCGAAGGACTTTCTCATGTATTAGAACACCAAAAGTAGCAAGACCCGCGTAAGCGGGGCGGAGTGGGTATTTAAGTACTTCCCACTCCGTCACCTAACCCCCGAACCCATCTTTTCCCGAATCTCTGGTTTTGTATATAAAATTGGCTTTTTTTTTATGTTTTTCGTATGTTCCTCTAAAACATAGGTGGCGACTCTTAAAATCAATTAGACATCCTAGGATAATTCACCGCTCTAGCTAAGTGGGGGTTTCCCGGGGTATCTACAGCAGCAGACCTCATCACAAACCAGGCCATCTTCATGACTTCGAAGTTGATCTTCCACAGTCGATAGACCATTCACTACCTACCACCAATTAGGGAACCTCAATGGTATATCCTTTATCCCACTTTGTTTCTTACAAAAGGTTTTCTAATGCTCATAAGTGTTTCTTGGCGGCCATCACATCACATGATGAGCCAAAGTATTTTCATCAGGCAGTTAAGAAACAAGAGTGGTGCGAAGCTATGCAAAAGGAAATGGATGCACTTGAATCAAATGGGACATAGACTCTAGAAAATCTACTCCCTGGAAAGAAGGCTATCGATTCAAAATGGGTTTACAAGATAAAATACAAGCCCAATGGTGACATAGAACGCTACAAAGATCGACTCGTAGCGAAGGGTTTCACCCAAGTGGAGGGGATTGATTTCCATGAAACGGTTGCACTTGTCGCCAAATCAGTGACAGTCCGGACACTGATTGCAGTAGCGGCTAAGAAGAACTGGGCCCTTCATCAACTAGATGTGAACAACGCTTTCCTACATGGTGACTTAACCGAGGAAGTTTACATGAAAATACCCTAAGGATTTGCTCGAGAAGGAGATACTAGGGTATGCAAGCTACATAAATCTCTTTATGGGCTTCGACAAGCCTCGCGCAATTGGTACAGGAAATTCACTCAAGCTTTGTTAAATTATGGATTTCGACAATCAAAGGCCTATCACTCATTGTTCATAATCGAGAGAGGCGTGGTGTATGTGTTGGATCTTCTTTATGTTGACGACGTCATTGTGGCAGGAAACAATGACAAGGTAATACAAGGCATTAAAGACTCTCTCAATGAGCAGTTTAGTATCAAGTATTTTCTAGGAATAGAAGTAGCTCGTTCACCAGAAGGAGTTGAACTTAGTCAACGCAAGTACACACTAGATATTTTAAATGAAACAGGAATGCTAGGGAGTAAGCCGAGCCGCTTTCCGTTGGAACAAAATGCAAAACTCGTTCAGGATGATGATACACCAGAAATTGATGAAGGCTTATATCTTCAGCTCATCGGGAGGTTATTGTACCTCACTATTGCTAGACCAGACATTACGTTTGCTGTGAATGTGTTGAGTCATTTTTTAAGTCGACCAAGAAAGTCACATCTTGATGCGGCATATCGAGTCTTGCGATATCTGAAGTCCTCCCCTGGACAAGGGGTGTTCCTACCTTCACATGACTCGTTTAATCTAGAAACCTATTGCGATGCAGATTGGGGTGGATGTGCTATGACTCGCCGTTCTCGTTCGGGATATTTCATTACTCTTGGTGGCGCTCCAATTTTGTGGCGTACTAAGAAACAATCGGTGGTAGCAAGATCTTCCGCCGAGGCAGAATACAGGGTAATGGTGGCAACCGTGTGTGAAATAGTTTGGCTCAGGTGGCTTTTACATGACTTTCACGCAACACAGTCTCTACCAACACCATTGTATTGTGATAACCAGGCAGCACGTCATATTGCTAATAACCCGATGTTTCACAAAAGAACAAAGCATGTGATAACTAGGCAGCACGTCTACTGTTGATCAAATTGCCGACGTATTCACGAAAGCATTAGGCTCAGATCGGTTCCACATTTTAGTTCGCAAGTTGGGTGTTCGTAATCTTCACAACCTAACTTGAGGGAGAGTGTAGAATATTGGTGAATATAGGCGCATGTTATGGAGCAGCTTGATGATGGCGCAGTGTGGAATTGGCACAGCATGGTGATTGGCACAGCTCATTGTTGGCGCATGAGGCATATGGATACTCATTATGTTATTGGTCATAGGAGGAAGTCTTCTTCTTTTAAGGATTCTTCTCATGTGACTTTACTTAATTACCTTTGTTGTATATCTTTTATTTATTGTGATAGAGTTAGAATTAAAGTCATATAGGATGCCTAACAAGTAGAAGGTTTGTAGTTATCTTTTCCTAAGTTGATGAGACCATGTGGTGATCTTCTAAGTCTTGTACACGTATATATACACTTGATAGGTGATAATAAAATCAAGAGTGTCAATACTTTTCAATTCTTCTAAAAAAAAAAAACTTTATCTCTTTTGTTTTAATATTGTACCAAAATTATTTTTTACATTTCATACTGTGGTCCAAAAATATATAGAATATGGTCTCCATTTATAGATAGTTAAAGTAATACCTTTTTGTTGGTGTTGTGTGCTCTAGGCACGTTATGATAATGATTAATGTTATCTATTGATTATGTTTTAATAAAGATATTGAATGTTTGATTATTATATCCTTTGCATGTTTATTATAATAATCCCCGTCCCTGATAATTATGATTAATTGTTAGTATAAGTTTGATAGATAATCATATGATGATTATGGTGAATGGGATACAATTAAACTTATGGGTATTTGTTGGAGAACAAATACTGGACTGACCCGTATGAGATTTATGTCATGGTCACAATATCATAATTAAGTCTCATATAGTTATATTACTGGAATCTTTAGACTTGAGGTTATTACAGTCTTCCACTTGATGAACATTATGTTTGACATATTCAAACGTTACCGCTAACCGGGTAGTTATAAAGAATATGATTGGCATAATCGGAATCATGTAGGGAAGAGTAATAAGCCAAGAAATGATTTGTTCCTCATCAAGAGAGATGTCAAGCTTTGGCCACTCTATGAATGGCATTGATGAAATGCATGGCCGTGCTCAAATAAGATTTGTCTTTTCAATACATTCGGGATTGAGAAAGCATTGGACTATGTAAGTTGACCATTGACTATGGCTTACATTCAATAGACATCGTGAAACAAAGAGATTGTAATATGTTCTATAAAGGATTAACGAACTTTGATAAGTTATATTAATTGGGTAGTCATGATGGCTTGCTAGAGTCCGCTCATGATTTATGAGTACAAATGTGTTTGGGCTCATTGCCAACTTAATATAATCCTATGGGGTCACACACAAAAGTACGAATTGTTTAAAAGGCTAAAAATGACTTTCTACTGGTGCTTGGCCGAGCACCTCAAAGGACTCGGCCGAGCAAGAGAAACAGAAGGGAAAACATTAGAGGCACTCGGCCGAGCACCTCAAAGGACTCGGCCGAGCAGGTCCTGTTCGGGCCAGAATTCCTGATTACGTATTATGACGGGTTTTAACCTATTTCTCTTAAAGGGTTTAGTTTAAATAAGTTTAAATACCTCTCTCAATACCCTAATCAGATACAATTGATATTTGATCAGTTAAGAGAGCCTCCAAGAGACAAAAATATATTCTTCTTCTTCCCAAGAACAAGAATCATAGTTTTCATATAGCCTTCATAATAGAAATAGTTTCTATTGGGTCTAGCAATCCGGATCAAGAATAGTTCTTAATATTCGTTCGCGTGTGGATAAACATAGAGGGCGTTGGCATCAACTCCTCTAAGTTCGTGATCCAAGTTTTGCGGTCGTGTTCCTGCGTTCGTGATTCAAAGAAGCACGAAGAACAAAGATTGAAGATCTCAGAATTTTAAAGCTCCATCACGGTTAGTGTTCTAAATTCATCTCCGTATTAATTTAATCATCTTGAATGGATCTAGACTTTGGGTTTATTCCGCTGCGCATGTTTGCTCAAAACCCAATAGTGGTATCAGAGCCCCGTTCATCATGGTTATTTTAATAATAACATGTTAATGATATAATTGGATTATATGTGTTGGCATGCTATTTGGATTTAGTTTCATGATATTTATGTGATCTGAATTTTATGTATGTATATGAGATATATGGAGATCATAAAATCGCACCGTTTAAATACGTTATGTGTGATCTAAGATTGCAATAATAATTTGATTATTATGTTCCTTATGATTATCAAAAATTAATTGGATTGATTTGTTGATGATCTTTGATTCATGAATAAATTGTTTATTCAAGGTTTTGATGAACATGGTGATTTGATCATCATGAACACCAAACCCTAATTGAATCGGGAAAGCAATTTTAGGATTAAAATTGAAAAAGAAAAATCTGTTCTGACGGCGTGCTCGGCCGAGCACCTCATAAGACTCGGCCGAGAAGAAGGGATCAGAAGGTACGGTTTTTGAATACAAAGGTGCTCGGCCGAGCACCTTAAAGGACTCGGCCGAACAGAATGATTTTGGACAGAATTTGTTTTTTAGATGGCTAGTTTTTGAAACCGTGTTTCCTGAAATTAAATGTCATGTTTGAAATCACTTTGGATTGAATTTGTTTGTCAGATGGCTGGTTTGAGAAACCGTGTTTCCTGAAAACAAATCTCAAGGTCAAAGTAATAAATTGATGAGACAAAAGAATTTAGAATCGAGTTACATTATGTAAGGGATTGTGGATGCCTTTTGGCTTAGTTTCGACCTTACATAGTTGTTTCTTTTAGTTTCTAAATTTGGTACGGGATTGTGGATGCCTTTTGGCTTAGTTTTGACCGTGAAATCGTGCTCTCAATTATGTGTGTTAAGGAATTTATCCCCATAAATCAATCACATTTAGTCATAGTTTAATTAATTGGATTAATTAAATTGTTAACCGATGCTTTATGTGTTTATATTATGTGACTATAAACATGTTACCATGCTATATGATGTGAACCTTCTTTAAAATTTAAGTTCCATGCCAATCCATGATTAAAACACTTGTGAGTACGTGGGTAGTTTTATGTGGGTTACGCCCTAGCGTTGGTGCATTAATTCTATCCATTTATGAGCAAGATGAGGAAACAGTGATTCCTATACGTTTAAAATGGTTTAACTTAATTAGGCTATCAAAACAGTTTTGGGCCTAAGGCACAGATGAGATTAAAACATGTTAGACATATGATGTCTAAAATCTCATAAATGTTGGTAGTGGTGCCCTAGGCACGTTTAATAAACGTTGTAATTGTTATCAATTATTTCATATCAATAAAGAAATGTTTTGATTATTATTGTTGTTCATGTTTACTTATAATAATCTCCGTCCCTAGTACTTGTTAAGCACTAGTATAAAGGCTAAATGATCATGGGATGATCATGTTAGATTTATGGGTACTTGTTTGGAACAACGTACTGGACATGACCCGCTGTATGAGATTTATGTCATGGTCTATGTCGTACATATATCTCATGTTAGTTATATCATTTGAATCCTTATACATGAAGTTATTATAGTCTTCCACTTGATGAACATTATGTTTGACATATTCAAACGCTACCTTTAACCGGGAAGTTATAAAGGGTATGATTGGCATAATCGGATTCACGTAGGGAAGAATAATAAGCTAAATGGATTTGTCCCTCTTCGGAGAGATGTCAAGCTTGGGCCTCTCGTAGGAATGATGTTGATGAAAATGTTCGGCCGGACTCAAATGAATTGATTAGATCAATGTCATTTGGATTATCAACATATTCGGAATCGAGAAAGTATTGAACAAAAACAAGTTGACTTAGTGACCATGACTTGTGTTCAATGACATCGTGGACAAAGGGATTGTGACATGTTCTAAAGGAATGCGAACTTGTATATAGTTATACTATTTGGGTAGGTATGACGGTTTGCTAGAACCTAATCATATCTTATGGATTCATGTTTGAGCCCATTGCCAACTTAATATAATCCTAAAGGGTCACACACAATAGAACGAATCTTAAATAAGGACTATATTGGAATTTGGTAAATAGGGAAATCTGGGGAAAGTGTGCGACCGCACATAATAGCTTGGGCGGCCGCACAGTTTGGCTCAGAAAGTACCAGAAACCTTCCAGATAGATGTGCGACCGCACAAGGTTTTTGGGCGGCCGCACACCATGTCGGGACTGGTTTCCTAATTTGATTTGGAAAAGAATTTTGGACGGGTTTAGACACAAGTTTCCTATTTGGAATAGGTCTAACTTGTATATAAACAGCCAAATTCGGCCAGAATCAAGGCCAATGCTTTTGAAAAAATCTCCAAAGAGTTTGAGAGAGTTTATTTTGTTCTAAGACATCTTAGATTGAAGAACAAAATAATACACAAACATAATTCCATATAGTTCATATTGATTGTGAAAACGTGTTTCATAATTTTGGTCTAGCAACCAAGATCAAGTGTTCTTGATATTCGTTCGTGGTGTGGATACCGCTAGAGGGTGAAGCTTATCATCTTCAAAGTTCGTGTTCTTACTTTTGTGATCAAAGCTTCAAGTTCTCCACCAAGATCAAAGACCAAATTCAAAGTCATCAAGGGTTAGTTTTTCTAGTATTCATATTGTTGTATTTGATTTAATCATATGAATGGATCTATGGCTTTGGGTTTCATAAAATTTTGAATGCTATATTCCGCTGCGCATGTTACTTGGAAACCCAACAGTGGTATCAGAGCCCCGTTCATGTTGATTATTTCAATACTTAGATCATGTTGTGTGTATATAAATTGTTTATGTTCCCTAGCATGATATGAATATTGGATTATATGATGTTTATGTGTTATGTGATTTTATGTGGTTTATTGTTTTGCAACTTTAATCGCACGATTCAATCGCAATTAATATTATGATGGATTCTGAATTGTTTGATTATTAATTCTGATTGGATCATGGTTTTAATAATCGGGGAAAAACAATTTTGAGACAAATTTTTGACTTTAAAATTGCCTTCTGATCCTACTGTGCGATCGCACAAAATAACGTGGGCGGCCGCATATGTTTGGGCGACCGCACAGTTATTTTGGGAGGCCGCACAATGCAATCAAAATGCTGATTCTTTTTGCCCTTTGATCAGATTTGGAATTTTCAAAAGGTCCAACCAAACCAGTAACAGAACCAGGCCAGACCTGCTGATCTGGAATGGGTTTTGGGTAGTTGGTTTGGGTGTGGATCTTGGGGTTTGATTTTCCTATTTGTTTTAGTCTTGTGATTCCAAGATTGGTTCAAGGTTTGGATGGCTAATCTGCGTTCATCGAGATTGTGTTTCCCAAACTTGATCGCAATCAAAGTTTCAAAGATAAAACGAAGTTAGAATTATGAAGAGTTCATAATTGCTAAAATTGAGAAACAAAGTTCTTGATTCAAAGATTGGAGATCCATGTGGAATTGTGGATGCAATTGGCCTACGTTTATCGAGACCATCTATTGCTTAGTTTCGTCCACATGGACTACTTTCTTGGTTTCTTGAATTAGTGCGGAATTGTGGATGCCTGATGTCTTAGTTTCGGCCGCACTTCTTGTTGTCTTGATTTGGAGATAATAACCAAAGTTGAAATAGTCTCATCCTCATAATTATAGAGAAACTAATGACACATAAATATTATGCTTAAATTAATGGAGATTAATTTAGTGGCTAAACTTGATGTGTAACATGTTTATATTATGTGCTCATAAATGTGTTGTATGCTATATGTGATGAACCTTCAAAGTAAGTTTTTAAGTTCTTTTGCCATGCCATGATTAAAACACTTGTTTATACATGGGTGATTTTGATGTGGGTTCGCCTCCGCGAGGTGTATTAATTTTATTCATGTATGAGCAAGATGAGGTTCATTAATTCAATGTGGGCTTGCCTCCGCAAGGTGCATTAAATTGAATGGTTCCTATACGTTTAAAATGGTTGAACTTAATTAGGCATCAAAACAGTTTTGGGCCTAGGCAAAAGATGAGATTAAACATGCCTTTTGAAATTGGATTTCTCAAGGAATCTCATATAAGAATCTAAGAATCATATGGGATATGATTGACATGATTGTCTACCTAATTAATTTAGTTTTGAGCGGTCCACCTCCGTGGACTCAAAAGTTAAATTAAAGTTGGATCTTAGCCCAATTAAATTATATTATACATTGGATGTATGTGAAGGTTATATAATTTAGTGGGAGTATTTTGTTTGAAAAATACATTGTTTATTTCTTTAATGAAAATTGGTACTTATTAAATTTTGGAAATTTTGCAAATTTGTAGATAATGACTACTAACACTCAATCAATTTCGTTGCGATCGATCCTTGAGAAGGATAAGCTCCAAGAGAATGGTACTAACTTTATGGATTGGATCCGTAGCCTAAGAATTGTTCTTAGGCAAGAAGATAAGTTGTACATTCTCGATGGGCCACTTCCTGTTGAACCAGAACCTACTGCCCCTAGGGCAGAAAGAGACAGTTACAAGAAACATCGTAATGATTCTAGAGATGTAAGTTGTCTCATGCTTGCTACCATGTGCTCAAAACTCCAACAAAGTTTGGAACATTTGGAAGCCTATGAGATAGGCGTGGAGTTAAGAGCCATGTTTCAAGAGCAAGCTAGGCAAGAGAGGTACAAGACCATTGTTGCATTCACTACTTGCAAAATGAATGAAGGGCAACAAGTGAGTCCTCACATGCTGAAAATGAAAGGTTATGTAGAGAACCTTGAGAAACTTGGCTATCCAATCCCATTGGAGCTAGCCACGGATCTCATTTTTAATTCATTGCCTAAAAGTTATAATCAGTTTGTGATGAATTATAACATGCATGTAATGGATAAGAATCTCTCCGAGTTGCATGGGATGCTTAAAACTGCGGAGATGAAGATTGCGGAGAAAGGTTCTCCCGTGCTCTTGGTTCATGATGGGAAGAAGGCTAGTGCCAAAGGAAAGGGTAAGAAAGTTGTCAAACTCAAGATAAGCAAGGCAAAGGTTGCCAAGGCTTCTGAGGCAAAACCCGATTCACAAAAGGATGCAATCTGTTTCCATTGTCAAGAAATTGGTCATTGGAAACGTAATTGCAAGGCTTTCTTGGAAGAGCAAAAGAAGAAGAAGAGCAGCAAGGCTGCGTCGACTTCAGGTATCTATATGATAGATATTCTCTTTTCTACCACTGATTCTTGGGTATTAGATACCGGATGTGGTTCTCACATTTGTTTAAATGTGTAGGGTCTAAAGAATAGGAGACTACTTAAAGAGGGTGAAGTAGACCTACGCGTGGGGAATGGAGCAAGAGTTGCTGCATTAGCCGTAGGGACTTAAGAAGTCACTTTACCTTCCGGATTAATTCTTGTTTTGAACAATTGTTATTATGTTTCGAATTTAAGTAGAAATATTATTTCAATTTCTTGTTTGGATAATGAAGGTTTTAAGTTTCTTATTGAGAATAAGAAATTTTCTATTTATTTAAATGATGTGCTTTATGGTATTGCTAATTCATTTAATGGCCTTTATGTCTTGGATATCAAGAATGAAAATAATGAAAATGTCTATCATATAAATAAGAAATCTAAACCTAATGATGTAAATCATTCTTATTTGTGGCATTGCCATCTTGGTCATATTAATGAGAAGCGTATCTCAAAACTCCATGGGGACGGTCTCTTGGGTTCATGTGACCTTGAGTTATATGATACTTGTGAGTCGTGTCTTCTTGGAAAAATGACTAAGACACCTTTAACCAAGCTAGGTGAAAGGGCAAGCGACTTATTGGGGTTGATACATTCCGATGTATGCGGACCATTAAGTAGCAATGCTAGGGGAGGATTTCAATACTTCATAACCTTCACGGATGATTATAGTAGATTTGGGTATGTTTACCTAATGAAACATAAAAGTGAAGCATTTGAGATATTTAGAATATTTCAAAATGAAGTAGAAAAACAACTTGGCAAAAGTATTAAGGCACTTCGATCAGATCGAGGTGGAGAATACTTAAGTCATGAATTTGATGATAATCTAAAGAATTATGGAATAGTTTCACAATTGACTCCACCCGGAACACAACAATGGAATGGTGTGTCCGAGAGGAGAAATCGGACTTTGTTAGACATGGTTCGATCAATGATGAGTCAAGTTGATCTTCCAATATCCTTTTGGGGTTACGCTCTAGAACCGCCGCATTCACACTAAATCGTGTTCCAACTAAATCGGTTCAAAAGACTCCATATGAGATGTGGAGCGGAAAGAAAACTTGTTTATCTTTCATGAAGATTTGGGGTTGCGAAGCCTATGTCAAAAGACTTGTCTCTGACAAACTTGCACACAAATCTGACAAATGTATTTTCGTGGGATATCCAAAGGAAACAAGAGGATATTACTTTTTCAACCGTGAGGACAACAAAGTTTTTGTTGCCCGAACTGGTGTCTTTCTAGAGAAAGAGTTTCTCTCCAAAGAAATCAGTGGGAGTAAAATAAATCTTGAAGAAATTCGAGACCCAAAAAATGACATTGAACCCATAGTGGAACAAGAACAAGAACCACAAGGAGTTGTGGAACATGTTCAAAATACACAAGCAACTCATAGATCTAGTAGGTTATGATCCGAACCCAAGAGATATGGATTTCTCGTAACGGATAGTAATGAGGTGGAAATCATTGAGAATGATGAACCGACAACCTACCAAGAGGCGATGTCTTCTTCTATTCGGATAAGTGGCTTGGAGCCATGGAATCTGAATTGCAATCCATGCAAGACAATCAAGTTTGGAACTTGATTGATGCGCCCGAAGGTGTAAAAACCATAGGATGCAAATGGGTCTTCAAGAAGAAGACCGACATGGATGGGAAGGTGCATACTTACAAAGCTAGACTTATAGCGAAAGGGTATAGGCAAGTTCATGGTATTGACTATGATGAGACCTTTTCACCCGTAGCAATGATCAAGTCTATAAGAATTTTGCTTGCCATTGCCGCATATCATGACTATGAAATATGGCAAATGGACGTCAAAACCACTTTCCTAAATGGAAAACTGCAAGAGGATGTGTATATGACACAACCAGAAGGTTTTGAACAAGATTCTAAGGTATGCAAATTGCAAAGATCCATCTATGGATTGAAGCAAGCTTCTAGGAGTTGGAATCTCCGTTTTGATGAATCGGTCAAAGAGTTTGGTTTCATCAAGAACGAAGATGAACCTTGTGTATACAAGAAGATTTGTAGGAGCATAGTGCTATTCCTGATTTTATATGTGGATGACATATTACTCATTGGAAACGATATTCCTACACTTCAGTCCGTAAAGACTTGGTTAGGAAAATACTTCGCAATGAAAGATATGGGTGAAGCCGCATACATACTTGGCATAAAGATCTATAGAGATAGATCAAGGAGGCTACTTGGTTTAAGACAAAGTACATACATTGACAAGGTCATTAGAAGATTCCGTATGGAAAATTCTAAAAGAGGTGCCTTGCCCGTGTTACATGGAGTTTCTCTAAGCAAGACTCAATGTCCTAAGACAAAAGATGAGCGTGAGAAAATGAATGATGTTCCATATGCTTCGGCAATTGGGTCCATCATGTATGCCATGATTTGTACTAGGCCGGATGTATCTTATGCTTTAAGCATGACATGTAGATACCAATCCAACCTCGGTGAAAATCACTGGATGGCTGTAAAAGCGATTCTTAAGTACTTAAGAAGAACTAAAGATTCGTTTTTGGTCTATGGAGGAATGGAAGATGATCTCGTGGTAAATGCTTACACAGATGCAAGCTTCCAAACCGACAAAGATGATAGTCGATCGCAATCGGGTTTTGTGTTTATGTTAAATGGTGGAGCTGTAAGCTGGAAGAGTTCCAAGCAAAGTACAACCGCTGATTCTACAACAGAAGCTGGGTATATTACTGCATCAGATGCTACAAAGGAAGCTGTTTGGATTAAGAAGTTCATTACTGAACTTGAAGTGGTTCCTAGCATTGCTAATCCAATAGACCTTTATTGCGATAATAATGGTGCTATTGCTCAAGCAAAGGAACCAAGAGCACATCAGAAATCTAAACACATACTTAGGCGTTTTCATATCATTCGAGAAATCATTGATAGGGGAGACGTAAATATATGCAGAGTACCTACTGATGACAATGTCGCGGATCCGCTAACAAAGGGACTTCCACAAGCTAAACATGAAGGTCATGTTAGGTCCATGGATATTAGATACATGGGAGATTGGTCCTAGGGCAAGTGGGAGATTGGTCCTAGGGCAAGTGGGAGATTGTTGGTAGTGGTGCCCTAGGCACGTTTAATAAACGTTGTAATTGTTATCAATTATTTCATATCAATAAAGAAATGTTTTGATTATTATTGTTGTTCATGTTTACTTATAATAATCTCCGTCCCTAGTACTTGTTAAGCACTAGTATAAAGGCTAAATGATCATGGGATGATCATGTTAGATTTATGGGTACTTGTTTGGAACAAGGTACTGGACATGACCCGCTGTATGAGATTTATGTCATGGTCTATGTCATACATATATCTCATGTTAGTTATGTCATTTGAATCCTTAGACATGAAGTTATTATAGTCTTCCACTTGATGAACATTATGTTTGACATATTCAAACGCTACCTTTAACCGGGAAGTTATAAAGGGTATGATTGGCATAATCGGATTCACGTAGGGAAGAATAATAAGTTAAATGGATTTGTCCCTCTTCGGAGAGATGTCAAGCTTGGGCCTCTCGTAGGAATGATGTTGATGAAAATGTTCGGCCGGACTCAAATGAATTGATTAGATAAATGTCATTTGGATTATCAACACATTCGGAATCGAGAAAGTATTGAACAAAAACAAGTTGACTTGGTGACCATGACTTGTGTTCAATGACATCGTGGACAAAGGGATTGTGACATGTTCTAAAGTAATGCAAACTTGTATCTAGTTATACTATTTGGGTAGGTATGACGGTTTGCTAGAACCTAATCATATCTTATGGATTCATGTTTGAGCCCATTGCCAACTTAGTATAATCCTAGAGGGTCACACACAATAGAACGAATCTTAAATAAGGACTATATTGGAATTTGGTAAATAGGGAAATCTGGGGAAAGTGTGCGACCGCACATAATGGCTTGGGCGGCTGCACAGTTTGGCTCAGAAAGTACCAGAAACCTTCCAGATAGATGTGCGACCGCACAAGGTTTTTGGGCGGCCGCACACCATGTCGGGACTGGTTTCCTAATTTTATTTGGAATAGGTCTAACTTGTATATAAACAGCCAAATTCGGCCAGAATCAAGGCCAATGCTTTTGAGAAAATCTCCAAAGAGTTTGAGAGAGTTTATTTTGTTCTAAGACATCTTAGATTGAAGAACAAAATAATACACAAACATAATTCCATATAGTTCATATTGATTGTGAAAACGTGTTTCATAATTTTGGTCTAGCAACCAAGATCAAGTGTTCTTGATATTCGTTCTTGGTGTGGATACCGCTAGAGGGTGAAGCTTATCATCTTCAAAGTTCGTGTTCTTACTTTTGTGATCAAAGCTTCAAGTTCTCCACCAAGATCAAAGACCAAATTCAAAGTCATCAAGGGTTAGTTTTTCTAGTATTCATATTGTTGTATTTGATTTAATCATATGAATGGATCTATGGGCTTTGGGTTTCATAAAATTTTGAATGCTATATTCCACTGCGTATATTACTTGGAAACCCAACAATAAAAGATCTAAGAGTCATATATGATATGATTGACAAGGAGTTGTCTACCTAAATAACTTATTTTGAGCAGTCGTGCCTTAGCCGACTCAAAGTTAAGTGAAATAGGGATCTTAGCCTATTTAAATTATATGATACATTGGATGTATAATGAAGGTTATATAATTTAGTGGGAGTATTTGTGAAATACTAATAATTATAATATCTTTAAAATTTAGTTGGTACTTATATATGATTATATGTTTGCATAATTGTAGATAATGGCTCAAAGTACTGGTTCTTTATCATTGCGATCTATCCTTGAGAAGGAAAAACTTCAAGAAAATGGAGCTAACTACACGGATTGGATCCGTAGCCTTAGAATTGTTCTAAAGCATGAGGGCAAGCTCTATATTCTTGATGAGCCCGTTCCTGAAGATGAACCTGCTTCTAATGCACCCAAGGATGAGAGCAACGCCTACAAGAAACACAAGAGTGATTCTCGTGAGGTGGGTTGTCTTATGCTTGTGGCCATGTGTCCAGAGCTTCAGAAGACTCTTGAACACTTGGAGGCATTTGATCTTGCTGCTTCGTTGAAAGATATGTTTCAAGAACAAGCAAGGCAAGAGAGGTTCGACACTATAGCTGCCTTGGTCTCATGCAAGATGAGCGAAGGGCAGTCTGTGGGCCCTCATGTTTTTAAGATGAAGGCTCACTTTGAGCACCTAGAGAGGCTTGGCCATCCCATTGATGTTGATTTGGCCACTGATTTTATTCTTAGTTCATTGCCCAAAAGCTATAACCAGTTCGTCATGAACTTTAATATGCATGGGATGGATAAGTCCCTGTCTGAGTTGCATGGGATGCTTAAGACAGCGGAAAAGAAAATCGGTAAAGAGGCCGCTCCCGTGCTCATAGTGTCTAAGGAAGGAAAGGGCCAGAAATGCAAAGGAAAGGGTAAGGCAAAAGTTGTCAAACCCAAGATTGGCAAGGCAATTGTTGCCAATGCTACTGTGGCTAAACCTGCTTCCCAAAAGGATGCAATCTGTTTCCACTGCAATGAGATTGGTCATTAGAAAATAAATTGCAAGGTTTACAAGGAAGAGTTGAAGAAGAAGAAGGGCAGTGGGACTGCGTCTACTTCAGGTATCTATGTTATAGATATTCTACTTTCTACTTCTAGTTCCTGAGTATTAGATACCGGATGTGGATCTCACATTTGTTTGAATGTGCAGGCACTAAGGAATAGGAGGCTACTTAAAGATGGCGAAGTGGACCTACGCGTTAGGAATGGAGCAAGAGTTGCTGCATTAGCCGTAGGAACATATGATGTCATTTTACCTAGCGGATTAATTCTTGTTTTGAACAATTGTTATTACATTCCGGATTTAAGTAGAAATATTGTTTCAATTTCTTGTTTGGATAATGAAGGTTTTAAGTTTCTTGTTGAAAATAAGAAGTTTTCTATTTATTTAAATGATATGCTTTATTGTACTGCATGTTCATTTAATGGCCTTTATATTCTTTACGTTGAGAATGTAAATAATGAGGATGTCTATAATGTAAATAAGAAATCCAAACCTAATGATGTAAATCATACTTATTTGTGGCATTGCCGTCTTGGTCATATTAATGAGAAGCGTATCTCAAAACTCCATGGGGACGGACTTTTAGATTCACATGATTTTGAATCATATGAAACTTGTGAGTCTTGTTTACTTGGAAAGATGACTAAGGCATCTTTTACTAAGAGTAGTGAAAGGGATAGTGACTTATTATAACTCATATATACTGATGTGTGTGGACCAATGAGCTGCAATGCTAGGTCTACTTAATGAAACATAAAAGTGAAACATCACCTAAGTTTACTTTAAGGACTTTAGGACCCTATGTAAGAAGTTTTGTAACTTCAATTTTAGCTAAGTCCTCTCTATAGACTAGGCTTAATGTTTAGGGCTGAAGCTTTGGATTTGAGGTCTCATGAGCATATGTCTAAGTGTGATGCGCATGACCTTCATGCGAAGCACCATCTGCGCATACCTATGCGCATGATTTTCATGTGCAGCACAGATATACCTTAGTCAAATCTCTTATTTCCTGACCTCACCTTTGTATAGCTTGGAAAGCGTTAGGTAAAGCTACGCTTTTTGGTATGAGTCAAAGTGCTTATGTGGACAATCGACAACGTGCTCACTCAGCATACACGTGGATGGAGAAACGCGCCTCAGTTTGAAAATTCAAATTGAAGACAGTTGTCACCCTTCTAGAAGATATCTGAAATCTGTCAACTTGCTGTCTCCAACGGCTATAAAGGACAACTGCGCGCCAATCACATTGTGACAGCGCATCATCCTTGTCCTGCTCCCCAACGGCTAGTTTTTGGAGCTCAGCTATAAATAGCATGCTCATCCTCATTTTCCAAGTTGCTTGTGAACCGCTTGAGTTTTTGCTTCCAAAGAGAAAGTTTGAAGATTTGAAGATTGCTTGCTCATTTCCAGAATTCCCAAGAACAACCTTCATACCTTCATACTCAATCCAAGCCCAGATCCTATAAGCCTTTGTAACACCAGAATCTTGTGCTTTCCATCTCATAGATTCAAAGAGCCCAGATTTCTGATACACACACACACCTCTTGAAGTTTCGATCTCATCGATCTTACTTCTAGAGATACACCGGTTATTGTCTAGGATTTGTTCTTTCATAGATTATAGATCTTTGAGTTAGTTTGTTCTAAATCGTTGTAACTTGTAACTCTCTCATAATAAGATCTTCTTTAGAAATCCAAGACTAACCATCTTGGTAGAGGACGTAGATCTTTTCCCGATCGAACCTCTCCAAATAGCTTGTCTTTATATATTCGGTTTGCATTCTACATTTGAACTTTACTAATATATTTCTTTGTTTGATCTTTATAGATTGTATTGCTTTGATAGAATTGTGTTTGTGTGCGTTTTGCCTTAGTCTCATTTTGCGCCACTCTTTAGCCTAAATCTTAGTGCGTGCGTATTTACACTTCTGCGCATACTCCCTGCGCATAAGTGATTGCTTTAAACTTCCGCTGTGCATTTTACACTCTTGCTGCGCGCTATACTTAGCCAAATTAAGAGTCGTGAGCATTTGCCATTGTTTTGCAAAAGGGTTTGAAAAGAATTTTAAAACGCTATTCACCCCCCCCTCTAGCATTTTTCATACCCTTATTGCCCTTCTGGGACCAACAAGTGGTATCAGAGCAAACACCTTTATAAAACACTTTTGTTTTTCAAGCTTAACAGCTTGGGTGCCGATTCTAAATGGCAAACTCAAAACCTATGGCAACTGCAAACTACACTCACGTTCCGGTCTTTGATGAAGATCATTTTGACGTGTGGAAATTCAGCATATTGACCCATCTCAACTCAATCGACGAAAGGCTCCATGACACCGTAGTTTATGGACCTTACATTCCGGTTAAATCGAATCCAAATCCACGCACCAACGCTGCTCAACCTACAGTTCTGAAACCGAAAGAAGAATGGACTGAGGAAGAAACAAGAAGAGTTGCAAATGATGGGAAAGCTAGAAACATTCTCCTAAGCACCCTAAGCACGGCTATGAAACAACAAGTCATGCATTGTGCTCCTGCTAATGAGCTATGGGATGCCATTGAAGAGCATATAGAAGGAGATACCGTTTGCAAGGAGAACAAGAGATACGAAGTACAAAAGAGATTCAACAATTTCTCTCAACTCCCCGGAGAAACCTTAAGACAAACTTATGAACGCTTTTGTGAAATTATCAATCTATGTATTTCACTTGGCATGAAGTTTTCAAACAAAGATTTGAATGTCAATTTTCTCCAAGCTTTTAGATCAAGATATCTACATAAATCTAGCGCTCTTGAAGACGCTGGAACTTTAGATGATTGGACTCTAAGGAACCTTTATGCTAATCTTAAAGTTTATGAGCTCAAACTTCAGCGAATTAGTGAAACTGAAGGAAAATCAAAATCTGTTGCAATGGTGGCGCATAGAGAGGAAGTCCAACCTCCTGCGCCTGCGCCTATTCAGAAAGAGAAAAGTTCTGATCCCCAAATTTCTACTTCTGAGCCATTGGACATGGACGATGAAGACTTTGCTTTATTTGTGAAGAGATTCCAGAAGTTCAAAAAATTCACCAAGCCCGGCTCAACCATCAAATATCAAGGATCTACCAGCAAGGCTCCTTCAAAGTTCATAAGGAGCAATGATTGTAAAAGAAAAGAAGACCTTGTTTGTTTTAATTGCAGGAAACCCGGACACTTTGCATCGAGCTGCCCAATTCCTAAGTTCGAGTATATGCAAAAAAAGAGCAGCCATACTCCTAAATTCACTCCCAAGTTCACTCGTCATAAGGGAATGGTTGCTAAGGAAGAAGCACCAACAAATGAGCACAACACGTGGATTGAAACATACTCCGATGAGAGCGATGAAGACTCGGATGATGGACTCGTTTGTTTTGTTGCAAAAGATGAAGATGATGTTGAAATTAATGACTATGACTTCGATGACTTTTCAAAGGATGTTCCCGATATGAAAAACTTGAACAAACCAATCAAGAAATCTGCTAGTCACTCTGTGGCGAAAAAGAAGAAAGGACCAACCATCAGTGAGCTAATTGAACAAGGATGTCTTACTACGGCTCAAAGCGATGGTGGATTATTGTTTTCCCGATGTGATCTAAGTGCAAGGAATAAGCTAAGAAAGGGAACTTACATCAGACCACAAGTTGAACTAGCTGCACCAATTCCTAAAATCAACGATGATGAAATTGTTGCTGAACAAGAAAAGTTATTCAAAAAGGCTAGATTTGATAATATGAAGGAAGCTTTAGCACTATCATGTGATGAAATTTCCCAGCTTAAGACCGAGAAAACTGTTCTAAAATCTAAACTCACCCTCCTTAAGGAGCAGATAAAGAGCATGACTCCTCTTACTGTTAAAAACACTTTTCTAATAGAACAGAACTCACTTCTTAAAGTTCAAAATGATGAATTGATTGCTCAAATTACTGATCTAAAAAAGATTACAAATGAGTGGTCCAATTCTCGTGTCACTATGGACAATATTTTTGAGTCCCAAAAAGCCAGTGGTGATAAAAGTGGCTTGGGATTCTCATCAACTAGTGACAACTTTAAGTGTGATGTCTGTGCTGAAAGAGATAGTGAATTTACAAAACAGCAAACTTTTGAAATTCCCAAGGAAAAACATTCTAATTCAATGGGAAAAGGACAGGAAAAAGTCAAGAGACAAACATTCCACTATGTCTACCCAACGAAGCAATTTGGGAAAGCTAATGGGAAAGATATAGCTACAGATGAATCAGCTCCTAGCAAAATTATTCTTGAAACTAAGAGCGCTCCTTCTATTAGTGCGCATTATGCGCCTAGGAGCCATGCGCCTCACCGCCAAGCGCATCCTAGCCCTATGTGCACTCCTAGAAAAAGCGCTCCAAAATTTCAAAAGAAAGATTTTGTTAAGGCCGGCTCATCTGACCCAAAGAAGAGTGCTATCCCTAAGAAAAGTAAAGAGTTTGTAAAAACTCATGTGATTAGTGGCTTTCAACATTGTTCCATTTGTGATTGTTTTGGACACAAGGCCGTGGAATGCCTTTTGAGATTCTCTCCCAATGCCAAAGGACGTAAAAATCCCAAGGTCAAGCAAGAGTGGGTCGTCAAAAGTTGCTAACTCTAGGACCCAAAAAGGAATAAAGGGGACCTACTTTAAATGTCAATATTTCAGGTTCTTTGCTTCATGGCTGGATCTTCTAAAGCTAGAATGAATGAATGGATTCTTGACAGTGGGTGTTCAAGACACATGACTGGAGATGAATCCTTATTAGAAGATGTCCATGAAGAAAGAGGTCCCTCAGTAACATTTGGTGATAATAACAAAGGTCAAGTTGTTGCATATAGAAATTTCAAGAAAGACAAAGTGTGCATAGAAAGAGTCTCTCTCGTCAAAGGACTCAAGCACAACTTATTATCCATATCTCAATTTTGTGACAAAGGATTAGAATGCCATTTCACTTCAACGCAATGTCTTATCAAAAATGGTAAAACTTGAGCTATCTTACTCACGGGATATCGTAAGACAAATATTTACATTATTGATTTCCATAGTATGAACTCTAGTACTAATCTTTGTTTTGTAGAAAAAAATGTGAGCGAAAATAGTTGGCTATGGCACAAGCGCATGAGTCACTTGAACTTCAAATGTCTATCAAAACTCAGCAGGGACAATCTTGTCAAAGGACTTCCCAAGGTTGCTGATCATCATGACAACAAATGCACTGCATGCCAACTTGGCAAACAATCAAAGCAATCTTTCTCCAGCAAAACAAATCCCTCAACTTCTAGATGTTTGCAACTGCTGCACATTGATCTCTTTGGACTAGTTACCACTGCAAGCATAAGAAGAAACAAGTATACCTTAGTTGTGGTAGATGATTTCTCAAGATACACATGGGTGGTGTTGGATATTATGCCCTAGGCCCTTGAGAAAGGCCTATGCGTTATATCATAGCTTCATTGTTATAGAGATAACAAACCCGATTATTATATCTTTTGCATGTTTATTATAATAATCATTGTCCCTAGCACTTATGAAGGGCTAGCATGAGTTTGATGGATAATCATATGATGATTATAGCGCATAGGATGCGGATTAAACTTGTGGGTACATGTTGGAGAACAAGTACTGGATAGACCCATTATGAGATTTATGTCATGGTCAAATGTCATAATTAAATCTCATAATAGTTATATCATTCATCCTTATACCTGAGATTATCATAGTCTTCCACATAATGAACATTATGTTTGACGTACTCAAACGCTACCCTAACCGGGTGGTTATAAAGGCTACGATTGGCATAATCGGATTCTTGTAGGGAAGAATGATAAGTCAAGATGGGATTTGTCCCTCTCTCAAGAGAGATATCTGCTTGGCCACTCGATGAGTGAGATTGATAATAGTGTACGGCCGTACCCAAATGAATTGAAGCATTCAATGTTATTTGCTCATATCAATCTACTCGAGATCGAGAAAGCATTGGACAACATAAGTTGACGTGGACCATGTCTTATGTCCAATATGATATCGCGTGACAAAGGAATTATGATATGTTCTATAAGGATACTTTAGGCTTTCAAAGTTATACTATTTGGGTAGTCATAATGGCTTGCTAGAGTCCGCTTATGATTTACGAGGTCTTCGAACTCGTTGCCAACATAGTATAATCCTATTGGGTCACACACGCAGAACGAATCTTGCTTGGAACGAAAAACGAGAAAAACTGGGAAGTGGAAAAACCAGCCGTACGGATAGTTTGTCCGCTGACGAGTTTTTGTCAGATTTCTTTATGGGAAAGGAATCCTTTAACCTAATGGAATTAGGTTTCTCCCAGTATATATTCTGTGTTCTCTTCAGCCGAAAACTAAGCCTTAGGCATTGATTTTGGAAATCAACAAGAGTTTCTTGGAGAGAGAAAAACACATAATATACTTAGGTTATTGGGGTTTGATTTTTGCTCATCATCAAACCATAATAATCAAAGGGAGATTGAAGAATGGTTCTTCAACCATGTTTTTAAAGCCTAAGGATCTAGCAGTCAAATCAAGAAGCGTTCTTGAGTCCGTTCGATGTGTGGATACCGATAGAGGGTGTTTGCTTTAGCACCTTAAAGTCCGTGTTCATGGATTCGATCTTCAAGGGTACGTTTCTTTCATCTTGTATTTAATTTAATCAACATGCACGGATCCGGGCTCTTGGGTGTTTGATTTATATGTTTAATTCCGCTGCGCATGATGCATCAAAACCCAACAGTGGTATCAGAGCCCCGTTCGTTGTTGATTATTTTAGTATATCATGTTGAAATTGTTTAATTCGATTATATGATATCTACATGATAATAAGATGAATTCGTGATTTGAGTTTTATATATGAGATATAAAGGTTTATGAGCATGACATGGGGATTATGTGATTATTATATTGATTTGATCTATATGAATAATTGCATGTTGGGATTATCAATAAATAATAGGATTATGTGTATTGATAATTTAGATCTAATTTATATATATAATAAATTGTTTATTCATGATATTGATTAGATCTAATTAAATTCGTAATCTGTAAATTCATGTTTCTGTAATCTGATTATGTACAAACATGATATTGGATTTGGTCGAATTTCTGAAATTCTGAAAAACCTGGAAATCTGAGATCCTACCAATGGATCCGTACGGATGGTTTGGATGATGTCAAACTGATCCGTACGGCTAGTTTGGAAATTCTCAGATTTGATTTTGTTTTCTGTTGTTCAGATTATTCTGTAAATTGTTTACAGAATTCGAATCTGGAAACTGGAAACTGGAAACTGCTTTCAGACGGCTGGTTTTCGAAACCGTGTTTCCTGAAACAGTTTTCAGCCGAAGAATTCAAAAGGAATTGCAGAAATCAGAATTCTAAAGAGTTTAAAACTGCTGTAATCTGTGAGATTAAGAGACAATGAAAGATCTTGAAACAAGGATCCAATCTATACGGGAATGTGGATGCCTTTTGGCTTAGTTTCGGCCGTGCGGTTTGTGCTTTCAATTTCAAGATGCTCTGCGGATACAGTTTCAGAATTCTGAAGAGTTCAGAGTTTATGTGACCTGTATTAAAGAGCTGTACGGATAAATATGGATGCTTCCAGAAACATCCGTACGGATGGTTTGGGCATTACTGATTCTGATCTGTTTCAGACGGCAGGTTTTGGAAACCGTGTTTCCTAAAATAGATTTTAGTTCATAAGTCCAGACAGTTACTGAGATCATAATCTTAAAGGAGTTTAAGGTTAGTGTAATCTCAAAGTTTTAGAATTTATCCCTATACAAAGTGCAAATAGTTTGCAGAGAAGGAAACTATATTTGTATTAATTCATTGCATGGACCAATGGCAGGCTTACGCCTTGTTTCTGGGAATGCGAATGAAATATCCAATTTGTAAAATGTTTACAGATAATTTAGATTCTGTCCCCATTATGTTGCTTCATAATTAAATCACAAGATTTTGCTTCTGTTAATTAATTGGATTAGTTAACATCAGTTATGCAAAGACTATATTATATTATGTTTGACATAATTAAATATATGATGCATATCTCTATGTAATAAACCTTCTTAAAAACTTAAGTCTTGTGCCAATCCATGATTAAAACACTTGTGAGTACGTGGGTAGTTTTATGTGGGTTACGCCCTAGCGTAGGTGCATTAATTCTATTCATTTATGAGCAAGATGAGGAATCACAGTTTCCTATACGTTTAAAATGGTTTGACTTAATTGGGCTATCAAAACAGTTTTGGGCCTAAGGCACAGATGAGATTAAAACACGTTTGACATAAGATGTCTAACAATCTCATAAAATATCTAAGAGTCACATATGAAGTGATTGATAAGGAGTTATCTACCTAAATAACTTTATTTTGAGCAGTCGTGCCCTAGCCGACTCAAAGTTGGGTGAAATATGGATCTTAGCCCACTTAAATTATACTATACAATTGTTGTATTTGAAGGTGTATAATTTAGTGGGAGTATTTATGAAATACATTAAATGTCTCTAAATGATAATGGTATGAAATATATGTGTATATTTATTTGCATATTTTGTAGAATGTCTTAAACTATAATCATGTATAATTACTGCGATAAACCCTAATTTAAGAAGAATAAGATTAACTTCCATAACCTAGTCATGAGCTTAAGAATTGTTCTAAAGCAAGATCGGAAGTTATGGATTCTTAATAAATAATATTCCTAAGAAACCTAATGCCTTAAGGGTGGACAAAGACATTGATTAGAAACATGTGGATGATTCTATAGATGTCAATCGTCCTAAGACTTGCCATCATGTGTTTGGAACTTTAGAAGTATCTAAAACGTATGAATGCTTATGCGATAAGCAATCTCGTAGGAAACGTTCCTACAAGCAAGAGAGGCAAATAAAGTTTGAGATTGATTAGAGCCTAACATTCATGTGATGAATGAAAGGTATGTTAATAAGTTCTCATGTTTTGAACATAGAGAAACATATTAATTACCTTAGTTGGCTTGGTTATCATGTTAGTTTGGAACTAACAAACGGATTTGATATCAATTCATAAGCAACATTTGATGTTTAAAATGCTATGTCTTAATATCAAATGGAAACATTCTCAAACTCTAAAGGTTAATAAGGACAAGGATTTAAGATAAAGGCAAGACAAAAGTTGTCAAGCCTAAAAGGAAATATTTATGGCAAAACCTAAAATCCAAAGAATGTAATTTGTACCTTGGCAATAGGATTGACCGTTGGTGAAATTACAATTTGAATTAAAAGATCAAAAGCAAGGGTAGTTGGACTACCACTTCAAGTATTTATGTTAAAATTTCTACTTGTAAGGGTAAAGATTAACCTATGTGGCAATAATGATGCAATGGTTGCAACATTAATCATAGGAACTTGCGAAGTGTCTTTACCTAATAAGTTCATATTTGTTTTGAACAAATGGTGCTATGTTCTTATTTTAAGTAGAAATATTATTTTGGTTTTTTCATTAGAAGATTATGGATATTTCTTATTTCGAATAAGAAAGTGTTCCATTAAATATGATTTGCCTTATTGTATTCCTAATCATATAATGAGACTTAATATCCTTATCTTGGAAGAACAAAATAATGAGCATAACGTAAATAATGGAAATCTGAATATAAGGATGTAATCGTTACATTCTTAAAAAACATTATTGTCTATATCAAATGATAAGAAACACATATCTAAAATTCCATGGGACGGACTTTTAAATTCATATGATTTCGAATCATGTGATAGATATGAATCTTAGAAATTGATCAAGATATCTTTTACTAATAGTAGTAAGAGGAAGTACTCTTTTGAACTTATACATTTTGATGTATGTAGTTTATTAAAGTAACAATGCTAGAAAGGATTTCAACACATCATGGCAAAAGTATTGATGTACTATGATTAGATCAAAGTGATGAATATTTGAGCCTTGGACTTTACGAGAATTCTGCAGAAAGTCTGCAGAATAAGAAAAACTGATACTGGGAACAAGATCTGTACGGCTGAATATCAGGCGTACGCCTAATCTGAAGCCGTACGGACCCTTCTCCAGAAGTTTATAGATTGTCTTAAAACTGCAGTTTTTCGTCTCATAATAAGTCAAACTGATCTTTAATTATCCTTCTGGATTATGTGCTGGAAACAGCTGCGATTACACTAAATTGAGATTCGTCTAAGGAGGTTCGTTATACCATATAAGATATGGAATGAAAGAAAACTTGGTTTGTCTTTCATAAAGATTTGTGATATGATACTTTTGAGAAAAGTTTTGTCTTGGACAAAATCACACTTAAATCTAATAAATGTATTTTATGGGATATCTTAATGATATTAATTTTACACCCTTTAGAGTACAAATCGTTTGTCACTCTAAATAGCACTTTCTAGATAAATCGTTTATCTCTAAAGAACTAGTGGGAGTAAAATGTATCTCGAAGAGTTCGAGACCCAAAAATGACATGGAACCAAAGATGGAAGTTGAACAAATATTCACAAGGAGTTGTGGAAATTCGTTCAAGTATACACAAGAAATTTGCATAACTGATAGGATACTATCTATAACAAGAAATATTGATTTCTCGTAATAGAAAGTAATAGGAAAGATATCATTGCGATTGATTGACCTATTACCTATCAAGATGCAAAGTCCGCTCCGGATTTAGATCAATGACTTGGAGTCATAAAATCTAAAAGTGTATATTGATTAAGCAAGACAAATTGAGAAAAGTTAATTCATAATGTCGATTATGATGAGACTTCATCACCCGTAGTCATGCTTAATGTTATTAGAATTCTAATTGTCATGACTTCATATTTCGAATATGTAATATGACAGATGGATGTCAAAACTATATTCCTTAACAGGAACTTACATTAGGATGTGTTTGATACAACCTAAAAGTTTTGATTGATCCATAAAATTCTAATAAAATATGCAAGTTGCAGAAATTCATGAGATGGATTGAAGCAAACTATTTGGAGTGAAATTTCATTTTGATGTAGTATTCGAAGAGTTTGAATTCATCAAGGATGAGACTTGTGATTACAATAAATTTAGTGGGAGCGTAATTTTATTCATAGTCTAATATATATATATGGTTGATATATAAATCATTTTGAAAGAGTTTCTAAATGAAAGACTTGAATAAAAGCCACCTATATCATTGGAATTTAGATTTATGAACATAAGTCTAAAATGTTGTTTGGTTAAAGTCAAAGTACTAATATTGACAATATAGTGAAAGGTTCACTATGCAAGACTCTTGGAGAGGTCACTTGCAAAAGTTTAATGGCATTAATCTTTGCAAGATTTAGTCTTACTGGAAGATTAATGAGTAAGAGTACATGATTAGGATTCCATATGCTTCGGCAATTGGATCTATCATGTAAGCCATGTTAATGTACTAAGACTGGATGTCTCATATACTTGGAGTATGATGAGATAAAACCAAACGGATCCTAGTGAAAGTCACTAGTTAAGAAACAATCTTATGTTCTCTAAAAGGAACTAAAGGATGCGTTCTTGATCTTTGATGGAATGAAAGATGATCTTGTAATAGTTACATAGATGCATTCTTATAAACCAACAAAGATAAATATTGCAGTATAAATACATATTTACGTCTAATAATGGTGTTAGAAGAGTTCTAAATGGACCATTACTATTCTACAAAAGGTTGAGTATCTAGTGGCATGAGATGCAACTTGAAAAATGTTAAGATTAAGATTCTAATTAGTAAACTAGAAATCGTTTCTAGTGTCACTAATTTAATGTACCTTCATTGTGTCAATAATCGTTATTACACAAGTCAAGGGACTAATATCTTATCTAGACATATACTCAGACATTTCTATCTTACTCGAGAAATCGTCAAAGATGGGAGATGTCAAAATATGCAAAATACCTCATGATAATAACAAGGATAATTATCCTACGTAAGCTCGTTTGCAATTATGATGGAGATCATAACTAAGCTCAATGGGTATTGGATACACTTTGATTGGGCCTAGTGCAAGTGGGAGATTGTTGGATATTATACCCTAGGCCCTTGAGAAAGGCCTATGCGTTATATCATAGCTTCATTGTTATAGAGATAACAAACCCGATTATTATATCTTTTGCATGTTTATTATAATAATCATTGTCCCTAGCACTTATGAAGGGCTAGCATGAGTTTGATGGATAATCATATGATGATTATAGCGCATAGGATGCGGATTAAACTTGTGGGTACATGTTGGAGAACAAGTACTGGATAGACCCGTTATGAGATTTATGTCATGGTCAAATGTCATAATTAAATCTCATAATAGTTATATCATTCATCCTTATACCTGAGATTATCATAGTCTTCCACATAATGAACATTATGTTTGACGTACTCAAACGCTACCCTAACCGGGTGGTTATAAAGGCTACGATTGGCATAATCGGATTCTTGTAGGGAAGAATGATAAGTCAAGATGGGATTTGTCCCTATCTCAAGAGAGATATCTGCTTGGCCACTCGATGAGTGAGATTGATAATAGTGTACGGCCGTACCCAAATGAATTGAAGCGTTCAATGTTATTTGCTCATATCAATCTACTCGAGATCGAGAAAGCATTGGACAACATAAGTTGACGTGGACCATGACTTATGTCCAATATGATATCGCGTGACAAAGGGATTATGATATGTTCTATAAGGTTACTTTGGGCTTTCAAAGTTATACTATTTGGGTAGTCATAATGGCTTGCTAGAGTCCGCTTATGATTTACGAGGTCTTCGGACTCGTTGCCAACATAGTATAATCCTATTGGGTCACACACGTAGAACGGATCTTGCTTGGCACGAAAAACGAGAAAAACTGGGAAGTGGAAAAACCAGCCGTACGGATAGTTTGAACTAGCCGTACGGATAGTTTATCCGCTGACGAGTTTTTGTCAGATTTCTTTCTGGGAAAGGAATCCTTTAACCTAATGGAATTAGGTTTCTCCCAGTATATATTCTGTGTTCTCTTCAGCCGAAAACTAAGCCTTAGGCATTGATTTTGGAAATCAACAAGAGTTTCTTGGAGAGAGAAAAACACATAATATACTTAGGTTATTGGGGTTTGATTTTTGCTCATCATCAAACCATAATAATCAAAGGGAGATTGAAGAATGGTTCTTCAACCATGTTTTTAAAGCCTAAGGATTTAGCAGTCAAATCAAGAAGCGTTCTTGAGTCCGTTCGATGTGTGGATACCGATAGAGGGTGTTTGCTTTAGCACCTTAAAGTCCGTGTTCATGGATTCGATCTTTAAGGGTACGTTTCTTTCATCTTGTATTTAATTTAATCAACATGCACGGATCCGGGCTCTTGGGTGTTTGATTTATATGTTTAATTCCGCTGCGCATGATGCATCAAAACCCAACAGGTGGAGATGATGATTACTAAAGACGAATGTTATGATATTCTCACCTCATTATTTAGACTGCTCCAAACCCAAAAAGAAGATGAGATCGTTAGTGTTCGATCCGACAATGGAACAGAATTCAAGAACAACGGTGTTTCTCGATATTGCGACGATCATGGGATAGAAAGAATAGAACGTTGATAGAAGAAGGGAAGACGGTGATAGCAGAAACTAAATTGCCTAAGTATTTCTGGGAGGAAGCTATCAACACAGCATGCTTTACTCAAAATCGTTCCCTCATCAACAAGCTCCATAACAAGACCCCTTATGAACTCTGGCGTGGTAGAACTCCCAACATTGCTTTCTTCAAGATCTTTGGCTGCAAATGCTATATCCTCTACAACGGAAATGAACATAGAGGTAAATTAGATGCCAAAGCCGACGAAGGTATTTTTGTTGGGTATGCTAAACATTCTAAAGCTTTTCGCGTTTTTAATAGATCTACATTAGTGATAATTGAATCTGTACATGTTACATTTGATGAACATTCTCTCCTTAAGCCACATTTGGCTCCAAATGTTTCTGATGATTCTATTGAGCTTAATGAAACAGGTGCTCCTATTTATGTTGCGCCTACTCAAAATCAGAATCTATTAACTCAAGGAAATCCATCAACATCAGTTGCGCAAAGCTATGTCAATAGCGCACCAAGAGAACCTTCAGTTGCACCTTACCATGCGCCTGATATGTCCTATCATGCGCCCCAATCTACTACTGCATCTGGTGTCAATCCCGCTTTCAATTCTCAACCAGTTCAACCCCCAAATTTTGATGATTTTGACGCTGGTGAAGATGTACCAATTGAAGACCTTCAAGTTACTACAACTCAACCTAACTTGCCTCCTGAAATTCGTGAAGTTAGAGATCACCCAATCACTAACATCATCGGTGATCTTCATGTTGGAGTTCGTACAAGGAGAGCTACAAACTTTGATTCTTACACTGCATTCATCTCTCAAGTTGAACCTAAGAAGGCTGATGAAGCGCTCCAAGATCCAAGTTGGGTTGTTGCAATGCAAGAAGAACTCAATCAATTTGAACGATGTAAAGTATGGACTCTTGTTCCAAGACCAAATGATGAAGGAGTGATTGGTACGAAATGGGTGTTCAGAAACAAGATGGATGAGAATGGAACCATCACAAGAAACAAAGCAAGGCTGGTTGCGCAAGGATATAGGCAAGAAGAAGGAATTGATTACGATGAAACATTCGCGCCCGTAGCAAGACTTGAAGCTATCAGAATTTTCCTAGCTTACGCTGCTCACAAGGACTTCAAGCTACATCAAATGGATGTTAAGAGCGCATTTCTAAATGGTGAACTCCAAGAACAAGTCTATGTAGCTCAACCACCTGGGTTTGAAGATTCTCAATTCCCAAATCATGTCTACAAACTCCAGAAAGCTTTGTATGGGCTAAAGCAAGCACCAAGAGCATGGTATGATTATCTATCCAAGTTTCTCATTGAGAAAGGCTTCACACGCGGTAAAATCGATACTACTCTTTTCATTGCCAAACATAATGATCATAAATTACTTGTTCAAATTTATGTTGATGATATTATTTTTGATTCTACTAATGAATTGTTGCGTAAGCGCTTTGAGAAACTAATGAAGAGCAAGTTTGAGATGAGCATGATGGGAGAACTCACTTTCTTCCTCGGGCTTCAAATCAAACAAATGGATGAAGGCATATTTATCAACCAAGCAAAGTATACAAGGGATCTAATCAAGAAATTTGGACTAGAAATGCTAAACCATATGATACTCCAATGGCTACCGGCAACAAACTCGACAAAGACTTGAAAGGTAAGAAAGTTGATCAAACTTTATATCGAGGTATGATTGGCTCTCTCCTTTATCTTACTGCAAGTAGGCCAGATATTATGTTTAGTGTTTCTGTCTGTGCGCGTTATCAATACGATCCTAGAGAAGCGCACTTAATTGCTGTGAAACGTATTATACGATATCTCTTCGGCACTGTTAACCTTGGACTTTGGTACACCAAAGATTCAAATTTTAAACTTGTAGGTTATTCAGATGCGGATTATGCAGCGTGCACAATTGACAGGAAAAGCACAAGCGACACTTGTCATTTCCTTAGATATCGACTTGTGTCATGGGCTAGTAAGAAACAAGCTGCAGTCTCTGTCTCAACTACAGAAGCAGAATATATTGCTGCCGAAAGTTGTTGCTGCCAGATTCTATGGATGAAGCAGCAATTGGTGGACTATGACATCAAAGAGGAAAATTGTCCCATCTACTGCGACAATACATCAACCATTGCGGTTTCAGAAAATCATGTCATGCATTCAAAGACCAAACATATTGACATCAAGTATCACTTCCTCAAAGACCACGTGGAGAAAGGAAACATTCATTTGGAACACGTGGGAACCGACTATCAAATCGCGGATATTCTTACAAAAGCACTTGATGCTAAAAGGTTCATATTCTTGAGAAGTGAAATGGGTATGCTTGAACTCAGCTAAATCTTGTCCATATGGTTTGTCAATACTAATAATTCTATGCTTTCTTGAAATATTCTAAGTTAGATGCCTAATGCGCACGCCTATCTCATGCGCACATGATGATGCGCACAAGGCAAATCATTTCTGAGATTTCTAAGAATCTCTGCACATTATAAGTACTGCGCATATACTTCATGCGCATGCCACGTTCACCTCAGGTAAGTTTTCTCTTCAATAGTTACACCTAGGTCCTTGACTTGCTGAGTCAGCACATAATTTGCAAGGGTACTTGCGTAATTATTTATTTTCCCTCGTCATTTCTTTTTAAATTTTCCTGGGAAATTACTTTTCTACCCCTGCGCATGTCCCACTTTATTTAATGAAAAAGCATTGAGTGATGCGCCATTAATGCTTAGTGTGTGCTACTTATGACGAAAGTGTAAGAGTCTCTTCGTGACCATTAATGCCTGACACACGCGCGCGGATAGGACTTCTCACGCGCGCGTCATTGGTCCATGTCACCTGCGCGTGCGTCTCTCCTGCGCGTGCGCTTCACTCGCCTGACTTTCACCAACTCGCGTCAGCGCGCCGTGACGTCATCGACCCTTTTTTGATAATTGAAACTCAAATCCGCCGTCTCTCTCCTCACTTCTCCTCTGTTCATCTTCTCGCACACACAACCGCCTCTACCCTATTTTCTCTCAAACTCTGACACTTTCTCTCTACTCTTTGCACCTTTTCTCTCTACTTTTTCGTAATTTTTCTCTATATAATCATGGCTCCCAAGAAATCTACCTCTACAACATCCAAGAAATCTGAGGATCCTCAAATGGTAAGATCTCAAACTCAGTTCCGCCATTTCTAAGTCGAAGGTCTGAATGTTCCCCTTTCTGATTCCTCTATGATCCGTTGCTCATTTTTCAAATTATTTGATGCTATGTGTTCGTTTTACTCATAGCTATTCATATATGTAATTTGTTTTACGATCAATGATCATTTGATATGATTTCTGAGATTTTTTCGAATTTTATGTCTTTTTAAATTCCCTTTCGTTTTTCTCAGATCCTGGGTGTTTAATGTTGTTGTTACTGCTGTGGTTTACTTGTTTGTGTGTGATTTTTCATTTCGAACATTTTGATATGTTTTTTATGCATTTTGGAGCACTTTGACATTTTCATGTTCTTAGTGTTCTACATGTATTCGATGCATGATTCTTCATGTTCTTGATGAATAGTCCTATGATGTGCCTTGGGTTGATTATTGATTGTGTTTCTGCTTTTCGCGCCAATTTTAGGCGTGTAGTTTAAATTTTGTGTTTTTGGACATTTTTTACCCTTTATATTTATTATTTGTTCTAAGTATGGAGTCTAGTTCATGCGCTGCGCATATCGCTCATGCGCATGCGCTTCTCTCCATGCGCATGTCCAGACCTAATTTTCAATTTTGTTTTTGCGCAGAATCTTAACTACTTCATTCCCGGTTGGGAAATTGATGCTGGAGATCTTAAGCATGATGCGCTTGGACGCTATATGATGGAGATCATGGACATTTTTGGAATTCTACCTCTTTTCACCAAGGGCCAGACTTTCATCCTTCCCTCCTACATTGATGAATTCTTCAGCAACGCAGAAGAAGTTGATCGCGTGTATGATGATATTACAGTTCCTTGCCTCAAAAGTTCAGTTCGCGGGGTTTCTGTAACGATCAACTATGCGCATATCAGACAGACAATGGGTCTTCCTGCGTGCAATAAGAAGAAGCTATCACAGGATGTGCAAGACAAAGTTGCGCAGAAGCTGATCAAGATCCCTACACTGGTTGGTCAATACAACAACCACGATAGGAAGGAGTTTGGAGAACTTATGTACCACCTCTGCACTTTGATTGGGGACACCATCAACTGCAAGAATGGGAATAAATCAACTTTCATTAGCAAGCAGTGGATGTGCTGCGCTGCCATCTACAAGAAGAAGAAGTTAAGCGGTGCTGAAATCATCTTTGATGAGTTAGTGCGTTGCGCGTGTACAAGAAAAAGGCCGCTGACACCAAGAGGCCACCCAAGTATAAAACTCACTGCAAAATCCTCACTGCTATCTTCATGCGCTTCCCCAAGGTGCGCAAATTGGTGGATGAGGACCCCTCTTTAAAGGTTGATGTGACTTCTATGCGCACATATTCTCGCGTGTTCCTTCAGAATTCCAGCGTGAAGTTAACAACTTTGATTACTGCATGTACTGGGCTGCTGATCCAGTTGAGCTGTTTGAGGATATTCATCCTGATGACCAAGGGTCACCTCCAACTTCTGATAGTGAGCTCAAGGAAGCCTCCACATCTGAGTCAGATTCTGAAAATGAATCTTTTTATGAGCCTGTGGTGAGCAAGGTGGGTGATAAGGAGAAAGGCAAGGGTTTGGCTGGTGATACGCCTAAGCGCAAGAAGAAGAAGGCCAGCAAATTTACTGCTGCGCCTGGGATAACTATCAGAGAACCTTCTGCGCCTGTCCAGAAGCGCAAGGCTACAGATAACCCTGCGCCTCCTAAGAAATCCAAGAAGGCTAAAGCCACTGCGCCTGAAGAGCAGAAGAGAAGTAAGGCTGATACGCCTGAAAAGAAGAAGGATGAGAAAAGGAAAGCAAAGGCTGTTGAGCCTGAGGAGAAAAAGAAAAAGAAAAAGAAGGAAAAGGTCTCTAGAACCCTACTGGATGAGTCTGATGAAGACGTCCACGTAGAAGATGATGCTGCGCCCCTTCCACCTGCGCATAAGTCAACGCGTGCATCTACTCCTCCTGCGCCCCAAGAGGAAGATGAATTTGAAGGTGCTTTCAATGACCCACTCATCAGCCCTTCCAAATCCACTGGAACCTCTAGGACTGTACCATCTCAGGGGGAGATTCCTAAGGATACGCACAAGGAAACTTCTAGTGAGGATAATATCCCACTATCTGCAAAGAAGTCTACTCCCAAGCACCAGGTTAAGAAGGTTGCTACCAAGAAACGCGCCTCAAACCGTACTGTGGAAGATTTATCTGATGTTGAATCAGATCCTCCAAGGCATTCTCCTTCGCGCACTGAAAAGACTGTGCGTGAAATTGCAAGGGAAGTAAGGCTAGCTGCAATTGCGCAGAGAAATATTGTGCAGCAAGCCCCACCAGTCTTCATTGATGGTAAAGGATTTGCTCATGATGCGCCTGATCGTACTGTTTATGAGGATGCGCCTATAGTTTAAGATGGCGAAGATTCAAGCTCAGAAGATTATGAGGTCCATCGTTCTCCTATCCATACGCATCACTCTCCAGTTCATGCGCAAGAGACTCCTGCTGCTGCTGTCACTCCTATGCAACCTACTGGAGCTTCACAGACTTCCTAATTATTCCTGTTGTAATTCCAGCAACTGCTCCCTCAGATCCCTCAAGTTCAACAACTGACATGCGCCAAGTCTTGGCCATGCTTCAGACTATCCAGGCAAATCAATTTGCTGCGCAAACCCAGCATTTCCAGATGGTCACTGCGCAAGCCAAAATTCAAGAACAGCTGGATGCGCAGTCTGCAAGGCTAGATGCACAAGCCAGTTTACTTCAAGCTATTGATTGTGCCATTAAGGGGGATAGTTCAACAAAGGCAACTGGTTCTGCTGCTGCTGATGCGCCGGCAACCAGTTCTGGAGTTGCGCATATGCCTCAACTTTATGAAGCGCTCTGCCATGACTTAGAGCATGACTTTGGTATTATTACCACTGCGCTCTCAAATATTCCCTCTATGAATGGTTTGTCTGAAGCTCTGAAAACTTTGGAAAATACTCTCTCAAAGGCAATCCAGATTGAAACAGCCAAAGTTATTGTCGCGACCCCGGACCCCGCGGGCCCAAGACCGCGATCTGGACGTCGACTCTAAAACCAAAACGGTGAAATACCGAAGTTAAAAATTCCATTTGATACCAAAAGGGTGATGATCCAAAGTTTTACGAAACCAAGTTTGATAAAAACCAATTACAACTATCATAAACTTCCACAAGTTTATGCCCAACAAAATAAAAATATACAATTCCTAGTGACGTCATTGTTTGGTACAACTATCCCAAAATGGTTACACATTTACATAATGGAAACCAACCTATGACAACCTTCCCCAAAAGAATGTATCCACACTCGACGTCCTCTTTCTCGTGATCAGCGAGACTATTCCTTAGCACCTGGGGGGGGGTTAAGGAAAAACAAAGATAAAAGAAAAGGGGGTGAGATAAATCTCAATAAGTTACTAATGCAACTACATGACATGCTATGATGCAATAAGCAATAAGCAATAATAAATATCACATAGCACATGGCATTTATCACATATAAGATAGCAGCGGAAATAAACACATAACAAAGGATATAGCCAAGGTTTTCCAAACCGGAACATCCAAATAAAGGATCGCTGCGCAGCTTCAAAAATCAACAAATCATCATCTTCATAATAGCATGAAAGCCGAAGAGAAAACCCCGGTACCGGAACCAATAACAATGTAATATGCCACAAGGGGCGGGAGCCATGCCACAAAGTCATGCTCCAAACGTCTCAACCAAGGCCGATCTGGGAGAGGAAAATAAGGGCAAAACAATGGTCGACACCAAAATGGACTTGGCCGGTGCCATCACAATATCTCACATCGCCCGACACAACCATAAATACCAGCTGGACTTTCAAATAAATGCTAAGTAATAATTACTAGCTTAATTAAACAACTTAGGGTTCCAAAGTAGGGAACCATTCCAATTAAATTACCACAAAGGTAAACCAATCCAAACCGCACATTAAAGATGCCCAACATTACCAAAACGGTACTTAAATAAATTTCACATCATATTTATTCACAAAAGAACCAAATCCACACAATAAAGTGTTCCACGGTGTTATCTTAAGTTAATTAGAAGGATTAAACCTAAACTAGTTAAGCCATTTAGTTTAAACAAACGAAAAGGGCAATTTTCCAAGCAGGCGGGCGGGCGGGCGCCTGGGCATAGGCAGGCGGGCGCCTGTTTGGCCAGAAGGTTTGGGTCACTGGGAAAGGGGGTGCAGGCGGGCGCCTGGGTCAAGGCGGGCGGGCGCCTGGTCAGCGGGCTGGGAGGAAAAACAGAGCTGGGTTTACAAATTTCCGTACCATTTTCATAACATTTTCACACCATTTTCATAACACCCAAAATCAACACTCCCAACAAGATTCCTAAGGTACCCAAACATCATTTAACCAAAAAGGGGACCTTAACAACACCCTTTATCAACCAAAATCAAGAATCAAATCCAACATTCATAAAACCACCATTTTTAACCAAAAACCCAAATAAATTCAAAACTCAACCAAACTTCAAATATAACACATCAAACATTATCTAAACATGATATGAACAATTTAGCATAAAAATGGGGGAAAAGTAACTTACTTGGATTTTCTCAAAGTTGATGGATTTCAAATCTTTTTGATTCTACGCGATCCTATCGACGATCTAAACAATGTTCACGTTTTAAGAAATGAGAGAAGATGAGAGGAAGAGGAAGAAAATGAAGAGAGAAGTGAGGAGAAGAAAACTTACCCAAAAGCTAGAGAGAGAGGGAGAGTTGGCTGGGAATGGAGAATGGGGTGGAGTGTAAGAGGGAGAAGGAGGTGAGGGAGGTGAGGGGAGTAGGGGGAAATTATTTTAAAATGTTACAACTAGACCCCCTCCCATACTAACACAATTACTTACACTCCCGACTAACAATTAAGACTCAACACTTCCATACTAGCCCCAAACAACTCGAATAAAATGCTAGGCATAATTATTATAACACATAAATTGCACACATAATTATTTAAATAAATAATAATTTAAATAAATAAATAAGCAAATAATTAAATAAAAATCATTTAATTACTAATAAAATAGAGTCTAGATTTCGCGTCGTGACATTCACTCCCCCTTAAAGAAAATTCGACCCGAATTTTAACGAGACTCACCTAAAACAAAAAGCCACGGAAATTTCCTCTCGATCTCATCTCGGAGCTCCCACGTCGACTCCTCGATGTTATGATTCCTCCAAAGGACTCTAACCAACGCGATGCTCTTGTTCCTCAACTCTTGGACTTTAGAATCTAAGATTCGAACCGGTCGTTCCTCATAAGTCATATCGGGCTCAATATCCTCCGGTATCCTCGGTAACACGTGAGATGGATCATGAACATACTTCCGAAGCATAGAAACGTGGAAAACGTTGTGCAACCGGTCCAAGGATGGCGGCAACGCAAGACGATACGCTAGAAGTCCAACCTTTCCCAAAATCTCAAACGGCCCTATAAACCTCGGAGCCAATTTGCCTTTCTTCCCAAACCTACGAATACCCACCTTCGGAGACACTTTCAAGAATACCCAATCTCCAATCTGAAAACTAAGATCTCACCTTCGGTTGTCTGCGTAGCTCTTATGTCGACTCTGGGCTGTCTTCAATCTTTCCCAGATAACTTTAACTTTCTCAACCGAATCCCGAAGCAAATCAATACCCACAATCTTCGCTTCACCAACCTCATCCCAACAAATAGGCGATCTACACTTTCTTCCATACAAGGCCTCAAACGGTGCCATCTCGATACTAGTCTGATAACTGTTGTTGTAGGAGAATTCCACTAACGGAAGGTGCGAATCCCAAGAATCAGAAAAGTCTATCGAACACGCTCGCAACATATCCTCCAAAATCTTAATAGTCCTCTCGGATTGACCATCGGTCTGAGGATGAAAAGCCGTACTGAATCGCAAATCTGTACCCAACGCTTCCTGAAACGCCTTCCAGAATCTAGAAGTAAACCTCGGGTCTCGATCTGACACAATGCTAACCGGAACCCCATGCAATCTAACAATCTCATCAATAAAAAGGGTCGCAAGCTTTTCCATTGAATATCTGATATCAATAGGTAAGAAATGGGCACTCTTGGTCAATCTATCCACTATTACCCAAACACTGTCATATTTCCTACGGGTACGAGGCAGTCCCGTAACGAAATCCATAGTCACATGCTCCCATTTCCACTCGGGAATCTCTAACGGCTGAAGTAATCCCGCGGGTCTCTGATGCTCGGCTTTGACTTGCTGACACATTAAACACTTCGAAACATACTCCGCTATTTCCCTTTTCATATTTAACCACCAAAATTGTTGCTTCAAATCCTGATACATCTTCGTACTACCCGGATGAATAGTATACCTCGATTTGTGACCCTCATCAAGAACTCTTTGTTTAATCCCATCAACATCCGGAACACACAATCTTCCACGGAATGTCAAAACTCCACTCGAACTCAAAGAAAAATCCTCGAAGTTCTTTTCCTTCAATTTACCCATTATCTTCACCAACTCGGGATCTTCTTTCTGAGCTTCCCTTATTCTCTGAATTAGGGTCGGAGACACCCTAATATTCGCAAAAATAGCCCCATGTCTCGATTCACGAGGAGACCAATCTCGAACATCCTCAAGCATTTTCCATTCACGAACCATCATCGAAGCCACATAAGATTTTCTACTAATCGCATCGGCTACCACATTCGCCTTCCCCGGATGATAAGAAATCGTACAATCATAATCCTTCAATAATTCCATCCATCGGCGCTGTCGGTTGTTCAATTCCTTCTGAGAGAAAAGGTATCTCAAACTCTTGTGATCCGTAAAAATTTCAAACCTCGCTCCATAAAGGTAATGCTTCCATTTGTGCAACGCAAAGACAATAGCCACTAACTCCATATCATGAGTCGGGTAATTCTGTTCACTAGGGGTCAACTTCCTCGAAGCATACGCAATTACTTTCCCATTCTGCATAAACACACAACTCAAACCCTCTTTCGAAGCATCACTGTAAATCACTAGACCATCGCTCCCATTAGGCAAAGTCAAGATCGGTGCGGTAGTCAACCTCTTCTTCAATTCCTCGAAACTCTTGTCACATTTCTCGGTCCACACAAACGGAACATTCTTCCGGGTCAACTGAGTCATCGGAGTAGCAATCCTCGAAAACCCTTCAATAAATCTTCGGTAATAACCGGCTAAACCCAGAAAACTACGAATCTCGGTCACTGACTCGGGTCTCTTCCAATCCACTATAGCCTCTATCTTTGAAGGATCCACAGAAATCCCATCTTTCGAAATAACATGACCAAGAAATGACTCCTTCTCGAGCCAAAATTCGCATTTGCTAAACTTCGCAAATAATTTCTCCCTCGCAAGAACGGATAAAACTGTCCTCAAATATTGTTCATGCTCCTCTCGAGATTTCGAATAAACAAGAATGTCGTCGATGAAGACTACCACGAACGAATCAAGATAGGGATGGAAAATTCGGTTCATCAAATCCATAAACACGGCCGGCGCGTTAGTCAACCCAAACGGCATAACCAAGAACTCATAATGGCCATAACGAGTGCGAAAAGCAGTCTTCGGGATATCCTCCGATCGAACCTTCAACTGATGGTACCCATTCCTCAAATCAAGCTTAGAGAAAACCACGGACCCTTGAAGCTGATCAAATAAATCATCAATATGCGGTAGAGGATACTTATTCTTCACCGTGACCTGATTCAATTTCCGGTAATCTATACACAGTCTCAAGGAACCGTCTTTCTTCCGCACAAACAAAACCGGTGCTCCCCACGGGGAAACACTAGGGCGGATAAACCCTCGATCAAGCAACTCTTGCAATTGAACCTTTAATTCCTTCAACTCTGCGGGAGCTAACCTATAAGGCGCTTTCGAAATTGGAGCCGTACCCGGCAAAAGATCTATACAAAATTCTATCTCGCGATCGGGAGGCATATCATACTCGGTAGAGAAAACATCGGGAAATTCCCGAACTACCCGAACTACCCGAACACTATCCAAACTAGGGGATTCTTTCCTAGTATCAAGAACACTAGCCAAATACCCCTCACAACCACTATGCAATAATTTTCTCGCTTTCAAATAAGAAATTAAGCGAACCCTTCTACTCAGAGGACTAGCCTCAAACACAAATTTAGGCACATCGGGAATAGAAAAAGTAACAGTTTTCTTACGGCAATCAACGGACGCATGAAACTTGCTCAACCAATCCATACCCAAAATGACATCAAAGTCTTGGATAGGAAGAACTACCAAATCCGCACAAAGGACTCGACCACAAATAACCACATCACAAGCACGAAAGACTCGATCAGAAATCAAGCATTCTCCTATAGGGGTCGACACCTCTAGCACGTACGGTAAAGACTCGAATGCAGCATTTAACATGGAAGCAAATTGCACAGAAATGTATGAATGAGATGATCCTGGATCTACTAACGCTCGTGCGCTCACATTAGACACAGAAACAATACCTCCAATAACGGATGGATCAACGGTAGCTTGTTGTTGATTCATTGCAAACACTTTTCCTTGGACTTTGGGCTTTCCCGTAGCGTCCCTTTTCTGACCCTGAGGAGCCCCAGCTCCTAACCCCGTTGGTTGAATCCTATTCCTCGGACAATCCCTTGCAAGATGACCCATTTGACCACAATTGGTGCACCTTCCCTGCTTCTTCCAACAACGGTCCTCAGAATGACCTTCCTTTTGACAATACGCACAAAGCCTCCTAATTTGGTTCCCTTGGTTCCCGAAAGTGGTACCCAGGTTCCTTAGGATCGGTTGCCCTTGGGACTGAGATTGTCCCCCAAAGTTACCTCGGTTATCGGAACGGTGTTGTGGCTTGCCTTGAGCTCCTTGCTTACTCGGGTTAGCTACCTCGGTCTTCCTTTTATGCTCCCCAATATCTTACTCTATTAAGTAGGCTCGGTCCACCGCATCTTGGAAAGTCACAATCCGTTGAGCAATAAGTTGAGTACGGATGGAGGTCTTCAATCCCCGAATGAATCTCATAGCCTTTTGTTCCTCGGTCCTCACCAAATAGTCACAATACCGGGCTAATTCTATGAACTTAGCCGAGTATTGTGCTATAGAAAACACACCTTGCTCTAGGTTGAGTAGCTAGATCTCCTTTCGGTTCTGATCAACAACCGGAATGAAATGCTCCTTGAATTTGCGCACAAACAACTCCCACGCATGCACCGTGTGAGTATCATCCCAAGTAGCTTTAACACCTTTCCACCAATGCTCGGCGGCTCCCACAAGCTTGTAAGCCGCGAACCGGACCTTGTCCTCATCCGAACACCCAAATACATCATAAATCTTCTCCATAGACTCAATCCACAACTCAGCTTTCCTTACATCGGGCTCCCCATCAAATTCAACGGGTTTCAACTTCAGAAATTGCTCCAATCCATAACGGGGTGGTGCTTGCTCTACCCTCGGACCTTGATCATGTATGGCCTTCATGGACGCCTCGAACATGCCTTGGAACATGGCACGGGCTTCTTCCCTTGTATCATTCTGATTTGCATTACCGGTACTACCTTCACCACTCCTTCTACGGACCATTGTAAATAAGTACCTGCATAAAACATCAACCGTTAATCACTCCGCACACTACTACCCACCTAGGTCATACTAATCCACCTAGACTTATACTTAGAGCTAATGCCATAGCTCTGATACCAACTGTCGCGACCCCGGACCCCGCGGGCCCGAGACCGCGATCTGGACGTCGACTCTAAAACCAAAACGGTGAAATACCGAAGTTAAAAATTCCATTTGACCAAAAGGGTGATGATCCAAAGTTTTACGAAACCAAGTTTGATAAAAACCAATTACAACTATCATAAACTTCCACAAGTTTATGCCCAACAAAATAAAAATATACAATTCCTAGTGACGTCATTGTTTGGTACAACTATCCCAAAATGGTTACACACTTACATAATGGAAACCAACCTATGACAACCTTCCCCAAAAGAATGTATCCACACTCGACGTCCTCTTTCTCGTGATCAGCGAGACTATTCCTTAGCACCTGGGGGGGGGTTAAGGAAAAACAAAGATAAAAGAAAAGTGGGTGAGATAAATCTCAATAAGTTACTAATGCAACTACATGACATGCTATGATGCAATAAACAATAAGCAATAATAAATATCACATAGTACATGGCATTTATCACATATCAGATAGCAGCGGAAATAAACACATAACAAAGGATATAGCCAAGGTTTTCCAAACCGGAACATCCAAATAAAGGATCGCTGCGCAGCTTCAAAAATCAACAAATCATCATCTTCATAATAGCATGAAAGCCGAAGAGAAAACCCCGGTACCGGAACCAATAACAAAGTAATATGCCACAAGGGGCGGGAGCCATGCCACAAAGTCATGCTCCAAACATCGCAACCAAGGCCGATCTGGGAGAGGAAAATAAGGGCAAAACAATGGTCGACACCATAATGGACTTGGCCGGTGCCATCACAATATCTCACATCGCCCGACACAACCATAAATACCAGCTGGACTTTCAAATAAATGCTAAGTAATAATTACTAGCTTAATTAAACAACTTAGGGTTCCAAAGTAGGGAACCATTCCAATTAAATTACCCCAAAGGTAAACCAATCCAAACCGCACATTAAAGATGCCCAACATTACCAAAACGGTACTTAAATAAATTTCACATCATATTTATTCACAAAAGAACCAAATCCACACAATAAAGTGTTCCACGGTGTTATCTTAAGTTAATTGGAAGGATTAAACCTAAACTAGTTAAGCCATTTAGTTTAAACAAACGAAAAGGGCAATTTTCCAAGCGGGCGGGCGCCTGGGCATAGGCAGGCGGGCGCCTGTTTGGCCAGAAGGTTTGGGTCACTGGGAAAGGGGGTGCAGGCGGGCGCCGGGGTCAAGGCGGGCGGGCGCCTGGTCAGCGGGTTGGGAGGAAAAACAGAGCTGGGTTTACAAATTTCCTTACCATTTTCATAACATTTTCACACCATTTTCATAACACCCAAAATCAACACTCCCAACAAGATTCCTAAGGTACCCAAACATCATTTAACCAAAAAGGGGACCTTAACAACACCCTTTATCAACCAAAATCAAGAATCAAATCCAACATTCATAAAACCACCATTTTTAACCAAAAACCCAAATAAATTCAAAACTCAACCAAACTTCAAATATAACACATCAAACATTATCTAAACATGATATGAACAATTTAGCATAAAAATGGGGGAAAAGTAACTTACTTGGATTTTCTCAAAGTTGATGGATTTCAAATCTTTTTGATTCTACGCGATCCTATCGACGATCTAAACAATGTTCACGTTTTAAGAAATGAGAGAAGATGAGAGGAAGAGGAAGAAAATGAAGAGAGAAGTGAGGAGAAGAAAACTTACCCAAAAGCTAGAGAGAGAGGGAGAGTTGGCTGGGAATGGAGAATGGGGTGGAGTGTAAGAGGGAGAAGGAGGTGAGGGAGGTGAGGGGAGTAGGGGGAAATTATTTTAAAATGTTACAACTAGACCCCCTCCCATACTAACACAATTACTTACACTCCCGACTAACAATTAAGACTCAACACTTCCATACTAGCCCCAAATAACTCGAATAAAATGCTAGGCATAATTATTATAACACATAAATTGCACACATAATTATTTAAATAAATAATAATTTAAATAAATAAATAAGCAAATAATTAAATAAAAATCATTTAATTACTAATAAAATAGAGTCTAGATTTCGCGTCGTGACAGTTATAAACACTATTGATAACTTTGCGCCCAGTGAATCCAGCTCCTCAACTGCCTCTTTTGATGCGCTTAAATCTTATGTCACTCACTGCTTAGTTCAATTCAGTGATACATTCAATGGCGCAATGAACCAAGCTATGCTGGATATGCAAGCAAGCCAAAATATGGTTCAAGTTGAGTTGACCAAAACTCTTGCGGATGCGCAGAATGAGATTCTGGATTCTGTTGCTTCTGCTCAGCAATCTCTGGCTAACCAATTTGGTTCCCTTGAGAATACTTTTAACAGAGTCTCTGAAGACCTTCAGAAAGACAATGATCTGATGCGCTCCGGCATGAAGACATATGTTAATCAGGCTATGGAATACAACGCAAAGTTCCAAGCTCTCAACATTGAGATAATGGACAAGATTACCAGTCTGCAGAATGAGCTTAGAGAAGCAGTTTCTAGGATCAACATAGACTAGAAGTGTAATTCTTTTTGCTGCGCAAATGTAAGTTTTTGATGCGCAATTTTTGTTTGCCTTTGATTTTTCTTCCTTTGTAAAACTTGTACCTGTAACTCTTATCTTTCAAGTTTTAATGAGAAGAATGCATCATTGCGCCTTCACAAAACCCTGTTCAATTCAAACTTTTCGTTTGTGGAACATTGCATATTTTATAAACTTCATGCGCATATTCATAACTGCTCATATTTCATTGCATGATGTTTAAACATTCAGTTTAAACGCATACTTAAAACTTAAACTCATAACATTTTGTATGCTCTAGATGATATTTCTGTCTTTCCCATATTATAAGTTATTCGTTTGGATAGACTAGAAATCTATGACATTAGCTAGTGTGTACATTGACTTGAGACATGATTTACCATTTTTCATTTCTATGGACATGTTATTATCAAGTACAATGAATTGCCTTTGTTATAGTAGGTAATGGCATCAATCATTTAGGGGGAGATTGTTGGGTATGCTTATTATTTAACCCTCCTATATATGTTAGAATTGATTGATACCATCACCTAAGTTTACTTTAAGGACTTTAGGACCCTATGTAAGAAGTTTTGTAATTTTAATTTTAGCTAAGTCCTCTCTATAGACTAGGCTTAATGTTTAGGGCTGAAGCTTTGGATTTGAGGTCTCATGAGCATATGTCTAAGTGTGATGCGCATGACCTTCATGCGCAGCACCATCTGCGCATACCTATGCGCATGATTTTCATGCTCAGCGCAGATATACCTTAGTTAAATCTCTTATTTCCTGACCTCACCTTTGTATAGCTTGGAAAGCGTTAGGTAAAGCTACGCTTTTTGGTATGAGTCAAAGTGCTGATGTGGACAATCGACAACATGCTCACTCAGCATACACGTGGATGGAGAAACGCGCCTCAGTTTGAAAATTCAAATTGAAGACAGCTGTCACCCTTCTAGAAGATATCTGAAAGTTGTCAACTTGCTGTCTCCAATGGCTATAAAGGACAACTGCGCGCCAATCACATTGTGACAGCGCATCATCCTTGTCCTGCTCCCCAACGGCTAGTTTTTGGAGCTCAGCTATAAATAGCATGCTCATCCTCATTTTCCAAGTTGCTTGTGAACCGCTTGAGTTTTTGCTTCCAAAGAGAAAGTTTGAAGATTTGAAGATTGCTTGCTCATTTCCAGAATTCCCAAGAACAACCTTCATACCTTCATACTCAATCCAAGCCCAGATCCTATAAGCCTTTGTAACACCAGAATCTTGTGCTTTCCATCTCATAGATTCAAAGAGCCCAGATTTCTGATACACACACACACCTCTTGAAGTTTCGATCTCATTGATGTTACTTCTAGAGATACACCGGTTATTGTCTAGGATTTGTTCTTTCATAGATTATAGATCTTTGAGTTAGTTTGTTCTAAATCGTTGTAACTTGTAACTCTCTCATAATAAGATCTTCTTTAGAAATCCAATACTAACCATCTTGGTAGAGGACGTAGATCTTTTCCCGATCGAACCTCTCCAAATAGCTTGTCTTTATATATTCTGCTTTGCATTCTACATTTGAACTTTACTAATATATTTCTTTGTTTGATCTTTATAGATTGTATTGCTTTGATAGAATTGTGTTTGTGTGCGTTTTGCCTTAGTCTCATTTTGCGCCACTCTTTAGCCTAAATCTTAGTGTGTGCCTATTTACACTTCTGCGCATACTCCCTGCGCATAAGTGGTTGCTTTAAACTTCCGCTGTGCATTTCACACTCTTGTTGCGCGCTATACTTAGCCAAATTAAGAGTCGTGCGCATTTGCCATTGTTTTGCAAAAGGGTTTGAAAAGAATTTTAAAACGCTATTCACCCCCCCCCCCCTCTAGCATTTTTCATACCTTTGTTGCCCTTCTGAGACCAACACTAATAAAGCACTTCGATCCGATTGTGATGGAGAATATTTAAGCCAAGAATTTGACAATCATCTTAAAGATTGTAGAATTGTTTCACAATTAACTCCACCCGGAACACCACAATGGAATGGTGTGTCTGAGCGGAGAAATAGGACTTTATTGGATATGGTCCGCTCCATTATGAGTCAAGTTGATCTTCCTTTATCCTTTTGGGGACATGCACTAGAAACTGCTACTCTTACACTAAATAATGTTCCAACAAAATCTGTTCCAAAGACTCCACATGAGATGTGGACTGGAAGAAACCTAGTTTGTCTTTCATGAAGATTTGGGGTTGTGAAGCTTTTGTTAAGAAACTCATATCTGACAAACTCACACCTAAATCTGATAAATGTATTTTCTTGGTTACCCTAAGGAAACTAAGGGTTATTACTTTTAAAACCGCGTGGAAAACAAAGTGTTTGTTTCCCGTCATGGTACCTTTCTAGAGAAAGAGTTTCTCTCCAAAGGAATTAGTGGGAGTAAAATTAATCTCGAAGAGGTTCGAGAACCCGAAAATAATATGGAACCGATGGTTGAATCTGATCAAGTTACACAAGGAGTTGTGGAACCTAATCAGAATGCACAAGCTCTTCGCAGAACTGGTAGGGTGCGATCCGAACCTGAGAGATATGGATTTCTCATGACGAATAGCAATGAAGTAGAAGTCATAGTTGATGACGAACCTACTTCCTACCAAGAAGCGATGTCCGTTCCTGATTCAGACAAATGGCTTAGAGCCATGGAATCTGAAATTAAGTCCATGTATGATAATCAAGTTTGGAACTTGATTGATGCGCCCGAAGGTGTAAAAACCATAGGATGCAAGTGGGTTTTCAAAAAGAAAACTGACATGGATGGAAAGGTGCATACTTATAAAGCTAGACTTGTAGAAAAAGGCTATAGGCAGATTCATGGAATCGACTATGATGAAACCTTTTCACCCGTAGCAATGATCAAGTCTATAAGAATTTTACTTGCCATAGCCGCATATTTTGACTATGAGATATGGCAAATGGATGTCAAAACAGTGTTCCTTAACGGGAACTTACTTGAGGATGTTTATATGACACAGCCTGAAGGTTTTGTAATTCCAGAAAATTCTAATAAAGTATGCAAGTTGCAAAGATCCATTTATGGATTAAAGCAAGCTTCAAGGAGTTGGAACCTTCGATTTGATGACTCGGTCAAAGAGTTTGGCTTCATCAATAACGAAGATGAGCCTTGTGTATACAAGTAGATTAGTGGGAGCGTAGTATTATTTCTAGTACTATATGTTGATGACATATTTCTCATTGGAAACGACATTCCTGCACTGCAGTCTGTAAAGACTTGGTTAGGAAAGTGTTTCTCAATGAAAGATATGGGAGAAGCCGCTTATATCCTTGGCATTAGGATCTATCGTGATAGATCCAAAAATTGATTGGTTTAAGTCAAGATACATATATTAACAAAGTTCTTAAGAGATTCCGCATGGAAAACTCTAAAAGAGGAAATTTGCTAGTAGGACATGGCATAACTCTAAGCAAGAATCAGTGTCCTAAGACAACTGATGAGCGTGAGAGAATGATTGGGATTCCATATGCTTCCGCAATTGGATCAATCATGTATGCCATGATATGTACTAGACCCGATGTCTCGTATGCTTTGAGCATGACAAGTAGATACCAATCAGATCCTGGTCAGAGTCACTGGATTGCAGTCAAGACGATTCTTAAGTACTTGAGAAGGACTAAAGATTCGTTCTTGGTGTATGGAGTAATGGAAGATGATCTTGTTGTAAGTGGTTACACAGATGCAAGCTTCCAAACCGACAAGGATGACTCAAGATCGTAATCTGGATTTGTATTTTTGCTAAATGAAGGTGCTGTTAGCTGGAAGAGTTCTAAGCAAAGTACCGTCGCAGATTCTATAACAGAAGCTGAGTATATTACTGCATCCGATGCTGCAAAAGTGGCTGTTTGGATCAAGAAGTTCATTGGTGAACTAGAGGTGGTTCCTAGCATTGCTAACCCAATAGACCTTTATTGTGATAATAACGGTGCTATTGCTCAAGCAAAGGAACCAAGATCACATCAGAAATCCAAACACATACTTAGGCGTTTTCATGTCATTCGAGAGATCGTTGATAGAGGAGACGTAAATATATGCAGAGTACCGACTGATGATAACATTGCCGACCCATTGACAAAGGGTCTTCCACAAGCAAAGCATGAAGGTCATGTTAGGTCTATGGGTATTCGATACATTAATTAGGCCTAGTGCAAGTGGGAGATTGTTGGTGTTGTATGCTCTAGGCACGTTATGAGAACGATTAATGTTATCTATTGATTACGTTTTAATAAAGATATTGAATGTTTGATTATTATATCATTTGCATGTTTATTATAATAATCCCCGTCCCTCACAATTATGATTAATTGTTAGTATAAGTTTGATAGATAATCATATGATGATTATGGTGTATGGGATACAATTAAACTTATGGGTATTTGTTGGAGAACAAATACTGGACTGACTCGTATGAGATTTATGTCATAGTCACAATGTCATAATTAAGTCTCATATAGTTATATTACTGGAATCTTTAGACTTGAGGTTATTACAGTCTTCCACTTGATGAACATTATGTTTTAGATATTCAAACGTTACCCCTAACCGGGTAGTTATAAAGAATATGATTGGCATAATCGGAATCATGTGGGGAAGAGTAATAAGCCAAAAAAAGATTTGTTCCTCGTCAAGAGAGATGTCAAGCTTTGGCCACTCGATGAATGGTATTGATAAAATGCATGGCCGTGCTCAAATAAGATTTGTCTTATCAATACATTCGGGATCGAGAAAGCATTGGACTATGTAAGTTGACCATTGACCATGGCTTACGTTCAATAGACATCGTGAAACAAAGAGATTGTAATATGTTCTATAAAAGATTAACAAACTTTGACAAGTTATATTAATTGGGTAGTCATGATGGCTTGCTAGAGTCCGCTCATAATTTATGAGTACAAATGTGTTTGGGCTCATTGCCAACTTAAGATAATCCTATGGGGTCACACACAAAAGAACGAATTGTTTAAAAGGCTAAAAATGACTTTCTGCTGGTGCTCGGCCGAGCACCTCAAAGGACTCGGCCGAGCAAGAGAAACAGAAGGGAAAAAATTAGAGGCGCTCGGCCGAGCACCTCAAAGGACTCGGCCGAGCAGGTCCTGTTCGGGCCAGAATTCCTGATTACGTATTATGACGGGTTTTAACTTATTTCTCCTAAATGGTTTAGGTTAAATAAGTTTAAATACCTCTCTCAATACCCTAATCAGATACAATTGATATTTGATCAATTATGAGAGCCTCCAAGAGAGAAAATATATTCTTCTTCTTCCCAAGAACAAGAATCATAGTTTTCATACAGCCTTCATAATAGAAATAGTTTCTATTGGGTCTAGCAATCCAGATCAAGAATAGTTCTTGATATTCGTTCGCGTGTGGATAAACATAGAGGGCGTTGGCATCAACTCCTCCAAATTCGTGATCCAAGTTTTGAGGTCGTGTTCCTGCGTTCGTGATTCAAAGAAGCGCGAAGAACAAAGATTGAAGATCTCAGAATTTTAAAGCTCCATCACGGTTAGTGTTCTAAATTCATCTCCGTATTAATTTAATCATCTTGAATGGATCTAGACTTTGGGTTTATTCCGCTGCGCATGTTTGCTCAAAACCCAACACTTTTTTCCTAAATGAATTTTCATATTTAAGGGACATTTTTCAAAATTATGTTTTAATACACTTTATGGAAAAGATTCATAAATATTGCAAGTTTAAAGAGGCTAGTAAAAAAAAATTATAAAAGATATTTAGGGACAGAGTTTCTGTGAAAAAAAAAAAGAGAAACTAATTTTAGAACGTGAATTTCTTGAAAATCATCATTCATTTAGAGAGGAGAGGAGTGGGAAATTTGGTGATTTTTACTTTAATAAAGACTAAACATAATTATAGCAATTTAAAAATTAAATAAACAAAATTAACAATAAAATTTGCATCAACCGTGGATGACATGTTCACACTTGAGATTTTTAGTCTAATTTATGCACTCATTAGCAAATTTCTTTGCAGGAGTTGTACACAAATGGTTCAAATTTTCCATGAAGCTGAGGCAGTTATCGAAAATGATGGTAGATATCAATCATACATGCATGCTTTTGGTTAGATAAATTGGCTGAGGCAGTTATCGAAAATGATGGTAGATATCAATCATACATGCATGCTTTTGGTTAGATAAATTGGCTGAGGCAGTTATTGAAAATGATGGTAGATATCAATCATACATGCATGCTTTTGGTTAGATAAATTGGCTTTGTAGAGCTTTAATGCTAATCTTTTTAAGGCAAATGAAATGTAGAGCTTTAATGCTAATCTTTTCAGAAATATAGATCGTGGTTGTTAATAATCCAATTTAATCTACCAAGTTTTAAATTGGGACTATAGCCTTCACTACATGAATTGAATTTCATCATTGTTGTGGCTACATTTTTAAGAGGACGACATCTTGACTACTGCCAGCATGTGGACGTCTTCGTGATCAGTGAGTTGTGAATAATTAAAGTTATTTATGTCTAATAAATATTTTTTGCAGATAACCCTTGAAAATCACGTGGTAAAAGACTTATATCCACGAAATGATAGACTTGGTCAAGAGTTGGTTAGATCCCACGATTTTAGGACAGTTGGTTATGGGTATATTTTCAAGATGGTGACATCTTGATCAACATGACATCTTCACCTCTGGCAGAATTATCGATAAGTATTTATATTTACTCTAACTAATTATTTGTTTACAGCTCAAAAAAAGAACGTGATCAAAAGGCCTACTCTCAACAAAAAAGAAAACCAAGTCAAAGATTCATCAAGATAGACCCCGATATTTTAGGATAGTTTGTTATTCTTTTTAGATAGGGTTCTAGTTTGTAATTCTATTTAAACCGAGCTTGGGGCACACCATCACACACTCACACAACACTTTGTACTCCACAGTTCAAAAACAAGAAGATTAATACTATCGTTTGGGTAGGAATGTGCTTTTAATCACCTCCCGAGGTTTTGTGCCGGCGAGATTATTGTCTCGAGGGCTTTCCTCGTTACATCCTTGTGCAATCTTGAATTCTGCAATTCTATAGCTTATATTCCATTTAACCCTCCTTAATTTTGATCCAGAGTATATTTCATTCTTAATTTTGATCCAGAGTATATTTCATTGTTTTTTGCCAAAACAAACATTGAAAATAATACGACCGATTCAAGCAGGGAATAAATAAATAAATTGGCTTTGTAACTAAAAAAAAAATATCTCTATGTCAATATAAACAAACCACACATGAAATATTTATCATATAAATTCAAGAAAGATGAACACAACTGAAAAATTGTCGCAGGTTATGGTAGGATAGGAGTAATTATAATCATAAGTAACCGCTCTTGTTTTGGTTCGATCCATCACCACTGTAGTTACCGGCCTCATCTGTTGACATCTAACTCAGATTTGTATGCACCAGAATTCAAAACTTTCCGACTTACAAATCTCCAGGATGACTAGCGGAAATGCCTTCTTCACGTTGGTAGAATCCCAAGCAGATGTTTCCATAAAAAACTGTCCTGATGATATTATTATCACCGAGCCAAGTGACAACCGTTGAAAATTTTTCAAACCAAACTCTAGGGGACTTTGGTTGTTGTGGAGCATGCCAATATGTTGGTTGTGATGAAGAAGATGGCATTGGTTTCAAAAGTTGTCCTCCCTGTTTTGCCAATAATTTTGGGCATTGATTCTTGGAACAATAATTTTGTTTTTTTTTTCTTGGAACAAGAAAAACAAAAGTAAAATAAGGATCCTAATACATCATGGAAAATAAATTATAAATTAATTAATTAAAAAACAGTCGAGTGATGTAATGGTGTAAGCATCCTCCACCGAAAGTCAAACAACCGTTCAACATCGGTTACAAGCATTTCAACAAGAACATTTTTCTGACTTTTATACCGGCCCACAACTCATCATTTTTTTCACTGCTTCAAATTAGTTGATCAATGAAAACATATTTACGCAAATCTGAGGTATTATACCTGTCTAGTCCTTTTTCTGTAAAAGGATATGCGTCCGATTTCAGATCAAGGTTACTGATTTTGACTTCTTCCTTTCTTGGATTTACTCTTCTCTTGCATTTTCTTCTTCTTCTCTTCAGCAGTGATCCATGTGTAATCTTGAGGAATGGCAAATGGGTCTTGAATATTTTCTATCCTGCTGCCACTTGAAGAGCTAGTCCGGTGGTATGGAGTTTTTATCCACTGAAACCATGATGATGAACTCGACGACTGTGACATTGATGGGCTCTCTCTCGCTGCGGCTGTAGGGCTTGATGGTGGAGTTGAGAACTCATCCAACGGTTGTAGTTCTTCAAATTTCGTGAAAGTAACCAGCACCCTGATGGTGGGAATCACCGGGATTGCAACCTGAACCCATGTAGGAGTTGTTAGCAATGGAAAAACGACATTAATGGCATGGGGGTCATTTGACCCCTTCAGTTTTGGAGAGCGTCCATTTTAACACCTTTAAATTGTAAGAAAATGAATTTTTAAAACTAAAACAATAGATTTATACATTTTGACCACCTTTTTCTAGTAAAGTTTGGACTAAATAAATAACTACTTTGACCCCTTTTATGCTAAATTTGGACACCCTGTTTATAAGAGTTTGACTTTGATATGGATAAATCAGATATGTAGAACTATGTGGTTTGCATCTCTCCTAATCATCTCCAAGAATTTCAGTTTCTACCATGTCCTCAAAAGAGCAAACCTCTTTGTCCACTATGAAATGATTCTTATTTTAGCAAGAGGGGCCACAAATATGTAACTCGCGCTTAATACTCCCTACTAATGTGGGAAAGAGATGCACTATGACTCGTATCAAGACCTTAGAGCAGCTCGGATAGATACCCACCGCATCTGACGGCCAAAGATAATAGAAGAGAGTTCAACAATGTTTATCATCCTGCAGCCTAAGCTTAAGAGATCTGAAACTACTCCGTCCGTCGCAATAAAAGAAAAGAAAATGGTATGAACATGGACTAGTTATCTGAATTGACCCTTAAAAAAAAAAAAAAAAAAAAAAAAAAAAAACTGAAACTAAGAAGGACAATGAAGATTGTTTGTCAATTATTGTTTTTTTTTAAAGTTCCTTAGACGAAATGTTACTTTTCAATGGGCCGGCCAAACAAGGATTACACACCTCTTCTAATGAACGGAGGGAGTAACATGTTAAGGAACCGATGCTATGATGTTAATGAATAACTTCTCACACCTAAATCACTTTTCATACTCACAACACATACTCCACTGACACTTTTTCCTTAATCCCAGTGCCACTCCCAACAATCCTATTTCGAGTGGGACGTAGGGAGCATGTTATGGTTAAATTGTATTGTAAGGGCCAACATCCAAACGAAAACTAAATTACAAATTCTAGACCTAAAATCTTTAGATTTCCACGCATAACTCATAAAGATTAGACCCGCCAAGATAGCACCATGCAACTATCTTTTATGACACTGAGAAAGAACATTAGCTTTTTGAAAGAATCTCACCAAATGAAATTAATTTAAAAGATGTACAAACATTAGTGACTTGAAATGTGATTTCTCCCTCAAGAGACATGTTATCTGCAATAATAATAAATAATTGTCTACTGATGGAAAGAAAAATGGCCACACGTCTTCAAGCACATTTATGACTAAGCTAGACATATTCAATTATAATGGATTTTTGTTCCAACTCAAACTTCATGCATCAAGATATTCAATTATCTTAAATTTCTACCTGATTGTGCTTCTTCATTTTCTCAACATGATCAATGGATCAAAGCTCTCCAAAAATTAGTTTTACACTATTTCAAGGTCCTTTCCATATTTAATTAAAATCACCCTTCCGATTCCAAGAGCCTAGTGATGATAAAAACTATACCCTTCTACTTTTCCTAATATAACCCATGTCAATTATTACCTAAATTTTCCATTCCATTTTTTCTTTTGTTAGCTCCTTCTACAATGAACTTTATCCAAGTTATTCTAGTGGATTTTTATATAGAACCCCCATATTACTAAGTATAACCCCCTCCTCATGCTTTTATCTACATAAAAATCCTCTTACTTTCAAAAATGCTTCTATGGGCAAGGGGGGGCATTCTTTGAGCATAGGTGAAAGCATATTTGCTCGCAATCATAGGTGTTATGAATGCTAAGCTGGTAATAATAATGGTGAGATATGTGTTGTACATTAGCTAAACCTCCCACTCTCAGAAAACCTGATTATGGGGTTAGGTCCTACCTAACGCAGCATACTGCATATGGCTCTTTAAACATGTCCCTTTGTTTCTGTTTGCTATTGCCCTTTTATTGAAGTACACTAGTAGGCAGCTTTTACTTGTAGTACTATTGTACTAGTCACCATCACGATAACATCATTTTGTACTAAGTTGGTTATAACTTTGATTCCCACCTACCCCACTACAAGCACACACTCGTTTACACCTACACATCAACTCCCTATTCTCTTCCCAGTACAAGTATACATTTTACATGAGCAAGATAAAGTTGCCTTCTTGAATTCATTTATATTGGTCCTTTTAGAATATCCAACAAAGAATGTCACATCTTGAAAAGCCAATGGTTGCAATTTGCCATTTACCGAGTTAACCCCACCTAAAGAGAAAAAAGAGAAACCGGATGGATAATATATTCACATTTTACATGAACAAGATAAGCTATCATTTCTGAATTCATAAAATTTGGTTCTTTCAGTTTTCCCAACAAAAAATGTCACTTCTTGAAAACTCGATGGTATCACTTAGCAATTTACCAAGTCAGCCCCACTTCAAGAGAAATAAGAGAAACCACAGATGGATAAGTAATCAGAAAAACAGAAGAGAAACTTTGCAAATTGCTTGAAGAGATTATGTATCACAGTGGATGAAGGTTATCCTATACATTTGGATAAATTGGCATTCGTGGGACGTGAATAGGGTTATAAACTTATATCTGTATCCAGCCTCGACTTCAGTGAATATACATATTTTATAGTTGAAACAATATACTACTCCCTTCGTCCCAAAATGATCTCCATATTTTTTCCACTGTTATTGCGAAGGAACTTTGAGCAATAATTTTAGATTGATTTAATTGTTGTAATGAAAATCTAAAACTTGTTATTGATAGTATTGTTGATGGTGTATCAATAACAAGTCTTAGATTTTCATTACAACAATTTGATCAACCTAAAACTATTGCTTAAAAGCTCTTTCGCAATAACAACAAAAAAAAAAGTATGAATATCATTTTGGGACGGAGGGAGTAACAGCCTAGAAAAGCAATCACATCATAGATAAACCATTTCTAAAGTCTGCTTGCTAGATGAAAAGCAAGCCACTGACAACTAAGGCATATCACAAATTTACCGTCCATCCAAATTTCACATTTATCTTTATCATAAATTGAAAATAAACCAACTTTTTGATTCCTTCCAGACTAACCGGAAGCTAAACTACACCAAAGAGAAGTTGTGTGATCATGATATAGAACATGTTGGCAACTCTTAAGTAGGAGCAATAAACAGAGCCTAAAAAAACTCAATTCACGGGAAGGAAGAAACTATGAGAAAACCTTAACAGGAAAACCCTTCATGCACTGTAGGAGATTTACTTATGGAAACATGTAGCACATAAAAGGAATACAAGCATTCACACACAAAATAAAAATTAGCTGAACAAGTAACGTACCTTAACGGGAAAGGTTCCCAGTGGGAGTTTTGTGGTTAGCAGTTCTCTTAAGCGTCGTACAGCTTTGACTTTGTTTGCTAGGATGTCGAGCAGTGGCAAAAGTTCTTCTGTTCGTAAAGGAAAATTAGGGGAAAGCCAGAGAATAGGCCTCAAGCCTTTCTTGTACTCATTCTCACGGGCCCCATCCTTGCGCCTATTTCCACTACTAGAGCTTGTAGATGACGACGCTTTACCATCTCTTGCTCTTCTACTGTCATCCCCCTTGACCACAATTTCCATGGAGTGCCTTGCTGGTCTGTTTTCACTTGTAGACGGACTATCCCCAAGGAGATCACTCACCTTCTCTTCTACATACATAGAATTTCTTGGTGGGGCAACTTTTTTAGGCCCTTCATGCCTAGTATCCCGCTTCCTCCAACCATCAAACCACCCTTTTTTATCCTGTTTACTCTCTCCATTTCTACAACTAGTCATGTCCTCAATTGGGATCTCCCTTTGCTCAAAACAACTATGGCGGTGCATGATAACCCCATCACCATTATCATTGCCCACATCGGAATCCAACTTAAGCGCATTTTCAAGTTGCCGCCTTTCATCCTCTGTCAGAATATCATCCAGCTCTTCACTCTCTGTTTCATTTTCATTGCAAGATGAGAAAAACTCGTCATCCGTCATAGCCCCTGGGACTCTCCTCGATTTTATGCTTACAACGACATTGTGCATATCGTATACTTTAGCTTTCCAAATACCCACAGTTTCTGTCTTTTCCTGCCGCCTCCATGTCATTTGGGGCAAAAGAACAGCCTGAGTAACATCAATCCCTGGCCGGAATATATTAGTTTGTGACATTTGAGCAACCTCGTGCTTCACCTCTGCATCACTAGCTGGAGCTCCAGCACCGTCCAAAGCATTCATAATTTCCTTATCCTTGTGTGAGATCATGCAAAGTGACCCCGCAGGAACCTTTCCGTCCTCAGAACCATCACCGAGGAATAAGACACTCTGATCTGAACGCTGAATTTTGAAACCATCAAAACCAGCCAACGTCATATCTGCTCTCAGATTAGCACCCCTTTTCCATATTTTGTAAGTATCAGAAGGGGCAATCCTGGAAATGAAAGGAATGACCGAGCTTTCAAACTGGAAAGTGATCTCCATGTAGAAATCCCTCATCCTTCTCATTGTCCCAATCAACCGAGGCAACCTCCTACACCATTTCGCCCAAGCAATTGGCTGATAATGCCTAACAATGATCCTGGCAATTCCTTCTTCCCTGTTGCATATAGCTTCTTGAAGGGCGCTCCAGCCATGCTCATTTTGCAAGCTCCAATCCGCACCTGCAAGCATAAGCATTTCCGTAGCAGTTTCATCACCAAGTTTGACCGCCAGGTGGAGAGGGGTGTCTCGATTGGGAACATCACGACGATCAATCACAGCAGAGATCGCCTCAGCCTTTGATTCCTCGGCCAATGATACCGATTCAGTGTGAATTTCAGATGGGTCACAAAGGCGTGGCAGCCCAGCAATTATCCTCCTGAGACCGGCGTAATCCTTTTTCACAACAGCTTGGTGGACAGGACTATGAGAATACTTGGAAACATCTATACCTGCCATGCCTCAGGAGCACTTTCTAATGCCAACTTAGACTCAGTTTAGGCAATCAAACCCTAAAAAAAGAAAGAAAAATGAAACCCTCCAAAACAAGAAACCCTACTCCTAAATTAATAACAATCCCCAATTAACCACTGCCCCAATACCACCAAATCAGACCCTAACACCACATTCATCCATTAACGTTACCACACGGAAAATCCCCCAAATCAAGAGAACCCACTTCACCAAACAATCTGGAAATCGGAAACCCAGTTCAAATTATACCCGGCGTGTACAAATAGGTCAAACAAGAACCGAGACCGTGACAACAATTCACAAAAAGAAAGCACAGAATCAAATGAGGGGCCCAACCAAGAGACCACAGAGATTGAAATCTTACCTTGTTACTTGGTCTTCCTTGTTCCTCCTCTTCCCTCAGTCAAGAATAAAAAAGGAATTGATAAGCCCCACCTAAAATAAAAACTAAAAAAAGAAAGAAACCCTTGTGATCCAATCCAGATCAGACAAACCCCAAAACGTACATGTGGGGAGATGTGGTTCAAAAATGTTTTCTCTTTTTTTTTTTTTTTCAAATAATTAATTTCAAATTAGGAAATAAATAAATATAGAGATATTCCCAAAATTGGAGAGAGGGAGAGAAGGGATTGTAGTCGTAATTGTTTGGTGGGTGGGGAGAGGAATCTGATGAAAAGAGAGCGAATTAAACAGAGAGCGTAGAGCATGGCATAAAACACAAGGCAAAACCCCACCACAAAAAAGCCAAGTCAGGAATAATTCGACTGAAAAGAAAGAGTCATGGAGAGAGAAAGAGAGCTGAACAAGTAATGGGTTCTTGGATTTCTAGAGAGAGAAAAAAAAAATGAGAGTAATCTTGGCTACTGTGTGTGTGTTTGGAGTAAGCGTGTTTTTAACTTTTTGAACAGATAAGAACCCCATAGTGGAAATTGACGAACAAGGGCCGGTGTGTTTTACAGACTGAGAAAGGGTCCAAATAGAGGGGATTAAGAATAGAATGATATTAGGAGCGCAAACAAAATAACAAAAACTTGCTAACAAAATCATAGTTGTAATGATTCTATTGGTGTTTTTAATTAGAGTATGGCGGGTCCATTATCGATTCAACCAATAAATATCGCCACCTCATTTTGTAACAAAGATTTTGAGACCTTATTTTGTACCCCAAGCATTGCTCGAATAGAATAATACTTAGATATAAAAAAAAAAAATTGCTCACAAAATCTTAGGTATAGTGATGTTATTGGTGTTTCTAATTAGAGTGTGACGGGTCCACTATCAATGGAACCAACAAAATATCATCAACTCATTGTATGAGCAAAATTTTGACTTTGTTTTGTTTAATTCTTTTTTTAAGGTTAATAATACACTCGACGCTAATTCCTGCCACTCATCCAATATTTTTATGCTTATTCTGCATGTTATCGTTTGCTCTGTTACTACCGTTCCATACTTTCACCTTTTCATACTGACGCTGTTTCATACTGTCACCACTTCATACCGGCACCGTGCCATCCGGCACGGGCATAGTACTAGTTTCTTTTATACAAATAATATTTATGTATAATTATAATTTATGTTTATTAAAGTAATATTTTTAATATATAATATTCAAGTCTTTCTTTATAAGAAATAAAGAGTAAAATAAAATAGTAGCATTGCATGTACCATTTTTTTTTACAGGGTTGGCCTCTCGTTAAAGGCGTTTCTACTAATGAGTAGGAAAAACGTGCTTTTAAATGTGCTTGTTAGTATATCAGACCCAAGAGATTGCAGATAATAATGAACGCAAATCAACAAGTAAGAACACAGATTTTACGTGGTTCACCAACAACCTATTGCTACGTCCACGAGCAAAGGGAAACAGATATTATTATGGCGGAGAAACAATTACAAGAAGATAAATCTGACGATCACACTAATCTATGTTGCACGAATTTTGATCACAAAATTCCTAACTGTGCAAACCTTAGATCTATAATTATTGATCTCTAATTTTCTCTCTGTCTTTGATCACAAGGAGGCTACTAGTTTATGACTACTATTTATATTGGTAGAGACCTAAACCATAAGACAGAAGGGGTCCTTAATTAAATCCCAAAATGATTTAATTGCTTTCATTTTTCTTCTCAAATTTGACTTATTCAAAGTCACCTTTCTCTAACATGTGCGGCAGTGTTTTTATAAATAAACGAAACTATTTAAAAAAAACATGTGGTGGCATTTTGGTAAATAATTAAAATTCTTCAACAATATGACGCTCTTTAACACACGAACTGGATCTTTGTTACAAAGCAACTGGATATCCTAAACATTGCTACTAATCATCTATAAAAACTTCAAAAATCCGTTTGAACGCTTAAATGACATCTTTTGAGGTTTTTAAACTCATAATCAGGGAGCGAAGCCCTATGACTTTGTAAGTCTCTAAATTTTGTTTTAAAAAAAAACATCTGGATATCCGTTTTAATGGTTCTGTCTATTAGTATCAAGAGTTTTGTCTATCAGTTTAAAGGGTTCTGGCCATCAGTCATCTGCTTTAAAGGTTCTTTCAAAATGCTCACTAGATATCAAAAACACTATATCTGGCTATCAAAAGCACTAGAACTTGTTGGATATTATGCCCTAGGCCATTGAGAAAGGCATATGCGTTACATTATAGCTTCATTGTTATAGAGATAATAAACCCGATTATTATATCTTTTGCATGTTTATTATAATAATCATTGTCCCTAGCACTTATGAAGAGCTAGCATGAGTTTAATGGATAATCATTTGATGATTATGGTGCATATGATGCAGATTAAACTTATGGGTACAAGTTGGAGAACAAGTATTAGATAGACCCGTTATGAGATTTATGTCATGGTCAAATGTCATAATTAAATCTCATAATAGTCATACCATTTGAATCCTTAGACCTGAGATTATCATGGTCTTCCATATGATGAACATTATATTTGACGTACTCAAACTCTACCCTTGACCGGGTGGTTATAAAGGCTACGATTGCCATAATCGGATTCTTGTAGGAAAGAATGATAAGTCAAGATGGGATTTGTCCCTCTCTCAAGAGAGATATCTGCTTGGCCTCTCGATGAGTAATATTGATGATAGTGTACGGCCGTACCCAAATGAATTGATGCGATCAATGTCATTTGCTCATATCAATCTACTCGGGATCGAGAAAGCATTGGACAATATAAGTTGACGTGGACCATGACTTATGTCCAATATGATATCGCGTGACAAATGGATTGTGATATGTTCTATAAGTTAACTTGTTATACAATTTGGGTAGTCATAATTGTCGCGCCCCCGGACCCCACGGGCCCGAGACCGCGATCTGGACGTCGACTCTAAAACCAAAACTGACAAATACCGAAGTTAAAAATTCCGTTTGATACCAAAAGTGATGATCCAAAGTTTTACAAAACCAAGTTTGATAAAAACCAAATACAACTATCATAAACTTCCACAAGTTTTATGCCCAACAAAATACAAATATACAATTCTTAGTGACGTCATTGTTTGGTACAACTATCCCAAAATGGTTACACATTTACATAATGTAAACCAACCTATATCAACCTTCCCCAAAAGAATGGATCCACACTCGACGTCCTCTTTCTCGTGATCAGCGAGACTAATCCTTAGCACCTGGGGGGGTTAAGGAAAAACAAAGATAAAAGAAAATGGGATGAGATAAATCTCAATAAGTTACTAATGCAACTACATGACATGCTATGATGCAATAAGCAATAAACAATAATAATTATCACATAGCACATAGCAATTATCATATAACAGATAGCAGCGGAAATAAACACATAACAAAGGATATAGCCAAGGTTTTCCAAACCAGAACATCCAAATAAAGGATCGCTGCGCAGCTTCAATAGTCAACCAATCAACATCTTCATAATAGCATGAAAGCCGAAGAGGAAACCCCGGTACCGGAACCAATAACAAAGTGATGTGCCACAAGGGGCGGGAGCCATGCCACAAAGTCATGCTCCAAACGTCTCAACCAAGGCCAATCTGGAAGAGGGAAATAAGGGCAAAACAATGGTCGACACCATAATGGACTTGGCCGGTGCCATCACAATATCTCACATCGCCCGACACAACCACAAATACCAGCTGGACTTTCAAATAAATGCTAAGTAATAAATACTAGCTTAATTAAACAACTTAGGGTTCCAAAGTAGGGAACCAATCCAAATAAATTACCACAAAGGTAAACCAATACAAACCGCACATCAAAGATGAACCACATTTCCAAAATGATACTTAATCAAATTTCATATCGTATTTATTCACAAAAGAATCAAATCCAAGCAATAAAGTGTTCCACGGTGTTATCTTAAGTTAATTAGAAGGATTAAACCTAAACTAGTTAAGCCATTTAGTTTAAACAAATAAAAAGGGCAATTTCCCAAGCAGGCGGGCGGGCGGGCGCCTGGGCATAGGCAGGCGGGCGCCTGTTTGGCCAGAAGGTTTGGGTCACTGGAAAAGGGGGTGCAGGCGGGCGCCTGGGTCAAGGCGGGCGGGCGCCTGGTCAGCGGGCTGGGAGGAAAAACAGAGCTGGGTTTACAAATTTCCTTACCATTTTCATACCATTTTCATAACACCCAAAATCAACACTCCCAACAAGATTCCTAAGGTACCCAAACATCATTTAACCAAAAAGGGGACCTTAACAACACCCTTTATCAACCAAAATCAAGAATCAAATCCAACATTCATAAAACCACCATTTTTAACCAAAAACCCAAATAATTTCCAAACAAATTCAAAACTCAACCAAACTTCAAATATAACACATCAAACATTATCTAAACATGATATGAACAATTTAGCATAAAAATAGGGGAAAAGTAACTTACTTGATAAATCTCAAAGTTGACGGAATTCAATTCTTTTTGGTTCTACGCGATCCTAACGACGATCTAAACAAAGTTCATGTTTTAAGAAATGAGAAATAACTAGAAGAAGATGAAGGAAATGAAGAGAGAAGTAAAGGAAAGAAAACTTACCCAAATGCAGAGAGAGGGAGAGAGATGGCTGGGAGAAGATGGAGTGAGGGAGGAGGGTAGGGAGGTGAGGGAAGTAGGGGAAATAATTCAAAAACTTACACTTAGGCCCCCTCTCTCACACTACACTCAAATACTTACACTCCCTACTAACAATTAAGACCCAAAAATATTACACTAGCACAAATGACCCAAATAAATGCTAGGCAATTATTATAACACATAAATTGCACACATAATTATTTAAATAAATAATAATTTAAATAAATAACTAAGCAAATAATTAAATAATAATCATTTAATTACTAATAAAATAGAGCCTAGATTTCGGGTCGTGACATTCACTCCCCCTTAAAGAAAATTCGACCCGAATTTTAACGAGACTCACCTTAAACAAAAAGCCACGGGAATTTCCTCTCGATCTCATCACGAAGCTCCCACGTCGACTCCTCGATGTTATGATTCCTCCAAAGGACTCTAACCAACGCAATGCTCTTGCTCCTCAACTCTTGGACTTTGGTACCTAAAATCCGAACCGGTCGTTCCTCATAAGTCATATCGGGCTCAATATCTTCCGGTATCCTCGGTAACACGTGAGATGGATCATGAACATACTTCCGAAGCATAGAAACGTGAAAGACGTTGTGCAACCGGTCTAAGGATGACGGTAACGCAAGACGGTACGCTAGAAGTCCAACCTTTCCCAAAATCTCAAACGGGCCAATAAACCTCGGAGCCAACTTGCCTTTCTTCCCAAACCTACGAATACCCACCTTCGGAGATACTTTCAAGAATACCCAATCTCCAATCTGAAAACTAAGATCTCGCCTTCGGTTGTCTGCGTAGCTCTTATGTCGACTCTGGGCTGTCTTCAATCTTTCCCGGATAACTTTAACTTTCTCAACCGAATCCCGAAGCAAATCAATACCCACAATCTTCGCTTCACCGACCTCATCCCAACAAATAGGCGATCTACACTTTCTTCCGTACAAGGCCTCAAACGGTGCCATCTCGATACTAGCCTGATAACTGTTGTTGTAGGAGAATTCCACTAACGGTAGGTGCGAATCCCAAGAATCGGAGAAGTCTATCGCACAAGCTCGCAACATATCCTCAAGAATCTGAATAGTCCTCTCGGATTGACCATCAGTCTGAGGATGAAAAGCCGTACTGAATCGCAAATCTGTACCCAAAGCTTCCTGAAACGCCTTCCAGAATCTAGAAGTAAACCTCGGGTCTCGATCTGACACAATGCTAACCGGAACCCCATGCAATCTAACAATCTCATCAATAAAAAGGGTCGCAAGCTTTTCCATCGAATATCTGATATCAATAGGCAAGAAATGGGCACTCTTGGTCAATCTATCCACTATTACCCAAACACTGTCATACTTCCTACGGGTACGAGGTAGCCCCGTAACGAAATCCATAGTCACATGCTCCCATTTCCACTCGGGAATCTCTAACGGCTGAAGCAATCCCGCGGGTCTCTGATGCTCGGCTTTGACCTGCTGACACGTTAAACACTTCGAAACATACTCCGCTATTTCCCTCTTCATATTAATCCACCAAAATTGTTGCTTCAAATCCTGATACATCTTCGTACTACCCGGATGAATAGTATATCTCGATTTGTGACCCTCATCAAGAACTCTCTGTTTAATTCCATCAACATCCGGAACACACAAACGACGACAGAAAGTCAACACTCCACTCGAGCTAACAGAAAAATCCTCGAAATTCTTTTCCTTCAATTTACCCATTATCTTCAGCAACTCGGGATCTTCTTTCTGAGCCTCTTTTATCCTCTGAATTAGGGTCGGAGACACCCTAATATTCGCAAAAATAGCCCCATGTCTCGATTCACGAGGAGACCAATCTCGAACATCCTCAAGCATTTTCCACTCACGGACCATCATCGAAGCCACATAAGACTTTCTACTAATCGCATCGGCTACCACATTCGCCTTTCCCGGGTGATAAGAAATCGTACAATCATAATCCTTCAATAATTCCATCCATCGGCGCTGTCGGTTGTTCAATTCCTTCTCAGAGAATAGGTACTTCAAACTCTTGTGATCGGTAAAAATCTCAAACTTCGCTCCATAAAGATAGTGCTTCCACTTGTGCAACGCAAATACAATAGCCGCTAACTCCATATCATGAGTCGGGTAATTCTGCTCACTAGGGGTCAACTTCCTCGAAGCATACGCAATTACTTTCCCATTCTGCATCAACACACAACCCAAACCCTCTTTCGAAGCATCACTGAAAATCACTAGGCCATCGCTCCCATTAGGCAAAGTCAAGATCGGTGCTGTAGTCAACCTCTTCTTCAATTCCTCAAAACTCTTGTCACATTTCTCGGTCCACACAAACGGAACATTCTTCCGGGTCAACTGAGTCATCGGAGTAGCAATCCTCGAAAACCCTTCAATAAACCTTCTGTAATAACCGGCTAAACCAAGAAAGCTTCTAAGCTCTGTCACTGATTCGGGTCTCTTCCAATCCACTATGGCTTCAATCTTTGAAGGATCCACCGAAATCCCATCTTTCGAAATAACATGACCCAGAAATGACACCTTCTCGAGCCAAAATTCGCATTTACTGAACTTCGCAAATAATTTCTCCCTCGCAAGAACGGATAAAACTGTCCTCAAATGCTGCTCGTGCTCCTCTCGAAATTTCGAATAAACAAGAATGTCGTCAATGAAGACTACCACGAACGAATCAAGATAGGAGTGGAAAATCCGGTTCATCAAATCCATAAACACGGCCGGCGCGTTAGTCAAACCAAACGGCATAACCAAGAACTCATAATGACCATACCGAGTGCGAAAAGCAGTCTTCGGAATATCCTCCGATCGAACCTTCAACTGATGGTACCCACTCCTCAAATCAAGCTTAGAGAAAACTACGGACCCTTGAAGCTGATCAAACAAATCATCAATGTGCGGTAGAGGATACTTATTCTTCACCGTAACCTGATTCAACTTCCGGTAATCGATGCAAAATCTCAACGAACCATCTTTCTTCCGCACAAACAAAACCGGTGCTCCCCACGGGGAAACACTAGGGCGGATAAACCCTCGATCAAGCAACTCTTGCAACTGAACCTTTAATTCCTTCAACTCTGCGGGAGCTAACCTATAAGGTGCTTTCGAAATTGGAGCCGTACCCGGCAAAAGATCTATACAAAACTCGATCTCACGATCGGGAGGCATATCATACTCGGTAGAGAAAACATCGGGAAATTCCCGAACTACCCGAACACTATCCAAACTAGGGGATTCTTTCCTAGTATCAAGAACACTAGCCAAATACCCCTCACAACCACTATGCAATAATTTTCTCGCTTTCAAATAAGAAATTAAGCGAACCCTTCTACTCAGAGGACTAGCCTCAAACACAAATTTAGGCACATCGGGAATATAAAAAGTAACAGTTTTCTTACGGCAATCAACGGACGCATGAAACTTGCTCAACCAATCCATACCCAAAATGACATCAAAGTCTTGGATAGGAAGAACTACCAAATCCGCACAAAGGACTCGACCACAAATAACCACATCACAAGCACGAAAGACTCGATCAGAAATCAAGCATTCTCCTATAGGGGTCGACACCTCTAGCACGTAGGGTAAAGACTCGAATGCAGCATTTAACATGGAAGCAAATTGCACAGAAATGTATGAATGAGATGATCCTGGATCTACTAACGCTCGTGCGCTCACATTAGACACAGAAACAATACCTCCAATAACGGATGGATCATCGGTAGCTTGTTGTTGATTCATTGCAAACACTTTCCCTTGGACTTTGGGCTTTCCCGTAGCGTCCCTTTTCTGACCCTGAGGAGCCCCAGCTCCTAACCCCATTGGTTGAATTCTATTCCTCGGACAATCCCTTGCAAAATGACCCATTTGACCACAATTGGTGCACCTTCCCTGCTTCTTCCAACAACGGTCCTCAGAATGACCTTCCTTTTGACAATACGCACAAAGCCTCCTAATTTGGTTCCCTTGGTTCCCGGAAGTGGTACCCGGGTTCCTTAGGATCGGTTGCCCTTGGGACTGAGATTGTCCCCCAAAGTTACCTCGGTTATCGGAACGGTGTTGTGGCTTGCCTTGAGCTCCTTGCTTACTCGGGTTAGCTACCTCGGTCTTCCTTTTATGCTCCCCAATATCTTGCTCTATTAAGTAGGCTCGGTCCACCGCATCTTGGAAAGTCACAATCCGTTGAGCAATAAGTTGAGTACGGATGGAGGTCTTCAATCCCCGAATGAATCTCATAGCCTTTTGTTCCTCGGTCCTCACCAAATAGTCGCAATATCGGGCTAATTCTATGAACTTAGCCGAGTATTGTGCTATAGACAACAATCCTTGCTCCAAGTTGAGTAGCTCGATCTCCTTTCGGTTTTGATCAACAACCGGAATGAAATGCTCCTTGAATTTGCGCACGAACAACTCCCACGCATACACCGTGTGAGTATCATCCCAAGTAGCTTTGACACCTTTCCACCAATGCTCGGCGGCTCCCACAAGCTTGTAAGCCGCAAACCGGACCTTGTCCTCATCCGAACACCCAAATACATCATAAATCTTCTCCATTGACTCAATCCACAACTCAGCTTTCCTTACATCGGGTTCCCCATTGAATTCAACCGGTTTCAACTTCAGAAATTACTCCAAACCATAACGGGGTGGTGCTTGTTCTACCCTCGGACCTTGATCATGTATGGCCTTCATGGCCTCCTCGAACATGCCTTAAAACATGGCACGTGCTTCTTCCCTTGTATCATTCTGATTCTGTGCACCACTAGTACCTCCTCTGTTTCTTCTTCCAGACATTTCGAGTAATTACCTGCATAAGACATCAACCGTTAATCACTCCGCACACTACTACCCTCCTAGGTCATACTAATCCACCTAGACTTATACTTGGAGCTAATGCCATAGCTCTGATACCAACTGTCGCGCCCCCGGACCCCGCGGGCCCGAGACCGCGATCTGGACGTCGACTCTAAAACCAAAACTGACAAATACCGAAGTTAAAAATTCCGTTTGATACCAAAAGTGATGATCCAAAGTTTTACAAAACCAAGTTTGATAAAAACCAAATACAACTATCATAAACTTCCACAAGTTTTATGCCCAACAAAATACAAATATACAATTCTTAGTGACGTCATTGTTTGGTACAACTATCCCAAAATGGTTACACATTTACATAATGTAAACCAACCTATATCAACCTTCCCCAAAAGAATGGATCCACACTCGACGTCCTCTTTCTCGTGATCAGCGAGACTAATCCTTAGCACCTGGGGGGGGGGGGTTAAGGAAAAACAAAGATAAAAGAAAAGGGGGTGAGATAAATCTCAATAAGTTACTAATGCAACTACATGACATGCTATGATGAAATAAGCAATAAACAATAATAATTATCACATAGCACATAGCAATTATCATATAACAGATAGCAGCGGAAATAAACACATAACAAAGGATATAGCCAAGGTTTTCCAAACCTGAACATCCAAATAAAGGATCGCTGCGCAGCTTCAATAGTCAACCAATCAACATCTTCATAATAGCATGAAAGCCGAAGAGGAAACCCCGGTACCGGAACCAATAACAAAGTGATGTGCCACAAGGGGCGGGAGCCATGCCACAAAGTCATGCTCCAAACGTCTCAACCAAGGCCAATCTGGAAGAGGGAAATAAGGGCAAAACAATGGTCGACACCATAATGGACTTGGCCGGTGCCATCACAATATCTCACATCGCCCGACACAACCACAAATACCAGCTGGACTTTCAAATAAATGCTAAGTAATAAATACTAGCTTAATTAAACAACTTAGGGTTCCAAAGTAGGGAACCAATCCAAATAAATTACCACAAAGGTAAACCAATACAAACCGCACATCAAAGATGAACCACATTTCCAAAATGATACTTAATCAAATTCCATATCGTATTTATTCACAAAAGAATCAAATCCAAGCAATAAAGTGTTCCACGGTGTTATCTTAAGTTAATTAGAAGGATTAAACCTAAACTAGTTAAGCCATTTAGTTTAAACAAACAAAAAGGGCAATTTTCCAAGCAGGCGGGCGCCTGTTTGGCCAGAAGGTTTGGGTCACTGGAAAAGGGGGTGCAGGCGGGCGCCTGGGTCAAGGCGGGCGGGCGCCTGGTCAGCGGGCTGGGAGGAAAAACAGAGCTGGGTTTACAAATTTCCTTACCATTTTCATACCATTTTCATAACACCCAAAATCAACACTTCCAACAAGATTCCTAAGGTACCCAAACATCATTTAACCAAAAAGGGGACCTTAACAACACCCTTTATCAACCAAAATCAAGAATCAAATCCAACATTCATAAAACCACCATTTTTAACCAAAAACCCAAATAATTTCCAAACAAATTCAAAACTCAACCAAACTTCAAATATAACACATCAAACATTATCTAAACATGATATGAATAATTTAGTATAAAAATGGGGGAAAAGTAACTTACTTGATAAATCTCAAAGTTGACGGAATTCAATTCTTTTTGGTTCTACGCGATCCTAACGACGATCTAAACAAAGTTCATGTTTTAAGAAATGAGAAATAACTAGAAGAAGATGAAGGAAATGAAGAGAGAAGTAAAGGAAAGAAAACTTACCCAAATGCTAGAGAGAGGGAGAGAGATGGCTGGGAGAAGATGGAGTGAGGGAGGAGGGTAGGGAGGTGAGGGAAGTAGGGGAAATAATTCAAAAACTTACACTTAGGCCCCCTCTCTCACATTACACTCAAATACTTACACTCCCTACTAACAATTAAGACCCAAAAATATTACACTAGCACAAATGACCCAAATAAATGCTAGGCAATTATTATAACACATAAATTGCACACATAATTATTTAAATAAATAATAATTTAAATAAATAACTAAGCAAATAATTAAATAATAATCATTTAATTACTAATAAAATAGAGCCTAGATTTCGGGTCGTGACAATAATGGCTTGCTAGAGTCCGCTTATGACTAACGAGTTCTGAATGGTTCGGACTCGTTGCCAACTTAGTATAATCCTATTGGGTCACACACAATATAACGGATAGTAAAAGGGCTGAAAAATCTGGGAATCTGGACAACCAACCGTACGGCTGGATTGGCATCGTACGGCTCCGAAGGAGCCGTACGGATGCTTTTGCTTGCACTGGTCAATTTGTTTGGAATTCTTGTTTGACAAGGAATCCCGATCCCAGACGGAATTAGGTCAAACCCACATATAAATATATGTTGTCGGGTTTGACAGCCTAGAATGGTGATTTGAGAAATCACAATACATTGTTTTTGAAACAATAAAATATTGGGAGGTATGATTATTTATTTTGAGATTTAGAATCATCAAAATACAATAATCAATGGAGCAAAATAATTCCTACGAAGAAACCGTTTCTTCATCAAGCCTTGGGTCTAGCAATCCAGATCAAGAAGGTGTTCTTGATATCCATTCGACGTGTGGATACTGATAGAGGGTGTTTGGTTTAGCACCTTAAAGTTCGTATTCATAGATTCGATCTTCAAGGGTATATTTCTATCATCTTGTATTTAATTTAATCAACATGCACGGATCTGGGCTCATGGGTGTTTGATCTTATGTTTTATTCCGCTGCGCATGATGCATCAAAACCTACAACTGGTATCAGAGCCATGGTTCGGATGGGCCCGACCAGGTGGACCCGTGTGTGTGCTTTATAGGGTGGGATTCCCTTGTGTGACATTTGCGAATGAAGTCTTGCAATCGAGGGCGGTGGTGTTCCGCGGGCGGTTGGTACAAGCTTTCGCTGGATATGGGCCAGAAAAAACACTGCGGGAGGATTATTGGGGTGCAACCCAAAGTCCCACATCGGCAATTAAGCAAACAATTGCAAGGTATATAAGAGCACTCACCCACTTCATTAGTATGAGGCCTTTTGGGGGATGCCCAAAAACAAATCCGTGCGGGCTAGGCCCAAAGCGAACAATATCATACTAATGTGGAGAGTGGTGGTGGTGGTCACGGTCCCAACAGTGGTATCAGAGCCCCGTTCATCATTGATTATTTTAATAAATCATGTTTAAATTATTTAATTCGATTATATGATTTTGCATGATGATAAGATGAATATGTGATTTGAGTTTTATATATGAGATATAAAATGTATGAGCATGATTATATGGGGATTATGTGATTGTAATATTAATTCGATTCATATGTATAATCGCATACTTAGATTATCATGTTATAATTGGATTATATTTATTGATGTTCTTGATCTAATTTGTATGTGGAATAAATTGGTGTTGGGTATGCCCACTTATATCTCAGTTTTTAATGTATAAGATTGATTAGATTTGATTGATCTATCACCTAAGTTTTATTTTATGGTCTTTAGACCCATATGTAAGAAGTTTTTTTACTTCATTTTTTAAGGTAGTCCATTTGAATAGAATAGGCTTTAGAATAGGGCAAGAACATCAAGATTCAAGAAAATCAAGTTGAGCAATGCGCCACGCCTATGCGGCCACGCGCCTCTAGCCTTTGCGCCTATGCGCCTATCAGGCGCACTAAGCTATGCGCCCCTAAGGCTCAACGTGCCCATTGACGTGTTTCAACACTTAGAAGATTTTCTGAAGATATGAAGACATGACGAAATTCAAACTACTCCCAAGATCCAACGGTGGAAAAATAACACGTATGCACCGAGATTTGAGGACACCTGTCCACAGCGGTCATATTGATGTTATGTGTCTAACGGCTATAAAAGGACACGTGCTCCACTCAACGAGATCCAGTACATCTGTCCTTTATCTTATCCACAAGAGATTTTCAACGGCTAGTTTTGGGAGCTCACTTATAAATACACGATAACTTCAAACATTTGAAGTTGCTAAGTTGCTCTGAATTTCTCTTTCAATTATTTTTTGAAGATTGCTCATTGAATTCCCAGATTTCTTAAGAACACCTTCATACCTTCATACTTAGCCCAGAACCTCAAGCAAAAACACTTTAGTTTTATTGTGCTCTCAATCTCATAAATCTAAAGAGCCTTGAAACTAAGAACACACACGCACCTCTTTAAGTTTGATCATTTAGATCCTTTTTAAAGAGATACACCGGTTTTGTCTAGGATTTGTTTTTTCATAGATAATAGATCTTGAGTTAGTATTGAGCTCAAAAGTTATAATTTGTAATACTCACTCATATTATAAGATCTCCTTTAGAAATCCAAGACTAACCATCTTGGTAAAGGACGTAGATCATTTCCCGATCGAACCTCTCCAAATAGCGCGTATTTACTTGTTGTCATTTACTTTCAAGTTTATATCTTATCTCACTATTTGCTTGTTTAATCAATGTAGATTGATTAGATTGAATTGTGTCATGTTTGTTTCTCATTTGCCTTAGATTCATCTTTCACTCATTTGAGCCAAAATCCTTAGAGTGTGTGTGCGCCCCCTTTATCATTTGCGCCTACTTTACATTACTAAATTCTGTTGTGCATTTCACTCACTCACTTAGGCGCATTTCATAACGCTTATTTAATAAAGTGCGCATTTGCAATTGAGTTTTTCAAGGGTACTAAAAGAATTTCAAAACATATATTCACCCCCCACTAGCTATTTTTATACCTTTGTTTCCCCTTTGGGACCAACAAGTTGTATCAGAGCAAACACCTTTATAAAACTTCTTTTTGTTTTTCAAGCTTAACAGCTTGGGTGCCGATTCGAATATGGCAAACTCAAAACCTATGGCAACTGCTAACTACACACATGTTCCAGTCTTTTTATGAAGATCACTTTGACGTATGGAAATTTAGCATATTGACCCATCTCAACTCAATCAATGAAAGGCTTCATGACACCGTGGTTTATGGACCTTAGATCCCGATGAAAGAGAATCCAAATCCACGCACCAATGCTGCTCAACCAACAGTTCAGAAACTAAAGGAAGAATGGACTGAAGAAGAAATAAGAAGAGTTGGAAATGATGGAAAGCAAGAAATATTCTCCTAAGCACTCTAAGCACGGCTGACACGCCCCCAAGTCCCGGGATTCCCTAATAGAACCTCGAACCTAGTGCGCGTGACTAACAAGAAATGAGAAACTGAATGACATCTGCTTATATCAAACTGACATCATATATACTCAAGAGGAACGAGCTAAGATAGCTCACAACGAGTTCTATACCAAAAAATTTAAACCAAATGTGGTTATACATAGCGGAAAACATGCCTAGCACATAAGCTGGCACTACAAGAACTATACAAGTCTACCCAATATACTGAGTCTAAACAACTGATAAAAGATCGTCCTCACCAAAACTGGAAAGGATAACAATCCCCAAACAAGAACAACCTGCCAAGTAGGCCCCTGCTAAGTCGAGCCTCACAACGTATTACCACTTGCTTTCATGAGGGGGGGGGGGAAACAAATAAACAAAGAACGGGGTGAGATAAATCTCACTAAGTTACTAGATACAAGTACATAGCATGTTATCATGTAATCAAGCAAATCAAGAAGATTATCAAGTAATCATGCTCAAGATGTCATCAAGTAACAAGTATATAAGAGGCTAAGCCAACTCATCAAGTAGCTAACACATAAGTCTAAGCTAACACGTTACAAAGGATATTCCAACCTTTTTCCTCCTAAGTAAACCATTGTTGTCATTGCTTGAATTGCAGTTAACAAATCACGATCAATCAAGTTGTTGCTGTGCAGTACACAAGAGGACCCGGTAACCAGTGTCACACTCGAGAACAAGATTCAAGACAAGAGGTATAGCAGTCACTTTATCAGGCGTATTGCTCTAACAAAGGAGGCTATATACCCTTACTATGATCGGTAGTAAGGGGTCAAGCGCAGATACATAGATCCCCGATTATCACTTAGCCCCAGCACCCGCGATAAGCGTGAACCTATATATCTCCGAACAAGCAAGGACCAGCTGGACTCACACAAGAATGCACAAGTAGGTATTTACTTGAACTACGAGAGCAGAACTAAGTCCAAAAGTAGTGGACTAGCTCTTCATGAACCATGTAATCATGTGCTCACCAAATACAAGTATACGTACGCAAGAATTGCGAATACAAATCAGTATAACAATGGCACATAATGTGTCCATGTAACACAATCAAGCCAAATTAGAGTCTATTAATAACAGACCCCAACCAAGTAGTAGGGTAAGTCATTCTATGTCACTTTTTCATATGCCATATTTGCATGTACATATTCATATAATCTTTAACACATTAATGTGTCTATCACGGTACCCTTACTTCCAAGTAGAGCCCAACTTCTTAGACTCTAAGCACGTAGTCGAATAGGTCTTATTGTACCTAGTCACAATCATACCTCGCGTATATTTATTGTTAATAATCGAATACATTTTCCAACACATATTGTGTTCTTTAATCATTGTTTTATGAATTATTTTCATATTACACTAGTCCCTCTTTCTTTAGGAACTCATCTCAAGAACAAGATATATTCTTTATACTTTATATACTTCATTGAGTATATGCACGACTAAAACCAAGTACTAGCACATTAGTGCTTGTTCATAGCACTTTCAGTACACACGTATTAGATTCAAGTATGTCTTAGAGTTGATCATTCTCTATCTAGTTCCATATTCCAATTCTTTGGTTATTCATACCATATATCAAGTAGTCAACAAGCCACATTCTATCAAGTAATTATGTGCAAGATTTGCACATACACATCAAGGATAGTTCTAACACGTTAGTGCTTGTTCATAGCACTTTCAAGTTCATTACCATACACACGTATTGGTTTCAAGACATGAACAAGAGTTCTTCCTTTTATATTCAAGTCCACACTCCAATTCTTTGGATGTTTAAGCTAAGGATCTTGTCCTGATACTTCTAGTGTTCTATAACACTTACAAGATTACTACCATACACATGTATTGGTTTCAAGGCATGTACAAGATTTTATCATCTTATATTCGAGTTCGCAATCCAATTCTTGGATATTCAAGTCATGTACAAGATTTTATCATCTTACATTCAAGTTCTTAATCCAATTCTTTGGATGTTCAAGACATGTACAAGAATTAATTATCTTATACTCAAGTTATTATTCCAATCTTTGGATATTCAAGTCATGTACAAGATTTAATTGTCTTATACTTCAAGTTCAAGCTAAGTAGATGAGTTATACATCTCATACTTACAAGTTCTTAATCCTATATTTTGGATTTTCACGCTCAAAACATTTTTCTAGTGCCCCTAAGGTACACAAACATTGAAATCAAGATACATGTAACACAATAGTGCTTGTTCATAGCACTTTCAAGACATATAAAAGAGTTCTTACTCTTATACTCAAGTTCTCTATATTCAGTTCATTGAATATTCAAGTTCAAAACCAAGTTCTGATGCCCCTAAGGTGTCATAACACTTGCTAGGACATCTTATACTAAGGCTATATACCTTAACTAGGGTTACTTCCAACTTATACAAACTTTAAACAAGCTTTTTATTTTTCAGGGCACCCGGGCGGGCGCTCAAAACAGACCGGGCGGCCGCACACTAGCAGGTGAATCCTTTGAAAAATACTTCAGATAGATGGGCGGTCGCCCAATCAATTTGTGCGGTCGCACACTAGACGATTTACAGCAAATGCTCAATTCTTTCCCAGGTTAAGAATTCTCCGTCCCAAGCGTAGGAGTATACTTTTACTAACACATATACACTACCTAGGAGTACTTAACACACCCAGGACATTCTTTCAAGTGTATTTCATTCTTTTTACCGTCCCACAAATAATAGAATAATTTTCCTTTATTCCATTTAAATATTTCACCGTCCCAAAAGTATAAGTATTATTAGTAACACTTCAATAACACTCATGAGGGCATTTAACAAGCTTAGAACATTTCTTTCAAATTTGTTCTCTTCTCTGTACATAGTATAAAAATACTCCCTTCGTCCCAAATTTACAAGTATCACAAAACTCATTCCAATCACGAAATTAACAAGCACAAGTATCAAGAATAACACATAGGCATGTTATTACAGGCAAGGGGGAGCTAGTGACTTACCTATTCCGAAATCAAATTCACCCAAACTAATTTCTGTTCGGTAGGAAATGCTCTACTCACCGCCCTGATCATTTATGTGAAGTCGGATTTTCGAACAGAGACATAATTAAGCAAGAGGGATCGAGAATAGGGTAAACCCTAACTTTCTTTTCTGAGACAGAGAGAAACAACGAGAGAATTTGAGGATAATCCCCTTCCTCAAAGAAGGAAGGGATATTTATCCTTTCAAGTTTCAAGAATTGTACTTTGGCCCTCAAGTTTCACTTTTGACAAAAAGGCCCTTCAAGTTTCATGAGCATTTTAGCCCCTAAGTTTCATGGGAAAGTCATAGTATCGAGAAGGTTATGTGAGAATAATACTCGCAGGTAATTGATAATATGGTGTGGTATACCATATTCTTGCTATTCTTGAGTTCTATTTGTTATTTATATGTGTTATAATTTCGATTAGTAAAATTCGAGGACGAATTTTCTTTAAGGAGAGGGGGATGTAACGCCCGTCCTAATTCCTGTTAAATTCTTGCCTTGCATAATTATATGCTATTTTAATTGAGTTAATTATTTAACTAATTGAGCAAGTTTAGGTCCTAATTGTTCAAGTTGAAACATTAGGGTCATTTGTGAAAAATAAAGTTTAGGGGCTAAAATGCTCATGAAACTTGAAGGGCCTTTTTGTCAAAAGTGAAACTTGAGGGCCAAAGTACAATTCTTGAACAATTAGGACCTAAACTTGCTCAATTAGTTAAATAATTAAGTCAATTAAAATAGCATATAATTATGCAAGGCAAGAATTTAACAGGAATTAGGACGGGCGTTACATCCCCCTCTCCTTAAAGAAAATTCGTCCTCGAATTTTACTAATCGAAATTATAACACATATAAATAACAAATAGAACTCAAGAATAGCAAGAATATGGTATACCACACCATATTATCAATTACCTGCGAGTATTATTCTCACATAACCTTCTCGATACTATGACTTTCCCATGAAACTTTCACAAGAAGTATTCGTGCTCAAGACATTTTCTTTAGAATCAAGTATCCATACAAGCAGTTACCCATATACTAAGTAATTCGTGTGATGGAATTTCCGCTGAATAGCAAGCTCATACAAATAGCCACAAGGAAATCCACTTCACATGCTCGCAACATATGATCAAGAAGCAACCTCGGTTAAATATCCAGAGTGCTCAGAAAAATTATCATAATCAAGATGTAAAACAAGGTGTAGATGTAGACACTCCGCCTTGGACCGCTCACCCCGATTGCACATTTGATCTTGTGTTTCTCCCCATTTTAAGTGTTTCTCGTTAGTTTCTGTCACTTCCGTTAAGTTCCTGACTGACTTCGTTAAGTCCAGGGACTAAACTGAATAACAGGGCTGACTTTCTAGTCCATTCTGTCAAAATTACCTTCTCTGAGTCGCGCGCCTCCGACAGGAGGAGCCAGGCGCGCGCGCCTCCCGCCCCCAAAGCAGGAAGCGCGCGCCTCTGGGCGTCAGTTACAGATTTCTGGCCAGGATTCTCTCCCTTGCTCAATTTACAGGATTTTGCCCGGGAAGGATTTCTTGGTGACTGAGTTTTGGCACCAAAAACACCTCTCTTTCACCTATAAAAACCTCTCTTTACCTCCATTGTCAAGGACGAAAAACTTAAGACAAAACTTTGATCAAAAGACCTTGACTTTACCAAGTTTCCTCCTCTCAAAGCATTTTCCAAAGGATTTCTCCAAGTAATTCAACGAGAAGTGTTTGAAGTTTCTTGAAGTCTAGGTAAAGCCATTTCTTTCCCTTTCTCAACTTCATCTCTTTTCTCTTTCTTTTTGTTTTATCAAAGTGCAATCACCCAAATCATTTTGGGACATGACTCTAATGATCACCTCATCTCATTGAGGTTGGTTAGGGAGTTATCTCCTACATTCCAAATTCTATTTTAAAACCCATTTTTACAATTTAAAGGAGAAGAAGAAGAACGTTTATCATTCATGTAGATTTTGATCAAGCAAGACCAACTTTAGTTCGGCGAGATGGGTGTTTCGGTACTTCCCATCTCGTAATCTAACCCCCGAACCTCAAAACAAAGAATCTCTGTTTTCGTAATCAAATTTAGGCTATTATCAATAGGTTTTTCTTATGTTCCTCAAAACATAGGTGGCGACTCTAAACAATCTAAAACAAGTTAGACATCCTAGGACAACTCACGCGCTCGAGCCCAAAAGCCGTGGTCCCCCGGGGTATCTACAGTGGCGACTCCGCTGGGGAGATTTTGAGGGTTAAACTTGCATTCTGATCAAAATCTACATCTTTTCTGGGCATTCTGATTCCTGATGGGGGAGGCGCGCGCTTCTGGCCTCTTCAGCCTAAGGCGTGCGCATCCCGCATCAAGGACCAGAATCGCCCACTTCTTCATGTTCTTCATCTTCTTCTTCTGCTATTCTGCACTAATCATTTCTGCAGGGGTTACAATATGAACATAGGACCAGGGCAATCCCCTGAGTCCAAAATCTGACATTCTGACAGGTGTGCCCAGAAGCGCGCGCCTCCTAATAGCATTGCGCCATGCGCGCGCGTCCCACATCAACACTCAGAGGCGCACGCTTCTGGGTTGGTTCCCAGAACAGAAACAGGTTTCAGTGACTGAGCAGAACAGTGGGGTGTGGGCATAGTTGCCTGCATCAGAACAAAATTGAACCTCGGACTGTTTATTTTTATGTTTTATTTACCGGTCACACGGGTGATTCGGGAGTTGTAATTTATGTGCTTATGTGTTTTGTTTTTTTTGTTTTTCTTTCTTTTCAAAAAAAAAATAAAATAAAAATTTTGTCACGTGATAGACCTCACACTACATGCACATATTCCTATGAACTGCTCACTATCGAGTCGCACAAGTTTGACCCAAAACCCGTCGAGGCCCGTCCTAGAAAGTTTCAAGCTCCACTCGACCTTGGCTCTTTCGAAGTGGTAAACCTCAGCCCGTGGCGTAGTTCAAGACTACATGCCGGGGGTGACCTTTGAGCCTCATATTCAAGCCGAGCACAAGCCACACAATTCTAGTTAGGGTCTAACACTCCGTGACTCAAGTCGGTTTCCATGTACCGAGATTTCCCTAAACTAATGTCTTCAAATCATACATGCCAACTTGTTGAAATGGACGCAATAAAAATCCGTCCCCAAAAGTGGTTATTTTGGACGAAAATAAAAATCCGTCCCCGCATGTATGATTTACTACATTAATTTAGTTTAATCCCGATACATGTAGGATTCACAAACGCGATGGAATCCGATGAGTATATGGGACCGCGAGATGGTCTATATACTAGTGTGACGATTCCATTATTTTCTTAGAAACCCCAAAAGGGACCCATTCCCTCCGACTTATAAAAAAAAAGAGTCTTTTCTATGTGGTTCGAGTCGTGTGCCCAATTGTGTGTTCTAAGCCTCTTCGTGGACCGCAAGTGTTACTCAAGACTGACAAGGGCCTCTTCTGCAATATAGGTTCAATTGGTACTTACAGAGTCTACCGGGATTCGGCAAATCGGTTAGTCCGTGAAGAGATCACTCCAACAGCTCCTACATCAACCATGACCGGCAGCAGCAACACCATGTCTCTCGAACAACTTTCAACCATGGTCCAACTCCTCCAAGAGCAAGTCTCCACCCTTAATAAGGAGGCACAAAGCAAAGACGACATTTGGCAATCCCACCTTGACAGCCAAAGGGAGGCCCACGAGGCCGAGATGGAGCTAATGAAAGAAAAGCTAACTAACCTTGCCAAAGGGAAGAACAAGAATAATGATGACGAATCCGAATTGACCGAGGGTTTGTTCAAAAGTCCGTATGTCAACACCCGCACCAAGAAAATGGGAGAGCCGAGTTCCGAGAATAATGAGCCCAAAATGGTGGATTCTATCATGGCCTACATCGACCAAAAATTCAATGGGCTCAACATGGGGAAAGGCTCTGACACAAGCCTTTATCAATCATCCATCCTCATGAGTACTATGGCCGCTCTTCCTGATAAGTTCAAGATGCCCGACATAAGCAAATTCAAGGGCAACTCTTGTCCTATGGCTCACATTGAGACTTATATTTGGGCAATGGTTCCGAAAAAGGTCTCCCCCAAGGTGATGGCTCAATGCTTTCCTCTCACTCTCGAGGGGGCGGCAAAAGATTGGTATGCTACTCTCCCGCTCACTGTCCGTCTTGACTGGGACTCCGCCATGCTTGCCTTCAAGAACCAATACCAAGGCAACACCACTCACCGGCCCACAAGGAAAGAGCTAGAGAACACTACTCAACGAGACAACGAGTCCTTCATTGACTTCACAAGGAGATGGAATGACAAACTCTCTGAAATTGTTGAGAGGCCGAACACAAAAGAGCAAATGGACATCTTTCTCAAGTGTCTCAAGATTGATCTCCGCACCCACCTAAGTGGGGCTTGCTACTCCGACTTCTCCCAAATGTATGAGGCGGGGGTACGCATGGATGACTTGCTCAAGGAGATTAAGAAGGCCACTCCTACTTACCGCTACAAGGCCGCTTCCAACTCCATAAAAGAGGCCTCGGTCAACGCCGTCACTATCGATAAGGGGAATTACAAAAAGGTTCCTCCACCTCAAGGGAAGAAGTCTTGAAATGACCATGTCTACACGACTCTCCAAGGCATGACTCAAACCGAAGTGTTCGAAGTCCTCAAAGCAAAGGGTCAAGTCACACCCGTGCAAGGGTACCAACCCAAGACGGTCCACCCCAATCATGCTCACCACAAATATTGTGGTTACCACCAATATAGTGGCCACACCACCGAGGATTGCTTCGTTCTCCGCAATGTCATTCAAGATCTCATAGACAAGAAAGAATTTGTAGTGGCTAATGGCGAACATGTCAATGTAATAGAGATAGGAGAACTCGAGGGGACCACCCATTCAATCCCAATTGTGAATGGGGGCCCCTATGTTATGAATAATCTTGACAATTCTTGCTATGTTGTAACTTACGATGAGGTAATGAGGGAAGTACTAGAGAATAGGAAAAGGAAGCAAGATGGGAACGTCAACATGCTAACTCGATCCGGTCGAGTCATAGCAAGCAACCCTTCCACTTCCGCACCAAGCTCCTCTTCTCAAAGGCCGCAAGCTCGCGACACTCCCGAAGATCCTCTACTTGTCCAACTCAAGAAAACTCAAGCCAACATCTCTATTTGGGACCTCATTGCATCCTCAAAGAAACACCGAGATCTTGTCATCCGCAATCTCGATGATACATCAATTTCTCCCGATACTACTCCCGAGGACCTCACGGCAATGATCGGTCACATTCATTTTGGCAACGTCATCACCTTTGCCGATATGGACCTTCCACCATTTGGTTCCGATCACAACGAGGCTATTTACCTCAAGGTACGAGCAAGGGGGAGGCCCATCTCAAGAGTCTTAGTGGACGGTGGTTCCGCACTCAACCTCATGCCCAGCAGAATCATGTAATCCGAGGTACGAGCAAGGGGCATACTGGGGCTTAAGGATTCCGATTTGAAGCCTTCTACTCAAGTAATCCGAGGTTATGACAGCACCGCCCGTACAGTCATGGGCATGATTGAAATAGACATTGAGTTCGGGAGCATGGTCATGTCCGTTCCATTCCAAGTGCTTGACATCCCGGCCTCGTTCAACTTGCTTTTGGGTCGACCATGGATTCACAGCTCTAATGCCGTCCCGTCAACTCTCCATCAATGTGTCAAGATCCGAAATGGTGATGAAATAGTGACCGTCATGGCCGAAAACATCACCATCCACAGAAAAGGTGAGCCCGTCCACCAAGTTCAACATGGTTTACCAGACTCCACTCTCTCCGGCGTCTCAATCAACACCATTGACAAAGAAGGGGGAAACGGATCATGGACCCCCAGCAATCACAAAGTCCTCCGCATGATGAGGAATATGGACTACTTCCCTGGTTTAGGCCTAGGGAAATATCAACAAGGAATCCTACATCCTGTGCAAATCCCATTTGTCAAGAACACATTCGGTTTGGGATACGAGCCTTCCAAAGAAGACTTGAAACAAGAGCAAGCGATCAAGAATGAAAAGGCCCGAGCTCGTAAAGAAGGCCGTCGTTATGAGGTCCCTAATCTAAGGCCTTACCGCAAGACTTTGAATGGCTATTTTGTCCGCCAAGGGGAAGACGTTCCATACATGATCTTTCCCGAGCCGTGGGTTAACAATAAGGGTGTCAAAAAGCCCGGTCTCGAAATCTTCTCCGATTGTGAGATCCAGAAGTCCGAAAGGGAACCAACCCCCATGTCACCCCGTGAATGGTGGGGAAGGAAGGTGACTATAGAGTCCGAGACAGAAATCATCGTGGGGGAAGAACTGACAGATTTAGCCTCCATGTTCGAAGAGCTTGCCATAATGAATGAATGTCAAGTCAACGCCATCCACGACACCGTCATCATGAATGAGACTATCATTGAGATACCGCCAAGCTCCGAGCCGATCAACAATTGGTATTCTACGAAAGGGCCCGTGGTATCCGAAGAATTCTTAGTCCAAGAAATGGGTTGTATACCCCGCACAGCAACAAAGGAAGAGCGGCTCACACTTACTTTTGAGTCCGAGAGTGTCTCTAATACCCTCACCCAAGAGGATTTGGAGGCCATAGCCGAGCGTGTGTTTCCTTTCTTTGCTAATGAAAAATTTGATATTTCTAAGTACCCTGAGATTGCAAACATCATAAATGATGAATTAACTAATAATGAACTTAATGAACAAGTTAATAACGATTCAAATTATGATGAAATAGACCACGAAAACACAACATACTTAAATGAACTTGCTCAACAAGTCCGTAGTCCTGGTGAGAATGGTCCAGGGGCTGACGAAGAATTGCATGTTGTTAATCTGGGTACCGAAGAAGAGCCAAGAGAAACTAAGATCGGAAGATTCTTCAAGGGGGACAACAGAGACAGATTGACTGCACTACTACGGGAGTTCGTGGATGTGTTCGCATGGTTATACAAAGACATGCCGGGTTTGGACAGAAAGGTAGCGGAGCACAGGATTCCGATCAGAGAAGATGCCAAGCCAGTAAAGCAGAAGCTCAGAAAGATCAAGCCAGAATGGTCTCTGCAAGTCAAGGAAGAGATTGAGAAGCTCCTCAGTGGGGGTTTCATCAAGGTTATAGAGTATCCAACATGGTTAGCCAACATCGTGACGGTCAGGAAGGCAAACGGCAAGGTTCGAGTTTGTGTGGACTTCCGGGATTTTAACAAAGCTTCCCCAAAGGATGATTTTCCACTCCCTAACATCGACATGCTGGTCGACTCCACTGCTGCCTATGAGGTTCGCTCCTTCGTGGATGGGTTCGCCGGATACAATCAGATTCTCATGGCCAAAGAAGATCAACATAAGACAGCCTTCACAACACCGTGGGGTACCTTTTGCTACACAGTCATGCCATTTGGGTTAAGAAACGCTGGGGCTTCCTACCAAAGAGCCGTGACAGACTTGTTCCACGATATGATTCACAAATAAATCGAGGTCTATGTGGACGACATGATCATTCACTCCAAAGGGACCGATGGTCAACATTTAATCGATCTCCGCAAGTTCTTCGAAAGGCTTCGTCAACACAAGATGAGGCTCAACCCTGCAAAGTGCGCGTTTGGGGTTATCCGAGGCAAAGTCCTTGGTTATATGGTCACTGAAAGGGGAATTGAAGTAGACCCCTCCAAAATCAAGGCAATCATTGACATGCCTCCTCTAAAGACGCAGAAAGAGATCAAAGGTTTTATGGGCAAACTGCAGTACATCAGTCAGTTTGTGCACCAACTCACTTCCATGTGCGAGCCAATCTTCAAGCTACTCAAGAAGAATGTGGCTCTAGAATGGACCGACGCGTGCCAAGAAGCCTTCGACCAAGTGAAGCATTACTTGACGTGCCCTCCTGTCCTAGTTCCGTCACACAAGGAGAGGCCTCTTTTGCTCTATCTCACTGTCAATGATGAAGCTCTAGGGGCTATATTAGCACAAGAGCAACGAGAGTCCACAAAGGAGAACGCCATTTATTTTGTCAGTCGCCGATTCCAAGGAGGCGAAAAGAACTACTCTGTCTTAGAGAAGTCATGTGCAGCATTGGTTTGGGTCACTCAAAAGCTCAAGCACTACATGGAAGCTTTTCCGATCAAGCTAGTAGCAAAGGTGGACCCGCTCCGCTACATCTTCGAGAAGCCTTTCATGTCAACAAGAATAGCCAAATGGTACTTCATGCTCGCCGGCTATGATATCACTTACGTGACTAGCCACCTATGGAAAGCGAATGCGTGTCTTGACACTAAAATCCATCAGGGGGAAAGTGTTCAGTGACCAGCTTGCCGAATTCCCGTGTGACGAAGTGAAGGGGAAGACGTACAGTTCCCCGACGAGCATTTAATTTTTACTGCAACTGAGGAAAATAAGTGGCAACTTTTTTTCGATGGCGCCGCCAATAAACACGGCTTTGGTATAGGAATATTGCTTGTTGATCCAAAAGACATCTACACTCCCATCGCCATCCGTCTGGAATTCGAAGCTACCAACAACATTGCCGAGTACGAAGCATGCATAGCAGGGCTCAAAGCAGCTCTCGAAAGAAACGTCACGGAATTAGAAGTATTCGGCGACTCTTTGCTCCTTATCAATCAGCAATCGGGTAAATGGCGAACCCAAGACCCAACTCTCCAACAGTATGGTCAACACCTTGAAGAATTGGTTGAAAAATTCCAAGAGATCACTTTCAACTACCTGCCAAGGGATAAAAATCGCTTCGCCGATGCACTGGCCACCATAGCTTCATTAGTCGAAATGCCCAAAGGGAAAATGGTGAAGCCTTTCAAAATTGCCCGAAGGAACAGTCCGGCATACTGCATGAATATCGAGATCAACGAGGTTCAAACAAACTCTCTGTGGTATTCGGATATCATGAATTTCCTCAGAGATGTCACTTATCCCGAGAATAGCAATAAGAAATCTCAAGCGGCCCTGCAAAGGCTAGCCTCTCGGTACGTACTGATTGGGGACCGAGTCTACAAAAGGCACCACGACGGGATCAATCTCTTATGCGCCAATGAGGCCGAAGCTCAAGAGATAATGTGTGAAGTGCACGAAGGAGAGTGTGGACCCCACATGAATGGGTTTATGCTAGTCAAGAAGATACTCCGCATTGGTTACTATTGGAGCACCATGGAACGAGACTGTATCGAGAAAGTCAAAAGGTGTGCCAAGTGCCAATTCCATGCTAATCTGCAACACGCTCCACCCTCGCAACTTTAAAACATGGTCACACCTTGGCCTTTCTCTTGTTGGGGGATAGACATCATCGGTAAAGTCCATCCTGCCGGAAGCAATGGGCAGTCATTCGTCCTAGTGGCCGTCGACTACTTCACAAAGTGGGTCGAAGCACAAGCCTATCGGACCCTCAACGCCAAGAAAGTGGCCGAATTTGTAAAGATTAATATCATGTGCCGATACGGCGTGCCTCATGAAATCATTTCCGACAATGGCTCTCACTTTGAGAAGGAAATGGATGCACTTTTGGTACAATACAAGATCACCAAGCACAAGTCATCTCCTTACCGTCCCCAAGCAAATGGCGTGGTCGAAGCAGCAAATAAAACCATCGAGACCATCGTCAAGAAAATGGCCTCAACAGGAAGGGATTGGCCCGAAAAGCTACCTTTAGCATTGTGGGGCTACCTCACATCAATACGGTCAGCAACAGGAGAAACTCCTTACGCATTAGTCTATGGTTCTGAAGCCGTACTCCCAATCGAACTTGAAGTCCCATCTCTACGGGTCCTCCTCGAGAATCAAGTCAACGAGGTCGACTGGATGCAAAGTCGATATGAACAGCTAGCCTTACTCGACGAGAAAAGGCTAAGAGCACTTCGAACACACAAGGGCGTATCAGCAAAGGATGGAAAGAGCTTTCAACAAAAAAGTGAAGCCTCGAAACATCAATGTGGGAGATTTGGTCTTAAGACAACATCCTCCTAATGCCATGAATCCCCTGGGGAAATGGGGACCCCGATGGATCGGTCCGTACGTGGTCAAAAAGATACTAAGCGGCGGTGTAGTTCGGCTCGTGGATTTAGATGGTGACCAGCTGCCAAAGGAAGTCAACCTCGACAAGCTCAAGAGGTTCTATGCTTAATAAACAAAGACCATAAAAAAAAAAAAAAAAAAAATCGCTCGCTAGGTTGAAAACCCGCAAGGGCGGCCTAGGCAAAAATTAGAGCACGTGCAAAAAAAGAAGCCCGCTAGATTGAAAACCCGAAAGGGCGGTCTAGGCAAAAAACATGGTGCACACCAAAAAAAAAAAAAAAAAAAAGGTCTTTGTTTGTTTGAACTACGGAGACCTGAGCCTCCCAACTGGAGGAACGTAGGCAACCTTCGGGTGCGGTCTAAAACATATCAAAAATACCCAATTCACTTCAAATAACAAAATGCAATTTTTATTCATTCAATGAATTATTCAAGCCATTACAACGGATTTATTGAGCAACAAAAGACATCAAAATATTAAATCCTAAAACAAAGTGGTCTAACTGCAATCTCTTAGGGTACTAAGAAAAATCCAATTTTCTCTTAGCCTTCAAAGGACCACCCGATCGTCCCTCAATCCTTTTCTTCTTGGATAACGGAGGAGCACTAATACGCACCGAAACCCTCTGTGTTGCGGCACGTCTCTTGGCATAAAAATCATCCAAAGGAGTGCCAAAAGGGTCAGCAAGAATGTTACTCGAGTCAGCAGCGGCCTCCCTATATCTCAAAGCGCTGCTAGGCTCAAAACCCTTTCCCAACAACTCAGCACGAAGCACATCGACCCAAGTGATGCCACGGTAAAGGGTGCCAAACAAATAATCCAAGTAGATCTCGGGAAGGAAGACACTTCCCCGATGCAGAGGAGCGAAAGCCCAGCGGTCGCGATAATCTCCCCAAGCCGACTGAAGCTCACTCGAGAAGTCCGGACCCATGTAAGCAACTGGACGAAGCATTCCGCCCCTCGGAAAAGGAATTATCTGTTGGCGACCGAACTGCCGCAGAACCCGCTCTGGCTGGTAAAATGAAGAATCTCTCAAGCCGGGTACAACCACGTGCTGAAAAGCAGGAGTCCATTCCACAAAAGGACGAAGACCCCAAGAAGGAGGGCACCACTCAATATCGACAGTTACCCGAGAGGCAAGGAATTCCTTCCAACCATCTTCAGATAAATCCCGGATCAACAGCTTCCTCCTATGAACAGCAAAGGGAGACAAATCACCATCCGGGGAATAAATCTTGAAGTGTTCTCGGAGCCATATGGTCAAGAGCAGAGGGCTTCCCCGACACATCTTGCCCGTCCTATGTAACTCATCAAGGCCGTGCAACGTCTCCCCTACGATAAGAGGGATTATACTAAATTGTTGCTCCTTGGCTTGCAAAATAATCTCAGCCAAATGCGCATCCGCAGTCCCGAAGGGTGTGACAAACAGTACTTCACTAAAGAGACAAGCGGCCATGGCATTCCTCTTGAAAGATTGAACCACCGGATCCTCCGAGTGTAGACTGAAGAACATCGGCAACTCAGTTATGTCAATCACAGTACCGTGCAACATCTTCCTCACGTCCTCAACAGGGAGATTCAGTAACTCAACCCAATAGTCAATGGCACCACGGTGATATTTAGGGACGGCAATCCGACCGGCCAAAGGCATGCCAAGGATGGCCCCGAAATCATCAACAGTCGGAACCATTTCATTAGCTGAAAAGTTGAAGGTATGGCTATCGCAATCCCAGAAAGCCGCGGCAGCTCTCAACAAATCCCAATCCGGCTTCAACGTCCGCAAAGTGAAAAGAATTCAGAACCCGAAATCTTTAATGAAGGCCTTCTTGGGATGGGTCTTGAAAGAATACACAAAAGTGCCCAAGTCCTTTTCATACTCACCAATAACCTTGGCATCAAGGGCAAAAGAATTGGAAGCCATGGAAAATGTTGATCACAAGCAAAGTTAAGCAATAATATGATGTTCAAAAATGGCAGAAAGGAGCTGTGAGAATCAAGTGGTCGAACAGAAGATGATATTATAGCTGTTGGGGGTTCTTTTTGCCAGCAAATGTCAAGCCCAGAATTCCGCCTCCCAGACGCGCGCGCCACCTGCCAGCGGTCTGAAATGCGCGCGCGTCCCAAGCCTACAGAGGAAAGCGCACGCCTCCCAAGTCTGGATCACTTCAAGAAAAGTCCCTGTCAGAGATCTCCAACTTAAATCAAGGCACAGCCCCTATCCTCGGACACCCAGTTGGGCACACATTTTTCTGGTCTGCCCTTAAGGCATGTCAAAAATTGAAAGTAGGATAGAAACTCCCACTCAAAAATAGGCTGTCCTCCCCACGGATTCCAAACTCCCTAAGTTCTGTCACGGGTGACATACCCCCCTCAAGGGTCAATCTCAACATTTCATCCCTAGCAGGAACATTTTCTGGTCGTGGTCAACTGTGCCCGCACCCCACAATTCAAAAAGTCAAGTGTGACTCCAAGCGGCACGAGACTCCAAAGCAATACCTCATCAACGAATTTCACTAACGGATTCGTCCTCAAAGGTTCACTAACGGCCTCTTCAAAGGTTCATTAACGGCCTCTACAAAGGTTCACCAACGGCCTCATCAACGAATTTCACTAACGGATTCGTCCTCAAAAGTTCACTAACGGCCTCTTCAAAGGTTCACTAACGGCCTCTCCAAAGGTTCACTAACGGCCTCTTCAAAGGTTCACTAACGGCCTCTTCAAAGGTTCACTAACAGCCTCTACAAAGGTTCACCAACGGCCTCATTAACGAATTTCACTAACGGATTCGTCCTCAAAGGTTCACTAACGGCCTCTTCAAAGGTTCACTAACGGCCTCATCAACGAATTTCACTAACGGATTCGTCTTCAAAGGTTTACTAACGGCCTCCTCAAAGGTTCACCAACGGCCTCATCAACGAATTTCACTAACGGATTCGTCCACAAAGGTTCACTAACGGCCTCCTCAAAGGTTCACTAACGGCCTCTCCAAAGGTTCACTAACGGCCTCATCAACGGATTTCACTAACGGATTCGTCCTCAAAGGTTCACTAACGGCCTCCTCAAAGGTTCACTAACGGCCTCGTTCAAAAGGTTCACTAACGGCCTCATTCAAAACATTCAGCCGGCAGGTTCACCTAACAGATCATGCCACCCCCTCTATCAACAAAAGCCGCTCACACAGGGAGCGCACCACTATCTCTCGCAATTTCAAATTCCTGCTTTCATCGAGTCTTTGCTTTTTTCTTGGTGATGTCCTCGGCGGGTGTTTTTAACTTTCGTCGGCGCGTTTTGCTTTGCAATCCACGTCGCCGAGGGGCTCTGTAGACACCCCGCCTTGGACCGCTCACCCCGATTGCACATTTGATCTTGTGTTTCTCTCCATTTTAAGTGTTTCTCGTTAGTTTCTGTCACTTTCGTTAAGTTCCTGACTGACTTCGTTAAGTCCAGGGACTAAACTGAATAACAGGGCTGACTTTCTAGTCAATTCTGTCAAAATTGCCTTCTCTGAGTCGCGCGCCTCCGACAGGAGGAGCCAGGCGCGCGCGCCTCCCGCCCCCAAAGCAGGAAGCGCGCGCCTCTGGGCGTCAGTTACAGATTTCTGGCCAGGATTCTCTCCCTTGCTCAATTTACAGGATTTTGCCCGGGAAGGATTTCTTGGTGACTGAGTTTTGGCACCAAAAACACCTCTCTTTCACCTATAAAAACCTCTCTTTACCTCCATTTGAAAGGACAAAAAACTTAAGACAAAACTTTGATCAAAAGACCTTGACTTTACCAAGTTTCCTCCTCTCAAAGCATTTTCCAAAGGATTTCTCCAAGTAATTCAACGAGAAGTGTTTGAAGTTTCTTGAAGTCTAGGTAAAGCCATTTCTTTCCCTTTCTCAACTTCATCTCTTTTCTCTTTCTTTTTGTTTTATCAAAGTGCAATCACCCAAATCATTTTGGGACATGACTCTAATGATCACCTCATCTCATTGAGGTTGGTTAGGGAGTTATCTCCTACATTCCAAATTCTATTTTAAAACCCCTTTTTACGATTTAAAGGAGAAGAAGAAGAACGTTTATCATTCATGTAGATTTTGATCAAGCAAGACCAACTTTAGTTGGGCGAGATGGGTGTTTCGGTACTTCCCATCTCGTAATCTAACCCCCGAACCTCAAAACAAAGAATCTCTGTTTTCGTAATCAAATTTAGGCTATTATCAATAGGTTTTTCTTATGTTCCTCAAAACATAGGTGGCGACTCTAAACAATCTAAAGCAAGTTAGACATCCTAGGACAACTCACGCGCTCGAGCCCAAAAGCCGTGGTCCCCCGGGGTATCTACAGTAGAACAAGATGTAAAACAAGAATCCCTGTCATATATTATATCCACAGGTATCCCATGTAATCAAGATGTATCGATCATAACATCACAACACATAAAGTCAAGCAGATTTGATTAATCAATCCACTATAACCAATATCATCGGGACTTATCTATTAAATGATAATCCTTCCACGAAATCCATCGCAATATATTCATATATATTTACAAATCTCGAAGGATTATAACAAATCAAACGATCTCTGATATTCTGCTTTCAAATAATCGCAATTCAAGGATTTAGTTAAATGCTCAGAAATTTTCCTCCCATTCAGTACTATCAATCATGAAATACAAGTCATTATGTTAAATGAATCCGCTAATACAATAGCCGTAGGATCACAATCAATTTCAAGTCATGAGTAGAATTATTCTATTCATAAAGATTCAATCTCCTTGAAGCATATACAAGTACGTTACCATTTTGAATTAACACACGTTTTATCTCTTGTTCGAGCTTCACTATGCATAGTGAATTTATCATATCCACTATATTGGTGAATCTTGACACATACACGAGAAAATAGTAACACTGGTCATATCCTCCAAATTACCATCATATTAGTCGAATCCACTAGGCAAGGTCAAATACTGAAGTTGTGGTCATCCATCATTTCAATATTTTAAAAAATTGGCTTCACGTTTATCAATCCATCAGAAAGTGTAGCTTTCTGTCTCAAATAGTTAATAATAGAGCTACCTTCGAAATTCATTAATGAATCTCTAACAAGATCAAGAAAATCTCAAGAATAACCGTACCTCGGTTATTTCCACTTATATAGGTCAACAAAGATGCCTGAAGTAAACCCACTTCAAGATAATAGATCCTCTATCTCTTGCTAGTTTTTGGAAACAATTGTTTCTCTCGAGAAATTTCAATACAATCAATTCTCAGTCTGCGACTTTGTATACACCAACAGGTCATTAATCAATTCATCGCAAAGAAATCAAATTATGTTTTGAAGATATCATTCATCAAATCCATCAATACAGCTAGATCATATATCAATCGAAATAGCATAATCACGAATTCATAACAAGCATACCTGATATGAGAAGATGTCTTCAGTATATCCTCATAGTTGACTTTCCAACTAATGGTAGCCACTTATCAAACAAACACTGAATAGACCACTGATTAACTTCAGGGATCAAATAAACCATCCATACACGATAATAAGTACTAGTTCATTATAGTCACCTGGTTGAATTCTTTGCATTCAATATGAAATCGCAAAGTACCATATCTCTTCATGCCAATTAATACAGATACACCCCACGCAGATATACTAAGCTGGGTGAATCCTCTATCAAGAAATTCCTCTAGTTGAATCTTCAACTCTTTTACTCAAGGTTGGTATCAGAGCTATGGTTTAGCTCTAAGCCTGGATAGGGTCTATGGCCTAGGTTGGGTTAGTCTTGGGTGTGTTTTCGACGTCGAGTGCTTCGTTACTTGTTGTTATACCAGGCATAGGACTGGTGTTGATAGTGTTGATCCCAATTGGAATAAGATAGTTTGAGAATCGAGAGCACGAGTCTTTAAAGACTTAGGCGTATCTATCTTGTGCAGTGGACATTGTTTCGTGCTATATGCATGCTTGTCCTCATTTCCTGATTTACGTGAAAGTGTATTCTCTAGTAAGAGACTACGTGATTGATATCGTTAATTATAAGAGCTTGATAGAAGTGTGGGTGATAACACCCTATACGTTATATGTTAACTTTGTCATGTTACCTATATTGGACATTGATGTGATACATGTTATGGCTTGGCTTTTACGTGTTATGATTTGGCTTTCTATATGTTATGCCATTCTTGTTTGCCACAATAGATGGTGAATATATCTATGCTAGTATGCTTGACTATTTATATGAGCATGATATAATTATGTATGATATTCATGTTCTGCATTGAAAGCTCGAAAATGATTATCAAGGTTTGCTGAATATTTAGCATATGTGGTTGATGGAAGAATGTCTACACCAAAATTGAAGGATGTATCCATTCTTTGTGAGATCTCAGATATAATTTCTACTGAGTAGTACATGATACATGATGAGAAACTTGGGTTATCTTGAGCATGCCCCCAAGTACCGGGATTCCCTAATAGAACCTCGAACCTGGTGTGCGTGACTAACAAGAAATGAGAAACTGAATGACATCTGCTTTTATCAAACTCACATCATATATACTCAAGAGGAACGAGCTAAGATAGCTCACAACGAGTTTTATACCAAGAAATTTAAACCAAATGTGCTTATACACAGCGGAAAACATGCCTAGCACATAAGCTGGCACTACAAGAACTATACAAGTCTACCCAATATACTGAGTCTAAACAACTGATACAAGATCGTCCTCACCAAAACTGGAAAGGATAACAATCCCCAAACAAGAACAACCTGCCAAGTAGGCCCCTGCTAAGTCGAGCCTCACAACGTATTACCACTTGCTTTCCTGGGGGGGGGGGAAACAAATAACAAAGAACGGGGTGAGATAAATCTCAGTAAGTTACTAGATACAAGTACATAGCATGTTATCATGTAATCATGAAAATCAAGAAGATTATCAAGTAATCATGCTCAAGATGTCATCAAGTAACAAGTATATGAGAGGCTAAGCCAACTCATCAAGTAGCTAACACATAAGGCTAAGCTAACACGTTACAAAGGATATTCCAACCTTATTCCTCCCAAGTAAACCATTGTTGTCATTGCTTGAATTGCAGTTGACAAATCACGATCAATCAAGTTGCTGCTGTGCAGTACATAAGAGGACCCGGTAACCAGTGTCACACTCGAGAACAAGATTCAAGACAAGAGGTATAGCAGTCACTTTATCAGGCGTATTGTTCTAACAAAGGAGGCTATATGCCCTTACTATGATCGGTAGTAAGGGGTCAAGCGCAGATACATAGATCCCCGATTATCACTTAGCCCCAGCACTCGCGATAAGCGTGAACCTATATATCTCCGAACAAGCAAGGATCAGCTGGACTCACACAAGAATGCACAAGTAGGTATTTACTTGAACTACGAGAGCAGAACTAAGTCCAAAAGTAGTGGACTAGCTCTTCATGAACCATGTAATCATGTGCTCACCAAATACAAGTATACGTACGCAATAATTGCGAATACAAATCAGTATAACAATGGCACATAATGTGTCCACGTAACACAATCAAGCCAAATTAGAGTCTATTAATAACAGACCCCAACCAAGTAGTAGGGTAAGTCATTCTATGTCACTTTTTCATATGCCATATTTGCATGTACATATTCATATAATCTTTAACACATTAATGTGTCTATCACGGTACCTTTACTTCCAAGTAGAGCCCAATATATTAGACTATAAGCATGTAGTCGAATAGGTCTTATTGTACCTAGTCACAATCATACCTCGCGTATATTTATTGTTAATAATCGAATACATTTTCCAACACATATTGTGTTCTATAATTATTGTTTTATGAATTATTTTCATATTACACTAGTCCCTCTTTCTTTAGGAACTCATCTCAAGAACAAGATATCTTCTTTATACTTTATATACTTCATTGAGTATGTGCACGACTAAAACCAAGTACTAGCACATTAGTGCTTGTTCATAGCACTTTCAGTACACACGTATTAGATTCAAGTATGTCTTAGAGTTGATCATTCTCTATCTAGTTCCATATTCCAATTCTTTGGTTATTCATACCATATATCAAGTAGTTAACTGTGAGAGCCCGCGCTCGAAAGCCGAACAGCGAAATGACCGCCCGCGAGGGCGGTTCGGGTCCGTTTTCGTGCTGATGCGCTTTTGGAAATGCGCTCGGTTCTCATACAATGGTTTCCTCTCGATGGAATCAAAACAGTCAAGAGTCGCCACCTCATTTTATTTTAGGAAAAACGAAGATAAAACCTTTTTTAGAGAAAGTGGGTTCGGGGGCTAAGTTACGAGAAGAGAAGGGGTTAGGCACTCTCCTCGCCCGTGATGGTCTCTAGAATGCATGCCACTTAGATTTAATTTTATGCCTTTCATGCCTTGCATTTATGCCCTAACAAAAATGGTGATTTATATAAGAGGAAGTCTTCCTATTCTAGGAATGTTTGCTTTAATTCACAAATGATAGTCGATTTGGGTGGACTCACACTTGGTTTTGAAAATGGTTTAACATTCGTATCCAGTAAAGGAGATCACAAAGATGGGGTGGGGGATTAATATTTACAATGGTGAACAAAAAGGGAAACAAATCCCATAAAAAAGAATGTCCAAAACTCCGTCCCCAAGCATTTTAGGGACTGCTGCGCTCTTTTTCTTTGTGTACCTGCTCTTATGCTTGCACAATATGGAAAGTGAAAGTTAGGAAAAGTCCCTAACACATCAAGTATCAACCATGAATTTTACTCTGATTTTAGGAGCATTTTATGGTGTCCAAATAAGGCATGCAAGATCATACTTTCAACAGCCTAATCTGACAGATATTCATACTTCCACAAATGATCCACTTTTTGCATCATGAAAACGGGGGGATCATGGGAAACACTAAACATGAAAGTTATACCTAACATATTAAAGTTTAGATATGGAAAGTTTCAAGGCCATTGAGAAAGTTTAAGTCACAAAAAACACCTCTGACATTTTGGTGTCAGAACAGAAAGTATGCTAATCTGAGAACAGAGAGTTGAAACAAAAAATGGAAAGAACCTCTTCCACTAAGGTTAAAAATAATATATTTACATTATAGTATTCCTATATTTGTTTAGAACAAAATAATTTTTATGGTCTAAGACCAAAACCCAAGTTTGCTATGCACAAAGAGATCAACAAGACAGAAAGGTGCAGATAGACAGTCTGCTGAACATTTACAAAAGGGGTGAAAACACTCATGAAAACTCACTCAAATGAGATGCTATGAACATGAAACTTTGGGTAAACATAGATATATATGCTAACACCACAAAACCATAGCCATCTGAGCATTTAATCATGGTATATCATTGCTTTAAAATAAGAACAACAAGAACATCAACATTGTATCTTTGAACACCAAATGGAGGTCTAGCCTAACATGGTGGCTAGACCTCTCAACACATTACATAATCAACTACATCTTACATAGGTTAACTTTACAAGAACAAGAGATTACCTAGATGTGCTTCCTTTGCTTCCAAGGGAAGACTTTTTTGTTGCTTTTCTTAAGGTGTTTGCCTTAGATTAAAAGAGTGTTTGAGTGGGTTGTTTTTGCTTGTGTTTGGTGTGTGTTTAGGGTGGTGTTATGGTGGTGATGTGGTGGTCTATGGACTGAGATTTGAGAGTGGTGAGAGTGCTTCTTGGAAGTGCTAGAGAGAACAAGAGTGAGTGGGAGTCTTGTATGAAGTGTGTGTGTTCTCTTCTTTGAATAATGGATGAGGGAGGTGAGTATATGGATGAGGGAGGTGGAAATCTTTCATTTAGGCCCTCTAGGTGGGTTTAGGGATCAGTTTAGGGGGTGGCTACCCCGTCCATTTACAGCTGGGAATGATCAAAATCAAGACTTTTGTGGCCAAGTTGCTGAAGAACAAACTGCTGTCTGAACCTCCCAAACCAGCCGTACGGCTCATGTCTCCGTCCCTTCTTCCCAAAGTGCCACTTGTCGCATTCTAATTGGCTCCTTCTTTATTAATTTGGCCATCCAACTTGGGCCACTTCTCTTGCTCTTTTAGGCGTGAATTATCACAATTTTTGCTCTGGTATTGGTTCCACAACAATCCAAGTTTTGTCCGAGTGTGCGCGCAACGGTGTCCCGGTTGTCCGCGGTCCCAACATGGAAGTTGCTTGAAATAATCTTGTGGTCACGTAAGTCTATTTGAAATATGTTAATGAGCAAGGAATGACAATAATATATTTTTAATGCACATAATGGATAATAACGAGCAGTTCTAAGGGTGCGGGCCCCATTTTCGGGTCCCGCCACTCAAAAACTGAAGTACATGCCTGTTTACTCGTTTTTTCGCTCTGATCATGAATTTGAAGTCCGTTAATCCATTATATGCACTGATAAGGCTAACAGCACTCCCGCATAGCCAAATCGAGGGCTCTAGGTCAATTTTAGGGTTTAGACCAATTAAAAAGGTTTGATGAGAGGTGCGAGATCGGGGTATCTACAGAGCCCCTCGTCGAATCTCCTTGTAATGTCAAAGGGGATTCTACGATTCACTAAGAGACACACGATCTCTTCTAGGGTGTAACGGCTGGGTCCAAGGTAGGATTTCCTACGTATCTCTTTCGAGAATTAAGCCTCCGTAGTTCTAACTCAAACAAGCAATCAAACAAAGACAAACAATGGTCGGTACCGGATTCCCAGTTTACCTACGTATCTCTTTCGAGAATCAGACCCAACGTAGTTCAGGTTTATTGAAATTTAAAATGCAGGGGGTTGTATTGAGATGCGTTGTCTCTTTGCTGGGGGGGGGTTGCATTGAGATGCGATGTCTCTTTACTGGGGATGAGATTGACATGAGAAAAAATTTATGAGAACGGGTGACTGAGTTCACCGGGGTGAACTGCCTACTTATCCCTCTATGGGAATCAAGTCAAAACGTAGTTCGGGGGAGGTACAACTCAGGCAGGCGAGATGACCAAGGTGGAACAACAATACTCAAGGATTGACGCAGGGTACAATCGGAGCGGGGGGAACATCTCAGAATCCGGGAGATGACTTAATTCAACATCGAAATGAGTTGCATCTGACTCTGGGGATCGGTCTTCGACCAATAATTTGCAAAAATGGGCGACTGAGTTCACCGGGGTGAACTGCCTACGTATCCCTCCATGGGAATCAAGTCGAGTCGTAGTTCTGACTCGAACCAACTCAATCAATCAAGAGAAGGCTTAAGATCAACAATTCTCGAGGATTGACGCAAGGTACAATCCGAGTTGAGGTACATCTCTAAATCCGGGACACTACCAGGGGATATAATAACGACTCATCGAGGGCCGGACGCTTCGCGCCACTCAGGAAAACCAACTTACTCAAAGATCAAGCGCTTCGCGCTAATCAAAAAAGAGGGGTACAACTCAACATCAAGAGAAGACCAAATAAAAGATGACAATTCATAAAACATTCAATCAAAGGATACGCTGCTCTCCGAGCTATGTCCAGACCCCTCGGCTTTTGAGTTGTCGTGTGATGATATTTTTGTGCTTTATTAAGCAGTGAACCATCTCTTCGCGTGATCCATTGGCACTGTTTCAGTTTTGACTGAAGTCTCTCGCGCCTCGGGGAGATGACAACATCGAATTTGTGTGACGTGACCTGCAAGTTAGCTTTGCATGCAGTGGCGGATATGATTCGCATAGACAAAATTTGGACCAAATCTGATCGAGCACAAGCTCTCTTTCATTTTGAAGTCGGGATGTTAATCTTTTGTTTTAACTCACTTATTAAACGACACCGACTCGTGATTAATGACCAACAATGAACCAAACTCGGATTAGAGGGTTGCAGAATGATGAAACCAAGGGGGGGGGGTTATCCACCTAGGGAAGCGTGGAGAAGATAAAATTTTGGCTGGGTCAGAGGTCAGCAGCCGTACGGCTACTGAGGGGGTTCTGGAAATTTCTTGGAATTCGTGCCTTATCCAGGCAAGGGGGAGGTTTTCACTTCGAGGGAGGCATGCTGGAACCCTATCTCTGAGCTACTATAAAAGGGGAGGGGGAGTTTCATTGTTTTTCATCCCAAACACCTTCTCCTTCTTTCTTTCCTTGCAATCCCGACCTTTCTTCCCTTTTCAAATGGCTCATCTCGGTGCAACCATGCTTAGCATCGAAGAATACCATTAGGGACTCAACAGTTGGGTGAGTTCCTACTCAGAGAGTGCGCGAGCGGCGCTAGAAGAGACCTTTCATTTCAAACTTTTTTTTGCATTAAGGAGGCTTCCTATCCAATGGGAAATGATCCGCGGTGCGTCCGTCTTCTGGTCGTCAGGTACTCACTTATTTAATTTTACCCAAGATGAGTTGTGTCCTACCTTTGAGGAATTCTGCGCCATTATGGGAAACCCAACTCGTGGTCGGGCTATGGTGCCCACTTCTCGCAAGACCCCTGTCCGGTGGCTCAATGAGGTCTTCGACTTTGATATCGGATTTTCGAGGAGGCTCCTTCGCAGGACCCACTTTGATATCACTTGCTTCCCCGGACTCTATGGTGAGGCTGCCCCTCATAACCCGGAGTATTCTGACCGCAGGGATTTTGCCTTAGTCATGTGCCTCTTTGCTGAACTGTTCTCCGTCTCTTATGACGGTTTCATTGATTCAAGAATGGTGGATATTGTTGATTCCTGCAAAGGTTGTGCCAGTAATGTGATGACTGTCCTTTTGGCGGAAACCTTGCACGGGCTGGATGGTTACTATCCCAGGGGTGAAGCTTTCACATCGGGCAGCCCCATTTTGCTGCAGATATGGCTCCAGGAGCATCTCAGAATCATTCGCCCGGTGTCTGATCCAGACTATACCCCTTCCATGCTTCCGAGGTGAGGTTTAAACAGGAAGAACTGCACTACTATTAAGGAGTGGGTTGGACACTTTTGGCGGATTAGGTCGGCAGACATCCTGTGGGTGCCCCTGCATTGGAACCTGAGCAGGTACATTATCACAAGTGCGGGCCACTCTTTCGTTTGGTTAGATGGGCTTCGATATACCACCTTTTATCTAGGCCAACAGATTTCTCGCCAATTTGGACAAGTCCAAGAGGTTCCTTTTTCTGATCACCCTATCCCGACCAATTTGCCCGTGGATGCCAATATTTGCGAATTGTTGAAATAGCTTTGGTATAGGAACGGTGCGCACATCGGCAGAGGCAGACGCCGGAGCGAAGGGGACACATTCTATGAACTCTCTTTGGCGTATCTCGAATGGCTGGGTCCTCAGACTGTTGAAGACAATGCTACCATCACAGCTTCGGTCTCGGAGCTCTTAGGTCCAGAGATTCTGTCTGGGGATTACTTTTCTCAGATAATGGGTCCCACAGTCTTCCAAAATCAGATAGACGGGAATCAATCACGCAACGGCCATCGGTCGGGACGTCGCAGGACTAGCCGAGACTTAGCTTCAAGGATTACCCTGCCCGATGCAACCGGCTCTGGGAACCAAAGGGGAGAGAGCTCTTCAGGCTTTTTCTAGAACGTGTTCAACCGTCTCGGTTAATGAGTGGAATTTCATTTATTTCTGCATAATCCTTGGTTGCCACGCCAAGATGTTTTTTTTTTTTTATTTTCAAAGTTTGTTGTGTTTGTTTTTCCTTTTCAAATGTAATGTTTGCAAGTTCAACGTGGGGAATAAAGTTTTTTATTACTAATGACCGGACCCGAAGGTTGCCTACGTTCCTCTTTAGAGGCTCAGGTCAGCGTAGTTCGACACAGTTACTTGAATTTCTTGCGCGCCTCCTGATTTTTACCTAGAACAGCCCTTTCGGGTTTTCACCTCTAGTGGGGCTGTCTTTTGCGCTCTCTCTCTTTTTTTTTTTTTTTTTTTTTTACAGACTCGATAGGAATCACCAGACTCTGCGCCTTCTACGCATAATACTTCTTCAATTTGCTGAGGTTGTAGGGCTGAACGAGGTCTTCTCCAAATTCAGTTTGAAGAAACACGGCTCCTCCGGATTGTATCTTCTTAACAATGTAGGGGCCCAACCATGGAGACTTCCATTTCGCTCGGGGGTCGACATAGCTTGGTGGCTTTTCTCGCAAAACCAGATCTCCCACTTTGACATCACGGTCTTTGACCTTCTTGTTAAATGCCCTGGCGATTCTGCGTTGATACGCGTGGTTGTGCTCTAAAGCCAACAATCACTTTTCATCGAGTAATGCTAACTCTTTATGGCGACTTTGTAGCCAATCAATCTCGGACACTTGGTTTTCAAGTAAAACTCTCATGGAGGGGATTTCAAGCTCAATCGGGAGAACTGCCTCTATGCCATACGCAAGTGAGTAAGGAGTAGCCCCAGTCAGTGTCCGGACAGATGTGCGGTATCCCCACAAAGCTAAAGGCAACTTCTCGGGCCAATCCTTTCTGGTTATGGCCATATTTCTAATGATGTTCTCAAGGGTTTTGTTCGCCGCTTCTACCGCTCCATTGGCTTGTGGTCGATAGGGGGAGGACTTGTGCCGGATCACACGGAATTCGTCAAGCAATCGATTGACTTCCCTTTCAAAGTGAGTTCCATTATCTGAGATCATCTCATAAGGGACTCCATATCTGTAGAAAATGTTGGTGCGGATGAACTCGGCTACCTTCTTGGCATTCAAGACTTTGTAAGCAGCTGCCTCAACCCATTTGGTGAAGTAGTCGATAGCTACGAGCACATATTCTTGCCCGCTCGAACCTTTCGGTTTGACTTGACCAATAACATCTATTCCCCAAGTGGAGAAAGGCCAAGGAGCAGTTGACTGATAGAGAACGTGCGGCGGCAGATGTTGTAGGTTAGCATACCGTTGGCACTGATCACAAGTTCGCACTTTTATCATACAATCCTTTTCCATTGTAGTCCAGTAATACCCTTGCCTCACTATCTTCTTAGCGAGCATGTGCCCATTCATGTGGGGTCCACACAGCCCCCCATGGATCTCATCCATGATTCTGGTTGCTTCAGGCTTGTCTACACAGAGCAAATTTGGTCCGTTATGATATCTTTTGTACAATCGATCTCCGGAAATCACAAATTGGGAGGCCCATCTTCGCATTGCAATTCTTGCCCGTTTGTCCTTCTCTGGAGGGTAGATCCCGCTTCTGAGCACATTCTGTTGGATATTATGCCCTAGGCCATTGAGAAAGGCCTATGCGTTATATCATAGCTTCATTGTTATAGAGATAACAAACCACATTATTATATCTTTTGAATGTTTATTATAATGATCATTGTCCCTAGCACTTCTGAAGGGCTAGCATGAGTTTGATGGATAATCATATGATAATTATAGCGCATAGGATGCGGATTAAACTTGTGGGTACATGTTGGAGAACAAGTACTGGATAGACCCGTTATGAGATTTATGTCATGGTCAAATGTCATAATTAAATCTCATAATAGTTATACCATTTATCCTTAGACCTGAGATTATCATAGTCTTCCACATGATGAACATTATGTTTGACGTACTCAAATGCTACCCCTAACCGGGTGGTTATAAAGGCTACGATTGGCATAATCGGTTTCCTGTAGGGAAGAATGATAAGTCAAGATGGGATTTGTCCCTCTCTCAAGAGAGATATCTGCTTGTCCACTCGATGAGTGAGATTGATAATAGTGTACGGCCGTACCCAAATGAATTGAAGCGTTCAATGTTATTTGCTCATATCAATCTACTCGGGATCGAGAAAGCATTGGACAACATAAGTTGACGTGGACCATGACTTATGTCCAATATGATATCGTGTGACAAAGGGATTGTGATATGTTCTATAAGGTTACTTTGGGCTTTCAAAGTTATACTAATTGGGTAGTCATAATGGCTTGCTAGAGTCCGCTTATGATTTACGAGGTCTTCGGACTCGTTGCCAACATAGTATAATCCTATTGGGTCACACACAATAGAACGGATTGAATAAGGCACAGAAAAAAGGGGAAAAACTGGATCCTGATGGAAGGATCCGTATGGATGGTTTGGGAGCCACCCAACCAATCCGTATGGATGGTTTGTCCAGACGGAAAACAGTTTGTTCAGTTCTCTTGTTTGACAAGGAATTCTGATCCCAAAAGGAATTAGGTTTATACCCTAATATATATGTGTGCAGCCGGGTTTAAGAAACCTAATGGTTGATTTTAGAAATCATAACATGTTGTTTGAGAAACAATTACACACATATAGAGGGGATTATTAGTTTTGAGATTTAGAATCATCAAAACTCAATAATCAATTGAGCAAAATAATTCCTATGAAGAAATCGTTTCTTCATCAAGCCTTGGGTCTAGCAATCCAGATCAAGAAGGTGTTCTTGATATCCGTTCGACGTGTGGATACCGATAGAGGGTGTTTGCGTTAGCACCTTAAAGTCCGTGTTCATGGATTCGATCTTCAAGGGTATGTTTCTTTCATCTTGTATTTAATTTAATCAACATGCACGGATCCGGGCTCTTGGGTGTTTGATTTTATCTGTTTATTCCGCTGCGCATGATGCATCAAAACCCAACACATTCCACACGTCTGTGTACCATGGCTCTTCATTTTCCTCATTTTCCAATTCAATGGCCATGCAGTAGGATGGGATTGATCTCTTACTAACCACAAACGGCTTTATCATGAGATCAGCAGGGAATTCCATGATAGAGGCTAAGGTAGCCAACGCATCTGCAAATCTGTTTCAGTCCCTCGGGAGGTAATGAAATGAGATATTCGAGAAACGTTCTGTGAGCGCTACCAGTCGAATATGATATTGTTGTAGTCTCGAATCTTGGATCCTCCACTTTCCTTCAATCTGATTGATGATTAGGGCGGAGTCCCCGAACACTTCAATTTCTTTAACTCCTCTGTTTAACGCCTCTTCAAGGCCAGCCATGCAAGCCTCATACTCCGCTGTGTTATTTGAACAGTTAATGTCTAACCGGATAGTAATGGGCGTGTGCGCATCGCTTGGATCAATGAGCAAAATTCCAATTCCAAAACCTCTTTTGTTGGCAGCCCCATCAAAAAAGAGTTGCCATTTGTTTTCTGAACAATCAACAGCGTAGATTCCTTCATCGGGAAACTGTGCTTCTGGTTCGGGCTCGAGATCAAGAGCCAAATCTGCAAGTTGGTCTGCTATCACCCTTCCTTTAATGGACTTAGGCGTTGTGTAAGTCATATCAAATTCGCTTAAGAGAAAAGCCCATTTGGCTACTCGATTGGACATGGTTGGCCTTTCGAGGATGTACTTTACTGGATCCATTCGGGATATGATCTGAACGGGTAAGGATTGTAGATAGATCTTTAACCACTGCGAGACCCAAACCAAACCGGTGCAAGCCTTTTCCAATGCTGAGTAGTTCAATTCACTCCCTTACAGATTTCTACTAACAAAATATATTGCATTTTCAACCCAGGAGTCTTCCTTTTCTTGTGCAAGCATTGCTCCTACTGCAGTGTCAGTGACGGTTAGGTACAACCACAGAGGTTTGTGCGAATGAGGTGGGGCCAAGACCAGTGGGCTTGTCAGGTATTCTTTGACCTTTTCAAAAGCAATCTGGCATTCTTCATCCCAGGATCGATCGGTGTCCTTTTATAGGAGCTTGAAGAGCGGCTCACACATCGTGGTTAGCTGCCGTATGAATCTGTTGATATATTGAATTCTTCCCAAGAAACCCTTTACATCCTTTTGAGTCCGAGGTTGGGGCATTTCTGTGATGGCCTTTATTTTTTCGGGGTCGATTTCAATCCCTCTTTCTGTTACCAGGAAACCCAGGACCTTGCTTCGGATGGTACCGAATGTGCATTTAGCAGGATTCAACTTCATGTGATACTTCCGCAGCCTTTCAAAGAATTTTCTGAGGTCAACCAGATGCTGGACATCTTCTTCGACTGAGTGTACAATCATGTCATCCACGTAGATTTCAAGTTCTTTGTGGATCATGTCATGGAAAAGAGTTGTAGCACCTCTTTGATAAGTTGTTCCGGCATTTTTAAGGCCGAAAGGCATCACAGTGTAACAGAATGTCCCCCACAGGGTGATGAAGGAGGTTTTCTCTTGATCTTCCACCGCCATTTTAATTTGGTTGTAACCCGCCATTCCATCAACAAATGACTTCACTTTGTGCATTGCGACTGAGTCAACCAGAATATCAATATTTGGTAACGGGAAATCATCTTTCGGGCAAGCTTTGTTGAGGTCTCTGAAGTCAACACATATCCGGACTTTGCCGTTCGCCTTCTCAACTGTGACCATGTTGGACAACCACTGGGGGTATTCCACAACCCGGATGAAACCCACTTGTAACAACCTCTCGATCTCTTCTTTAATCTGGAGGGCCCATTGCGGCTTGATCCTACGTAGTTATTGTTTGACCGGCTTGGCGTCGGTAAAGGTGGGAATTCGGTGCTCCACAATTGTCGAATCTAACCCAGGCATATCTTCGTACGACCAAGCAAACACATCGACAAATTCTTTGAGCAAACGGATCAACTGTTCCCTGTCAGCCCCTTTCATGAAGCTTCCAATTTTCATTTCTTTGACTTCCTCGTTCAGCCCCAGATTGACAGTAGACAAATCTTCCCCACAGGCCTCTAACTTTCATTCCCCACCCTGTTTTGCTAACCTACTTAACTCAATTAGATAATCCTTTTCATCTTGGCTTACGTCTTTTAAAGATTCATGATTAACTTCATTTGTTATTAAATTTTCATTTTTTAAATCATTATTTAAAATATTGGCAACCAAGGAGTAAGCGGAAATAGAGGAAATTTCATTCACGACAGAGGGAAGTACAAGCTCGGCGACCGAGTCGAGGTCCTCGACAGTGAGGCCCTCTTCGGGAGTCCCGGAAACAACATCAGAGAGTACAAAGGGTTCAAAAGCCGGTCCATCGGGGCGAACATATCCAAACTGCTTCACGAGCACTTCAACAGTAGCGAGCGGGCCAGTGGTTTTGGACCAGTTATTAAGTGGTGCCACTGCCGGCTTGAGGTGCTTCACCGGGTCATAAGCTTCTACGGTGCCATCCTTGATCATAACCACAGATCCGTCTTCAAAGCCAAATCCTTCAAACAATGCGAAGACATCATCCTCCTCATCGATATTCCACGGAGTAACCGGGCCCGGTTGCTTATAGGAACCGCCCAAATCAAGGCTTTCATAGAACAACTTCACATCATCGAATACTTCCCATCCCGCACGGGGCTTTTCGTCCATGTCATTAGACGGCTCAAGAGGCATATCATTGGCCACATTTTCGCTCTTGCGAATAAAGTATCCCTTCCAAGATTTTTCATAGGGACAGAGTGGTGGGAGCTCATAGGCCCTTCCCTTCTTGATGGCATTCTGCTTTTCCCTTTTTTCACGCATGGCTTTGGCAATTTCAGCGGGAGTGGGCTTGTAGCCGAGTCCAAACGGAGGAATGAAAACAAGCACATCATTTTTGATAGCTTCAATACACCCTTGTTGCTCTTTCCCGAGTCCCAACATAGGTAAGAAATTCATCTTCTTGACCATATTCAAGGCCATCGCGTCACCATACTTGGTCCTCTTTCCCCCAATCAGATCGGTTTCTTTGACATAGTCAATAGCATGGATCCGAGCTTGTGGGATCACCTCAAAACCACTCAAGAAAATACTGGTATCTTTGTGCTCAATTCCTAAGATCGGGAGGTCGTTGACTTGCGTGTCATCCTGGGCGTGAACTACCACAACATGATTGTCGTGAATGAACTTGATGCATTGATGGTAAGAAGAAGCTACCCCTTTCACTCCATGGATCCAAGGGCGTCCCAATAGTAGACTGAATGAGGACTTGATGTCGATCACTTGAAATTCAATTGGCATAACAAGAGGGCCAATGGTGAGAGTGAGGGAGATAACACCCAAGACACAGCGACTGGTGCTATCGTAGGCATGGACCACTTGAGAAGACGGGGCCAAATCAGTTATCTTAACTTCCAAATCTACGAGAACATGCAAGGGGCAAACATTGACCGAAGAGCCATTATCGACCAATACACGAGCTAAGTGCTCACCTCCAACCCCAACTGTGATGTGCAGAGCCTCGATATGATTAAGGCCAATTTTTGGTGCATCGAGGTCAGTAAAAGTGATAATGTTCCCAAAATGAATGTTGCCGACCATGTGGACAAGGTCATTGGGAGACGTCTCGATTGGGATAACAGCTTGAGTGAGAGCTTTAACCAGAGTGTCTCGGTGCTCTTGAGAAGATGAAAGCAAACCCCAAATGGATATATTAGCCTGGGTTTTCTTTAACTGCGTTAAGACCGGGTTTTCGGTGACCTTTTCTTTCTGAGCGGAAGCTCCTTCTTTGTCCTTTCTAGATTCGCTCGCCTCAGGATTCAGAGACTGATAGGCTCTCCCTGAGCGAGTGAGATGATTCACGTTTCCACCAATCCAAGTGGCCTTTTCAAGAGGGGCCTTTCGTTCCTCAACGTCTTTAGCACTAGACAAGATTGAATCCCAAGAGATCATGTGGCACTCAAAGTTTTCGGAAATAACAGGAGTCACGGTGTAATTCAAAGCTTTCTTTGGAACTATGAAACTAGTCATTGAGTAGTCTTCTTCAAATTCGATCATGTGGATTCCCGGCAAGGGATTAGTCACCACATTCGGTTGGGGTGGTTTCTGAATGAGCCCATCGTCGATCATGTCTTGTAAAGTGTGCCTCAAATTCCAACAATCGTCCGTCGCATGACCAGGTGATACGTGGTATGCACAATACTTGCTTGCGTCCCAATTCTTAGGAGGTGGATTAGGCGGGCGGTATCCTTCTATCGGTTTCAATACCCCTTGGGCGACCAATCCTTGGAAAATAGTGGACAACGGAGCGTTGAACTTATCAAACTGCCTCTCTCTCCGATTTCTACCATTCCTTTGCTGATTGTTGATGGAATTCACAGACCCGTCTTGATTATAGTACGGGGGTGCCCTATTGTAGCTGTTCCGGCTAGGTCCCACATTATTGTTCCAAAAGGGAGAGGGAGTCATGGCAACATTGTTTACAACTGGCGCCGGGGCTTTAGCAGTAGGTCGGAACCTGTAGGAGCTAGGAGAAGGATCTAGCTTGATCACCCCAGTTCGGACATCTTCGTCGATACGGGAACCCACATCTAGAATAGAAGCAAAATCCGGAAATGGGAGATATTTCATCTTATCCGCATACACTGGCTGAAGATTCTTGAGGAAAATGCGAGTTTGCTCGCCAGTGTCGGGCCTTTCCAGAGTCTGAGCGACTTTCTTCCTCCACCTACTTGCAAATTCAGAGAACGATTCCTTCTCACGCTGAGCACACGAATCAAGATCACGGCGGCTCTTCTCCCAGTTGGAGTTATCTTTGTATATCTTTTGGAATTCATCCACAAGCTTTCCCCAATTATCAACCAAATTGTTATCCACAGTCATAAACCATTGCTTAGCGGCTCCTACCAAAGTCAAATGGAAGTTGGAGGCCATAGCACCGATATTAGCCCCACGAGACTGCATTGCATAAGCATAAGATTTCAAGTGGGCCATTGGGCAACCCGTACCATCAAATTTTTCTACATCGGGCATCTTGAATTTAGGAGGGAAAACAGCAAACGGAGATAATTTCAAAGAATCTGCAGATAATTCCCCCTTATTCATGACCTTTCTCAACATTTCTTTTATTTCATTCATTTTAATTTCAACCCTAGTAAGAGGTACGTATGGGACCCCTTTGTAGTACGCTTCCATTTTACGGACCAAGTTAGGATCTTGCCCATGGGAAGTTCCTTGGTTGAACGGATAGGCATTGCTAGCTAAAGCACCATAAGCGCCGGGCTGCTGATTTGGATATAGAGTTTGCATATACTGAGCAAAGGTGTTATGATCGGGTGGTTACTGAGATGGGTTCACCACAAAGTTTGCTTGATTCAGGATGAAGTTGTGATTGAGGCCACTGAAGTCTGGATGAGCCACATGACCATGAGGATGGATACCTTGGTGATGATTATGACCGTTGGTGTTACTACCATTGGGATTCAAGTTCACGGTGGGGATGCCGCTGCCATTTCCATTCACATTAGGATTGCCATTGCCATTGGGGAAGCCATTAGGAGCCCCATTACCATTCTGATTTTCATTCGGATTGCCATTGGGATTTCCGTTGGGGTTGCCATTTGGAGCCCCATTACCATTGTCATTTCCATTCGGATTTCCATTGGGATTTCCGTCGGGGTTGCCATTAGGAGCCCTATTACCATTCTGATTCTGCATCTGAACAAGCGTAGCAAGTAACTCGTCTTGCTGAGTTCTCATCTGACCCAACACATTCTGTTCTAACCATGCTTGAAGACCCGGCGGCGGCACATAGGCTTGATCAATCCCTTACTCGGCCATTGCAGTAGCTTCTTCGACAACGGGCACTGCCTCGGTAACTCGGATCAGCCTCCCCTTGCGGTTTCTAACTCCCCCTCTCCAAGTAGATGCCAGGCTTAGAGTATCTGAAAGGGATGGTGTATAGGGCTGATTAGAGAGTGTAAAGGATCGAGATTTTCTGAGCTTGATTCAAAAGAAGTTAAAAAAAAACACAAAATCAAACCTAGAATACCGGATAAGCACTTGCTTTATTTTGACACATTTTCGCATGAAATATTGGAATAGTGGATACCTCCTCCAAAGTATAGGACCAACGTTTTGCACCTGTACTATTGGCCGTCCAAGCCCCTAGCGAAGGGCCTATACTCTTTCGGGGATCCACCATTCGGTTACGGTCTAAGGGAGGGTCTTGACAATTTAAAGTCAATCCAAGCATTTCAATGAATTTCCACAATGTAGGTTGTTTATGACCTTTTGGGAAATGCATAGGATTGAGGTGAAATTGCTAGACAAAAACCGGCATGAAGTCTGGGACGTGTCATTTTTTGGAAAACATGGACATCGTGGCTTGGTAACGGGGAAGATTGGCTTACACCCATCGCAACGACTAATAGTCGCGCTTTGGGGTGAGAATGTACACCGCGGGCCCTATAGGGAAGTCCAATGAGCTCCCTTATACCCTCGGGTTACCTTCTCGGGTTTGTATGGTTCTACGAGACGTTATTTTCAAAAACGTGCATGTGTGTGAGGTATCTATAATTTCGAAAAATGATTTTGAAAGCAAGTAAAGAAAACAAGAAAATCTTTTCTCGCTTTTTTTTTTTTTTTTTTTTTTTTTAGGGAATCACCCACCACGCATGCATATATACACAAATAAGAGGGTGAAGGAAAATGAATGTCCCTACAAAACAAAGGTTAGGGCATAAATATATACAACCCAAGCAAGGCAAGTAAAGCATGGCACACACAAAGATTAGAGTCTAGCCCACTTTTAAAATCTTCCCCAGCGGAGTCGCCACTGTGAGAGCCCGCGCTTGAAAGCCGAACCGCGAAATGACCGCCCGCGAGGGCGGTTCGGGTCCGTTTTCGTGCTGATGCGCTTTTGGAAATGCGCTCGGTTCTCATACAATGGTTTCCTCTCGATGGAATCAAAACAGTCAAGAGTCGCCACCTCATTTTATTTTAGGAAAAACAAGATAAAACCTTTTTTTAGAGAAAGTGGGTTCGGGGGCTAAGTTACGAGAAGAGAAGGGGTTAGGCACTCTCGTTGCCCATGATGGTCTCTAGCATGCATGCCACTTAGATTCAATTTTATGCCTTTCATGCCTTGCATTTATGCCCTAACAAAAATGGTGATTTATATAAGAGGAAGTCTTCCTATTCTAGGAATGTTTGCTTTAATTCACAAATGAGAGTCGATTTGGGTGGACTCACACTTGGTTTTGAAAATGGTTTAACATTCATATCCAGTAAAGGAGATAAAAAAGAGGGGGTGGGGGATTAATATTTACAATGGTGAACCTAAAGGGAAACAAATCCCATAAAAAAGAATGTCCAAAACTCCGTCCCCAAGCATTTTAGGGACCACTGCGCCCTTTTTCTTTGTGTACCTGCTCTTATGCTTGCAAAATCTGGAAAGTGAAAGTTAGGAAAAGTCCCTAACACATCAAGTATCAACCATGAATTTTCCTCTGATTTTAGGAGCATGTTATGGTGTCCAAATAAGGCATGCAAGATCATACTTTCAACAGCCTAATCTGACAGATATTCATACTTCCACAAAAGATCCACTTTTTGCATCATGAAAAAGGGGGTATCATGGGAAACACTAAACATTAAAGTTATTCCTAACATATCAAAGTTTAGATCTGGAAAGTTTCAAGGCCATTGAGCAAGTTTAAGTCACACAAAACACCTCTGACATTTTGGTGTCAGAACAGAATGTATGCTAATCTGAGAACAGAGAGTTGAAACAAAAAATGGAAATAACCTCTTACACTCAGGGTAAAAATAAGATATTTAAATGATAGTATTCCTATGTTTGTTTAGAACAAAATATTTTTTATGGTCTAAGACCAAAACTCAAGTTTTCTATGCACAAAGAGAGAAACAAGACAGAAAGGTGCAGATAGACAGTCTGCTGAACATTTACAAAAGGGGTGAAAACACCCATGCAAAACTCACTCAAATGAGATACTATGAACATGAAACTTTGGGTAAACATATATCTATATGCTAACACCACAAAACCACAGACATCTGAGCATTTAATCATGGTATATCATTGCTTTAAAATAAGAACAACAAGAACATCAACATTGTATCTTTGAACACCAAATGGAGGTCTAGCCTAACATGGTGGCTAGACCTCTCAACACATTACATAATCAACTACATCTTACATAGGTGAAATTTACAAGAATAAGAGATTACCTAGATGTGCTTCCTTTGCTTCCAAGGGAAGACTTTTTTGTTGCTTTTCTTAAGGTGTTTGCCTTAGATTGAAAGAGTGTTTGAGTGGGTTGTTTTTGCTTGTGTTTGGTGTGTGTTTAGGGTGGTGTTATGGTGGTGATGTGGTGGTCTATGGACTGAGATTTGAGAGTGGTGAGAGTGCTTCTTGGAAGTGCTAGAGAGAACAAGAGTGAGTGGGAGTCTTGTATGAAGTGTGTGTGTTCTTTTTTTTGAATAATGGATGAGGGAGGTGAGTATATGGATGAGGGAGGTGGAAATCTTTCATTTAGGCCCTCTAGGGGGGTTTAGGGATCAGTTTAGGGGGTGGCTACCCCATCCATTTGCAGCTGGGAATGATCAAAATCAAGACTTTTGTGGCCAAGTTGCTGAAGAACAAACTGCTGTCTGAACCTCCCAAACCAGCCGTACCGCTCATGTCTCCGTCCCTTCTTCCCAAAGTGCCACTTGTTGCATTCTGATTGGCTCCTTCTTTATTAATTTGGCCAGCCAACTTGGGCCACTTGTCTGGCTCTTTTAGGCGTGAATGATCACAATTTTTGCTCCGGTATTGGTTCCACAACAGTCCAAGTTTTGTCTGAGTGTGCACGCAACGGTGTCCCGGTTGTCCGCGGTCCCAACTTGGAAGTTGCTTGAAATAATCTTGTGGTCACATACGTCCATCTGAAAAAATATGTTAATGAGCAAGGAATGACAATAATATATTTTTAATGCACAGAATGGATAATAACGAGCAGTTCTAAGGGTGCGGGCCCTATTTTCGGGTCCCGCCACTCAAAAATTGAAGTACATGCTTGTTTACTCGTTTTTTTCGCTCTGATCATGAATTTGAAGTCCGTTAATCCATTCGATGAACCGATAAGGCTCACGGCACTCCCGCATAGCCAAATCGAGGGCTCTAGGTCAATTTTAGGGTTTAGACCGATTAAAAAGGTTTGATGAGAGGTGCGAGATCGGGGTATCTACATCAACAAGCCACATTCTATCAAGTAATTGTGTGCAAGATTTGCACATACACATAAAGGATAGTTATAACACGTTAGTGCTTGTTCATAGCACTTTCAAGTTCATTACCATACACACGTATTGGTTTCAAGACATGAACAAGAGTTCTTCCTTTTATATTCAAGTTCACACTCTAATTCTTTGGATGTTTAAGCTAAGGATATTGTCCTGATACTTCTAGTGTTCTATAACACTTACAAGATTACTACCATACACATGTATTGGTTTCAAGGCATGTACAAGATTTTATCATCTTATATTCGAGTTCGCAATCCAATTCTTGGATATTCAAGTCATGTACAAGATTTTATCATCTTATATTCAAGTTCTTATTCCAATTCTTTGGATGTTCAAGACATGTACAAGAATTAATTATCTTATACTCAAGTTAATATTCCAATCTTTGGATATTCAAGTCATGTACAAGATTTAATTGTCTTATACTTCAAGTTTAAGCTAAGTAGATGAGTTATACATCTCATACTTACAAGTTCTTAATCCTATATTTTGGATTTTCAAGCTCAAGACATTTTGCTAGTGCCCCTAAGGTACACAAACATTGAAATCAAGATACATATAACACATTAGTGCTTGTTCATAGCACTTTCAAGACATATAAAAGAGTTCTTACTCTTATACTCAAGTTCTCTATATTCAGTTCATTGAATATTCAAGTTCAAAACCAAGTTCTGATGCCCCTAAGGTGTCATAACACTTGCTAGGACATCTTATACTAAGGCTATATACCTTAACTAGGGTTACTTCCAACTTATACAAACTTTAAACAAGCTTTTTATTTTTCAGGGCACCCGGGCGGGCGCTCAAAACAGACAGGGTGGCCGCACACTAGCAGGTCAATCCTTTGAAAGATACTTCAGATAGATGGGCGGTCGCCCAATCAATTTGTGCGGTCGCACACTAGACTATTTACAGCAAATGCTCAATTCTTTCCCAGGTTAAGAATTCTCCGTCCCAAGCGTAGGAGTATACTTTTACTAACACATATACACTACCTAGGAGTACTTAACACACCCAGGACATTCTTTCAAGCGTATTTCATTCTTTTTACCATCCCACAAATAATAGAATGATTTTCCTTTATTCCATTTAAATATTTCACCGTCCCAATAGTATAAGTATTATTACTAACACTTCAGCAACACTCATGAGGGCATTTAATAAGCTTAGAACATTTGTTTCAATTTTGTTCTCTTCTTTGTACATAGTATAAAAATACTCCCTTCGTCCCAAATTTATAAGTATCACAAAACTCATTCCAATCACGAAATTAACAAGCACAAGTATCAAGAATAACACATAGGCATGTTATTACAAGCAAGGGGGAGCTAGTGACTTACTTATTCCGAAATCAAATTCACCCAAACTAATTTCTGTTCAGCAGGAAATGCTCTACTCACCGCCCTGATCATTTATGCGAAGTCGGATTTTCGAACAGAGGCATAATTAAGCAAGAGGGATCGAGAATAGGGTAAACCCTAACTTTCTTTTCTGAGATAGAGAGAAACAACGAGAGAATTTGAGGATGATCCCCTTCCTCAGAGAAGGAAGGGATATTTATCCTTTTAAGTTTCAAGAATTGCACTTTGGCTCCTCAAGTTTCACTTTTGACAAAAAGGCCCTTCAAGTTTCAATTTGAGCATTTTAGCCCCTAAACTTTATTTTTCACAAATGACCCTAATGTTTCAACTTGAACAATTAGGACCTAAGCTTGCTCAATTAGTTAAATAATTAACTCAATTAAAATAGCATATAATTATGCAAGGTAAGAATTTAACAGGAATTAGGACGGGCGTTACAACGGCTATGAAACAACAAGTCATGCATTGTGCTACTGCTAATGAACTATGGGATGCTATTGAAGAGCATATCGAAGGAGACACTGTTTGCAAGGAGAACAAAAGATACGAAGTTCAAAAGAGATTCAATAATTTCTCTCAACTCTCCGGTGAAACTCTAAGACAAACTTATGAACGATATTGTGAAATTATCAATCTATGTATTTCACTTGGAAAGAAGTTCTCCAATAAGGAATTAAATATTAATTTCCTTGGTGCCTTTGGATCAGGATATCTCTATAAATCTAGCGGTCTTGTAGACGCTGGAACTTTGATGATTGGACTTTAAGAAACCTTTATGCAAATCTTAAGGTTTATGAGATAAAACTTCAACGTATAAGTGAAACTGAAGGAAAATCAAAGTCCATAGCAATGGTGGTGCAAAGAGAGGAAGCGCCCGTTGAGAAAAGTTCTGACCCCAAAATTTCTACTTCTGAGTTATTGGATATGGATGACGAAGACTTCGCTTTATTTGTGAAGAGATTCCAGAAGTTCAGAAAATTCTCAAAACCCGGAGCAACCAGCAAAGCTCAAGGATCTACCAGCAGAGCTCCTCCAAAATTCACAAGGAGCAGTGATTCTAAAAGGAAAGAAGACCTTGTTTGTTTTAATTGCAGGAAACTAGGACACTTTGCATCAAGCTGCCCAATTCCCAAGTTTGAGTACATGCAAAAAAAGAGCAGACACACTCCCAAATTCACTCGTCACAAGGGAATGGTTGTTGAAGAAGAATCACCAGCAAATGAACGTAACACTTGGATTGAAACGGGCTCGGAAGAGAGCGATGAAGATATGGACTCGTTTTTTTGGTTGCAAAATATGATGAAGTTGATGATTATGACTCAGATGACTACTCCAAAGATGTTCCCGATATGAAATCTTGAACAAACCCATTAAGAAATCTACAGGTCATCAAGAAGTGAAAAAGAAGAAAGGACCAACCATCAGCGAGCTAGTTGAACAAGGATGTCTCACTCCGGCTCAAAGTGATGGTGGATTGTTATTTTCCAGATGTGATCTGAGTGCAAGAAGCAAGCTCAGAAAGGGAGATTATATCAGACCACAAGTTGCACCAATTCCTAAAATCACTTATGATGAAGATATTGCAAGGCAAGAAAAGTTGTTCTTGGAGGCTGAAAAGGTAATCAGTATATTTGGTGATATGAAGGAAGCTTTAGCACTATCATGTGATGAAATTTCCCAGCTTAAGACCTAGAAATCTCTTCTAAAATATGAACTCACCCTCCTTAAGGAGTAGATAAAGAGCATGACTCCTCTTACTGATAAAAACACTTATCTGACAGAACAGAATTCACTACTTAAAGTTCAAAATGAGGAATTGGTTACTCAAATTACTGATCTCAAAAAGATTACAAATGAGCGGTCCAATTCTTGTGTCACTATGGATAATATCTTTTAGTTGTAGAATCTGCGACGGTACTTTACTTAGTACTCTTCCAGCTAACAGCACCTCCATTAAGCACAAATACAAATCCAGATTGCGATCTAGAATCATCCTTATCGGTTTGGAAGCTTGCATCTGTGTAACCACTTACAACAAGATCATCTTCCATGCCTCTATACACCAAGAACGAATCTTTAGTTCTTCGCAAGTACTTAAGAATCATCTTGACTGCAATCTAGTGACTTTCACCAGGATCTGATTGGTATCTACTCGTCATGCTCAAAGCATACGAGACATCGGGTCTAGTACATATCATGGCATACATGATGGATCCAATAGCAGAAGCATATGGGATTCCAATCATTCTCTCACGCTCATCAGTTATCTTAGGACACTAATTCTTGCTTAGAGTTATGCCGTGACCTACTGGCAAATTTCCTCTCTTAGAGTTTTCCATGCGGAATCTCTTAAGAACTTTGTCAATATATGTATCTTGACTTAAACCAATCAATTTCTTTGATCTATCACGATAGATCCTTATGCCAAGGATATAAGCGGCTTCTCCTATATCTTTCATTGAAAAACACTTTCCTAACCAAGTCTTTACAGACTGCAGTGCAGGAATGTCGTTTCCAATGAGCAATATGTCATCAACATATAGTACTAGAAATAATACTACGCTCCCACTAATCTTCTTGTATAAACAAGGTTCATCTTCGTTCTTGATGAAGCCAAACTCTTTGACTGATTCATCAAATCGAAGATTCCAACTCCTAGAGACTTGCTTCAATCCATAGATGGATCTTTGCAACTTGCATACTTTGTTAGAATTTTCTGGATTTACAAAACCGTCAGGTTGTGCCATATAAACATCCACAAGTAAGTTCCCGTTAAGGAACACTGTTTTGACATCCATTTGCCATATCTCATAGTCAAAATATGCGGCTATGGCAAGTAAAATTCTTATAGACTTGATCATTGCTACGGGCGAAAACGTTTCATCATAGTCAATACCATGAATCTGCCTATAGCCTTTCGTTACAAGTGTAGCCTTATAAGTATGTACCTTTCCATCCATGTCAGTTTTCTTTTTGAAAACCACTTGTATCCTATGGTTTTTACAACTTCGGCCGCATCAATCAAGTTCCAAACTTTATTATCGTACATGGATTTAATTTCAGATTCCATGGCTCCAAGCCATTTATCTGAATCAGGAGCGGACATCGCTTCTTGATATGAAGTAGGTTCATAATCAACTATGACTTCCACTTTATTACTATCCGTCATGAGAAATCTATATCTCTCAGGTTCGGATCGCACCCTACCAGTTTTGCGAGGAACTTGAGTATTCTGATTAGGTTCCACAACTCCTTGTGAAACTTGACCAGATCCAACTATCGGTTCCATGTAATTTTCGGGTTCTTGAACCTCTTCAAGACTAATTTTACTCCCACTAGTTCTTTTTAGAGAGAAACTATTTCTCTAAAAAAGCACCATCTCGTGCAACAAACACTTTGTTGTCCGCGCGGTTGTAAGAGTAGTATCCTTTAGTATCTTTAGGATATCCCACGAAAATACATTTATCAGACTTGTGTGCGAGTTTGTCGGAGATAAGCCTCTTGACATATGCCTCACAACCCCAAATCTTCATAAAAGAAAGATTAGGCTTCTTTCCTTTCCACATCTCATATGTTGTCTTTGGAACAGATTTTGTTGGAACATTATTTAGTGTAAGAGCAGCAGTTTCTAGTGCATGTCCCCAAAAGGATAAAGGAAGATCAACTTGACTCATCATGGAGTGGACCATATCCAATAAAGTCCTATTTCTCCGCTCAGACACACCATTCCATTGTGGTGTTTCAGGTGGAGTTAATTGTGAAACAATTCCACAATCTTTAAGATGATTGTCAAATTCTTGGCTTAAATATTCTCCACCATGATCAGATTGAAGTGCTTTAATAGTTTTGCCAAGTTGATTCTGTACTTCATTTTTAAATATTCTAAATATCTCAAAAGATTAACTTCTATGTTTCATTAAGTAGACATAGCCATATCTACTAAAATCATCAGTTAATGTTATGAAGTATTGATATCCTCCCCTAGCACTGCTGCTCATTGGTCCCCACACATCAGTATGTATGAGTCCCAATAATTCACTAGCCCTTTCACTACTCTTAGTAAAAGGTTTCTTTGTCATCTTTCCAAGTTAACAAGACTCACAAGTTTCATATGATTCAAAATCATGTGAATCTAAAAGTCTGTCCCCATGGAGTTTTGAGATACGCTTCTCATTAATATGACCAAGACGGCAATGCCACAAATAAGTATGATTCACATCATTAGGTTTGGATTTTTTATTTACATTATAGATATTCTCATTATTTCCATTCTCAACATTAAGAACATAAAGGCAATTGAATGAACATGCAGTACAATAAAGCATATCATTTAAATAAATAGAAAACTTCTTATTTTTAATAAGAAAACTATAACCTTCATTATCCAAACAAGAAATTGAAATAATATTTCTACTCAAATCCGGAACGTAATAACAATTGTTCAGAACAAGAATTAATCCGCTAGGTAAAATGACATCATATGTTCCTATGGCTAATGCAGGAACTCTTGCTCCATTCCCCACGCGTAGGTCCACCTCGCCATCTTTAAGTAGCCTCCTATTCCTTAGTCCCTGCACATTTAAACAAATGTGAGATCCACATCCGGTATCCAATACCCAGGAGCTAGAAGTAGAAAGTAAAATAAATTGCATCCTTCTGGGAAGTAGGTTTAGCCACAGTAGCATTGGCAACAGTTGCCTTGCTAATCTTGGGTTTGACAACTTTTGCCTTATCCTTTTCTTTGCCTTTAGGGCCCTTTCCTTCCTTTTACACTATGAGCACAGGAGCGACTTCTTTACCGATTTTCTTTTCCGCTGTCTTTAGCATCCTATGCAACTTAGACTGGGACTTATCCATACCATGCATATTAAAGTTCATGACGAACTGATGATAGCTTTTGGGCAATGAATTAAGAATAAAATCAGTGGCCAACTCAACATCGATGGGATGGCCAAGCCTCTCTAGATGCTCAAAATGAGCCTTCATCTTCAAAACATGAGGGCCCACAGCCTACCCATTGCTCATCTTGCATGAGATAATGGCAGCTATAGTGTCGAACCTTTCCTGCCTTGCATGTTCTTAAAACATATCTTTCAATTCAACAGCCAAGTCATATGCCTCCAAGTGTTTAAGAGTCTTCTAAAGCTCAGAACACATGGTAGCAAGCATGAGACAACCCACCTCACGAGAATCACTTTTGTGCTTCTTGTAGGCGTTTCTCTCATCCTTAGAGGCAGATGATTCAGGTTCTTCAGGGACGGGTTCATCAAGAATGTATAGCTTGTGTTCATGCTTTAGAACAATTCTAAGGCTTCGGATCCAATCCGTGAAGTTAGCACCATTCTCTTGAAGCTTTTCCTTCTCAATGATAAAGAACTTGTATTTTGAGCCATTATCTACAATTATGCAAACATGTAATCACATATAAGTACCAACTTAATTAAAGATATTGTTAAATTTAGTATTTTACAAATACTCCCACTAAATTATACAACCTTCATATACATCCAATGTATTATATAATTTAACTGGGCTAAGATCCGTATTTCATTTAATTTTACGTTCATGATGGCAAGATGCATAAAATTAAACTATTTAGGTAGATAACTCCTTATCAATCATATCAAATATGTCTCTTAAATCTTTTATGAGATTATTTAAAGAGATCATATGCCATGCATGTTTTAATCTCATCTGTGCCTTAGGCTCAAAACTCTTTTGATAGCCTAATTAAGTCAACCCACTTTAAACTCATAGGAACCACTCTTTCACTCATCTTGTTCATACATGAATAAAATCATGAGCACGATTGAGATTTTCAAGGTATGAAAACGCGTGCATGAAAGTACCCATGTAATCTCAAGTGTTTTAATCATGAGTTGGCACATAACTTAAATTTTAAGAAGGTTCACATATAGCATGGTAATGTTTATACACATATAAACACATAAAGCATCGGTTAAAAATTTAATTAATCCAATTAATTAAACTATGATTTCATGTGATTGATTTATGGGGATAAATTCTTTAACACATAATTGAGAGCACGATTGTACGGTTGAAACTAAGCCAAAGGCATCCACAATCCCGTACCAAATTTAGAAACTAGAAGAAACAACAATGTAAGGTCAAAACTAAGACAAAAGGCATCCACAATCCCTTACATAAAGTAACTCAATTCTAAATTCTTTTGTCTCATCAATTTATTACTTTGAGATTGAGATTTGATTTCAGGAAACACGGTTTCTTAAACCAGCCATCTGACAATCAAATTCAATCCAAAGTGATTTCGAACATGACACTTAATTTCAGGAAACACTGTTTATAAAACCAGCCATCTGAAAAACAAATTCTGTCCAAAATCCTTCTGCTCGGCCGAGTCCTTTGAGGTGCTCGGCTGAGCACCTGTGTGTTTCAAAAACTGTACCTTTCTGATACTTCTACTCGACCGAGTCTTATGAGGTGCTCGGCCGAGCACGCCTGTCAGAACAAATTTTTCGAATTTTAATCCTAAATTTGCCTTCCCGATTCAATTAGGGTTTGGTGTTCATGATGATCAAATCACCATGTTCATCAAAATCTTGAATAAACAATTTATTCATGAATCAATGATCATCAACAAATCAATCTAATTAATTTTTGATGATCACAAGGAACATAATAATCGAATTATTATTGCAATCTTAGATCCCACATAACGTATTTAAATGGTGCGATTTTATGATCCATATATCTCATATACATACATAAAATACAACTCACATAAACATCATGAATGTAAATTCAATAGCATGCCAACACATATAATTCAATTATATTATTAACATGATATTATTAAAATAATCATGATGAACGGGGCTCTGATACCACTGTTGGGTTTTGCATAATCAAACGCAGCGGAATAAACCCAAAGTCTAGATCCATTCAAGATGATTAAATTAATACGAGATGAATTTAGAATACTAACCGTGGTGATGCTTTAAAATTTCAGATCTTCAAGAACACGACCTCAAAGCTTGGATCAAAAACTTGGAGGAGTTTATGCCAACGCCTTCTATGTTTATCCACACACGAATGAATCTCAAGAACTCTTCTTGATCTGGATTGCTAGACCTAATAGAACACGTTTCTATTACGAAGAGTATATGAAAATATTGTTCTTGTTCTTGAGGAAGAAGAAGAACATATTTTTTCTCTTGGAGGCTTTCTAATTGATCAAGTATCAATTGTATCTGATTAGGTTATTGGGAGAGTTATTTAAACTCATTTAACTTAAACCCTTTAGGAGAAATAGGTTAAAACCCGTCACAATGCGTAATCAGGAAATTGGGCCCGAATAGGGCCTGCTCGGCCGAGCCCTTTGAGGTGCTCGGCCGAGCACCAGCAGAAGTTCATTTTTATCCTTTCTAACAATTCGTTCTTTTGTGTGTGACCCCATAGGATTATATTAAGTTGGCAATGAGTTGAAACAAGTTTGTACTCATAAATCATGAGCGGACTCTAGTAAGCCATCATGACTACCTAATTAATATAACTTGTCAAAGTTAATGAATCCTTTATAGAACATATCATAATCCTTTTATTCATGATGTTATTGAACGTAAGCCATGGTCAATGGGCAACTTACAGTGTTTAATACTTTCTCGATTCCGAATGTATTGATAATACAAATCTTATTTGAGCATGGCCATGCATTTCATCAATACCATTCATCGAGTGGCCAAATCTTGACATCTCTCTTGATGAGGAACAAATCCCATCTTGGCTTATTACTCTTCCCTACATGATTCCGATTACGCCAATCATATTCTTTATAACTATCCGGTTAGGGATAACGTTTGAATATGTCAAACGTAATGTTCATCAAGTGGAAGACTGTAATAACCTCGGGTCTAGGGATTCAATGATATAACTATTAGAGGTTTAATTATGACATTATGACCATGACATAAACCTCATATTTGGGTCATGTCCAGTATATGTTCACCAACATATACCCATAAGTTTAACTTGTATCCCATACACATAATCATCATATGATTATCTAATTAAACTTATACTAGTTCTTCATAAGTACTAGGGACGGGGATTATTATAATAAACATGCAAAGGATATAATAATCAACATTCAATATCTTTATTAAAACATAATCAATAGATAACATTAATTGTTCAAATAACGTGCCTAGAGCATACAACACCAACACTCTAGTACTAATCTTTGTTTTGTAGCTAAAAGTGTGAGCGAAAATAGTTAGCTGTGGCACAAGCGCTTAAGTCACTTGAACTTCAAGTATCTATCTAAACTCAGCAGGAACAATCATGTTAAAGGACTTCCCAAGGTTGCTGATCATCAGGACAAGAAGTGCGCCGCGTGTCGACTTGGCAAACAACCAAAGCAGTCTTTCTCTAGCAAGACAAATCCCTCAACTACTAGATGTTTGCAACTACTGCACATTGATTTATTTGGACCAGTTACCACTGCAAGTATTAGAGGAAACAAGTATATTCTAGTTGTGGTGGATGATTACTCAAGATATACATGGGTGGAAATGATGATCTCAAAAGATAATTCTTATGACATTTTGTCCACTCCATTCAGACTGCTCCAAACATAAAAAGAAGATGACATCGTTAGTGTTCGATCCGACAATGGAACAGAATTTAAGAACAACGGGGTTGCTCGATACTGTGATGATCATGGGATAGATCATAACTTCTTAACTGATGGAGTTCCTCAACAAAACGGGGTTGTGGAAAGAAAAAATAGGACGTTGATTGAAGCGAGAAAAATGATGATAGCTGAAGCCAAACTGCCTAAGCAGGGGTGGATCTTACGTTGTAGGAGGGGGTGCACGTGCACCCGGTTAACCCTTTTTTCTAAGTACACCCCCAAAAAAAATGAGTTAGGGTATTAAATTAACTAGATGGGATGTGAACTTAGTAAAAGAATAAGAAACCCACCTTATTTGTTATTTGTGTTTTACGAGAAAGGGAGATAACAGAGCCCAATTTGCAAACACAAGTCTGGAGAGGAAAGGAGACTGGAGTGCGCACGCGAAGTCGGAACGGGAACAGATCAACAGAGAGAGCGATCGGAAATCCGCCTGAGATCAAAAGCTGATCCAAGCATTATTCTCAATCATTCGCACTCTTGTAAGTATCCTCAAGTCCCTCATCTTATTCTCTTTCTCTAGATTGAAGTAAATTAAAATCTAGGGTTTGAATATTATTTTGGGTCTTTGATTTTTTTCTTCAAATTTCCTGGGTGATTTCAATATGAGTATTTATTAAATGTTTGACTTTAAATATATGTGTTTGAATGGTTATTTCATTGATTTTTTTTAGGATTGTTGGTGTTTTTGGTTGATTATTGAATATGTACAAATTTTTTATTAAAAGGAAAAAAATTGGGGATGGTGAAACTAGTTTTAGGGTGGGTAATTCTAGTAGTGCACCAAGTCAACAATCGGTCCCCGTGATGGCTTCTGCTAGTAAAGAATTTGTTGATTTGAATAGTCTTCCTTCAGATCCCACATTTAGAAAAAGGATTTCTGAATATCATCCAAATCAAGTAGATGATATTAGAAGATACTATATACAAAAGGGTCCTTGTCAACCTATCGTTCATGTTTTTCCTCAAAAAATGATTGGAAAGAACGAGTTATGAAACAAAATTTGTGATCAATTTTTGAATGATTGTCTTTTATGTTTCATTGAAAAATATTTGCTTAGAGAAGTTAAGGAAGAGGATGTTATTAAACATTTTCAAGGTATGAAAACGCGTAAGGGACAAATTTAATTTAGAAAGTTGTATTGTTTTATTTTATGAGACAAGTGTATTGAAGTTATGAATTGTAATGTAATTGCGTTTCAATTTTTTTTTAATTCAAAGTTATGTAGTGTAAATTGTGCACCCGGTGTTTGGAACCAAGATCTGCCACTGTGCCTAAGTACTTTTGGGAAGAAGCTGTCAACAATGAATTGTAGAAATCAGAATTCTAAAAAGTTTAGGATTGCTGTAATCTGTGTGATTAAGAGACAATGAAAAGGTCTTGAAACAAGTGACCAACCTATACGGGAATATGGATGCCTTTTGGCTTAGTTTCGACCGTATAGAGAAGTTACTTGGTTTCTTGATCTTAGTACGGAAATGTGGATGCTTTTTGGCTTAGTTTCGGCCGTACGTTTTGTGCTCTCAATCTATAGATGTTCTACAGAAACAAAGTTTCAGAATTTAACCCTATGAGCAAAGTGCAAATTGTTTGCAGAAAAGGAAACTAAATTTGGATTGATTCATTGCATGGACCAATGGCAGGCTTACTGTAACGACCCCAAAACCCGTCCCTATTTATTTTATATTTTTGGAGGGTTTTAAATTGATATTATGTGTGCATTTTATGTGTTGCATAATATGACATGCTTAGCATTATTTGTTTGACTATTTGTGTTAGTTAATTGTTAAGAGTAATAATGGTTAAAGGGAGTAAATGGATTAGTTGAAACCTTAGGGGTTAAAGTGAAAAAAAATGTAAGTTTAGGGGTTTATGTGCTCAAAAGGAAAGTGGAGGGGCCTTAGTGAAAAATTTTAAAAATATCAAGACAATCCTTATCTTGATCTCTCCCTCAGTGTTGGAATTTCATACACAGCATACTTATCCCTCCCATCTCTCTCCCTCTGCGTTTTACACACACTTTTCCTAAATAAAGAAACTTTCAATCTCTGGCTTTGAAGACGAAAGGAGTAAGTTTATTTTCTTATTTTAATTTTCTTCTTATTAATTATTACTCTATTTTAAAATCTAATTATTCTAAAGTGTTCAAGGCATTGAGCAGGTCATTTCTACCCGATCAAATATATTTCATTTATATTTTCGCCGAAATAGGTAAGTTACTAATCCCCCTTTTATGCTAAAATGCTCATATATGTTATACTTGATACTTGTGCTTGTTAATTTTGTGATTTGAATGAATTTTGTGATACTTGTAAATTTGGGACAAAGGGAGTATTTAGTAAGTTGGTTTTAAAAGGTTAGGTGAAGTCCATGTATGTCCTGGGTTCATGTTCAGGTCAGAAAAGGTGAGTTGAAATGTTAGAAAGTATACTCCTACTCGTGGGACGGTGTTAGGCCCAATTGGTAGGAAAATAGGCTAGAGGGGGGGGGGGGTGAATAGCCTTTTTAAACTTTTACAAAGAAACACTTTAAAATGCAAAGTCACTTATCAGTTTGTAAACTATTATCAGTAAGCGCACCGGGTAAAATATGACTTAGTTTTAACTCACACAAAATCAGTGTATAAAATATTTTCAGAGCTTAGTTTAAACACAAAGTTGTTTCTAAAAGTTCAATGCAGTTTCAAGAGATTGGTCAATGGAAATTACAATGAATCAGTATAAGCATATGCAATCTGCCGGTGATAGAATTCCAACCGGCAATGATAAGGAAAGCAACAGAGACACAAGGATTTGGAGAGGTTCACAGTGTAAATACTGCTACGTCCTCTACCAAGTTTGGTCAGAACTTGGATTTGGGTTAAGATTACTATTAGATATCTCTAGTCTATTACAAGCTCGGCTTTGCCGGTATACAAAGACTAAGTTCTAGAAATTTCTAATGGATCGTAAGACAATTCTGACCAAGTGTATTTGAGCGGCAAGTTCAAGAGAACTTATCTTACTCAGGTGGGTGTGTGAATAACTTAAACAACGTATTCCTTATATGATCTAGTTCGGGAATACTAACAATGTTGTTTGAGTTGGTGCACAAGTGTATGTCCTATTAAATGATCTAATGATTATCTGGACACAGAATGTTTGAGTCTTTAATGAATACTCAAAAACATTCAACTCTCTTCAATGCTCTATTTTCACCAACCTTCTTCAATGCTCCAAGTCCACTATTTATAAGAGGAGTAAATGTCTTGAGTCTTGTAGAAGAAGGCTTGCAATTTTGAATATCCAGTTGGGTAGTTGAGGAGCATTAAATGCGGTATCTTTAGCATTAATGGCGAAGATATGTGGTACACGCATGCTCGCAAAAGTCTGATGGGTAAAGACCCCTTTGTCTCAACCGGTTACCTGCAAAAAGCAAGTAGAGACAGAGTATGGCTAAAAGTAGCTATGTGTCAGACGGCGCAGCAATCATTACAGAGCAGGTAAACTACTTTTAGATAAAACAGTAAGAAAGGACAGGGACAATCAGCAAGGTTGACTTTAAGGTGAAACGATGTAACCTGACTGACAGTACAGACTGTCTTTCTTTATCGGCAAGTTGAGAATGGAGTTGATCGGCAACTTCTTTAGTAAGTTGTTCGGCAACTTGTTTACTGGTCTGCTAATTTGCTTCCTCTTGCTGGTTTGCCTTGTTTGAAGAGTTGGAATACACCTGTGCTGGTCACCAAGAATCCTAAGAGTACCTTACAAAGGTTCTAATAAAATTGGGGGATCCTAAGTGATAACTATGATTGGGATTAAGCAATTCTATGTCCTAAACATATATATGAACAACAATCTCCTCCTAATTGCTTAAGTCCAATCACCCTATCCAAGAACATCTATCTTAGCTTAGTAAAAGAATGTATAAGTAATGTCTATTTATTATCATTCCCTAAGCCAAGTCACACACTAGATGTCTTAAAAAGGTAAAAATACAAAATGATAAAAAGATAAGAGTAAAAGGAAAAGAAAAATGAGTTGCTGATTGCTATGATCAGCAGGGAGAAAAATGATCGGCAAAACAAAGTTAGCATGAATAGCAGCAGATATTATAAGAGAATATAACATATAAAAATAAGCACACAAGACAGTAATGGTTAGCAAAGAAGTCTTGGATAAATCGTTGAAGGTCTTCTAGATATCTATATCATTGGCTATATTGACTAGGAAACAGGAGGGTCTTCTTACTGGTCAATGGCCTTTGATGTAGAGTCGGTAAGCTTGGCTTTCTTCTTTGCTCTCTTCTCTTTCTTTTCAGCTTCTCTCTTTTTCCTTCTTTGAGAGCTCTCCAGTCTTTCAGTCAGCATAGCATTGTTGGCTTCCAGAGCAGCTATCTTCATTTGAGCATCAGCAAGAGCAGACTTGGCAGCAGATAAATCTTTTTCAGCCCTTTCTAGATCTCTGATCTACAACCTTTGATCATCAACAAGTTGCTGTTGAATAGAATGCACACTCCCAAAACTCTCTGAAAGGGTAATCAGCCTAGATTCTCTGTCCTCCAGCAGATCTTTCAAGTCTTGGATTCTCTTGCATTCCTCCTCCTGATTGGACTTAAGGATTTTGTCAGAAAGATCCTCATGAATACGGTTCAACTTGTCACGGAGGAAGAGGCCAGTATCGCCCAGATCGGTACGAGTAACAGGCACTTGCATATTTTCAGTATCCCCTTCAAGGTAACTGAAGTATTCATACATACTATTCAGTACCACGGGTTTTGACAGTCCAAGAGAAGAATGCATCAGGAAGGAAGGAATGAAGTCGTCATTGATAATATCAGCATCTTCTACGAGACCTTCAGGAGCAGGCACAGTCAACTCATCATCAGAAGATAGAACAATCATTAATGGAGAAGCTGGCACAGGAGAGGGAGCAGCTGGCAGAGGCAAAACTTGTTGAAGAAAAGAAGCATCAGCAGCATATCTGTCGGTAAGAAGGAACTCAGCAGGAACAGATGTGGAGGCAACAAGATCAGCAGAAGTTACATCGGCACGGACATCGGCAAAGGAAATGAAGGATGAATAATAACGGCACGTTCAACCGGCAAATGGAACACACCATTGTCCTCCAGAGAAAGAAAGATAGCCAGGATAAAATTCAAACAAGCACGACCTTCAAGAATCATGGTCATTAACCCGGAATTCATCAGCCTTGAGGTATAGACCATATGATCGGCATGCTGTCTTGGATGGAACATCGGCAGAGTTAATGCAAGAGCAGTAGATTTTACCAAGTGCAAAAGACCTCGAGAATTAGTGACTCGGTATTCAAGAATGTCATGGAGTTCATCATTTATCATCATGCATCTCATCATCAGTCCATTCGTGGCGATGCTGACTTCCTTGGGTGATGGACCATGTAGATGAACTTTGCCGCCAATTTTGAGCTTTCCTGGCAAGCAATGGAGAGGTTCAAATGCTGGTGGTCCTTTCACCTTGAGCTTGGAGACCCTGGGAGCTTTCCCTTTCCTTCTTTTGAATTCAGGTTTAATCCAGGGCAGGAAAGTGAGCTGTTCACTCGTTGAGCCCGGAAGAAAAGAATGATTGGGGCCAAAAGGATTTGGAATTGATCGGAGAGAATTTGATGGCAGCTCTATATAATCATCAGGATCTATTTCATCTGAGCTGTCATTCCCACCGGCAGCTGCAGCAACAGGAACAGGTTGTGCTTCATCAGCAACAACTGGAGCAATGAGGGCCTCGGGAGCAGGAAGCAAAGGGAAGGAAATAAGAGCAAATAAAGCATCCTGAAATTCCTCAAATTGTAAATCAGCAGCAATCAGAGCATCAAAGTCAGCATTATGATCTTGATTTGCAATCTCTGTATCAGCACCTCCTCCCAACTCAACAATCTCTCTAACACCAGTAGGAGCTACCAGAATCACATCAGTAGAAGAAGAGATAGGGACTTTAATAATCTGAGTGTCGGCAGTTGTCTCAGATGGATGAGTGTCGGTAGTTGGCTCATCAGTATACACATCAGCAATGACCTCTTCATCAGCACAAAATCCTCCTGATATCAGCAGGCCACCAACTTCATCAGCAGATTGAGTTTCTATAGTTGCCTCAATTGATGCAAGTTGGTCTTCTTTAACAATCAGAGGTTGAGTGTCCATAGTTTCCTCAACTTGATTAACTAAGGATTCATCAGTAGTGCTGGTCTCATCAGCAGGTTGAGTTTCTAAAGTTTTCTCAACAGTCTGTTCAACAGACTTATCAGCAGAGCCACGCTCAGAACCATCACTGGCTAGAACTGAGTCAGCAAATGCTTCAGCAGAAGATATAGAAGTGGGAGCAGCAACTGCATGAGCTTGATCAGTAGAGGGCTTTTTGAAGATAATGCTTATCGGCATCTTATCATACTCACCGATAGAATCAGAAGAAGTGATTGTTTCACCAGCAGCTTTGTGAGAGCAAACAAAATCAGCAGTATCAACGGAACTGACTGGAGTTGGAATAGGTGAGATTGCTGGTGAAGGAACTTGTTCAGGAATAGAGGTAGATGCTGGTGTAGAAGCAGCTCTAGCCTTGATGAAGGCCTCTGAATCGTTCAGCAGATTCAGAGTGATCCTCTGCACATTCTTCACAAATTGAGTAGCTTGAGCACTCTTATCTAGTCCTTCATTATCGCTGAAGTTCAGCAAACCATCCTCATCTTCTGGCCTTCCCAACTGATAAGGATCTTGTTCATCAAAGTTCATCAGCTGGTTGAAGACTGAGGCATAGGCAACCCATACGTCTGGCACCATCAGATCCTGTCTGATCCTATCTTTAAATAGATAGATTTGATTCCAAGGAAGGGGAAGCAAATCAAAATATCTTCCAAAATTCAATCTCAACTCACTTTCAGACAACCTCTAAAATTTCTGAACAGGCACAAACTTCTCTTTAAACATATCGGTGACCCTGTTCAGACTTGTTAAATCAACATAATTAGCACGATTGCCAGGGGGAACTGTCTCTTTCCTTTCCTCATGAAATTGGAGCAACCGGCGAACAAAAGGATGGAGATGATCGATGGGGAACACCCAATTCTTTGATAAGACCTTATTGGTGAATGACCAATGGTTTCTGAAAAAAGATGTGAAATGCTGGGTTTCTGATAGGCTTGCATTTTCTGACAGAGAGTCCAGAGGCTACATCAGCAGCAGCATGGAGCTCAGGCAAGTTGTTGATCAGCAAGATATTTACCGGCATGATGTTTGTCGGCAAGATAATTTTTGATCTGCTGATTTTATCGGCAGACTAACACAAGTAGCAAAGTCAGCACAATTTTAACCATAATAATCAATCATACCTAGTTCACCTCTGAGGAATTCAAATCTTTTCTGATCTAAGGGTTTTGTCAGTATGTCTGCTCTTTGGTAGTCGGTATGAACTTTGAGCAGCACCACATTTCCTTTTTCAACATGTTCCTTCAGAAAATGATACTTGATGTCTATGTGCTTGGTTTTGGAATGCATGACCGGGTTGTTTGAAACTGAGATAGCAGATTGGTTGTCACAATAGATGGGACAAACTTGAGATGGAACTTCATAGTCAACAAGCTGCTGCTTCATCCAAAGGATCTGTGAACAGCAACTGCCGGCAGCTATGTACTCAGCTTCAGTAGTAGAAGTGGAAATTGATTCTTGCTTCTTACAGGACCAAGACACCAATCTATCACCAAGAAATTGGCAAGTTCCACTAGTACTTTTTCTGGTCACCCTACAAGCTGCAAAGTCTGCATCTGAATAACCTATTAGATTAAAAGATGAATCTCTAGCATACCATAATCCAAGGTTAGCAGTGCCACATAGATATTTAATGATACGTTTAACAACTTGCAAATGGGATTCCTTAGGGTCAGCTTGAAACCTGGCACAAACACAAACAGCAAACATAATATCTGGTCTACTGGCAGTAAGATAGAGGAGTGAGCCGATCATACCTCAGTAGAGTGTCATATCTACTTTCTTACCAGACTCATCCTAATCTAAGTGAATGTTAGTGCCCATTGGTGTGCTTTGAGAGTGAGCATTGTTAAAGCCAAACTTCTTGATTAATTCTTTTGCGTACTTGGCTTGACTGATGAATATTCCCTCATTGGATTGCTTGACTTGAAGTCCAAGGAAATATGTTAGTTCACCCATCATGCTCATCTCGAACTTGCTCTGCATTAGCTTCTCAAATCTCTTGCAAAGTGATTCATTAGTAGAACAAAAAATAATATCATCGACATATATTTGAACAAACAATGAATGACCCTTGTGCTTGGCAACAAATAAAGTAGTATCGATTTTACCTCGAGTGAAACCTAAGCCATCACTAAGTAAGAACTTAGATAGGGTTTCATACCATGCCCTTGGAGCTTGCTTTAGGCCGTAGAGAGCTTTCTTCAATCGGTAGACATGATCAGGCTTCTTGGAGTCCTCGAAACCAGGTGGTTGTTTAACATACACAAGTTCTTGAAGTTCTCCATTCAAGAAGGCACTTTTTACGTCCATTTGATATAGTTTGAATTCTTTGAAGGCAGCATAGGCTAAGAAAAGTCTTATAGCTTCCAATCTTGCAACCGGAGCGAATGTCTCATCGTAGTCAATTCCTTCTTCTTGTCGGTAGCCTTTAGCAACTAACCTTGCTTTGTTTCTAATAATATTCCCAGCTTCATCCAATTTATTCCTGTAGACCCATTTTATGCCGATCATTTGTTGAGATGATGGTCTTGGCACTAGTTCCCACACATTGCATCTTTCAAACTGATTTAGCTCCTCCTGCATAGCTTCCACCCAGCCAGGATCAGCAAGAGCTTCTTCAGTCTTCTTTGGTTCTATATTGGAAACCATAGCAGATAAGAAGAGACTCTCGGCGAATGCTCTACTAAGGTTTCTTGTCAATCTTGGTCCAAAGACATCACCAATCACATTTTCTAATGGATGATCACGAACTGGTCTAACTTCTCTCGGCACATCTTGTCTGACTGTATCGTGTTGGAGTGATTCTAGAGGAGGATCAAGATCAGCAGATGGAGAAGGAGAATTAGAGTTCTGGGTGTAAGGTGGATTAGATTGAGAGCTTGGAGGGAAGGGTCTTATAACAGAAATTGGTTGAGGGCTAGATCTGTCTTCAGGATGATCAACAGAATTTGCATCGGCAAAAGGATTATGGAAGTTATCGGTAAGACCATGTTCTGCCGATGATGGGAAATAATGAGTATCTGCTGGTTCTTCTACTGAAATGACTGGATCAGCAGCTGGTACTTGACCTACAGGGTTAGAATTACTGGATTCACCTGTCTCATGAGCACTAGAAGCATTAGTACTATTTGGAGCCTTGTCAGACTCTAACAAATCAAATTCATCAAAGGTTACATGAACAGATTCAACAATTTTCAAAAGTTTCTTATTAAAAACTCGAAAGGCCTTACTGTGTTTAGCGTATCCAACAAAGATCCCTTCATCAGCTTTCTCATCAAATTTACCTCTGTGCTCTTTACCGTTGTAAAGCACGTAACATTTGTAGCCGAATATTTTGAAGAATCCAATGTTGGGAGTTCTGCCTCTCCAGAGTTCATAAGGAGTCTTGTTATGGAATTTGTTGATAAGAGATCTGTTCTGAGTGAAGCAGGCGGTATTGATGACTTTAGCCCAAAAATATTTCGGCAGCCTAGCTTCAGCAATCATGGTCTTACCAGCTTCAATGAGAGTTCTGTTCTTTCTCTCAACAACACCATTTTGTTGTGGTGTACCGGCAGCTGAGAAGTTGTGGTCTATGCCATGATCATCATAGTACTGAGCAATACCATTGTTCTTGAATTCAGTGCCGTTGTCTGATCTCATGTTGATGATATCGCTCTCCTTCTGGGTCTGTAGCAGTCTGAATAACTTGGTAGCAACGGCATATGTGTCATCTTTGTGACTGAAGGTTTCCACCCAAGTATATCTAGAGAAATCATTTACTACAACCAAGGTATATCTACTTCCCCCAATACTTGCTGTAGTTGTGGGGCTAAATAGATCCATATGTAGCATTTGGAGGCACTTAGATGTTGACATCCAGGGCTTGCTTCGGAAGGATGATTTATGTTGTTTTCTAAGCTGGCAGGCCTTGCATTTATTTGCTTGATCAGCAGACACTTGAGGCAGACCGGTAACCAGATTTGAACCGGCAAGCTTTGATAGATATTTGAAGTTCAAGTGACGGAGTCTCTTGTGCCATAGCCATGAGTTCTCACTGATGTTCTTAGCTACAAAACAAACATTAGCAACACCAGTAATAGCACTTAAGTCTACTGCATAAATGTTACCTTTTCTTTTGGCAGTGAGAAGAGTTTCATTGGAAGCAATGTCTTTCACATAGCAACTGGAAGTAGTAAATACACATTGCATTCCTTTATCACAAAATTTTGATATAGATAGAAGGTTGTGTTTCAGACCATCCACAAGAGAGACCTTCTGTACAGTAACTGCACCTCTCTTGATGGTACCTATACCGATGATTTTTCCTTTGGCATTATCACCGAAAACCACTGGGGGACCTGATGCTTCTGAGATATCGGCAAGTAGATCTGCAAATCCTGTCATGTGTCTTGAACAGCCACTATCTAGAATCCACAAATCCTTGCTTGCACCAGTTGAGGCCATGAAGCATTCCTGAAATAAAACGGTATGCTTATGGTCCCCCTTATTCTTGGGTCTGAGGGTTAGTTCCTCTTTGGCAACCACATCTGGCCACCACTAGAGGATGTAACCTCAGTGGGTCCAGATAGGTGCTTCAAGAGGCATTCATGAGCCTTGTGACCATAATCAGAACAATTAGAATATCTCACTTGACTGATAGGCTGTGGAGTCGGTAGAACATCATTCTGTTTAGTCAGTGCATCGGCAGAACTAGGGAATTGAGCAGGCACAAACTTAGTATGTTTAAAGGTGCTAGTGCTGCCTTTCTTTCCATTCTGTTTACCTTTAGCAGTTACCTTTTTAGGTACTTGTCCATCGGCAGCAGATGTGGTTAGACCGGCAGAACTAGCTCTGCTGATGTATTCACCAAGAATACCGTTATCGGCAGACTCAGTATCGGCAACCTTAACATATCTTTGTTTGTGCTTATCATTCCTTTTTTTCTAGTTCTTAGGATACTTCATTGCCACAGCACTGTATATTGGCTTAGCATCCTTATGCACTGAGTTAACAGGACTACATTCAACTTTCTTATCCTTTTTCTCGGTCGCACAAGTTTCAGTAGAGCTACTGCTGCTGGAATCAAATCCTAACCCAGATTGGTCCTTATATGACATTTGGGTCTGTAGGATTGTTTCAACAGCAGCTCTAGATTTTGTGTAAGAATCAGCAATCCTTGAGAGATGATTGTTTCTTTTCACAAGATCTTCGATCGGAGCTATCAATACTGCTACTTGGCTTTTGAGATCTAGGTTTTCTTTCTTTAGAAGAACAAACTCAAGCTCATGTCCTTTGAGAACATTAAGTTCAGACACAAGCAAGTCATTTTCTACAGAAATTCTATTGAAATCAGCATCCATCACTTTATGAACGCTACTCAGCTTCTCATGATCAATAAAAAGTTCATCCATTGTCTCTACCATTTCATCTTTGGATATTTCAGGGAAGGGATCAGCTAAAATTTTGGTGGCAGAGTGAATAGGTTTGGGATAGAAGTCAGGTAGAGAAGAGATGGGTTTAGATAAGCTTTTGGCAATGCTGGGATGCTCGGTGAATGAGAATTTTCTGGTCATTGGTAAGGGTTTTGGTTTGATGGTAGTGAATTGAATAGAGTTACACTGACCATAGAGAGAGGTTCCCACTTGGTGAACTCTGTATCCATTTGGGTTCTCTGCATTGACACTAATCTCTTTGAAGTGTGGTTGAGGTCTTCCAGTAGCTTCTTCTCTGACTGGAGATCTTGGAGGAGATGGATCTCCGTAGACTGGAGTCGGCAATGTGGATGTATCGGCATCTTCCATGTCTAGGGCGACAAAACTTACATCGGCATCTTCTGTCGCGACCCCGGACCCCGCAGGCCCGAGACCGCGATCTGGACGTCGACTTAAAACCAAAACTCTAAAATATAGAAGTAAAAAAAAAAATTCATTTAATACCAAAAGGTGATAACACAAGGTTTTACAAATCCAAGTTTAAATCAACAAAGTACATCTAACATAATCTCCACAGCTTATACTTAAAAGAATAAAATATACAATTCTTAATGACGTCAATAATGGTAAAACTATCCCCAAAAGGTTATACATTTAAATAATGTAAACCGATCCATAACAACCTGCCCCAAAATCTCAAACCTCTCGACGTCCTCCTCGATCCGCAAATCCTAATCCTTTTCTTCCTGGGGGGGGGGGGTTAAGGAAAAACAAAGATGGAAATAAACGGGGTGAGATAAAATCTCAGTAAGTTACTAATGCAACTACATGCCATGCTATTATGCAATAACCAATAGCAATTAACATATGACAGATAGCAGCGGAATAATAAGTGACATGCTGTCAAACAGTAACATCCAATAATCAATCATATAAATAAACATATAACAACAAATGAGAGGCTCCCTATCGCCAACCGTCCCATACCGGTTGGAAATAACGACCAGCTCATCATGCAACACATAAAGCTGAAATAAACACTCATAAGTGGATACATAGCCAAGGTTTCACCCAACTGGAAGAACCAAATAAAGGTCGCTGCGCAGCTTCAATAATCAACAAATCATCATCTTCATAATAGCATGAAAGCTGAAGAGAAATCCCCGGTACCGGAACCAATAACAAAGTAATGTGCCACAAAGGGCGGGAGCCATGCCACAAAGTCATGCTCCAAACGACTCAACCAAGGCCGATCTGGAAGAGGAAAATAAGGGCAAAACAATGGTCGACACCATGATGGACTTGGCCGGTGCCATCACAATATCTCGCATCGCCCGACACAACCACAAATACCAGCTGGACTTTCAAATAAATGCTAAGTAATAAAATACTAGCACGGTAAACAACTAAGGATTCCAAAGTAGGGAACCATACCAATTAATCACCATAAAAGATGCAAACGATTACTCAAGAAGAGTTCAACAACAATAAACACAAGGAGTTTCTCATAAAAGAGTCCATCAACATTGACCATTAAACATAATGATTCCCAGATAAGGCACGTACCAAATACATCATAAATATGATACCCACAAGTTAATCATAAAGAGCACAACCCAAACGGTCACTCGCAAATGGCACAATGACTATTACCAAAAGACCCTAAACATTTACTCATAAAGATATAGTAGGACTATGAACTCAACCATCTCATCACACCTGGAATTCCAAAGTAGGAATCAGAATGAATACACTTTAAGGTTAATCAAACCGTAAGTACCCAATTGCCAATACACGCTTTACCTCCGTCCTTAACGAACCAATCCCAAACCCCCAAACGAATCCGAAAGGTTAATCTTTAGAACATGATCACGAACGGACTAAACCCTACACTTTGGTGTTCAACCAGCACCCTCTAGGTACTATGGGACATCGCCTAAAACCTAGACCAAGTCCTACTCGAAAATCAATTCGATTGGAACAACCACGAACACGTCATAAGATGCCCAAACGCCCAATAAAATCCCGAAGTATAAAACTTATAACTTAACTAAACAACCTATACCATCTTGTAGTACTCGAAGAGAGCTTCGAAACGATAGTTTACACGCCTAAAACGGAGTCCGGATGAGAAAGTTATGGCCTCCGGAAGATCGAACGAAAAACGGACAAACTGGAAAAAGAGGGATGCGCGCGCCTCCAAAAAAGTGATGCGCGCGCCTCCATAGGTCAGAAGGCTGCGTTTTCGAAGCAGAAAAGGGTGCGCGCGCCTCCCAAAACATGGTGCGCGCGCCTCCTTGCCCGGAGGGACGAAATCCGGCCAAAATCTGGGTTTCTACCAATTTTCTTACCCATTTCATATTACAACCAAAATCAAACCTAATCAACCTTCCACCAAGCATAAAGATGAACCCAAAACAACTTATAACTAGAATGGGGACTCAGATAATACCATTTATCAACCAAGATCAAGATTCAAACCCAACATTCCTAAAATCACCATTTTTGACCAAAACTCAAAATAAATTCCAAATAAATTCCAAATTCAACCAAACTTCAAATATAACACATCAAGCATAATATAAACATGATATGAACACTTTAGCATAAAAATGAGGGAAAAGCAACTTACCCGGATTTTCTCAAAGGTGACGGAACTCGAAATTTCTTGGCTTCCTATGATCCTATCGACGATCTAAACATGATTCATGTTTTAAGAAATGAGAAATAACAAGAGGAAGATGAAGAAAATGAAGAGAGAAGTGAGAGGAGAACTTACCCAATTGAGCTAGAGAGAGAGAGAAATGCTGGGAATGAATGGGGTGAGGGAGAAATAGAGGGAGTAGGGAGAAGATGATTAAAACCAAACTTACACTTAGACCCCTCCCTTACTACTACTCTCTACAAACAAACTCCCCACTAACAAATAAGACTCAACACTTCTACACTAACACAAATGACCCAAATAAAATACTAGTCATAATTTATTATGACACATAAAGTGCACACATAAATATTTAAATAAATAATAATTTAAATAAATAAATAAGCAAATAAATAAATAAAAATTATTTATTACTAATAAAATAGAGCCTAGTTTTCGGGTCGTGACATTCACTCCCCCTTAAAAAAAATTCGACCCGAATTTTAACGAGACTTACCCGAAAGACCAAATAGCTACGGATACGATAGTTCCGCCATTTCTCAAATTCCTCAATTGTCCAATCTACCCCACTACAAGGTAACCTTAAATAATGCTTACGATAACACCACCTCTCGAACCGAATCATTCCCTCATTATCTTCATTACAAATCAAAATCCGCAATCAAAATTGGAGAATCTCAATTGCTCCCAAACATAACTCTCGAGATATCCTAAGCTCACCTTATTCATAACCTTAATTACACTGCAAAGGTGTTTCCTTTTGTAAATCACATACTTAGTAGTATTCCCCAGAAATTCAAAACATCACCATCCCGAGCCTAATTAGCTTTTAAAATATAAAAAGGCTAAAGAAATTTCTATTTTCACAATATTCATCGAAATGGCTATATCTCTATGGATTACCATTATAGTGCTCTCGATCTAGATAGCACCTTAAACTAGGGGCGTAATATAAATACAAAATGCTCACTTAAATCTACACCATAATATCATCGTCATAACACTCCAAATCCTTGAAAGCCTAAAATCATTACGAATACTCAATAGTCCGAAAATGGTCTAAATTTTATCTTCAAGGGATTTCCTCTAGCTCCCTTTTAAGTTATAATCCGTGCTCATATACCCAAAGGAAATCAATGAACTCTAAATTCAATAGCTAACCCCAGTTAGTCTCTCACGCATACCTTTATTAACTTAATGATACTTAAGCTCAATGGTACTATCAAGATCATAACCCGATTAGCTAGCCTCATTCCAATAGCTCCATTACCAAATCACAATATTCTTTAATTCTGTCCAAGTATTGATACTCAACTTTCTTCACACACCCTTGATCCAATTCGGTAACGCCACCAAGAAGGGATCTAGAACCATAGAACCACTATCTAACCAAAATTTCAAAATGCCTTTAACATAGATTGAGAAATTATTACTCTCCCAAAATGTACTTAGTCCTTTCTAACTTAACACGCTTACCACCATTAATGATCAGAACTCCTACAACAAACTCATCATCCATAACAAATCGTATACCTCTCCATACTAACCCATTCCGATGCATTCACGGAGATGTACTAAAAGTGACCAAAATTTTCCTCAAGAGATCCTCATTGAATCCTCAACTCCTATAACCCCACCGATGTCATAAGGACATTGATCTAAATATTAGCACTACAACCTTGTACAATAACAACTCAATTTAACCCAAGGTTCTCCCCAATTACTAGGTACTATTCAGAAATAAATTAGAAATTTTCACAAACGATAAATACGCCCAACAATTCACCGAAACTAAATACTCGGATTTCAATTAAGGAAAGACAGGTATAACTCTACCCAAAGGAACGGTCTCAAACAGTTTTAAGAAACTAGGAATGGAGAATATAACAATCCTCCTAGAACACTCGACTAAAGCATAACATTTCCTTCTCAAAATAACATCAAAACCTTATAATAGCAATACGACCAATTTAGCAGGTAAGTTATATATACCTTTAAGCACAACATGAGCACATAAGACTCCATCAGACATCCTACACTCCTCCCTAGGAGCAGACACTGACAACACATAAGTCCAAGACTCAAAAGAAATAAATGCAACTAAATGCACAGAAACATATGAATGCGATGATCCTAAAATGCACGCGCTCGCTCTCTCGACACAAAATTAATACCTCCTGAAACTGATGAATCACCCGATGAGTGCTGATTGATTGCAAATACTCTACCCGAAATCTTGGGCTTCCCCGAAGCATCCCTCTTCTGACCCTGTGATATTCCAGTTCCTGTCCCCGATGACTGAACTCTAAACCTCGGACAATCTTTAACAAAGTGTCCCAACTGACCACACTTCACACATTTTCCTTGCTTCTTCCAACACTTGTCTTCTGAGTGTCCTTTCCTCTGACAGTAACTGCAGACTTTCCCATTTCGTGTACCCTTATTAGAACCTTGATTTCCTACTGTTGGTTGCCCTTGAAGTTGCCTTCTGAATCGAGTTTGCACTCCAAAATTACCTCTGTTATCCGAATGTTGCTGTTGTGACTTACTCTGCCCTCCTGGCTTACCCGGGTTAACCATCTCGGTCTTCCTTCTGTGTTCCCCAATGTCCTGCTCAATTAAGTAGGCTCGATCCACCGCATCCTGATAAGTCTGAATCCGCTGTGCTATAAGCTGAGTCCGGATGGATGTCTTCAAACCCCTGATCAATCTCATCGCTTTCTGCTCCTCGGTCCGCACAAGGTATTCACAACACCTGGCTAATTCTGTGAACTTAGCTGAGTACTGTGCTACTGACATCATGCCTTGCTCCAAGCTGAGGAACTCGATCTCTTTCCGGTTTTGATCCACTAGAGAGATAAAATGATCCTTGAATTTCCTCACGAACCACTCCCAAGGATATGGTACAAGAGTCGCATCCCAACTGGTCTTCAGTGCCTTCCACCAATGTTCCGCAGCCCCCACGAGCTTATAAGCTGAAAACAGAACCCTATCCTCATCAGTGCAACCAAAGACCTCGTAGATTTTCTCCATCGATTCTATCCATAGCTCGGCCTTCTTCACATCAGGCTCACCGTCGTACTCACTTGGTTTCAACTTCAAGAACTGCTCCAACCCATATCGCGGAGGTGCTACATGTTCCTCTCTCGGCCCTTGGTCACGAATTGCTTTCACGGCCACTTCAAACCTGTCCTGAAACACTGCACGGTTTTATTCCCTTAGACCATTAAGATTCTGAGTCCCACTAGAAGCTTCACCCATTCTTCTTCTAGCCATTTCAAACAAATACCTGCATAAAACCTTAACCGTTACTCACTCCGCACACAACTACCCTCCTAGGTCATTCTAGTCCACCTATACTTATACATAGAGCTAGACCATAGCTCTGATACCAACTGTCGCGACCCCGGACCCCGCGGGCCCGAGACCGCGATCTGGACGTCGACTTAAAACCAAAACTCTAAAATATAGAAGTAAAAAAAAAAATTCATTTAATACCAAAAGGTGATAACACAAGGTTTTACAAATCCAAGTTTAAATCAACAAAGTACATCTAACATAAGCTCCACAGCTTATACTTAAAAGAATAAAATATACAATTCTTAATGACGTCAATAATGGTAAAACTATCCCCAAAAGGTTATACATTTAAATAATGTAAACCGATCCATAACAACCTGCCCCAAAATCTCAAACCTCTCGACGTCCTCCTCGATCCGCAAATCCTAATCCTTTTCTTCCTGGGGGGGGGTTAAGGAAAAACAAAGATGGAAATAAACGGGGTGAGATAAAATCTCAGTAAGTTACTAATGCAACTACATGCCATGCTATTATGCAATAACCAATAGCAATTAACATATGACAGATAGCAGCGGAATAATAAGTGACATGCTGTCAAACAGTAACATCCAATAATCAATCATATAAATAAACATATAACAACAAATGAGAGGCTCCCTATCGCCAACCGTCCCATACCGGTTGGAAATAACGACCAGCTCATCATGCAACACATAAAGCTGAAATAAACACTCATAAGTGGATACATAGCCAAGGTTTCACCCAACTGGAAGAACCAAATAAAGGTCGTTGCGCAGCTTCAATAATCAACAAATCATCATCTTCATAATAGCATGAAAGCTGAAGAGAAATCCCCGGTACCGGAACCAATAACAAAGTAATGTGCCACAAAGGGCGGGAGCCATGCCACAAAGTCATGCTCCAAACGACTCAACCAAGGCCGATCTGGAAGAGGAAAATAAGGGCAAAACAATGGTCGACACCATGATGGACTTGGCCGGTGCCATCACAATATCTCGCATCGCCCGACACAACCACAAATACCAGCTGGACTTTCAAATAAATGCTAAGTAATAAAATACTAGCACGGTAAACAACTAAGGATTCCAAAGTAGGGAACCATACCAATTAATCACCATAAAAGATGCAAACGATTACTCAAGAAGAGTTCAACAACAATAAACACAAGGAGTTTCTCATAAAAGAGTCCATCAACATTGACCATTAAACATAATAATTCCCAGATAAGGCACGTACCAAATACATCATAAATATGATACCCACAAGTTAATCATAAAGAGCACAACCCAAACGGTCACTCGCAAATGGCACAATGACTATTACCAAAAGACCCTAAACATTTACTCATAAAGATATAGTAGGACTATGAACTCAACCATCTCATCACACCTGGAATTCCAAAGTAGGAATCAGAATGAATACACTTTAAGGTTAATCAAACCGTAAGTACCCAATTGCCAATACACGCTTTACCTCCGTCCTTAACGAACCAATCCCAAACCCCCAAACGAATCCGAAAGGTTAATCTTTAGAACATGATCATGACCGGACTAAACCCTACACTTTGGTGTTCAACCACAACCCTCTAGGTACTATGGGACATCGCCTAAAACCTAGACCAAGTCCTACTCGAAAATCAATTCGATTGGAACAACCACGAACACGTCATAAGATGCCCAAACGCCCAATAAAATCCCGAAGTATAAAACTTATAACTTAACTGAAAAACCTATACCATCTTGTAGTACTCGAATAGATCTTCGAAACGATAGTTTACACGCCTAAAACGGAGTCCGGATGAGAAAGTTATGGCCTCCGGAAGATCGAACGAAAAACGGACAAACTGGAAAAAGAGGGATGCGCGCGCCTCCAAAAAAGTGATGCGCGCGCCTCCATAGGTCAGAAGGCTGCGTTTTCGAAGCAGAAAAGGGTGCGCGCGCCTCCCAAAACATGGTGCGCGCGCCTCCTTGCCCGGAGGGACGAAATCCGGCCAAAATCTGGGTTTCTACCAATTTTCTTACCCATTTCATATTACAACCAAAATCAAACCTAATCAACCTTCCACCAAGCATAAAGATGAACCCAAAACAACTTATAACTAGAATGGGGACTCAAATAATACCATTTATCAACCAAGATCAAGATTCAAACCCAACATTCCTAAAATCACCATTTTTGACCAAAACTCAAAATAAATTCCAAATAAATTCCAAATTCAACCAAACTTCAAATATAACACATCAAGCATAATATAAACATGATATGAACACTTTAGCATAAAAATGAGGGAAAAGCAACTTACCCGGATTTTCTCAAAGGTGACGGAACTCGAAATTTCTTGGCTTCCTATGATCCTATCGACGATCTAAACATGATTCATGTTTTAAGAAATGAGAAATAACAAGAGGAAGATGAAGAAAATGAAGAGAGAAGTGAGAGGAGAACTTACCCAATTGAGCTAGAGAGAGAGAGAAATGCTGGGAATGAATGGGGTGAGGGAGAAATAGAGGGAGTAGGGAGAAGATGATTAAAACCAAACTTACACTTAGACCCCTCCCTTACTACTACTCTCTACAAACAAACTCCCCACTAACAAATAAGACTCAACACTTCTACACTAACACAAATGACCCAAATAAAATACTAGTCATAATTTATTATGACACATAAAGTGCACACATAAATATTTAAATAAATAATAATTTAAATAAATAAATAAGCAAATAAATAAATAAAAATTATTTATTACTAATAAAATAGAGCCTAGTTTTCGGGTCGTGACATCTTCATCTTCATCGGCATCTTCATCTGAGTCAGTTTCACACCAAACCGGCAAGGCCTTTTCTGTGCTTTCATCGGCAACAAAGCTTCGAGACTTGGGATGTCTCTTTTTGAATGACTTCCTCACATACTCATATTTTGGTTGAGGACATTTAGAAGAAAAGTGACCAGGTTTTCTGCAGTTGAAGCAAACAAGATCACCTTTGTTGTTCTTTCCATCGGTAGCACTTGTTGATGGTTTGTTGTAACTTGCTGGTTTTTGAAAAGTTGGTGTGAATGATTTTGGTTGCTGGTAGCTTCCTTTCTGCATCCTTTTGAAGTCCTTAAACCTTTTATAGTTCCTAGCGAAGGCGACAAATTCGTCTTCTTCCATAGGCTGTTCTGAGGTAGTTTCAGGGGTTTTGGAGCTGCAGGGTATAGGACGGGGATCTATAGGAGGGAATTTGTTTGAAGGGAAGGATATCTGTGATTGGGCTGATAGAGACAAGTTTTTGAAATTTTTATCGAGAACGTTAAGTTTTTGCAGTTCTCTCTCATGCAGAAATAGACTAGATACAAGATTCTGAATAGAAGTCTTGTTCAAGTCTCTCACTTCTCTAACAGCGGTGACCTTGGTATGCTACTCATTTCCCAAAGAACTTAGAAAACGAATATTCAGGTCTTTCATAGTATAAACCTTTCCTAATGAAGCACATAAATTACTTACCTCGCAGAATCTGTCGTAGGCACTCCTTAGTGATTCACTATCTTGTTTCTTGAAGGATTCAAACTCAGCAATACAATCGTAGAGTCTGTTGTCCTTTACCTGCTCATCACCTTCAAAGTACGCAAGGAGCTTGTTCCAGTATTCTTGAGCCGTGGAGCACAAGTCAATGAGTTTATATTGCTTGTCGTCCAAACCACAAGAAATAATGTGGCATGCTTTTCCATCTAGGGCAGCTGAAAGTTTGTCGTCCTCAGTCCATTCCTCTCTTGGTTTCTCGACCAAGGTTTCTTCAATCTGAACATGGGTTTCTTGTTCAGTGTCATGATCAGCATGTTGTGTCAGCAGAGTGGAGGGAATAGGTCTATAGGTGGTTGAGACTTTCAAAGGAATGATTGGACCACCTTCTATGACCTTCATCAACCGATCATCGATTGAGTTCATATACTTTATCATACGAGAATTCCAGACACCAAACTCGTTGACATTCAACAACGGTATGGTAGTGATGTTAAATGACTGCATGATTTTTCCTGCCATGGTATCGGCAATACAAGCTTCAAAGCTTGGAAATTTCTTTCAAAATTCCAAGCTCTGATACCAATTGGTAGGCCCAATTAGTAGGAAAATAGGCTAGGGGGGGGGGTGAATAGCCTTTTTAAACTTTTACAAAGAAACACTTTTAAATGCAAAGTCACTTATCAGTTTGTAAACTATTATCAGTAAGCTCAGCGGGTAAAATATGACTTAGTTTTAACTCACACAAAATCAATGTATAAAAGATTTTCAGAGCTTAGTTTAAACACAAAGTTGTTTCTAAAAGTTCAATGCAGTTTCAAGAGATTGGTCAATGGAAATTACAATGAATCAGTATAAGTATATGCAATCTGCCAGTGATAGAATTCCAACCGGCAATGATAAGGAAAGCAACAGAGACACAAGGATTTGGAGAGGTTCACAGTGTAAATACTGCTACGTCCTCTACCAAGTTTGGTCAGAACTTGGATTTGGGTTAAAATTACCATTAGATATCTCTAGTCTATTACAAGCTCGGCTTTGCCGGTATACAAAGACTAAGTTCTAGAAATTTCTATCGTAAGACAATTCTGACCAAGTGTATTTAAGCGGCAAGTTCAAGAGAACTTATCTCACTCAGGTGGGTGTGTGAATAACTTAAACAACGTATTCCTTATATGATCTAGTTCGGGAATACTAACAATGTTGTTTGAGTTGGTGCACAAGTGTATGTCCTATTAAATGATCTAATGATTATCTGGACACAGAATGTTTGAGTCTTTAATGAATACTCAAAAACATTCAACTCTCTTCAATGCTCTATTTTCACCAACCTTCTTCAATGCTCCAAGTCCACTATTTATAAGAGGAGTAAATGTCTTGAGTCTTGTAGAAGAAGGCTTGCAATTTTGAATATCCAGCTGGGTAGTTGAGGAGCATTAAATGCGGTATCTTTAGCAATAATGGCGAAGATATGTGGTACACGCATGCTCGCAAAAGTCTGATGGGTAAAGACCCCTTTGTCTCAACCGGTTACCTGCAAAAAGCAAGTAGAGACAGAGTATAGCTAAAAGTAGCTATGTGTCAGACGGCGTATCAATCATTACAGAGCAGGTATACTACTTTTAGATAAAACAGTAAGAAAGGACAGGGACAATTAGCAAGGTTGACTTTAAGGTGAAACGATGTAACCTGACTGACAGTACATACTGTCTTTTTTTATCGGCAAGTTGAGAATGGAGTTGATCGACAACTTCTTTAGTAAGTTGATCGGAAACTTGTTTACTGGTCTGCTGATTTGTTTCCTCTTGCTGGTTTGCCTTGTTTGAAGAGTTGGAATACACCTGTGCTGGTCACCAAGAATCCTAAGAGTACCTTACAAAGGTTCTAATAAAATTGGGGGATCCTAAGTGATAACTATGATTGGGATTAAGCAATTCTATGTCCTAAACATATATATGAACAACAGACGGAGAATTGTTATACCTGGGAAGAAATTACCATTGTCTAGAAATCAGGCCACGCGCCCGCCCGGTAAGCCACCATGCGCCCGCTCGCTAGTCTGGACGACCGCCCAGGCTGGGGTTGGGCGACCGCCCAAACCCCTTGTTGGACAAAAGTTGTTTAATCCAGTTGAGTTAGAAGTCAATCCTTGTCTAGGTTTTGGGTCCTTGTGTAGAGCACCTAGAGGGGTGTTTTGGGATGCTAAGATTGTAGATAATGGATTGATTGTGAATGTGTGCAAGATTGTTGTTTGACTTACTGTCAATGTTGTGAACTCTTTTATGAGTAACGTGTTTACATATTTATGATGTGTTTGTGTGGTTCCCTACTTTGGAATCATGCCCCGGTTGTTGTTTAAGCAAGTATTTATTACTATGCTCGTGTTTAAAGTCCAGCTGGTTCTTGTTGTGGTGTCGGGCAGTGGTAGGGATTATAATGGCACACGAGCCAAGTTCATTGTGAGGCTTCTACCATTGGTTTCCCATTTTTAACCCCCTTCCTTGGACCATAGGTTGGGCATTTTGGGTTATGATTTTGTGTCATTTTCCCCCCGTTGTTGTTGTTGTATTGTTTGGTTCCTGAACCGGCTTCAGCCCTTTGGTGCTGTTCAGTTGATACCTCTCAGATGGTTATGTTTGATTCGAAAACCTTAGCTCAGTATTCACTTATGAGTGTTTATTTCCGCCTTATGTGTGGTATGATGAGTTGGCTTTGCCTTTCATGTTATGTGCTATGTGAATGCTTATTGATATTATCCTTTTGTGATTATCATTTATAGCATGTCATGAAGTTGCATGTTAGTAGCTTACTGTGATTTATTCTCACCCCGTTCCTTTCAAATTTGTTTTCCTTAGATAAAGGCGTGCCAAGGGGATAGGTCACTTACACAAGGGAGGACGTCGTGGTGGTTTTGGTAAGAGTTTTTGGGACAAGTGTTAGTAAAGGCTACATTATGTAAATGTATAACCTTTGGGGTAGAGTACCCGAGACTTCATCTTTGTATCACCTATATTTGATAAAGTGTTGGTGATTTGTAAATTGTAATTAAAGGTGTGTAAGCCCTTGGGGCTAAGTATTTAAAGTTGTGAAAGTTGTTTGTGTGTAGTAAAATCAAGTTTTTAAACTTGAAGAGTTTGTTATATGGATCTTTTATGAAAGAACATTTCGAATTTTTTTTCTAAAAATGTTTTAGGACGTCTTCCGTGCGTGACCCAGATGTGGGGCCAAGTAGGACCACGGGTTGGGGCACGACACTTACGCCTTGTTTCTAGGAATGCGAATGAAATATCCAATCTGTAAATTGTTTACAGATAATTTAGATTTCGTCCCCATAATATTGCATCATAATTAAATCACAAGATTTTGCTTCTGTCAATTAATTTGATTAGTTGACATTCATTATGCAAAGATTGTATTATATTATCTTTGACATAATTAAATATATGATGTGTGTCTCTATATGAAAGAACCTTCTTGAAAAAATTAAGTCATGTGCCAATCAATTATTAAAACACATGTGAGTAGACCGGGTATTTTTATGCGGGCTCTAACCATCGCGAGGCGCATTAATTCTATCAGTGTATGAGCATGATGAATGAAAGAGTGGTTCCTATACGTTTAACGTGGTTTGACTTAATTAGGCTATCATAAGAGTTATGGGCCTAAGGCACAAGATGAGATTAAAACATTTTAGACATAAGATGTCTAAAATCTCATAAAGGATCTAAGAGTCACATATGATGTGATTGATAAGGAGTTATCTACCTAAATAGCTTGGTCTTATGCATCTTGCCCTTGCGGACGTAAGATCAAATGAAATATGGATCTTAGGCCACTAAAATTATATTATACACGAGTTGTACTTGAAGGTGTATAATTTAGTGGGAGTATTTATGAAATACATTAAATATCTCTAAATGATAATGGTATGAAATATAGGTGTATATTTATTTGCATATTTGTAGAATGTCTTAAACTATAATCATGTTTAATTACTGCAATTGATCCCACTTAAAGAGAATGAGATTAACTTCCTTGACCTAGTCATGATCTTAAGAATTGTTCTAAATCAAGAACGGAAGTTATGAATTCTTAATAAATCATATTCCTAAGAAACCTAATGCCTTAAGGATGGACAAAGACATTGATTAGAAACATGTAGATGATTCTATAAGATGTCAATTGTCCTACGACTTGCTACCATATGTTTAGAACTTTAGAAGTATCTGAAACACATGGATGCTTATTTGATAAGCAATCACATAGAAGCGTTCCTACAAGCAAAAAAGGCAAGAAAAGTTTGAGATTGACTAGAGCATAACATTCATGCGATGATTGAAAGGTAAGTTAATAAGTTCTCGTGTTTCGAACATGGAGAGACATATTAATTACCTTAGATGGCTTGGTGATCAAGTTAGTTTGGAACTAACAACTGATTTGATATTAATTCATATGCGACATTTGATGTTTAAAAATGCTAAGTCTTAATATCAAATGGAAACCTTCTCAAACTCTAAAGGTTAATAAAGAAAAGGATTTAAGATAGAGGCAAGACAAGAGTTGTCAAGCCTAAAGAAAATATTTATGGCTAAACCAAAATCCAAAGGATGTAATTGCTACCATGGCAATAAGATTGACCATCAGAGAAATTACAATTTGAATTAAAAGATCAAAAGGAAGGGTAGTAGGACTACCACTTAAAGTATTTATGTTAATGTTCTACTTCTAAGTTCTTGGGCATTGGATACCGGATATGGATCCCACATTTGTATAAATGTGTAAGACTTGAGAAATAGAAATCCTACTTAAGGAAGGTAAAGATTAACCTATGTGTTGATAATGATGCAATGGTTGCAACAGTAATCATAAGAACTTGCGAAGTGTCTTTACCTAGTGGGTTCATATTTGTTTTGAACAAATGTTGTGATGTTCCTACTTTAAGTAAAAATATTATTTTGGTTTCTTCATTAGAAGATTATGGATATTTCTTATTTCGAATAAGAAAATGTTCCATTAAATATGATTTACTTTATTGTATTTCTAATCATACAATGGAACTTTATATCCTTATGTTGGAAGAACAAAATAATAAGCATAACATAAATAATGGAAAATCTGAATCTAAGGATGTAAGCATTACATTCTTAAAGCATTAATGTCTATATCAATGATAAGAAACACATATCTAAAATTCCATGGGACAGACTTTTAAAATCACATGATTTCGAATCATGTGATATATGTGAATCTTGGAAATTGATTAAGACACCTCTTACTAATAGTAGTAAAAGGAAGTACTCTTTTGAATTAATACATATTGATGTATGTAGTTCATTAAAGTAACAATGCTAGAGAGGATTTTGATAACTCATGGAAAAAGTATTAGTGTACTCTGAGCTGATCAAAGTAACGAATATTTGAACCATGGACTTTATGAGAATTCCGCAAAAAGTCTGCAGAATGTACGGCTCCTGTTTAAAGAAATCTGCAGATTGTCTGCAAACTGTTGTTTTTCGCTCATAATAAGTCAAACTGATCTTTAATTGACCTTCTGGATTATGTACTGGAAACAGCTGCGCTTACACTAAATTAAGTTTCATCTAAGGAGGTTCGACTAATACCATACTAGATATAGAATGAAAGAAAACTTGGTTTATCTTTCATAAAGATTTGTGATGTGATACTTTTGAGAAAAGTGTTATCTTGGACAAAATCACACCTGAATTTAATTAATGTATTTTCATGGGATATCTCAATGATATTGATTTTACACCCTTTAAAGAGTACAAATAGTTTGTTACTCTAAATAGTACTTTCTAGATAAATCGTTTATCTCTAAAGAACTAGTGGGAGTAAAATGTATCTCGAATAGTTTGAGACCCAGAAAATGACATAGAACCTAAAGATGGAAATTGAACAATGTTTCACAAGGAGTTGTGGAAATTTGTTGAAGTATACACAAGTAATTTGCATATATGATAGGATACTATCTATAACAAAAAATATTGATTTCTCATAATAGAAAGTAATTAGGAAGATATCATTGCGAATGATTGACCTATTACCTATCAAGATGAAAAGTCCGCTCCGGTTTTAGATCAATGACTTGGAGTCATAAAATCTAAAGGCGCAATCCATGTATCATAATCAAGTTTCGAACTTGATTGTTCTACCCTAAGGCTTAAAAACCATATGATAGAAAATGAGTTTTCTTGGAAAAACGGTCATGGATTGCAAGGTGCATATTGATAAAGCACGACTGATTGAGTAAAATTAATTCATAATATTGATTATGATAAAAATTTGTCACCTACAGTCATGCTTAAGGATATTAGAATTGAAGTTGTCATGACTTCATATTTTGAATATGAAATATGACAAATGGATGTTAAAACAGCATTCCTTAACAGGAGCATACTTTAGGATGTGTTTGATACAACCTAAATGTTTTGATCCATAAAATTCTAATAAAATATGCAAGTTGCAGAAATCCATGAGATGGATTGAAGCAAATTACTTGGAGTGAAATTTCATTTTGATGTAGTATTCAAAGAGTTTGAATTCATCAATGATGAGACTGTGAATACGTGTAATTGAATTTGAGATATTCATAGCAATCATTAAAATTATGAGAGTCGCCACGCCATTTTAATTATAGCCAAAACATTGAGAAAAGCATGTTAATGGGTTCGGGGGTCAAATTACAACAAGAGAAGAATATTCACGTTATCACTCCTATTGCCCGAATTGATCGGTCTTTCTATCATGATTCGGTGTATGTAGTATGTTAGTGATTGAGACCGGATCCGAAGATTGCCTACGTTCCTCTCAATGTGAGAAGCTCAGGTCAGCGTAGTTCGAAAAGAATTTAGAATAGGCAGGAGAATCGGGATCATGCATAATAAGGGGGGAATTACATAAAGATTAGGGTTTAGAAGTAGTTCCTAGATCATCCTTGGGTTGATGAACCCTAGATCATCATTGGCTATGAAATAACATGTTAACATGAAGATCGTAACCCTAAATATAGCATAAATAAGGTTTTAACCTAAGAATATGATGAACATGCGAAGAACATATTATGAACATATGAATGTCATGAAGAAAATATGAATAAAGATGTTAGGAACATGAATATTATGAAGAACACATGAATAAACATATTAAGAATATGAATATTATGGATCTAAATTAATAATATGGCAAGAACATGAAGAAAAAGTTAGAAAACTTACCATTGTTGGCAAGAAATAACCTTGGATCTTCTTGGGATTCTTGAGAGTGTTTTTGGAGGCTTGAATGACTTGATTTGGGAGAAAAATCGTCACTTGGAAGCTCTCAAATTCGGATCCCCCCCAATTATGAGGCAAGGGAGGTCTTTAAATAGGAAACTGATGGAGAGATCTGACGGTCCAGATCATCCGGGGCGGATGTGGCCGCGTGGCCAAGATGGAGGGCGGCGGCGATGTTGGCCGCGTGGCCAAGGTTGGAGCTTGGGCGAATGTGGCCGCGTGGCCATCATTCCTGGCTGACTTAATTATTAAGCTAGGGTTTTGCATGTTTTATGGAAACCCTATTTTGGCCATCTTTAAGATGTTCTAGAACAATTAGGTATATTTTGGGAATCCGGGACAAGTCTTTGCAAGGTTTGTAATTCCTATAAAGTCCTTGTGTATTTGGGAAATCCCTAATAAACTCATTTTCAGATCGGGTACTAACAGTAGCCCCTCGGCGACGCTTCTTGCAAGGCAATGTGGGGTCGACGATAAAAATAGGAACCGTTCTGAAACATGAGTTTCAAAACAGAGGAAAGGTAAGGGAACGACTGAACCTTGGCAGGCGACCTACGTATCCGCGGGGGAATCAAGCCAAACGTAGTTCAAATCTGATTGGAAAATTGAGAATGATTGTCCTCTGATGGGACCAATGCCTTCCGCTTGGGGAGAAATTATGACTTGCTGGGGAGACATGTGCCGGGGAAAATGTAATTGCTGGGGATGAGAGATGACTATGTCGGTCGGGTGGCTGAACCTTTTCAGGTTTCCTACGTATCCTCGGAGGAATCAAGCCGGTCGTAGTTCGGAGGGGATAGGAAATGACCAAGGCGGCCGGGTGGCTGAACCTTTTCAGGCTTCCTACGTATCCTCGGAGGAATCAAGCCGGTCATAGTTCGGAGATACTGGGGATAAAACGAGACATCGAACTTCTGCTGCGGATAACAAACCTACGGACCCTATCCTGTATGAAGACTGAACATTCGTTAGGGAAATGAGACATCAGACTCCTGCTGGGGATAAAAATCCTACGTATACTATCTTGTATGAAGAACGAACATTCGTAAGCAATGAAATCATTTGGGAAAAGGAGGTAAGAGGGATAATGGGACAATAAAGACTACGGCGTCTAAATAATCCCAAGATGGAAATAATAAATGCTGGAACTTTCGCAACGGCCGCGATCGTTCTAGGATGCACATGACGTAGAGGCTGACGGGTTTCTACAATCATATGAACCCTAAGCAAATATTTGGGGATAATGAGACAATAAAGACTACGGCGTCTAAATGGCCTCAAGGTGGAAGTGGTAACTGCCGGGGTAAACGCAATCAGAAACGAACGGGTTCCTGCCGATCGCGCTAAAATAATAGATGCTGGATCTCTCGCAATAAGAGACGAACGGGTCTCTGCCAATCACGATCGATCTAGGATGCGCATGACATAGAGGCGAACGGGTCTTTGCAATCATATGAATCCTAAGCAAATATTTGGGGATAATGAGACAATAAAGACTACGGTGTCTAAATGGCCTCACGGTGGAAGTGGTAAAATAATAGATGTTGGATCTCTCGCAATTAGAGACGAACGGGTCTCTGCCAATCACGATCGATCTAGGATGCGCATGACATAGAGGCGAACGGGTCTCTGCAATCATACGAATCCTAAGCAAATATTTGGGGCTAATGAGACAATAAAGACTGCGGCGTCTAAATGGCCTCACGGTGGAAGTGGTAAAATAATATATGCTGGATCTGTCGCAATTAGAGACGAACGGGTCTTTGCCAATCACGATCGATCTAGGATGCGCATGACATAGAGGCGAACGGGTCTCTGCAATCATACGAATCCTAAGCAAATATTTGGGGCTAATGAGACAATAAAGACTACGGCGTCTAAATGGCCTTACGGTGGAAGTGGTAAAATAATATATGTTGGATCTCTCGCAATTAGAGATGAACGGGTCTCTGCCAATCACGATCGATCTAGGATGCACATGACATAGAGGCGAACGAGTCTCTGCAATCATACGAATTCTAAGAAAATATTGGGGGATAATGAGGTAGAAACGGACAAGTTCCGATAATCGCGGTGAAGATGGGATAGAAATGGAAATTTTAAGGGCTTTCCGTACCCAAAGGTAACGAATAACGGTCAAAATAGGTTAAGGGCACCTAAAATGAACAAAGGGGAATGTACTAGGGGTAAAACTGAAATTTTGCATGTGGAGGCAAAGATGATGGATTGTTATGAAGCCGCAAACGGGATGAACTCTCGGGGAGTCATAAAGGTGATAGACTCTCGGGGAGTCACAAAGGTGATGGACTCTCGGGGAGTCACAAAGGTGATAGACTCTCGGGGAGTCACAAAGGACTCTTTGGTGAGTCACAAGGGCGAAGGACCTTTAGGGGGACGCGAAGGAGATGGACTCTCGGGGAGTCGCTAATATGGGAAACATGATCTGGGTTCCGCTTATCCTAATTTATGAGGGAATGAGGCTACGAGCCATTGAGACCAAGGTGTTAGGTAAGGGACATTTTTCTTGGTTGCCTAGAGGTAGGACCTAAGGCTTTTTAAGGAAAGGGAATAAGGAAGATGGTGATCTCTTAATCTTGAGATAGGGATGCCAAAGATGTCACGGCTTCTTGGGCTTTAGATTATGTCTTGGAGATAATGTGGGTTTCCTAGGCTTACGGGCTAGGGATTGGAGTTCATTTAAGCATGAGGAGAGTATTCTATCCTAGGCTTAGTGCTAGGGCTTGGAGAGGTTGAGGTTTAGGAACCTCCTAGATGCTAGGGTTTTGAAGGGAATGTTGAATCCTAGGCTCGACGCTAGGGTTTAGTGAGGGTATGGATTTCTAGGCTCACGGCTAGGGTTTAATAAGATGGGGGATTAAGATTGTAAACTTCCTAGGTTTCGAGACTAGGGTTTCAGGAATTTGGAAATAATGTTGCATGCGGGGCTTTGGAAATTCCCTAGAACTTAGGCTAGGGTTAAAGAGGATGTTGCGGTTTCCTAGGCTTAAGGCTAGGGTTTAGAGAGGATATGTGACTACCTAGGCTTGAGGCTAGGGTTTGGGGAGAACGCGACTTCCTAGGTTTGAGTCTAGGGTTTGGAAAGAATGTCGACTACCTAGGCTTGAGGCTAGGGTTTGGAGGGAATGTGACTACCTAGGATCAAGGCTAGGGTTTAAGAAGGATGTAACTTCCTAGGCTTTAGGCTAGGGTTTGGAAGGATGTAATTACCTAGGCTTGGGGCTAGGGTTTGGAGAGAATGCGACTACTTAGGCTTGAGGCTGTGACTACCTAGGCTTGAGGCTAGGGTTTGGGAAGATGTGATTACCTAGGCTTGAGGCTAGGTTTTGGGAAGATGTGATTACCTAGGCTTGAGGCTAGGGTTCGGAGCGCATGTGACTTCCTAGGCTAGAGGCTAGGGTTTGTAGAGGATGTGGCCACCTAGGCTTGAGGCTAGGGTTGAGAGAATGTGATTACCTAGGTTTAAGGCTAGGCTTCGGATAGAAGGTGACTACCTAGGCTTGAGGCTAGGGTTTAGAGAGAAGGCGATTACATAGGTTTGGGACTAGGGTTTAGAGGGAATGCGATTACCTAGGTTTAAGGCTAGGCTTTGAATAAAAGGTGACTACCTAGGCTTGAGGCTAGGGTTTGGAGACCGAAAGCATTTGAAGGTTTGTCTTGGTTTAGACCGAGCAAGTTTGAGGTCTAAGAGTGTTTCGGTTTGGGGTAGGTGAGCTTGATACCTCATGGCTGGATAGGCTCGATAGGTTAGACCTAGGCTAGAGTGCTAGGGTTTAGCTACGGTAAGACTCAGACATGTGTTAAGGAGACCGGGGCCTAATGGAATGGTAGGCGTGAGATCTAGGAGATCGAAGGCTAGGCAGGGTAGCGTTGGGACATAAGGCTTTCAAGCGGGTAAGTCTTTTGTCCTAGAGAAACCGCGTTATGGGTTAGGACTAAGCAGGCTTGAGGTCGACCAAGGAGCAACGGATTGTGATTGGATGATCCTAGTACCTAATACGCATGTCGGGCTTGGATCCTAGAGTGTTTGAAAGTTTAGGCTAGGTGCGAACCATAGGTGCGGGAAATGGGTTTGAATATGTGACCATGTTGGCGCATAGGTATGGACTTGAGTCTCATAGACTTTGCTCGAGTGAAATAGGTACCTAACAGGATTGGGTATGCTTAGGACTTAATTTTGTCTTAGAGGTCATGCGTGTGACTAAGCTCGTTTGGCAATTGCGAAGGTAGGTTAGGGATGGGACCAAAGGTGTTTAAGGACACGGGTTTTAACCTGATGGGTATTGAGATCCCTATGGCATGGCGTGGTGCGCAGGAGATCCCATGTACTTGAGCAAGGTTTGAGATTTGGACTCGTTGGGGGAGCGATGTTTGAGATCCATGGAGTTCAAGGGTGGACCTTGTAGGTGGCGAGGTTATGACTCGGCTTGGATTAAGTAGGTTAGAGTCCTTGAGAGGTTGAAGGTCAGACTAGGAAGTCTTTTGAGGCTAATGGGTGACACTAGGTTGGTACTTGGTAGGTTTAAGAGTGGTAGGGTCATGGCTTGGACATGACGGGAGTCGGGAGATGTAGATGTGTCGCTTTTAGTCGGACCAAGTAGGCTTGGGAATTAAAGAGTCCAAAGGGTGGAGATGTAAGGTGAGAGACCTAAAGGGTAGAAAGTCTTGTGACCTAAAGGTTTAGGGGTTGAGGCCTAAGGTATGGATCAGATATTCTAGAGACCTAAAAGGTAGGTGTTTGGTAGACTCGAATGGTCTTGGGATCTCAGGGATTGCTCCACAGGTTAGACTATGTAGACCTAAGAGGTTGGACCTAAGAGGATAAGAGAGCCATGGTTTTAGACATGGTATGGATGAATATATATTGGTAGGTTTGGGATCTAAGAGATCAGGTAGACTCGAGACCGGTAGGTTCGGGACCTAATGGGTCATTCTAAGGATTTGGATTCGGTAGACTGGTTTAAGGCTTTAGGAGTCACGCTACTAACTTGTGGAGGGTCGAGCTAAGGGGTTATGGTGTAACCTATGTAAGACTGACCGGGTAGGTGCGGGACCTAAGGTTTTGAATCAAGTCAGATTGGGACGTAGAGAGTTGAGGGTTTAGGCCTAGGGGTTCCCTAAAGTGTACGAGATAGGGTAAAGGACCGAGTCAACTCAAGAATCACGGAGATGGGTCTCAGATGGATCGAGGATGTTTTTTACAATTTTGTGGAGACCGAGAGTGCGGGTTTATAAACAAAGTGTCAGGGAAGAGAATACTTTTGAAAGTGTTATGATTTTATAAAGATGCCTTATAATTAGTTATGATTCTAACAAATTCAAAGTGTTCGTCATGTGCAGAGTTTGACGATGAGGGGTACATCCTTGTTGAAGCCTCGGTATTCTTTGGGAAACCACATAGTCGACCCATTCCGTTGGGGATTATCTAATTTGGTGAGCGGGCACCCTTCCTCCTTTGAGAAATTCTACGTCGAGCTTGATGATGAGGGATGCCCTTCTTCTAAGTATGTGCTTGTCGAAGCCTCGATATTCTCCGAGAAACCACATAGTCGACCCATTCTGTTGGGGAAGCCCTAGTTCGATAAGGGTGTAGAGCGGGGTATCCTACCTCCTTTAAGACGCACCCTTTTTTCTGCCTAGACCGCCCTTGCGGGTTTTCAATCTAGCGGGCATCTCTTTTGCGTCATCATTTTTTTTTTTTTTTGAAATCATTCAGTCGACTCAAAAAAGGAAAAAAGAATTGTTTGAAAACATGCGGGGGCATTTTGGGGAGAGTAAGAGAGAGAGAGATAGTACTCACATTTTGACTATTTGGGCAACTGAGTGTATATATGTACAAAAGGGAGGAAGCCCCTGCTTGACAGAAAGTAAGTGTTTAGCTCTTTCTTAGATTGTAGAACGGAAGACTTGTCGAGACATTTGAAAATTGTTTTATTCAAGATTCTCATTTGATTGCTCGAGAATGGACCTCGTTGATTAGTTATGCATCTTATGATTATGTTTTAGACAAGTAGTCTCGAAATAATAAATGTTTTGATCAATTGTGAGTGAAGAAGTCAGGAGTAGAAATATGGGGCAAGAGAGAAGAGAAGGAAAATTGGCTACAAGGTGGGTTGTGTATATTTTGGACTGGACCCTAAGGTTGCCTACGTTCTCCTCAAGGTGAGAAGCTCATGTCCGCGTAGTTCGGGGGAGGTCCGGATGATGATGAAGTTGGGGTTGAGTTTAGAGGTGTGAGGTTCGTTTAACTGAGGTGAGTTGTTCCTTGTCGAGGTAGGCTGCATCATTGTAGCTCATTGCCGTGGCTTGCTCCATTCTAGATGTCATGGGCTGCTGCTGCCGTGTTAATCTTCTTTGTGGGGAAAGAAAGAAAAATAGAACATTTGAAGTGAAAAGAAAATGAGACTTTTATTTTTCTATGGTGAAAGCCCCTTCTATTTTTCTTTTATTTCTTTGTGCACACCCCTTTTTTTTTTTTTTTTTGCCTAGGCCGCCCTTTCGGGGTTTTCAACCTAGCGGGATTCTTTTTTGTGCAATGCTCTAACTTTTGCCTAGGTCGCTCTTTTGGGTTTCAACCTAGCGAGCCCCTTTTTTTATATATATATACATTTGTACATGAAACATTGGGCAAGACGAGCCCCTAGTTTTCTTTCGCCTCTCTCGATTGCGAGGTAGCCTCCTTATAGTTCAAGCGGCCTTTTGCTGGCGGCGGCCATCTTAGCCCCTTGATCTTCACCGGTAGAGCTCCATCGGATTACCACGTGCACCTATTAATGGCATGAATGACCTCGTACATTCCTTTTATATTTGCGATGGGATACGGACAGCCCCGGTGTATCGGCATGTAGTACTTATGAAGGGAACAAACAACCTCTTAAATTGTGGCAGCATGGATGTCTATTTGATGATGAGCAACCGCAGTCCATTTCTTTGTCATGACCGTATGGAAAAGGGGTCTAATGGTGGGATGAGAGGCGTATGAGGATAGTGTATGGGAGAAGGTGTATATAGAGAGTGTACATGAAGGGTGTACAAGGGGTGAGTGTGTAGAGAGAGTGTATGGGGGTAGAATGTAGAGAGATGAGAAAGTGATTCGTTCATCCCAATTGGTCAAAGCATTTCGTTATCTTCAGACTAATTGTGTACTTAGTTATGTGAATTGTTTGTGGGTCCATTTACCTTTTAATGAGTTGTCATTAATGAGTAAGATTAAGATTAATTCATCATATAAAGATATAGCAATCAAGTGAAGATGGTGAATAAGACAATTTTCATGGAATTTATTTATGCAAGATTATGTCTCAAGTCTAGAGAGAAAATAAATAAAGACTCTTTTATTATTTGAAAGAAAAAACGACTAATCCGGGGTGGACTTGTGATATCCCCATCCCACATCGGAAATATGTGGGAATTGAGTATGCTATATAGAAGGCCCATACACTCCTACAAAGCATCAAATCATCCATTGGACTTTTGGAGGCCTGTGATGGGCTATGGTTGACCCAATTGAGGAGATGCTTGGTGGGCTAGTGTATGGTACCTATGTGGCGGGTCGGGTCTGCGGACTCGGGTCGTTACAAATGGTATCAGAGCGGAACCCCGGCCTTAAGGCTTGCGAGCTAGCCCGGGGGTACGATCTGGGTATTGATTGACCTTGCCAGGGAAGGCAAGGGTTTGAGTGGGGGAGATTGTGATATCCCCATCCCACATCGGAAATATGTGGGAATTGAGTGTGCTATATAGAAGGCCCATACACTCCTACAAAGCATCAAATCATCCATTGGACTTTTGGAGGCCTGTGATGGGCTATGGTTGACCCAATTGAGGAGATGCTTGGTGGGCTAGTGTATGGTACCTATGTGGCGGGTCGGGTCTGCGGACTCGGGTCGTTACAGGACTTTTACTAAAGAAACAAAGATAGTCCAAGGTGGACTTTTGACTAAAGACACTCTAGAACCTACGAAGACTGAATGACCATTTTTATTTATTATTTAAAGGGGGTAGCCCCAGTTTGCTCTTTCTTGTTTGGAATTTGCTCACGCCCATGCATTCCTATCGCGGGTGATGGCTCCGCTACCAATGAGGCTTTGGATCTTCCTTTTCAATTGGAGGCAACCTTCAGTGTCATGCCCAATGTACTGGTGGTATTTGCAGTATTTGGAGGGATCCAAGTCTGGTCTTACCCTGTTTGGTTCATAGTTGAGTAGAGGAGCCAACTTGCCGGCTCGAACCAAACCTTTGAAGAATTTGGCTAACGGCATACCTAAGTCGTCGAATTCGCGCTCGTCCTTCCTTTCACGAACTGTCTTTGAGGGTGATTTATGTACCGGTACCCCTTGTTGATGAGTAGTCATAGGAGGCATCCTGACGGGGAAAGTCTGTTGCGGCCCGTACATTTGAGGAGCGTACGGGTGTTGAAATTGAGCAAGAGGGAGAACTCGGCTGAGGTAATCATAAACGCCATGAATGTCAGACAAATGGCGCCTCTCGATATTTCTTAGGGTCTTATGCATCTCCTTCTGAAAGTGTGTTGCTTGCTCGTTGAGAATGGCCTTAAAGTGGATTGCTTGTTCATCGAGGATGGCTTCGAAGTGGGATTCTTGCTTACTGAGAGCAGTACCGGTGTAGAGGATTGTCTCGGGATCTTGGGTACCAGCTTCAGTTGCAACTTCGATGTTCCTTGCAGCCGACATGATGCAGAACTCTAGTCATGAAAGAATTAAGCCTCTTAGTTGAATTAAATTAAATTCGTATTTAATGATAAGGCATCGTTATAAAATCATTTTTTGGAAAAGAGTCGGTCTCCACATTTTTGAAATGCATTTTGGTAAAAAATTGAAAGTTTGACCGGGCCGAAGTTGCCTACGTTCCCCTTATCATGAGGGAGAGGTCCCACACAATAAGAGGCTCAGGTCACCGTAGTTCGAATCAATTTAGACTTTTAAAAAGAGGTGAGAGATGACCATAGGGGTCAAAAAAAGGGAGATGACTCGGTCCTTGGTCAAGCATGGGTGAGGAAGACCTATAGGAGTTGGTTTTGATTGAGTCGGGTATGGTTTGACCTAAGGTTTGACCTAAGGTTTGAGACAAGAAGTGGTTCAAGCTAGAATGCGACAATAATGGTGGGTTGACCTAGATGGGTGTAGGATAGGTCGACCTAATTGAGAAAAGGTTGGATTGACCTATATGGTGAATGGATCAAGATAGCGGGTTGTAACGGGTTGCCTATGGGATGATCTAAACGGGATAGGCATGGTTTGCCCTAAGCGGGTCAAAGGTTGACCTATTCGGGTTGGTGGACTAAGGAAGGTTGGAGATTGACCTAGATGGATCCAAGATAGGTAAGTCAACCTAAGCGGGTCACGGGTTGACCTTGACGGGTCAAAGGTGAAGGGGTAGTTTTAACCCAAGACGGACAAGTTGACCTAGATGGGTCGAGGATGGGATGTGGACCTAAACGGGTCGAGACGGGTTGACCTAGGTTGGTCTGGACAACAGTGGGTCAAGATGACGGTTCGACCTAAGCGGGTTAAGACCAAAGGTAATTGGGTTCACCTATGGAATCAAATATTGACCTAAGAGGTCGAAAACTGATAAGGTTGACCTAGGAGTCCAAGTTTGACCTAAGAGGTCAAAGGTGATTGGGTTGACCTAGGAGGTCAAAGGTTAACCTAAGAGGTCAACGGGTGATAATGTTGACCGAGGGGGTCAAAGGTTGACCTAAGAGGTCAAGGGTTGACCTAAGAGATCGGAGGTGATAAGGTTGGCCTAGGAGGTCAAGGGTTGACCTAAGGGGTCGGAGGTGATAAGGTTGACCTAGGAGGTCAAGGGTTGACCTAAGGGGTTTGAGGTGATAAGGTTAACCTAGGTGGTCAAGGGTTGACCTAAGAGGTCGGAGGTTGATAAAGTTGACCTAGGGGGTCAAAGGTGATAGGGTTGACCTAGGAGGTCAAGGGTTAACCTAAGAGGTCGGAGGCGGATAAAGTTGACCTAGGCGGTCAAGGGTAGACCTAAGAGGTGAAAGGCAGATAAGGTTGACCTAAGGGGTCAAAGGTTGACCTAGGAGGTCAAAGGTAGATAAGGTTGACCTAGGAGGTCAAAGGTTGGGAAGGTTGACCTAGGCGGTCAAAGGTTGACCTAGGAGGTCAAAGGTAGATAAAGTTGTCCTAAGAGGCCAAAGGATGGTGGGATTTTGACCAAAGCGGGTCGAGATGAAGGGTAGACCCAAATGGATCGCAATGATGGGTAGGTAACCTAGATAGGCCAAGATGAGGAATTTTGATAGATGGCCCAAGGGGTGAGCGATGGACCTTAGAGGTCGCCTAGATGCAATGCACATTTTATTTAACGAAAAGTTTTGCATTTATTTACATCCTAAATGGTTGGTCCAACGAGTGTCCTAATCTCTATGTGTGGGTTGACACGGGTAGGATAAAGGTTCCCACCGCTCGTGGAGCGTACACGGTGAGTGAAGTAGACGAGTGACTCGAAAAGAGTGCGACAGTAGCGCACAAATTCCTGCACATCGAATACTCCGGGTAATGGGGACCTGTGCAGTGCTGACACGGACTAGTGGTAGTGTGTGGCAAGAAACTAATTCTTTTTAGGGAGAAAAGAGAGAAGTTTTTGAATGCTTGAATGATGCAATGCAATGCAAGAGAGAGAGAAGAGGGAGAGGATAAGAATGTACGAGGGAGCATAGCAAAGTCTCGTTTGACCTTAGTACTATAGGGAAAGTACAAAAAATACATGTATTGAAAAAATACAAGGTACACATATTAACATGGCAAAAATACAAGGTGCATGTGCAAACATGGCAAAGTGTGAGGTGCATGTGTAAACATGGCAAAGTGTGAGGTGCATGTGCAAACATGGCAAAGTGTGAGGTGCATGTGTAAACATGGCAAAGTGTGAGGTGCATGTGCAAACATGGCAAACATCATGATGTAAAAGAAAGTTAGACCCACTAAGTTTGAAAAAGTTTCAAAGCAGTCCCCAGCAGAGTCGCCACTGTGAATACGTGTGTTTGAATTTGAGATATTCATAGCAATCATTAAAATTATGAGAGTCGCCACGCCGTTTTAATTATAGCCAAAACATTGAGAAAAGCATGTTAATGGGTTCGGGGGTCAAATTACAACAAGAGAAGAATATTCACGTTATCACTCCTATTGCCCGAATTGATCGGTCTTTCTATCATGATTCGGTGTATGTAGTGTGTTAGTGATTGAGACCGGATCCGAAGATTGCCTACGTTCCTCTCAATGTGAGAAGCTCAGGTCAGCGTAGTTCGAAAAGAATTTAGAATAGGCAGGAGAATCAGGATCATGCATAATGAGGGGGGAATTACCTAAAGATTAGGGTTTAGAAGTAGTTCCTAGATCATCCTTGGGTTGATGAACCCTAGATCATCATTGGCTATGAAATAACATGTTAACATGAAGATCGTAACCCTAAATATAGCATAAATAAGGTTTTAACCTAAGAATATGATGAACATGCGAAGAACATATTATGAACATATGAATGTCATGAAGAAAATATGAATAAAGATGTTAGGAACATGAATATTATGAAGAACACATGAATAAACATATTAAGAATATGAATATTATGGATCTAAATTAATAATATGGCAAGAATATGAAGAAAAAGTTAGAAAACTTACCATTGTTGGCAATAAATAACCTTGGATCTTCTTGGGATTCTTGAGAGTGTTTTTGGAGGCTTGAATGACTTGATTTGGGAGCAAAATCGTCACTTGGAAGCTCTCAAATTTGGATCCCCCAATTATAAGGCAAGGGAGGTCTTTAAATAGGAAAGTGATGGAGAGATCTGACGGTCCAGATCATCTGGGGCGGATGTGGCCGCGTGGCCAAGATGGAGGGCGGCGGCGATGTTGGCCGCGTGGCCAAGGTTGGAGCTTGGGCGAATGTGGCCGCGTGGCCATCATTCCTGGCTGACTTAATTATTAAGCTAGGGTTTTGCATGTTTTATGGAAACCCTATTTTGGCCATCTTTAAGATGTTCTAGAACAATGAGGTATATTTTGGGAATCCGGGACAAGTCTTTGCAAGGTTTGTAATTCCTATAAAGTCCTTGTGTATTTGGGAAATCCCTAATAAACTCATTTTCAGATCGGGTACTAACAGAGACTTGTGATTACAATAAATTTAGTGGGAGCGTAATAAATCCTAGTCTTATGTATATGTGGTTGACATATAATTCATTTTTTGAAAGGTTTCTTAATGAAAGACTTAGTTAAATCCGCTTATATATTTGGAACTTATATTTATGGAGATAAATCTAAGAGGTTGATTGGTTAAAGTCAAAATACTAATACAGACAAGGTAGTGAACAGTTCACTATGCAATTCTCTTAGAGAGGTTACTTGCAAAAGTCTAATGGCATTAATCTTTGCAAGATTTAGTCTTACTGGAAGAGTAATGAGCAAGAGCACATGATTAGGATTCCATATGCTTCGGCAATTATATCTATCATGTAAGCCATATTGATGTACTAAGACCGGATGTCTCATATACTGGGAGTATGATGAGATAATACGAATCGGACTCTAGTGAAAGTCACTAGTTAAGAAATATCCTTATGTACTTGGAAAAGAACTAAAGGATGCATTCTTGATCTTTGATGGAATGAAAGATGATTTTGTAATAGTTACATAGATGCATTCTTACAAACCAACAAAGATAAATATTATAGTATAAATACATGTTTATGTTTAATAATGGTATTAAAAGGGTTCTAAATACATCATTACTATTCTACAAAAGTTTGAGTATCTAGTAGCATGAGATGCAACTAGAAAACTGTTTGGATAAGAAGATTGATTAGTAAACTAGAAATTGTTTATAGTGTCACTAATTTAATGGACCTTCATTGTGTCAATAATTGTTATTGCACAATCCAAGGGGCTAATGTCTTATCTAAACATATACTTGAACGTTTCTATCTTATTCGGGAAATCGTCAAAGATGGGAGACGTCTAAATATGCAAAATACCATATGATGATAACAAGGATAATCATCTTACATAAGCTTCCTTGCAATAATGATGGAGATCATAACTAAGATTAATGGGTATTGGATACACGTTGATTGGGCCTAGTGCAAGTGGGAGATGGTTGGATATTATGCCCTAGGCCCTTGAGAAAGGCCTATGCGTTACATCATAGCTTCATTGTTATAGAGATAACAAACCTGATTATTATATCTTTTGCATGTTTATTATAATAATCATTGTCCCTAGCACTTATGAAGAGCTAGCATGAGTTTAATGGATAATCATTTGATGATTATGGTGCATAGGATGCGGATTAAACTTGTGGGTACATGTTGGAGAACAAGTACTGGATAGACCCGTTATGAGATTTATGTCATGGTCAATTGTCATAATTAACTCTCATAATAGTCATACCATTTGAATCCTTAGACCTGAGATTATCATGGTCTTCCACATGATGATCATTATGTTTGACGTACTCAAACGCTACCCTTAACTGGGTGGTTATAAAGGCTAGGATTGACATAATCGGATTCTTGTAGGGAAAAATGATAAATCAATATGGGATTTGTCCCTCTCTCAAGAAAGATATCTGTTTGGCCTCTTGATGAGTAAGATTGATGATTGTGTACGGCTGTACCTAAATGAATTGATGCGATCAATGTCATTTGCTCATATCAATCTACTCGGGATCGAGAAAGCATTGGACAACATAAGTTGACGTGGACCATGACTTATGTCCAATATGATATCGTGTGACTGTTGGTGTTATGCCCTAGGCATGTTGTTTGTAAAATTAATGTTATTATTTATAAAGATATTGAATGTTTGATTATTATATCTTTTGCATGTTTATTATAATAATCTCCGTCCTTGATAATTATGATTAATTATTAGTATAAGTTTAATAGATAATTATATGATGATTATGGTGTATGGGATACAATTATACTTATGGGTATTTGTTGGAGAAAAAATACTGGACTGACCCCTATGAGATTTATGTCATGGTCACAATGTCATAATTAAGTCTCATATAGTTATATCACTGGAATCTCTAGACCTGAGGTTATTACAGTTTTCCACATGATGAATATTACGTTTGACATATTCAAATGTTATCCCTGACTGGATAGCTATAAAGAATATGATTGGCGTAATCGGAATCATGTAGGGAAGAGTAATAAGCCAAGATGGGATTTGTTCCTCGTCAAGAGAGATGTCAAGATTTGGCCACTCGATGAATGGTATTGATGAAATGCATGGCCATGCTCAAATAAGATTTGTATTATGAATACTGTAGATACCCCAGGGGACCACGACTTGGCTAGAGCGCGTGAATTACCTAGGATGTCTACTTGATTTTAAGAGTCGCCACCTATGTTTTATAGGAACATAAAAAAACCTAAAAAGAGCCAATTTTATATACAAAACCAGAGATTCGGGAAAAGATGGGTTCGGGGGTTAGGTGACGGAGTGGGAAGTACTTAAACACCCACTCCGCCCCGCTTACGCGGGTCTTGCTACTTTTGGTGTTCTAATGTTAAATGTCCTTCAATTTAATAATAAGAGAAATGTGCTAACAATTATAATGAAAAGAAAGGGGAATTTTATAAAGAAAAAATAAAGGAGAATTGTTTATTTATTGATTTACGCTAAGGATTACATGTCGAATTATCGCTAGGTAATTACATTAAGAAATGAGAATGTAAATTAAAGTGGAATTAAAATGTTGGGATGTAACCTTGACCAAACTTCGATAGTGAAGTGGCCTTTTGGTTGTATCCCTTTTTATGGAGATTGCATACATTACTAAGACATGTAAAATGAGAGAAGAAGAATAAAGTACCTTAAGAAAGAGGACTTCAAACTTGGACTTGAAAATGGTGTTGTTGTAGGAAAATTGTTGTAGAACAATTTGTGTAGAGTCTTGTTACGAAGAACTCTTGTTGGGAGAATTTGTGTAGAGAATTGTGTATAGTGTGTGTATAGAGAAAATTCAAGTCTAAAAATGAGGTCCTTTTCCAAGGTAGGAGATGATGGTTTTTATAGGTAAAATTAGGAGGGAAAGGTTGGAGGGAAATTGGTCAATCCATGTGAAATGGAATTGACCAATCAAGAAAAAGATAAATAAAAGAATTAATGAAAGAAATAAAAGAAAATCAAATAATAATAAAATGAAATATTTTGTTTTTATGAAGAATGGCTAGAATAAAGGATTTGGGAGTTATGAAATAAGGGGGAATGAATGTGGATGTAAAAAGGAGGCGTTTGTGATCAAGAAGAGATTTTCTAAATAAGAAAAAAGAGGGAAAATGGTGCTATCTGTTACTGCCAAAGTGGGAAGCGCGCGGGTCCGGCCTATTGGACCAAACGCACGCGCGCCCCATGACTATTACGGGAGGCGCCCGCGGGTGAGAATAACAGAATGACATAATGACTCTAAAAGTTAACTCTGTTATGCAGTTTAGTCCAAAACTAACGGAATCAGTTAGGAACTTAACAGAAGTAACAGAAATTAACAAAAACAAGTTAAACAAAAATACTATGTATGCAATCGGGGTGAGAGGTCCAAAGCGGGGTGTCTACAGAGCCCCTCGGTGACGTGGATTGCGAATCAAAACGCGTCGACGAAAGAAAGACAACCGACGAGGACATCGACAAGAGAAAACAAAGACTCGATAAAGCAGGAATTTGAAATTACAAAGGATAGGAGTGCGCTCCCTGTGTGAGCGGCTTTCGCGGATGGAAAGGGTTTGGTGGCTTGAGGCTGCCCACCACGGCCACAAAATCTTAAAAAGGTGTGGTGGCTTGAGGCGGCCCACCACGGCCACAAAAATTTAAAAAGGTGTGGTGGTTTGAGGCGGCCCACCACGGCCACAAAATTTTAAAAAGGTGTGGTGGCTTGAGGCGGCCTACCATGGCCACACAATTTTTAAAAAGGTGTGGTGGCTTGAGGCGGCCCACCACGGCCACAAATTTTTTAAAAAAAGGTGTGGTGGCTTGAGGCGGCCCACCACGGCCACGAAATTTTAAAAAGGTGTGGTGGATTGAGGCGGCCCACCACGGCCACAAAATTTTAAAATAAAAGGTGTGGTGGCTTGAGGCGGCCCTCCACGGCCACAAAATTTTTAAAAAGAGGTGTGGTGGCTTGAGGCGGCCCACCACGGCCGCAATTTAAAGAAAGAGGGGAATTGTGAAAGATGGGGGTGCGCTCCTTGTGTGAGCGGCTTTATTGATATAGAAAGGATATAGCGGGATCCGTTTGCTGAAGCGGGATCCGTTTGCTGAATGCAGGATCCGTTTGCTGAAGCGGGATCCGTTTGCTGAATGCATGATCCGTTTGCTGAGGCGGGATCTGTTTGCTGGTGCGGGATCCGTTTGCTGAAGCGGGATCCGTTTGCTGATGCGGGATCCGTTTGGTGATGCGGGATCCGTTTGCTGATGCGGGATCCGTTTGCTGATGATGGGATCCGTTTGTTTGTCCGTTTGCTAGTGCGGGATCCGTTTGCTGATGCGGGATCCGTTTGCTGGTGCGGGATCCGTTTGCTGATTGCGGGATCCGTTTGCTGATGCGGGATCCGTTTGCTGATGGCGGGATTCATTTTCTGGTGCGGGATCCGTTTGCTGGTGCGGGATCCGTTTGCTGATTGCGGGATCCGTTTGCTGATTGTGGGATCCGTTTGCTGATGCGGGATCCGTTTGCTGAATGCGGGATCCATTTGCTGAATGCGGGATCCGTTTGCTGATGCGGGATCCGTTTGCTGAATGCGGGATCTGTTTGCTAATTGCGGGATCACCGTGGACCAAATTGCTGTCTAGAGCTGCAGTTGCTATTGCCTTTATTATGGGGATGCGGCCATGGTTGACTGTGGACCATTTTCTGCTGGGGATGAAGTGCCTTGAGTAGCGGATGCTGTTGACTTCGTGGTGGTACCTGTTATGTGTGTGCTTGGCAGGTATATGTGTTTGTGGAAGAAAATGCATGAAGTGTGAAGATTGAGCGAAATCGTGCTTGTGGTGTGATGTGATTTGAAAGCAGTTTTGCATGAGAGAGAAGTAAAGTGATTCTGTGTGTGAAGTGATTTTTGAAAGCGGAGACTGATTGAGATGAATGATGTTCATACCTTCACTTACCATTGCCGCTTGATTGGGGATGGATTGCTGAAGGATGTTGATGCTTTTGCTGAAGAATGTCCATGCTTTGGATGGAGAATGATGATGTTGATGGTGATGAATTCTTCTTGCCTTTGATGGAGTGTCGGTGGGACAGTATTCCGGATGATGGGTTGGTCGTGCCAAAAAGCTGCCTACGTATCCCTTTAAGAGAATCAGACCAGCGTAGTTCAAGGATGATGGAGAATGCTGAAGCAGAAGCTAGGAGCAAAGCAAAGTAAAGCACATACTTTTGTACATAGAAGGAGAAAAAGAAAAAAGTTTTTTTTATTATTATTTATTTAGATTAGAAGGGAAAGAGTATGCACACATGTGACAAAAATTTTTTTTTTTTTTAGTTCGTGGGTGAACCATTTTAACCATTGTGTGTTTGTAAAGCCAACCCAAGATCAAGTCGTGTTCAATCGAGGTCCGGATTGCCTTGTTGAATTATGTCGTTGTTGCCGTGGTGCCAACGAAATTGATGTCTAGACCCAGGAGATTTGTCGATTATGGGGCTCCAAAAGGGACTATTGATGCCGAGATGCCAAGGGGTTGCTGATTGTAAAGCCCCTCGAATGCTGAACTTTGAGTGGCTTATGAATCCCCAAGATGAATCAACTCTTAGCCCATTCAAATAAACTGTCTTTTGTTGTCGACATGGGCAAGCCCCAAGAGAAAATCATTGATACCAAGCTTTGAGAGATTGTTAAGCCCCAAATGTCATGGGCTTATCAAGTTTGTAGATGGCGGGATGTGAAGAACTTTCGGTGTAAAGCTCCAACTTATCTTGGCATTCTATTGAGAGCAGATGCACCATTGGGTAGAACTCATGAAAGTGATCTTGCTCTTTCTCTTGCTTGGAGGTGGATGACCCTTTTTGTGGTTGATACCCAAATGGCGGAAGGCCCATGTTGGAAGTGTAGTACGGTCTTCGGGAGACGTCTCGTGGGAGATGGTGATGTTGTTGCAGATGATAAGGTCTTGGTGTGATAAAGTCTCGAACGGTATGTTTGCTTGAGTCTTCTTGAGTTGAGCCGACGGCGGATCTTCGGATGCAGCCTGTGCTTTTGATCTTGGAGAAGGGGGTGCAGTATTTGCAGAAACATTGGGATTGGCCGTAACTCTGCTTATAGAGTTAACATATTGGCATTGCCTGCTATAACTCAGCCGGTTGAGTCTAGCATATTGAATCTTTTTCCTTTTCTCTAAGACTTCCTTCAGAATCTCGCTGTGAGTTCTAACAAGAATCATCAAATTCATTCATATCATCGGAGCCTTCATTTAAAACCAAGAAGCCTTTTCACTGGAAGTGTTGAGGGACTATTGAAGCTTGATCCCTTTCATGGAGCCATAAGACTACTCCCAAATTGCATTGCTTGGGTACCACTGCCCAAAAGCTTGTTTATTGTGAAGTCCCAATATTGCCCTTTGCTTGTATCACTGTAATGCCATAGCCCAAAAGATTGTAGGTTGCGAAGCCCCTTGAGACCTTTCGGTATAAAGCTTCAAATGTTGCTGGGGACATTGAAGTGAATTTCTTCTTGCCGAGGGAGCCTTTAAGACTTGACCATAGCCCCTAGAGTGCCATCATTGATTGCGAGAAAGGTCCATCCTTGATTGGGGGAACGAGTACGGGCACACATGACAAGAGGGCTTTTTGACATCCCTTTTGAGAGACTTTGAGGATAGTCTCACACATCTTTCTTGAGCATAGCCCCTAGGGCTTATTGATTGTCAAATGATGCAAAAGAAGCCCTTGTTCTTGAGTCACATAACCCCTAGAGCGTCACCATTTGTTGAGCGAAGCAAGAGTGACTCATCCTCGTGCGAGGGAACAAACATGAGAGAACATGGAAAGAGCTACTCCATTTCTCGGGAGCCTTTCGGCGTACTTTAGAAGCACATACTTGAAGAAGCTTTGAAAACTGACAAACATGTTGTTGCTATTTGCTGCCCATGCCAATTGACTAGCTAGGGATTATTTGTGTAACCTCGTTCCCTTTTATAATGGGTGCATTCTTGGATGGGTCTTGGTTACCACGGGCCTTCTTTTCATGAACCCAAAAATGCACACTGCTGGAGAATGATGCCGATAACCCAAGACAACCTTTGATGGTGCCATATCTTGTCGAGCCTTTTGCAATCCCAAAGTTGACTCGGTGGGGAATTGACTTGCTGAGGAGACCCAATGTAGAACTTGTGTAGTTGTCTTCCTTAAAGGCCGGAGATCTCCATTTCTCTTTCCCTTCTCTCTCTTACTCTCTCATTTTTTTTTTATGACGCACCCTATTTTTTGCCTAAACCGCCCTTTCGGGTTTTCAATCTAGCGGGCATCTCTTTTGCGTCTTCCTTTTTTTTTGACTCGATTAATGAGGAAGTATGCATTGACTCTGGCTGAGGAGATAAGACATGTGATTTTGTGGTGAAGACCTCTTGTCACTAAAGATGAGTGACATTGACTCGACTAGGGAAGTGTCCCTAGTATTGACTTCATGTATGTATATTTTTTGAATGACTCACGAAGGCAAGTAAGTCATTAAGAGAGAAGAGAAGGAAAGCCCCAGTTTGATTGCAAGAAACTGTGAGTATCGCAAAAAGAAGAGAAACCCCTAGACTCGACAAGGAACGGAAAGAGATTCCAAATCTAAGAAAGTTGTTCAATCTTTTGGTGATTAATTCATTGGCAAATGAATCGTACAAAGATGTCATGACAAGTTCGAGAGGAAGGCCGATCACCATAACGAGCTAGGGCTAAACATATCTTCTTTCTTGCATGAGACCGGACCCGAAGGTTGCCTACGTTCCTCCAGTGTAGAGGCTCAGGTCACCGTAGTTCTTGTGGATTCTCCATTCGCCGTGATGAATTGTTGCTTCGTCGTGATTGTTGTCGATGTCGCTTCGTCCTTCGTTTGGTGGAAAGATGTTGATCCTTGATATGAACTTCTTTGAATGAGGAGGGATTTTTTTTTTTTTTTTTTTTTTTTGTGCTCTAACTTTTGCCTAGGTTGATTTGAGGATTTCACCCTAGCGAGTTTTTTTTTTTTTTTTTTTTTTGAATCCCCCCTTTTGAAAACTTTGCTTCATGATCGTTGCTCCACCTTTCTTTGTCTTGGTTTCGTCGTTGTTGATGTCTTCGTTGTTGATGCCGTCGTTGATGTTTAGCCCCTAGGCGTTCAAGCGATGGTCTTCATTCCAAAACTTGTTTAGACATTTTTTTCATCATTTTGCCGGGAATTAATTGAACAACTTGGAAGAGTGTATGAGGACAAGAACGACTTTTATTTGATGACTCAATGGACTCGAACATTTAACATAGGACGAGAGAAAACATTGATGCACACTTAAGAGGACTTTCGACTCTTTTTTTTTTTTTTTTTTTCATCCTATTTCTAGGTAGAGAAAGAGAAACGATGATTGTTGTTGTCGGCCTTGTAGCATGAACTCTTGTTGAAACCCCATTTCAAATATGAGCCTCTTCTTGATGAGTTCTTGCATGTTCTCACTCTCTGACTGTTGTTCTTCACCCACGGTAAATTCACCATTGTCAATCAAATCTTGGATGATGTCGCGGAGGGAGAAGAATTCATCGGTGAGATGACCGCTGCCCGCATAGGTGATAGTCACACCACTTGTGGTAGGCATGGTTGCGACGCAATGGTTGTGGTTGCTTGTACCCTTGGAGAGGAGAAACTTGTCCCTTGGTTTTGAGAGCTTCGTAGGCCTCGGTGATGGTCATGCCATTGAGAGGGGTATAGACACGGTCGTTGGTGGCACCTTTGTGACTTTTTAGGGGTGAGCCACTTGAGCGTGCTTTACCGTGGACCTTTGCCTTCTTGTCGGTGAGCTCTTGCAAATGAGCCTTAAGTTCGGACACTTCTTCCTTGTGAATTTTCCTCTCGAGATCAAGACGGTCTTGCCACAAATCATCCTTGCGGCGGGCATCCTCGACAAGTCTATCCATTTGTTCCCCTATGGCTCTTATTATGTTGAAGAGCCTTTCGTTGGACACGGAGATGATCTCACCCTTGTTGTTGTTGCCGTTGGAAGCCATTGGACCTATTGAGAGGACATGGTCGATCTTAGGTTAGCCCCACAAATCCCTTTTGAGTAAAATAAATTCACCCACAAACAAAGGAAAAAGACTTAACCACATAAGAAAAATGACTCTTTTTTTTATTTATTTACAAAAGTCGGAAGGACGCGGTCCTTTTTGGGGTTTCTAGAAAAATAGTGGAATCGTCACACTAGTATATAGACCTTCTCGTGGTCCCATATACTCATCGGATTCCACCACGCTTGTGAATCCTACATGTGTCGGGATTAAACTAAATTAATGTAGTAAATCATACATGCGGGGACGGATTTTTTATTAGCATCCATTATGACCACTTAGGGGACGGAGTTTTATTTCGTCCAGAACAACGAGTGGCATGTATGATTTGAAGACATTAGTTTAGGGAAATCTCGGCACATGGAAACCGACTTGAGTCACGGAGTGTTAGACCCTAACTAGAATTGTGTGGTTTGTGCTCGGCTAAAGAGAGGCTTAAAGGTCACCCCCGGCATGTAGTCGTGAACTACGCCACGGGCTGAGGTTTACCGCTTCGGAAGAGTCAAGGTCGAGTGGAGCTTGAAACTTCCTACGACGGGCCTCGACGGGTTTGGGGTTGGACTTGTGCGACTCGATAGTGAGCAGTTGATAAGAATTGTGCGCGTAGTGTGAGGTCTAACAAGTGACAAAATATTTTTTTTTTCAAAGGAAATAAAAAAAACAAATAAGCACGTAATTTACAACTTTCGAATCACCCGTGTGACCGATAAAAATGAAACAGAAAATAAAAGTTGTTCTGTGCAGGCCCGGTGCCCACACACTGTCAAAACTGTCCATTCTGTTCACTGTTTCTGTTTCTAGGAAATGCCCAGAAGCGCGCGCATTCAGATGCCTACTTGGGAGGCGCGCGTGTTAGACTGAGAAAAGTGGAGGCGCCCGCTTCTGGGCAGTACCTGCAAATCAGCGGGTTCAAGGGATTGCCTTGACCCTAAATTATAGAACTTTTTCCCCTGCAGTAAACGTTAGCACAGAAACATGGAATTGAAGGACAAGATGGGAGGTGGGCGATTCTGGTAATTAGGGTCGGACGCGCGCGCTTTAGGCCAAGAAGGCCAGAGGCGCGCGCTTCCTACCCTTTTTACCAGAATGCCCAGAAAACAGAATAAAAGAACATCAAAAGATGAAAACGCAAGTTTAACCCTCTACAGTCCCCAGCAGAGTCGCCACTGTAGATACCCCGGGGGACCACGGCTTGGCTAGAGCGCGTGAAGTACCTAGGATGTCTACTTGATTTTAAGAGTCGCCACCTATGTTTTAGAGGAACGTAAGAAAAACCTAAAAAGAGCCAATTTTATATACAAAACCAGAGATTCGGGAAAAGATGGGTTCGGGGGTTAGGTGACGGAGTGGGAAGTACTTAAACACCCACTCCGCCCCACTTACGCGGGTCTTGCTACTTTTGGTGTTCTAATGTTAAATGTCCTTCAATTTAATAATAAGAGAAATGTGCTAACAATTATAATGAAAAGAAAGGGGAAATTTATAGAGAAAAAATAAACGAGAATTGTTTATTTATTGATTTACGCTAAGGATTACATTTCGAATTATCGCTAGGTAATTACATTAAGAAATGAGAATGTAAATTAAAGTGGAATTAAAATGTTGGGATGTAACCTTGACCAAACTTCAATAGTGAAGTGGCCTTTTGGTTGTATCCCTTTTTATGGAGATTGCATACATTACTAAGACATGTAAAATGAGAGAAGAAGAATAAAGTACCTTAAGAAAGAGGACTTCAAACTTGGACTTGAAAATGGTGTTGTTGTAGGGAAATTGTTGTAGAACAATTTGTGTAGAGTCTTGTTACGAAGAACTCTTGTTGGGAGAATTTGTGTAGAGAATTGTGTATAGTGTGTGTATAGAGAAAATTCAAGTCTAAAAATGAGGTCCTTTTCCAAGGTAGGAGATGATGGTTTTTATAGGTAAAATTAAGAGGGAAAGGTTGGAGGGAAATTGGTCAATCCATGTGAAATGGAATTGACCAATCAAGAAAAAGATAAATAAAAGAATTAATGAAAGAAATAAAAGAAAATCAAATAATAATAAAATGAAATATTTTGTTTTTATGAAGAATGGCTAGAATAAAGGATTTGGGAGTTATGAAATAAGGGGGAATGAATGTGGATGTAAAAAGGAGGTGTTTGTGATCAAGAAGAGATTTTCTAAATAAGAAAATGGAGGGAAAAATGGTGCTATCCGTTACTGCCAAAGTGGGAAGCGCGCGGGTCCGGCCTATTGGACCAAACGCGCGCACGCCCCATGACTATTACGGGAGGAGCCCGCGGGTGAGAATAACAGAATGACAGAATGACTCTAAAAGTTAACTCTATTACAGTTTAGTCCAAAACTAACGGAATCAGTTAGGAACTTAACGGAAGTAACAGAAATTAACAAAAACAAGTTAAATAAAAATACTATGTATGCAATCGGGGTGAGAGGTCCAAAGCGGGGTGTCTACAAATACATTCGGGATTGAGAAAGCATTGAACAATGTAAGTTGACCATTGACCATGGCTTATGTTCAATAGACATCGTGTAACAAAGAGATTGTGTTATGTTCTATTTAGGAAACTTTGGATTTCAAAGTTATACTAATTGGGTAGTCATAATGGCTTGCTTGAGTCCGCTTATGACTTACGTGGTTTGACTGGTTCGGACTCGTTGCCAACTTAGTATAATCCTATTGGGTCACACACGCAGAACGGATAATTAAAAGGAGCGAAAAATGAGGAAACTGACCAGGACAACCGTACAGCTAGACAGGCGCTGCACGCCTGGCTTGGAGCCGTACGGCTGCAATCTTGGCTGACAGTTTATTTTAAGAAGTTCTTGTTGGACAAGTATACCTAAGTCCTAAAGGATTTTGGACATCCCTAGTATATAATGTAAACTGACGGGAATTGTTCCCTAGTTATTGATTTGATCAATTCCAAAGTCTTTCTTTGAGAGAGAAAACATACATTATATTCTTGGTTTATTGTGATTGATCATTCCCAATCATCAAGTCACAATAATCATTAGGAGCTTTGAAGAATCATTCTTCATCATCATTGATCAATCCGAAGACCTAACAGTCAAGTTCAAGAAAGCGTTCTTGAAATCTGTTCGTTGTGTGGATCACCGGTAGAGGGCATTTCTCTTAACGCTTAATCCAAGTTTTACATAACGATCTACAAGGGTAGTTTCTTTTATCTTGTTATTATGAATTATTGTTCATAGCGGATCTAGGCTATTGGGTTTAATTCATGTCTTTCTTCCCCTGCGCATGATTGCACGAAACCCAACAGTGGTATCAGAGCCCCGTTGATGATTAATAATTCTAATATTGTCATGATATAATTATTTAATGAGATTATTTAATTGGTATGATCATGAGAAAGATGAATTTATGTGATAGATTTTATATGAGATATAAAATATGCATGCTAGTTGATGTGATTGTAATATTGATTTGATTAATATGTATGATCGCATGCTTAGATTATCATGATATAATTGGATTATAATTGTTGATGATATTGATCTTATTTATATGAGAAATAAATTGGTTATTGATTGTATGAATAAAGTGGGTTAAAATTTATATTCTGTTAATTTCGTATTTCTGTAATCTGATTATGTATAAATACGATATTGGATTGATCGAACTTCTGAAAAACTGGAAATCTGGGATTCTGGAACAGAATCCATACGGCGGCATGATGAGCGTACGCCGCCCTTCTAGCCGTACTGTTGCTGTGCCGAATTCCAGAATGTTGTTCTGTCTTCTGCTCTTCAGATTGTTCTGTAAATTGTTTACAGAATTCGAATCTGGAAACAGAAACTGGTTTCAGACGGCTGGTTTTCGAAACCGTGTTTCTTGAAACAGTTTTCTGCGAATAATTCAGAATAATTGCAGAAATTAGAGTTCTAAAGAGTTTAGAACTGCTGTAATCTGTGAAATTAAGAGACAATGAAAGATCTTGGAACAAGTATCCGATCTATACGGGAATGTGGATGCCTTTTGGCTTAGTTTCGACCGTATAGAGAAGTTGCTTGGTTTCTTGATCCTAGTACGGGAATGTGGATGCATTTGGCTTCGTTTCGACCGTACGGTTTGTGCTCTCAATTTCAAGATGCTCTACGGATGGTTTGGACTATACTGATTTGATCCGTTTCAGATGGCTGATTTTTGAAACCGTGTTTCCTAAAACAGATTTAAGTTCATAAGTCCATACACTGAGATCAGAATCTTAAAGGAGTTTAAGATTGATGTAATCTCAAAGTTTCAAACTTTAATCCTATAACTAGCGCAACTAAAGTCACATAAAATTAATTCGGTTAATTTATTAACTTTATGTGTGTGAACCTTCTTTAAAATTTAAGTTGTGTGCCAATCCATGATTAAAACACTTGTGAGTACATGGGTAATTTTATGCGGGCTCTGCCAAAGCGAGGCGCATTAATTCTATTCATCTATGAGCAAGATGAGGAAAGAGTGATTCCTATACGTTTAAAATGGTTTGACTTAATTAGGCTATCAAAAGACAAAGTTTTGGGCCTAAGGCACAGATGAGATTAAAACATGATTAGACATATGATGTCTAAAATCTCATAAAGGATCTAAGAGTCATATATGATATGATTGACAAGGAGTTGTCTACCAAATTAATTTAATTTTGAGCAGTATCGCCAAAGCGGACTTGAAATTAAATTAAAGATGGATCTTAGCCCATTTAAATTATATAATGCATTTGATGTATTTAAAGGTTATATAATTTAGTGGGAGTATTTGTGAAATACTTATATTTATAATATCTTTAATTAGGTTGGTACTTATATGTGATTACATGTTTGCATAATTGTAGATAATGGTTCAAAATTCAAGTTCTTTATCATTGCGATCTATCCTTGAGAAGGAAAAGCTTCAAGAGAATGGTGCTAACTTCACGGATTGGATCCGAAGCCTTAGAATTGTTCTAATTCATGAAGACAAGCTATACATTCTTGATGAACCCGTTCCTGAAGAGGAACCTGCTGCCACTGCTCCTAAGGATGAGAGAAATGCCTACAAGAAGCACAAAAGTGATTCTCGTGAGGTGGGTTGTCTCATGCTTGCAGCCATGTGTCCTGAGCTTCAGAAGACTCTTAAACACTTGGAGGTATATGACTTGGATGTTGAATTGAAAGATATGTTTCAAGAACAGGCAAGGCAGGAAAGGTTCGACACTATAGCTGTTATTGTCTCATGCAAGATGAGCGATGGGCAGGCTGTGGGCCCTCATGTTTTGAAGATGAAGGCTCACTTTGAGCATCTAGAGAGGCTTGTCCATCCCATAGATGTTGAGTTGGCCACCGATTTTATTCTTAATTCATTTCCCAAAAGCTATAATCAGTTCGTCATGAACTTTAATATGCGTGGCATGGATAAGTCCCTATCTGAGTTGCATGGGATGCTAAAGACAGCGAAAAATAAAATCGGTAAAGAATTCGCTCATGTGCTCACAGTGTCAAAGGAAGGAAAGGGCTCTAAAGGCAAAGGAAAGGGTAAGGCAAAAGTTGTCAAACCAAGATTAGCAAGGCAACTGTTGCCAATGCTACTTGGCTAAACCTACTTCACAAAAGGATGCAATCTGTTTCCACTGCAATGAGATTGGTCATTAGAAACGCAATTGCAAGGTTTACAAGGAAGAGTTAAAGAAGAAGAAGGGCAGTGGGACTGCTTCTACTTCAGGTATCTATGTTATAGATATTCTACTTTCTACTTCTAGTTCCTGGGTATTAGATACCGGATGTGGATCTCACATTTGTTTAAATGTGCAGGAACTAAGGAATATGAGGCTACTCAAAGATGGCGAGGTAGACCTACGCGTGGGGAATGAAGCAAGAGTTGCTGCATTAGCCATAGGAACATATGATGTCATTTTACCTAATGGGTTAATTCTTGTTTTGAACAATTGTTATTATGTTCCGGATTTGAGTAGAAATATTATTTCAGTTTCTTGTTTGGATAATGAAGGTTATAGTTTTCTTATTAAAAATAAGAAGTTATCTATTTGCTTAAATGATATGCTTTATTGTATTGCATGTTCATTTAATGGCCTTTATGTTCTTGATGTTGAGAATGGAAATAATGAGAATATATATAATGTAAATAAGAAATTCAAACCTAATGATGTCAATCATACTTATTTGTGGCATTGCCGTCTTGGTCATATTAATGAGAAACGTATCTCAAAACTCCATGGGGACGGACTTTTAGATTCACGTGATTTTGAATCATATGAAACTTGTGAGTCTTGTTTACTTGAAAAGATGACAAAGACACCTTTTAGTAAGAGTAGTGAAAGGGCTAGTGACTTATTAGGACTCATACATACTGATGTGTGTGGACCAATGAGCAGCAGTGCTAGGGGAGGGTATCAATACTTCATAACATTCACTGATGATTTTAGTAGATATGGCTATGTCTACTTAATGAAACATAAAAGTGAATCTTTTGAGATATTTAGAATATTTCAAAATGAAGTACAAAATCAACTTGGCAAAACTATTAAAGCACTTCGATCTGATCGTGGTGGAGAATATTTAAGCCAAGAATTTGACAATCATCTTAAAGATTGTGGAATTGTTTCACAATTAACTCCACCTGGAACACCACAATGGAATGGTGTGTCTGAGGGGAGAAATAGGACTTTATTGGATATGGTCCGCTCCATGATGAGTCAAGTTGGTCTTCCTTTATCCTTTTGGGGACATGCACTAGAAACTGCTGCTCTTACACTAAATAAAGTTCCAACTAAATATGTTCCAAAGACTTCATATGAGATGTGGACTGGAAGAAAACCTAGTTTGTCTTTCATGAAGATTTGGGGTTGTGAGGCCTATGTTAAGAGACTTATCTCTGACAAACTTACACCAAAATCTGATAAATGTATTTTTGTGGGTTACCCTAAGGAAACTAAGGGATATTATTTTTACAACCGCACGGACAACAAGGTGTTTGTTGCTCGAGATGGTACCTTTCTAGAGAAAGAGTTTCTCTCTAAAATAACTAGTGGGAGTGAAATTAGTCTTGAAGAAATTCAAGAACCCGAAAATAACATGGAACCGATGGTTGGATCTGAACAAGCTTCACAAGGAGTTGTGGAACCTGTTCAGAATACTCAAGTTCCTCGCAGAACTGGTAGGGTGCTATCCGAACCTGAGAGATATGGATTTCTCATGGCGGATAGCAATGAAGTGGAAGTCATAGTTGATGACGAACCTACTTCCTATCAAAAAAGCGATGTCCGCTCATGATTCAGATAAATGGCTTGGAGCCATAGAATATGAAATTAAGTCCATGTATGATAATCAAGTTTGGAACTTGATAGATGCACCCGAAGGTGTAAAAACCATAGGATGCAAGTGGGTTTTCAAAAAGAAATCTGACATGGATGGAAAGGTGCATACTTATAAAGCTAGACTTATAGCGAATGGCTATAGGCAGATTCATGGAATTGAATATGATGAAACCTTTTCGCCCGTAGCACTAATCAAGTCTATAAGAATTTTACTTGCCATAGCCGCATATTTTGACTATGAGATATGGCAAATAGATGTCAAAACAGCGTTCCTTAACGGGAACTTAGTTGAGGATGTTTATATGACACAACATGAAGGTTTTGTAAATCCAGAAAATTCTAATAAAGTATGAAAGTTGCAAAGATCCATCTATGGATTAAATCAAGCTTCTAGGAGTTGGAATATTCGATTTGATGAATCGGTCAAAGAGTTTGGCTTCATCAAGAACGAAGATGAACCTTGTGTATACAAGAAGATTAGTGAGAGCGTAATATTATTTCTAGTACTATATTTGATGACATATTGCTCATTATAAATGACATTCCTGCACTGCAGTCTGTAAAGACATGGTTAGGAAAGTGTTTATCAATGAAAGATATGGAAGAAGCCGCTTACATCCTTGGCATAAGGATCTATCGTGATAGATCTAAGAAACTGATTTGTTTAAGTCAAGATACATATATTGACAAAGTTCTTAAGAGATTCCGCATGGAAAACTCTAAAAGAGGAAATTTGCCAGTAGGTCATGGAATAACTCTAATCAAGAATCAGTGTCCTAAGACGACTGATGAGCGTGAGAGAATGGTTTGATCATCGATTAAACTTAACTAGTTCTTCATAAGTATTAGGGACAATGTTTATTATAAGAAACATGCAAAACATATAATAATCCAAGCTGTTATCTCTATAACAAATGAGAACATGATATAACGTAAGGCATTTCTCAAGGGCCTAGGGCATAATCTCCAACATTGATATCCAAAACCTTTTGAGGTTGATATCCAAAAAACTTTCTTGGCCATGACTCAAATGTGCTTGAAAATCATATCCAGAAGGCTTTATATTGATATCAAGAACTGTTTGTGAAGTTCTGATTATTTACAAAAATGTTACCGTGCGTTTTTTTAAAGAAGATCCACATATTTACAAAAATGCCACCGCATTTTTTTAAACACGTTTTTCCTGGGAGTTCTGTAAAACGCGTTTTATGAAAGATTTTAATTTTTTTACAAGTTTAAACTAAAGGGGCGGAGCGGGGCAGGTTCGGATTTCTTGTGTACTGGGGCAGGGCGGGTTCGAGTTGGGGGTTTTGAATAAGGACGGGTTCGAGAAATGTCAAAACCGTCCTGAACACCCCCTCCCTACTGCCAAAGAGATGAAGTGGAAGAGAGAATCCGATGAAAGGATATCTATTGAAAAAGGTACACATTTTATACGTGTGTAAACAACTCCTCTTTTTTATTTTATATAATGTTCTCTATTTTATCAAATGTGAATAAAATGACTATTCTACTCTTAAATACTTGAAGTGGCAAATTTAAGTTACCTTTTGTCTCAATATAATCATATAATTTTCCTTTATATAGGTCATTTTGAAAATATTTAATTTTTATAAATTCATGATGAAAATAAATATATATTTTTAATATCTTCTTTCAAAATTTTAGTGTCGTGATTAAATGTGAATACTGATTTTTTTAGAGTTGGTCTCATTTAAAACGCGTTTTTCTTAATGGTTAGGAAAAACGTGTTTTTCAAAACCTCCAGAAGACTTTATATTGATATCCAGAAGGCTTTATACTGATATCCAGGACCCTTCTGGTTATCACTTTCAAAGGTTCTGGCTATCAATCTCATATCCAGAAGGCTTTATATTGATATCCAGAACCAGAGAACCCTTCTGGCTATCACTTTCAAAGGTTCTGGCTATCAATTTCAAAGGTTCTGGCTATTAATCTCATATCCAGAAGCCTTTATATTGATATCTGTTTGGGGATAAAAATCTGTGCTGCGCCAACATCTTGAAGTCTTCAACATGCTAAGACATCCTGCATCCTGACATATGCAACTTGATTAAAATGCATGTTTATTTTGCAGATAATTATCTCTTCGTATTTTTTAGGTAACTATTACGAAAATAATGGAGCATGATCAGTATCAACCATGACCCAAAAGAAGACTTGGTTAAATCAAGGAGTCGAGCTAATCTACTTCGAATGTGGATAACTCTCAACAAACCTCCCGAGAAATGTGGCTCAACTACTTAGTTCGTGATCTCTTAGTTTAGTATAAATAGTGACACCCAATTTGTAATGCACACACGCACTCTTACTCTTGAATTCTCTGCAACAACACTTATTCATCTCATTGTACTTCCATTATCATTAATAAAATTCCATCTTTGAGGTTTTATGCCGGCGAACAAGTTGTTCATGGGCTTTCCTCGTTAATTATTGTGTCATCATATTCTTGAATTCTTTACAATCCCATTCCATTGTACCCAATTTCATTCCTTCAAGTTAGATCCCAAAATCGGACCAAAACAATTTGGCGCCGTCTGTGGGAAACTTTGGTCTTATAATTGTTTAAGGAGTTCGATATGTCTACCGGAATGTCTTCGGCAATGACTTCAGCTGGTATGAGATCTACGGTGGAGTCAATTCCAGTCTCATCTACAGTGGTGACTTCAACTCAGCGCATTGGTAACGTATCACAGCCAATTCAGATGTAAGATGGAGATTCTGTTACTGCAACCCCGGAGGTCCCTATTGACATCGCTTCCAACCTGACCACCATGATGCGTGAAATGAGGAACCAGATTCAAGTCTAGAATGGTATTTCTACCATGCTGATGAACCAAGTTGCTAGGTTGCAGAATGAAGTAACTTCTCTTCATGGAGGAACGCCAGCGATACAACAGACAAGCTTCCCTAGTATCTTTCAGTCTGTAACTCCAAATGCACCTTCTATCCTGTACTCTCCTTATCAACCAAGAAGGCTTGCTTTTGGGAGTGACATTGCTGGATCATCTGGATTTGGTGGGATTACGCCGGCAACTAGCATGATCAATAGCACAATCGTCAATCATGAAACTGTCGTTCCAACTTCAACAACATTCCTGACTCCTACGATAATGTGTGAATACCCCTTTCCGATGAAGCGACGCATGGGAAGTATCTTGTGATTATTTTTATTTACAAAGGGAATATTCTTAACGACATTAAAATTATGAGAGTCGCCACGCCGTTTTAATTAAAGCCAAAACATTGAAAAAAGCATTTTTAGTGGGTTCGGGGGTCAAATTACAACAAGAGAAGAATATTGAACGTTATCACTCCTATTGCCCGAATTGATCGGTCTTTCTATCATGATGAATGTGTTAGTAGTGTGTTAGTGATTTAGACCGGATCCAAAGATTGCCTACGTTCCTCTCAATGTGAGAAGCTCAGGTCAGCGTAGTTCGCAGAGAATTAGAATAGGCAGAAGAATCGAGATCATGCATAATGAGGGGGGAATTACCTAAAGTTTAGGGTTTAGAAGTAGTTCCTAGATCATCCCCGGGTTGATGAACCCTCGATCATTATCGGCTATGAAATAACATGTAATTATGAAGATCACAACCCTAAATATAGCATAAATAAGGTTTTAATCTATGAACACGAAGAACATGCGAAGAACATATTATGAACATGCAAAGCATATGAAGAAACTATGAATAAACATGTAAGAACATGAATATAAAAGATCTACATTAAAAATGATGCAAGAACATGAAGAAAAGATTAGAAAACTTACCTATGTTGGCAAGAAATAAACCTTGATCTTCTTGGAGGTTTGAATGCTAATTAGAGAGCAAAATAGTGTTTAAGAACTCCAAAATTCGTATTTAGAGCTCTCAAAATCGGACCCTAAAACCAATGGAATGGAATGGTTTATATAGTAGGCTGATGGGAAGATCTGATGGTCAGGATCATCCAAAGCAAGGTTGGCCGCCTGGCCATGGTTGAAGCCGGTGACAAGAGTGGCCGCGTGGCCAAGATCAACGCGCAGCAAGGTTGGCCGCGTGGCCAAGGTTGCAGGCTGACTTGATTCTTAAGCTAGGGTTTCTGCATGGTTTTAAGGAAACCATTTGTTACCTATTTTGATAGATTTTGCCATAAATAAGATATTTCGGGAATCTGGGACAAGTCTTTGCAAGATTTCTAATTCCTATAAAGTCCTTGTATTTTTGGGAAAGTCCTAATAAACTCATTTTCAGGTCGGGTACTAACAGTAGCCCCTCGGCGACGCTTCTTGCAAGGCAATGTGGGTTCGACGATAAAAGAAGGATCCGTCTGAAACATGAGTTTCAAAACAGATGAAAGGTAAGGTAACGGCTGAACCTTGACAGGCGACCTACGTATCCACGGGGGAATCAAGCCAAACGTAGTTCAAATCTGATGGGAAATTGGGAATGATTGTCCTCTAATAGGGAGCAACGTCCTCTGCTGGGGAAAGTGCACCTGCTGGGGATGATAGATGACCGCGTCGGTCGGGTGGCTGGACCTTTTCAGGTTTCCTATGTATCCTCCAAGGAATCAAGCCGGTCGTAGTTCAGAGATATTAGGGAAAGACGAGACATCAAACTTCTGCTAGGGATAATAATCCTACGGATACTATCTTGTATGAAAAACGAACATTCGTAAGCAATGAAGTTATTTGGGAAAAATAAAGACTACGTCGTCTAAATAATCCCAAGATGGAATGGTAAACGCAATCAGGATCGCCAGGGTTCCTGCCGATTGCGCTAAAGTAAAAGATGTTGGATCTCTCGCGAACAGAAACCCCGAGGCTTCTGCCAACCACGATCGATCAAGGATACGTATGTCATAGAGGCGCCGAAGTCTCTACAACCATACGAATCTTAAAAATAGATGCTGGATCTTTCGCAGACAGAAACGCCGAGGCTTCTGCCAATCACGATCGATCTAGGATGCGTATGTCATAGAGGCGCCGAAGTCTCTACAACCATACGAATCCTGATAATAGATGCTGGATCTTTCGCAGACAGAAACGCCAAGGCTTCTGCCAATCACGATCGATCTAGGATGGTATGTCATAGAGGCGCCGAAGTCTCTACAACCCTACGAATCCTAAGCAAATATTCGGTGAAGAATGGAGATTTTAAGGGGCTTTCCGTACCCAAAGGTAACGAATATCAGTCGAAGTAGTGCTAAGGGCATTAAAAATAGGGAAAAGATCAAGGGCAAAAGTGGAATTTTATCTGAAGGGACAAGGTTGGCCGCGTGGCCAAACACACTGAATTTCAATAGTGGCCGCGTGGCCAAGACCGCTGAGTGGTCAGATCTCCTTCACGCGGATCGCTGATCTGACGGCTGGGGTTGCAAGGGCATAAGTGGCCGCGTGGCCAAGGTTGCCGTCGGGCTGACTCTTGGTCACATCACCAGAAACCCTCCCTCTTCTTCTTCTTTTCTTCTTTCTTCTTCTTCCTTCCTCCATTGTTGACGAGTTAGAGAGAGAAAATTGGGTTTCTAGAGAGAGAAAGCTTGGATTTTGATAATCTTGAAGACTTCATTTCACATACTTCTTGAAGCTATGGCAGATTGGATCAATGAGGTGTTATTCAGGGATTTTCTGGGCCAAGGTGGGTATATGCTTCCACAACAAGAGCAACAAGGAGAGGGGTACGGTTATGCTCAGGGTGAGGGAAATGTAGGGGTTGACCCGGGAGCGGGTTTTGAAGCGGCACCCTTGATTCCACGGGGCGGTTTGAGACCATGAGCGGTGACTCGGAATTATCGCGATAATCTGCTGCGGTCTACGTTCGACCAAGATTATGATTTTTACATCGACTCTGAGCGTCATTGGTCGATGGGGCTTCCGGAGACGCGAGAGGTAAATTTTGAATTTTCACTCCTCTCCTTCTCGCACATTTGTATGTTTTATGCATAGTATGAAATGCCAGAATAATGGAATGCTAGAATTTAAATTGCTAGAATTGTAAATTGCTAGAATGGTAACATACCTGTGCTGTGTTTACCTATAGAGGATCAAGGCTCGTGGGTCCACAGTGACTGTGGGCAAACTGTGGGCGTCCCTGCCGGAGGGACCGGGCGGTTTGCGTGCTCGGATCGAGGCTATGGGGTTTGGCCCATTCTTTGACAGTGTCCGCATGGTTGGGGGCACCCTGAAGGTGGCAGCGGTGATAGAGGTGTGCCGGGAGTTCTGGTGGGATACCACCCATACCTTCTACTTTAGTTGGGGAGAGATTACCATCACGCCGACGGATTTCGCGGCTATCATAGGGTTGAGGTTTACTGGTACCCCTTTGCCTTTTGATGAGAGCTTGGCGGAGCGGCGGGACTATAGACAGGCTCTGCTGGGAGTCGACACTGACCTGGGAGGAGGTGTCAAGGGTTATGGAGTGGAGGCCGGGAAGGTGAACCGTTTGGTGGAGGTGGCTATTGAGGCCTTTGGTAGGGGGGAGTATGATTTGGATTGTTTGGTCCAGCTATTCTTATGGTACAGCTTTTCAGAGATCTTGTTCCCCAGTGGGGCTACTGTCTGCCGGTACTCACTGCTAGGGGCTCTTGTGGACTTGGACCTAGTCGGTGGGATTTCTTGGGGTGGAGCCGGTTTGGCTGAGATTTACCGGGCTTTGGACCATTTCTCGAGGGCTAGCTCGTCGGCCTTTGACGGGTTTCAGTTCGCCTTTGAGGTATGCTATTGACTACCTTTCTTTTCACTTGTTGAGACTTTTGCTCTATCTTTTGGTCTGAAATGCCTCTCTCATTATATGTACAGGCTTGGGTGTACGAGGTCTTCGGTGTCGCCCCTTTTCAGTTGGTGATGAGTGCCAACAAGGTTGTTACCATCATGTCGTACTGGTGCAAGGGCAACCGGGCTCCTCCCCGCAGGAACCGGGATAGGAAGACGGTGGACGCTGCTGATCTGAGGAGGGTGTTCGCGATGTCTGAGCCTGTCGGGGTTAGATTTTACCCATGGAGTCCGGCCAATGAGGCTTCGGTGGGTCCCTATGTAGTGGAGTTGACCGCCTCTAGGGTTCTGCTTGTGGGTCTCACCGGGGAGGCCATGTATCTCGGAGAGAGGGTGGTTCGTCAGCACAGGGCTGGTGCGTTACCGTGGGCTCCTTATGACCCTCCTCGGGATATGCTCCGTCCCGCGAGGTTGGCGACTTTCTTGGCTCCCACTCCGGCAGAGCATTACAGAGGGAGTGACGACTATGCCGGCTATGTGCGGACTCGGTTGATCAGCCCTCAGGTACAGGCTAGGATGTTGTCCGGAGAGGGATCGAGCTCGGCCCGTTATGTAGGTAGGAGTAGGCCTTTGGTTGACATGCCCCTTCGCTCGAGTAGCGTGAGAGTGATGAGGGGCGGCCGGGAGGTGGAGCTGAGCTTGGAGCCGACTGATGCAGATCTTGTTGAGGAGACATTCATTCCTCCGCCCGACACTGGGGTACGGCTTTGTGCTTTATATTGGTCATGTTTGCACACACTTATTTTTTTGTGCATTATAATCATTGCCTTGGTTTCCCTTTCAAGTGACTCGGGAGGCATATATCCGTTCAGCCCAGCGGGAGAACATGTTGATGCGCTTACTGAGTGAGGCGTACCATTCATGTACTTGTCAGAGGGACGACGTTGCGTCACCCCAGCGTCGTGAGCGGTCTCCGAATGGTGCGGGCTCTTCTCACACTGGTGGTCGAGCGGTCCGGGGACGGAGTTCGGGTGCTGGTAGCTCTCGAGCTTTAGCGCGGCGTGGAGACACCACAGAGGAGGGTTCTGATTAGGCCGGGCCCGTCTTTCCATCTTTATTTCCTACACTGTTAGCTAGTAGAGGGCAGAGGGATATGTATGTACAAAATGCATGTATGTATATTATGTTCTAAAGTGCAATTTTATTGTGGGGAGCCTACTTGTGAAAACTAGTTATTTTATAAATGTTCCTAATTTTATACAATGCATGAGCCACGGGACGGGGCAGGTACGTAGTTGCATGGATCCGTTACGGAGTGGGAGGAAACAAAATGGATTTTCTGCATGGGGCAATAGTGGCCGCGTGGCCATGGCAAGGCCCGGAGCAAAGTTGGCCGCCTGGCCAAAGACAACATCGGCCGCGTGACCAAGAGCATATGTGGTCGCGTGGCCAATCCCTGCGCCGCCTCCGGTTTTCCTTTTCCTGGCAAGAATCAGAAGTTGTGTAGTATTTAATGGGAGTTTGTGTCCTATTCAACTTCGTACCAGCCCCTCTTTTGGTCAATTTTAAGTTCCAATCATCAACTTGCTCTTCTTTTGCCATGGATCACAATGCAAGGCTTTCTAGACTTGAAAAAGGAGCTTTCATAACATCTTTGGAGAAGTGGGTTGCCAAGATATCCGGTCCTTGTCGTAGGAAGTTTGAGAAGCGCTATGGGATCAAGTGTCTTTGGTCATTCTTGCACATGAACTCCAACACTAACCTCTTGCAAGCTTGTGGGAAGTTTTGGAACAACAATCTTCATGTTTTCAACTTTTCTTTTAATGAGATGGTACCCACTTATGAAGACATCAAGGCGCTTTGCGGTTGTGAAGGGAAGGGTACACTTGCATTGCCCTATGATTTTATTTCTTTGCACGACAAGTTGATAACCTTTGGTGTGCCCGCAGATGACATTGGTAAGTATGCTAGAGGTGGCTGCGTCGACCTCTCTTGGATGCCAAGGCACTTCATGCACGCGGTTGTGACCTCGGACCATTCTTTGGACCATCTTGCCTTGTGCTTATTTGCTTCCGTTCTTTTCCCTTCCGAAGTCGGATGTGCTAGTGCGGGATGTTTGACCATGGTGAATGCGGCTCGTTCGGGACATGACATTGTACCGGCCATCCTTGGGGAGATCATTTGTGGGATTCCTCATCTTGGGGTTTATGGCGGGATGCCGTGCGGCAGTGATAAACTTTTGACCATGTGGTTGCAAGAAAGGCTCCGAGTAAATAAGCTAGCGGTTTCTTCGGCGGTGTCCCCATGGATGCATCGCATCAGAGGTATGGAGGAGAGGTTCGAGGGCATGACTGCAAGGGTTGGGAAAGGTACTTGGCGGAGATGGTGACCGATGACATCAAGTGGGTGGTGCCCCATTGGCACATTAATTCTGTGAGGGAGAAGCAAGTTGGACTGCACATGATTAAAGTTCCGTCATTTTCTGGGACCACTTTTTACTACCCTGCTAGAGTACTTCGTCAATATGGTCTAGTGCAAACCATCCCCGAGGGTTGGGATGAGGAGAGGACCCGTTATCCTTTTGGCATACTCCATTTGGATGATAGCGCTTCGGTTCTCCTTTCTCAAATGTGGGGCGAGGCCGGTTTTAGCCATAGGACTCTCATCACACGCTCCAACAACACCTACTTATCACGAGAGTATTTGGATTGGTTTATGGAGAGGCTTGGGCAAGCGGAGCAGACTCTAGAGACCCTAAGGGGCACTATTTTGGCATCCTGTGCTCCTAGTTGTTCATTGAGGATGAAGGAGGCGATGGCCTATGAGAGGAAGAGGAGTACGAGCATGGCTAATGGAGATGGAGCGGGGACTTCAAGGAAGAGAAAGGATGGGGAGACTCCTAGTGTCAAAGCTAAAGGGGTTAGTGAATTTGAGAGGAGGTTTTGCGAGAACCCTAACAAGAAAAAGATTCGCCGTGGTCAAAGCAAGAAGAAAGGGACCGAAGGCACGAGTGGCACTAAGGAGTAATTCCGAGGATCCTTCCGTAGTCGTTGCAGACACATTAGTTTTAATTTAGCTTACTTTTGTTTTAGTTTCAATTTTAGAATAGGTTATTTATTCAAAAAGTATGTCAAGCTTAGACTCATCAAATAAGTGTTAACATGCAATGACTATGGAAATAAAAGTTTTTGCTTTTAGAAAATACAACTTCTATCTTTATTGCTTTGACAAGATTTGGATGTTTATTTGTTTTTTTAGACCGCACCTTTTGAAAGGCTGCCTACGTTCCCCTTTTACAAATAGGACTAAGGGGCTCAGGTCACCGTAGTTCACTCCAGTCGGACTAGAATGATTTTAAAGAAAGGGAAGATAGAAGGGGGAATGCTCTAACTTTTGCCTAGACCGCCCTTGCGGGTTTTCAATCTAGCGAGCTTTATACGCACCCTTATTTTGCATAGACCGCCCTTTGCGGGTTTTCAGTCTATCGGGCTTCTTTTTGCGTAGTAAACATTTTTTTTTTTTTTGAGAAGGGGGGATACTAGCCGTAGTAGCGCCTGAGCTTGCTGAGGTTGACTGGTTCCTTGAACGGGTTGCCATCCAAATCTGCCATTCTGACCGCCCCTCCGGAGAAGATCTTCTGTACTACAAACGGCCGTACCCAAGTGGGGGCCCATTTCCCGAGGGGGTTGAACTTGTTGGGCAAGCGTGCTTTGAGCACCAAGTCTCCTTCCTTTATGTCGACAGGCTTGACCTTTTTATTGAAGGCTTTCGTCGTTCTCCTTTGATAGGCCCGGATGTGTTCCATGGCCTTCAATCTGCATTCATCGAGCGTTGCCAACTGATCATAGCGACTACGAAGCCATTCTACCTCATTCACTTGGTTCTCGAGCAAGATCCTCAAAGATGGCACCTCCAACTCAATAGGGAGCACTGCTTCCATGCCGTATGTCAAAGCGTAGGGGGTTTCTCCAGTAGCGGTGTGGACCGACGTTCTGTACCCCCAAAGTGCTAATGGTAACTTCTCGGGCCAATCCCGTCCCTGCAAAGCCATTTTGCGAATTATCTTCTCTATCGTCTTGTTGGCCGCCTCTACCGCTCCGTTAGTCTGTGGATAGTACGGGGAAGATTTCTTTCGTTCGATCTTGAATTCTATGAGCAAGCGAGCACACTCGGCCTCGAAATGACTGCCATTATCTGATATAATGAGATTAGGGACCCCATACCGACACATAATGTTCTCTTTGATAAACTGCGCCACCTTCTTGGAATTCAGCACCTTGTAAGACTGAGCTTCGACCCACTTTGTGAAGTAGTCGACCGCGACGAGGACGAATTCATGACCATTACTACCTGCCGGTGAGATCTTCCCAATGATGTCTATACCCCACGTGGCGAATGGCCAAGGCGTGGTGGAACTATACAACTCGTGTGGGGGGATGTGGTTGAGGTTGGAGCATACTTGGCACTTGTGACACCGTCGAACCCATTGGATAGAGTCCGTCTCCATGGTAATCCAATAATAGCCCAGTCGAGTAATCTTCTGTCTAAGCATCCTTGCATTCATGTGGGGTCCGCACAACCCGTTGTGTACTTCTTCCATTATTGCTTCAGCTCTCTTGTTGTCGACACATAAGAGCAACAAACCGTCGTAATGCCTCTTGTACAAAGTATCGTCTAACAGCACAAACTGCCCCGCCAACCTTTTGAGTGCTTGCAGACTCTTGGCCTTCACACCTCCGTCAAAGGACATCTCTCCGTGTTTAAGGAACTTGTAGATTTGGGCGTACCATTGATCTCCGTTTACCGCTGCATCGATCTGGATTTCACAGCAATAGGCGGGGTTCTCTCTCCGTCCAACCCTGAATGGTTTCACGGACCTTCCTTCTGGAATTTCAACTAAGGAGGCCAATGTAGCTAGAGCATCCGCGAACCTATTTCTGTCTCGCGGCAGGAAATGGAAGGTAACCTCTTTGAACTGTGCTATCAACTCGTCCATGTAACCTTGGTACCGCTGCAGGCAAGGATCAATAGTTTTCCATTTCTTCGTCGTTTGGTTAATAATCAAAGCAGAGTCTCCGTACACTTCTAACTCTTTCACGTTGCGTTCTAGGGCGGCCTCCAATCCGGCTATACACGCCTCATACTCGGCGGCGTTGTTGGTTGCTGAAAAGTTTAGCTTGATGGCTATGGGAGTGTGCTCATCTTTGGGATCAATAAGTAGGAGTCCGACTCCATTCCCTCGTTTGTTTGCAGCTCCGTCAAAAAATATTTGCCACCTTTCTGCGACCTCAATTGCGAAAATGTCATCATCCGGGAACTCAGGGTCGGGTCCTCTTGTCTCAGTGCTCGGAGAGTCTGCGAGCTGATCGGCCATTGCCCTCCCCTTGATCGCCTTCCTCGGTACATAAGTAATGTCGAACTCTCCCAAGAATACTGACCATTTAGCGAGTCTCATAGAAAGGGAGGGTTTATCGAACAGGTACTTGATAGGATCCATTTTCGAGACTAGTAAGATTGGATGGGATACCATGTAGTGCTTGAGCTTCGTCACCACCCATACTAGGCCTACGCAGGTCTTCTCGAGCGCGGAGTAATTGAGCTCGCTACCTTGTAACTTTCGACTGATAAAGTACACTGCATTCTCAATCCGGGAATCTTTGGCTTCTTGCGCTAACATGGCTCCGACGGCGGTGTCTGTCACAGTTAAGTATAGTAGCAACGGCTTCTCCTTATGCGGCGGGCGCAGGATTGGGGTATTCACCAAATACTGTTTGATCCTTTCGAAGGCTATCTGGTAGTCATGATCCCACTCCACACTGGCTGTTTTCTTCATTAACTTGAAAATCGGTTCGCAGATGGTGGTCAGCTGATTGATAAACCGACTGATGTATTGCAGGCGTCCCATGAATCCTTTTATCTCCGTCTCGGTACGGGGCGGCTTCATCTCCAGGATGGCTTGAATCTTCCTTGGGTCGGCGTCGATCCCATTCTCGGTGACCATGTAACCCAATACTTTACCTCTGCGAACTCCAAAGGTGCATTTTGCCGGGTTCAAACGCATGGCGTGCTCTCTCAACCTGTTGAAGAATTTTCTGAGATCTATCAAGTGTTGGCCATCAGACCCTTTTGAATGTATAATCATGTCATCCATGTACACCTCAATCTCTTTGTGGATCATATCGTGGAATAAAGTCGTAACTGCCCGTTGGTAGGTAGCCCCAGCGTTCCTTAGTCCAAACGGCATGACAGTATAACAAAAAGTTCCCCATGGGGTGGTGAAAGCTGTTTTCTCTTGGTCCTCCTCCGCCATCTTGATCTGGTTATAGCCGGCAAACCCATCAACGAACGACTTGACCTCATAATGGGCGGTTGCGTCCACCAACATGTCGATATTTGGCAGGGGGAAGTCATCCTTCGGCGTAGCTTTGTTGAGATCCCGAAAATCCACACATACTCTGACTTTACCGTTGGATTTCTTGACAGTCACCAAATTTGATAACCAAGTTGGATACTCGATCACCCTGATGAAACCCACACGGAGTAGCTTCTCGATCTCTTCCTTCACTTGTAAAGACCATTCCGGCTTAATGCGGCGCAACTTCTGTTTGACTGGCTTAGCGTCTGGTGCTGTCGGGATTCTGTGCTCTACGATCGAGTTGTCGAGCCCCGGCATGTCCTTATAAGACCATGCAAACACATCCACATATTCTCTGAGTAGCTCAATCAGTGCTTCCCTTTCGGCTCCGCTGAAGAAGCTTCCAATCTGCGTTTCCTTAGGCTCGGCTTCGGTCCCCAAATTCACGCACGTTAACACCTCATCGGCAGCTTGGGCTCGAGATTCTTTTTGATTAATAACCTGTTCTGAAATTTCTTTAATGTATTCTTCATTTAATTGGTCTGTGTCTGCCTCTTCTAATGAATCATTATTAACTAAGTGTATGTCATTAGTTTGATTATTAGCCAATTTATCAGTTAAAAGAGTGACTATAGAGGGATACTCGGAAAGGTTGAGGGTTTCATTCATGGCAAAAGGGAATATAGCGTTTGCAACAAGATCATAGTCTTCGGACGTAAGGTCGTCAGACTTAGAGGAAGACTCAAATTCGAAATGTAAAACACTAGACTCTGGGGACGGGGATTTTGGGTGAGTGACAGGAGATGCTGCAGGAGTGATGACAGGAGAAGGAGTCAGCCCCAGTTGTCACGACCCGAATTATAGGCTCTATTTTTTTTTAGTAATTAAATGATTTTTATTTAATTATTTGCTTATTTATTTATTTGAATTATTATTTATTTAAATAATTATGTGTGCAATTTATGTGTTATAATATTTATGCCTAGCATTTTATTTGGGTCATTGGGGCTAGTGTGGAAGTGTTGAGTCTTAATTGTTAGTCGGGAGTGTAAGTAATTGTGTTAGTATGGGGAGGGGGTCTAGTTGTAACATTTCAAAATAATTTCCCCCTACTTCCCTCACCTTCTCCCTCACCCTCACCACTCTTCCAGCCCATTTCTCTCTCTCTCTAGCTATTGAGGTAAGCTTTTTCTTCCTTTCCTTCTCTCTTCATTTTCTCCTTCTTCCTCTCATCTTCTATCATTTCTTGAAACTTGAACATTGTTTAGATCGTCGATAGGATCGCGTAGAATCAAAAATATTCAAATTCCGTCAACTTTGAGAAAAATCAAGTAAGTTGCTTTTCCCCCATTTTTAATGCTAAAATGTTCATATCATGTTTAGATATTGTTTGATGTATTACATTTGAAGTTTGGATGAGTTTTGAATTTGTTTGGGATTTATTTGGGTTTTTGGTCAAAAATGATTTTGGAATGTTGGGTTTGATTCTTGGTTTTGGGGTATAAATGGTGTGTTTGGATTCCCATTCTAGTTATAAATGATGTTGGGTACCATAGAAACCTTGTTGGGAGTGTTGATTTTGAGTATTAAGAATTTGGTATGAAATGGTAAGGAAAAGTTATGAACCCAGCTGCTGAAATCCCTCCAATCCGTAGACCAGGCGCCCGCCTGACCCCCTCCAGGCGCCTGCCTACATGTCATTTTCGGAAGACCTGACTTTCTGGAAACTCAAGCGCCCGCCTGCCTCATTCCAGGCGCCCGCCTGCCTCCTGTTCCAGGAATTTGACCTTTTTGCTTGGTTTAAGACTTAAGGCTTAACTAGTTTAGGTTTAATCCTTCTAATTAACTTAAGATAACACCGTGGAACACTTTATTGTGTGGATTTGATTCTTTTGTGAATAAATATGATGTGAATTGTATTTAAGTACCGTTTTGGTAATGTGGTTCATCTTTGATGTGCTGTTTGCATTGGTTGACCTTTGTGGTAACTTAATTTGATTGGTTCCCTACTTTGGAACCTTAAGTTGTGCATTCATGCTAAACTATTATTACTTAGCATTTATTTGAAAGTCCAGCTGGTATTTTGTGTGTGTTTGGGCGATGGGAAAGATTATAATGGCAAAGCCAAGTCCATTATAATGTTGACCATTGTTTTGCCCCCTTCTTTACCCCTTCTCCAGATTGGCCTTGGAAAGGATAAGTCAGCGTTCCTTTGTGAATGTATCTGGCTAGCGGGCATGACTTTGTGTCATGGTCCTTGTCCCTTGTGACACTTTTATGTTATTGGTTCCGGTACCGGGGTTTTCTCTTCGGCTTTCATGCTATTATGAAGATGATGATTGTTGATTATTGAAGCTGCGCAGCGATTCTTTATTTGGATGTACCAGTTTGGAAAACCTTGGCTATATCCTTTGTTATGTGTTTATTTCCGCTGCTATCTGTTATATGATAATTGCTATGTGCTATGTGATAATAATTATTGTTTATTGCTTATTGCATCATAGCATGTCATGTAGTTGCATTAGTAACTTATTGAGATTTATCTCACCCCTTTTCTTTTTATCTTTGTTTTTCCTTAACCCCCCCCCAGGTGCTAAGGATTAGTCTCGCTGATCACGAGAAAGAGGACGTCGAGTGTGGATACATTCTTTTGGGGAAAGTTATATAGGTTGGTTTACATTATATAAATGTGTAACCTTTTTGGGATATTTGTACCAAACATTGACGTCATTAGGATTTATGTATTTGTATTTTGTTAAGCATAAACTGGTGGAAGTTTATGATAGTTGTAATTGGTTTTTACCAAACTTGGTTTTGTAAAACTTTGGATCATCACCTTTTGGTATTAAATGGAATTTTTAACCTTGGTATTTCATAGTTTTGGTTTTAGAGTCGACGTCCAGATCGCGGTCTTGGGCCCGCGGGGTCCGGGGTCGCGACAGTTGGTATCAGAGCTATGGCATTAGCTCTAAGTATAAGTCTAGGTGGATTAGTATGACCTAGGTGGGTAGTAGAGTGCGGAGTGATTAATGGTTGATGTTTTATGCAGGTAATTACTCGCAATGTCTGGAAGAAGAAACAGAGGAGGTACTAGTGGGGAACAGAATCAGAATGATACAAGAGAAGAAGCTCGTGCCATGTTTCAAGGCATGTTCGAGGCGGCCATAAAGGCCATACATGATCAAGGTCCGAGGGTAGAACAAGCACCACCCCGTTATGGTTTGGAGCAATTTCTGAAGTTGAAACCTGTTGAATTCAATGGGGAACCCGATGTTCGGAAAGCTGAGTTATGGATTGAGTCAATGGAGAAGATTTACGATGTGTTTGGGTGTTCGGATGAGGACAAGGTCCGGTTCGCGGCTTACAAGCTTGTGGGAGCCGCCGAGCATTGGTGGAAGGGTGTTAAAGCTACTTGGGAGGATACTCACACGGTGTATGCGTGGGAGTTGTTTGTGTGGAAGTTCAAGGAGCATTTCATTCCGACTGTTGATCAAAACCGAAAGGAGATCGAGCTACTCAACTTGGAGCAAGGTGTGTTGTCTATAGCACAATACTCGGCTAAGTTCATAGAATTAGCCCGGTATTGCGACTATTTGGTGAGGACCAAGGAACAAAAGGCTATGAGATTTATTCGGAGATTGAAGACCTCCATCCGTACTCAACTTATTGCCCAACGGATAGTGACTTTTCAAGATGCAGTGGACCGAGCCTATTTGATAGAGCAAGATATTGGGGAGCATAAAAGGAAGACCGAGGTAGCTAACCCGAGTAAGCAAGGAGCGCAGAGCAAGTCACAACCAAGGATTGATAACCGAGGTAACTTTGGGGGACAATCTCAGTTCCGAGGGCAACCGACCCCAAGGAACCCGGGTACCACTTCCGGGAACCAAGGGAGCCAAATTAGGAAGCCTTGTACCTTTTGTCAAAAGGTAGGCCATGCGGAGGATAGGTGTTGGAAAAAGCAAGGCAAGTGCACCAATTGTGGTGAAATGGGGCACTTTGCGAGAGAGTGCACGAGGTACCGAGGTCAAGCATCCGGGTCAGGAGTTGGGTTTTAATCAGGGTCAGAAACGGGATGCCGCTGGGAAGCCCAAAGTTCAAGGGAAGGTTTATGCCATGAATCAACAACAAGCTACCGATGATCCATCCGTTATTGGAGGTATTGTTTCTGTGTCTAATGTGAGCGCACGAGCGTTAGTAGATCCAGGATCATCTCATTCATACATTTCTGTGCAATTTGCTTCCATGTTAAATGTTGCATTCGAGTCTTTACCGTACGTGCTAGAGGTGTCGACCCCTATAGGAGAATGCTTGATTTCTGATCGAGTCTTTCGTGCTTGTGATGTGGTTATTTGTGGTCGTGTCCTTTGTGCGGATTTGGTGGTTCTTCCTATCCAAGACTTTGATGTCATTTTGGGTATGGATTGGTTGAGCAAGTTTCATGCGTCCGTTGATTGCCGTAAGAAAACTGTTACTTTTTCTATTCCCGATGTGCCTAAATTTGTGTTTGAGGCTAGTCCTCTGAGTAGAAAGGTTCGCTTAATTTCTTTTATGAAAGCGAGAAAATTATTGAATAGTGGTTGTGAGGGGTATTTGGTTAGTGTTCTTGATACTAGGAAGGAATCCCCTAGTTTTGATAGTGTCCGGGTAGTTCGGGAATTTCCCGATGCTTTCTCTACCGAGTATGAGTGCCTCCCGATCGTGAGATTGAGTTTTGTATAGATCTTTTGCCGGGTACGTCTCCGATTTCGAAAGCGCCTTATAGGTTAGCTCCCGCTGAGTTGAAGGAATTGAAGGTTCAATTGCAAGAGTTGCTTGATCGAGGGTTTATCCGCCCTAGTGTTTCCCCGTGGGGAGCACCGGTTTTATTCGTGCGGAAGAAAGATGGTTCGTTGAGATTGTGCATCGATTACAGAAAGTTGAATCAGGTTACGGTGAAGAATAAGTATCCTCTACCGCATATCGATGATTTATTTGATCAGCTTCAAGGGTCCGTGGTTTTCTCTAAGCTTGATTTGAGGAGTGGGTACCATCAGTTGAAGGTTCGATCGGAGGATATTCCGAAGACTGCCTTTCGCACTCGGTATGGTCATTATGAGTTCTTGGTTTTGCCGTTTGGGTTGACTAACGCGCCGGCCATGTTTATGGATTTGATGAACCGAGTTTTCCATCCCTATCTTGATTCGTTCGTGGTAGTCTTCATCGACGACATTCTTGTTTATTCGAAATCTCGAGAGGAGCACGAGCAACATTTGAGGACAGTTTTATCCGTTCTTGCGAGGGAGAAATTATTTACGAAGTTCAGTAAATGCGAATTTTGGCTCGAGAAGGTGTCATTTCTGGGTCATGTGATTTCTAAAGATGGGATTTCGGTGGATCCTTCAAAAATAGAGGCTATAGTGGATTGGAAGAGACCTGAATCAGTGACAGAGATTAGAAGCTTTCTTGGTTTAGCCGGGTATTACCGAAGATTTATTGAGGGGTTTTCGAGGATCGCTACTCCGATGACGCAGTTGACCCGAAAGAATGTTCCGTTTGTGTGGACCGAGAAATGTGATAAGAGTTTTGAGGAATTGAAGAAGAGGTTGACTACCGCACCGATCTTGACTTTGCCTAATGGGAGCGACGGCCTAGTGATTTACAGTGATGCTTCGAAAGAAGGTTTGGGTTGTGTGTTGATGCAGAATGGGAAAGTAATTGCTTATGCTTCGAGGAAGTTGACCCCTAGTGAACAGAATTACCCGACTCATGATATGGAGTTAGCGGCTATTGTATTTGCGTTGCACAAGTGGAAGCACTACCTTTATGGAGCAAAGTTTGAGATTTTTACGGATCACAAGAGTTTGAGGTACCTTTTCTCCCAGAAAGAGTTGAATAATAGGCAGCGCCGATGGATGGAATTGTTGAAGGATTATGATTGTACGATTTCTTATCATCCGGGGAAGGCGAATGTGGTAGCCGATGCGATTAGTAGAAAGTCTTATGTGGCTTCGATGATGGTTCGTGAATGGAAAATGCTTGAGGATGTTCGAGATTGGTCTCCTCGTGAATCGAGACATGGGGCTATTTTTGCGAATATTAGGGTGTCTCCGACCCTAATTCAGAGGATAAAGGAAGCTCAGAAAGAAGATCCCGAGTTGGTGAAAATAATGGGTAAATTGAAGGAAAAGAATTTCGAGGATTTTTCTATTAGCTCGAGTGGAGTGTTGACTTTCCGTGGTCGTTTGTGTGTTCCGGATGTTGATGGAATTAAACAGAGAGTTCTTGATGAGGGTCACAGATCAAGGTATACTATTCATCCGGGTAGTACGAAGATGTATCAGGATTTGAAGCAACAATTTTGGTGGATTAATATGAAAAGGGAAATAGCCGAGTATGTTTCGAAGTGTTTAACGTGTCAGCAGGTCAAAGCCGAGCATCAGAGACCCGCGGGATTGCTTCAGCCGTTAGAGATTCCCGAGTGGAAATGGGAGCATGTGACTATGGATTTCGTTACGGGACTGCCTCGTACCCGTAGGAAGTATGACAGTGTTTGGGTAATAGTGGATAGATTGACCAAGAGTGCCCATTTCTTGCCTATTGATATCAGATATTCGATGGAAAAGCTTGCGACCCTTTATATCGACGAGATTGTGAGATTGCATGGGGTTCCGGTTAGCATTGTGTCAGATCGAGACCCGAGGTTTACTTCTAGATTCTGGAAGGCATTTCAAGAAGCTTTGGGTACCGACTTGCGATTCAGTACAGCTTTTCATCCTCAGACCGACGGTCAATCCGAGAGGACTATTCAGATTTTGGAGGATATGTTGCGAGCTTGTGCGATAGACTTTTCGGATTCTTGGGATTCGCACCTACCGTTAGTGGAGTTCTCTTACAACAACAGTTATCAGGCTAGTATCGAGATGGCACCGTTTGAGGCCTTGTATGGAAGAAAGTGTAGATCGCCTATTTGTTGGGATGAGGTCGGTGAAGCGAAGATTGTGGGTATTGATTTGCTTCGGGATTCGGTTGAGAAAGTCAAAGTTATCCGGGATAGATTGAAGACAGCCCAGAGTCGACATAAGAGCTATGCAGATAACCGAAGGCGAGATCTTAGCTTTCAGACCGGTGATTTGGTGTTCTTGAAAGTATCTCCGAAGGTGGGTATTCGTAGGTTTGGGAAGAAAGGTAAATTGGCTCCGAGGTTTATTGGTCCGTTAGAGATTTTGGGAAAGGTTGGACTTCTTGCGTATCGTCTTGCGTTACCGCCATCTTTGGACCGGTTGCACAACGTGTTCCATGTTTCTATGCTTCGGAAGTATGTTCACGATCCGTCTCACGTGTTACCGAGAGTACCGGAGGATATTGAGCCCGATATGAGTTATGAGGAACGACCGGTTCGGATCTTAGATTCCAAAGTCCAAGAGTTGAGAAGCAAGAGCATTGCGTTGGTTAGAGTCCTTTGGAGGAATCATAATATCGAGGAGTCGACGTGGGAGCTTCGTGATGAGATCGAGAGGAAATTTCCGTGGCTTTTTGTTTAAGGTAAGTCTCGTTAAAATTCGGGTCGAATTTTCTTTAAGGGGGAGTGAATGTCACGACCCGAATTATAGGCTCTATTTTTTTTTTAGTAATTAAATGATTTTTATTTAATTATTTGCTTATTTATTTATTTGAATTATTATTTATTTAAATAATTATGTGTGCAATTTATGTGTTATAATATTTATGCCTAGCATTTTATTTGGGTCATTGGGGCTAGTGTGGAAGTGTTGAGTCTTAATTGTTAGTCGGGAGTGTAAGTAATTGTGTTAGTATGGGGAGGGGGTCTAGTTGTAACATTTCAAAATAATTTCCCCCTACTTCCCTCACCTTCTCCCTCACCCTCACCACTCTTCCAGCCCATTTCTCTCTCTCTCTAGCTATTGAGGTAAGCTTTTTCTTCCTTTCCTTCTCTCTTCATTTTCTCCTTCTTCCTCTCATCTTCTCTCATTTCTTGAAACTTGAACATTGTTTAGATCGTCGATAGGATCGCGTAGAATCAAAAATATTCAAATTCCGTCAACTTTGAGAAAATCAAGTAAGTTGCTTTTCCCCCATTTTTAATGCTAAAATGTTCATATCATGTTTAGATATTGTTTGATGTATTACATTTGAAGTTTGGATGAGTTTTGAATTTGTTTGGGATTTATTTGGGTTTTTGGTCAAAAATGATTTTGGAATGTTGGGTTTGATTCTTGGTTTTGGGGTATAAATGGTGTGTTTGGATTCCCATTCTAGTTATAAATGATGTTGGGTACCATAGAAACCTTGTTGGGAGTGTTGATTTTGAGTATTAAGAATTTGGTATGAAATGGTAAGGAAAAGTTATGAACCCAGCTGCTGAAATCCCTCCAATCCGTAGACCAGGCGCCCGCCTGACCCCCTCCAGGCGCCCGCCTACATGTCATTTTCGGAAGACCTGACTTTCTGGAAATTCAAGCGCCCGCCTGCCTCATTCCAGGCGCCCGCCTGCCTCCTGTTCCAGGAATTTGACCTTTTTGCTTGGTTTAAGACTTAAGGCTTAACTAGTTTAGGTTTAATCCTTCTAATTAACTTAAGATAACACCGTGGAACACTTTATTGTGTGGATTTGATTCTTTTGTGAATAAATATGATGTGAATTGTATTTAAGTACCGTTTTGGTAATGTGGTTCATCTTTGATGTGCTGTTTGCATTGGTTGACCTTTGTGGTAACTTAATTTGATTGGTTCCCTACTTTGGAACCTTAAGTTGTGCATTCATGCTAAACTATTATTACTTAGCATTTATTTGAAAGTCCAGCTGGTATTTTGTGTGTGTTTGGGCGATGGGAAAGATTATAATGGCAAAGCCAAGTCCATTATAATGTTGACCATTGTTTTGCCCCCTTCTTTACCCCTTCTCCAGATTGGCCTTGGAAAGGATAAGTCAGCGTTCCTTTGTGAATGTATCTGGCTAGCGGGCATGACTTTGTGTCATGGTCCTTGTCCCTTGTGACACTTTTATGTTATTGGTTCCGGTACCGGGGTTTTCTCTTCGGCTTTCATGCTATTATGAAGATGATGATTGTTGATTATTGAAGCTGCGCAGCGATCCTTTATTTGGATGTACCAGTTTGGAAAACCTTGGCTATATCCTTTGTTATGTGTTTATTTCCGCTGCTATCTGTTATATGATAATTGATATGTGCTATGTGATAATAATTATTGTTTATTGCTTATTGCATCATAGCATGTCATGTAGTTGCATTAGTAACTTATTGAGATTTATCTCACCCCTTTTCTTTTTATCTTTGTTTTTCCTTAACCCCCCCCCCCCAGGTGCTAAGGATTAGTCTCGCTGATCACGAGAAAGAGGACGTCGAGTGTGGATACATTCTTTTGGGGAAAGTTGTATAGGTTGGTTTACATTATATAAATGTGTAACCTTTTTGGGATATTTGTACCAAACATTGACGTCATTAGGATTTATGTATTTGTATTTTGTTAAGCATAAACTGGTGGAAGTTTATGATAGTTGTAATTGGTTTTTACCAAACTTGGTTTTGTAAAACTTTGGATCATCACCTTTTGGTATTAAATGGAATTTTTAACCTTGGTATTTCATAGTTTTGGTTTTAGAGTCGACGTCCAGATCGCGGTCTCGGGCCCGCGGGGTCCGGGGTCGCGACACCAGTGTTCCCACCATAAATTCCGGAGTAGCTATAGGTCCCCCAATGATGCACCAATTCTTGAGCTTGTCCCCCATGGGTACCACCAATGTCCTTGGGTCCACCTTATCTTCAGAATTGTCTCCAATGACGGCAACCATGTCTTCGTGCAGCCCCAGATTACCCAGATGTTGAAGTAGATATTGGCCGTCCCACGTCTCAGTCAAACTCGGAGTTTCTGCGGCTTCTATTGCTAGCTTGTCAAGGGTTGCGGCTTCAAGTTGGTCTGCCAAGTCGTCTGCAACCTTGGTGGAGTACTCATGCCTGATGGTTCTAACTCTGGCCGTGGCTTTGTCATATTCCATATAAGTCAGCTTCATGTTGGACCGATCGAATTCCACATCTCTGAAAATCTCGAACCCTTTCTGCAACTTCCCGGTGTGGTCAATCCATGGCTCGGCGAACTCAAAACACGAAAACTCCTCGCCTTCCCTGATAAAGTAGCTATTCAGGGACAGGCGGTATGGCCTTATTTCAGGCTTTTTGCAGGGAAGCTTCATCTTTTTAAGCAATTCCATCCTTTGTTGCTCCATCTTGTCTTCAGGGGTGAGGGTGTATCCAAGATCGAACAATCCCCGGTGATCGATCTCTTTAACTAGACTTGTGGGACCTTGCAAGCACTTACCTAGCCCCAGCCCCGGTACGAAGCCTATATTACGCAGTATCTTGACAACAGGTACCACTTTATCCGTTGTTTTGGTGAGGTCGATGGTCCAGATCTGTGCTTGAGCGACTATTTCGAATCCATTGAAGAGTCGGCTCTCTTCCCCATGCTGAATCTGTAAGACAGGAACGCCCTTGGTGTCTGTCCCTTGGGCAGTTACGAGATCGCTGTAGATGATGGTCACTTCATTACCAGATTGAAACTTCACACACTGGTGCAGGGAAGATGGGACAGCGCCCGATTGATGTAACCATGGCCGGCCAAGGAGGAGTGAGAAGGTTGCGGGGATGTCTATGACGTGGAAGTCGGTTGGTAGGATCTTTGTTCCGATGGTAATGGGCAAGGTGGCTTCGCCTATCACGGCGCGGCATGTAATCAACACGGGGAATCTTCTTGCCATTTACATCGACAGTGATGTATAAAGGCTCATTATGATCAACTCCGAACACTGGCTTGTCTAGCTCCGAGAAAGTGATGATGTTTCCATAGTGGATATTACCAATCATGTGGGTGACGTCTTCCGGGGTAATAGTGGATGGTACCATGGTGGCGGCGAGGTTTTGCTTGAGCATGAGGCGATGGGCTAGGGAGGAGGTGAGTAGGGACCAGAGCGAGATGTGGGCTTGGGTTTGTTTGAGTTGAGTGAGGATAGGGTCTTCTTTGTCTAGGTCGGCTTGCTCGGGTTCCTTCCCAAAGACTTTCTTTGCACCCTTTGGGTCGGATTGGTACAATTGACCGGATCTCGTAAGGAGACAAACTTCTGCACGTAGCTCTTCCAAAGACAATGGTGTGTCAGGACAAGGGGGCGAAACTTCGGTCTTTTCGGCCTCCTCGAAGATTTCGGCCCAAGAAAGAGGTTGAGAGGGTTTGGGACTCTCTTCCTCTAGAGATTCGACTTCACTCACTAGTTCCTCTAAAGACAACAAGTAGCAAGAAGGTTCTTTATTATTAGTCATTGAAATACAACCCATCTCATCACAGTCCGCCACAACAGGCTTGGCCGGATCAGTGATCTCACTAAGTTCTACCATGAGTACATTGCTAGCTACATAATCTCTAGGGTCTTCGACAACTCCCTTGTGGATGAGCTCTTGCACGGCTTTCTTGAGTTCAAAGCATTCTTCGGTAGTGTGACCGGTGCACTTGTGGTAGTGGCAAAATTTTGATAAATCGCAACCAAGACGGGGGAGATGTCCTTCTAACGGTTCAAGCATTTCTAACGTCACCAATGCCATGAAGATATCCACCATTGTGAGCCCTATCTTGTCAAAGGAATCCATGAGCTCTAGGATACTGATCTCGCATGTTTGCACCATATTTACCCCACCCCCATTGTTAGGAAGAGGGTTATTCACCACATTAGGACCCTTCGGCTTCTCGATCTTCTTGTCATTGATCAACCCTTGAACTACGCGCTTCAATTGAATACAACCATCCGTTGTGTGCCCGATGTGCTGGTGATACTTACAGAACTTGGAGGCATCCAAATTGGTTCTTGGGTAGGCGGGTTGATAATTCTCTAAAGGCTTGATAAGACCTCTCTTGACTAACACGTCAAAGACTTTCCCCATAGGCATACCAAAATCGTCAAAGTGCTCCCTTCTCTTTGCGGCGGAGCCCCATTCCTTGTGACAGCTTGAACATCTAACGGGACCTCTTTCTGGACCATTTTCACTTGGCCGACGGCCTCCTTTCCACCCCTAGGAGGCGCAGGCGCAGTAGGACCCTTGTAGCGGAATGAGTTGTTGTTGTTGGTCTTTGGACTTTCCTTTGGCGGCACAATCCCAGTGAACCCTGCTTCATACCTTACTCCGGCGTCAACCATTTCCCGCAAATCAGGGAAGTAACCATTACCTATAGCTGATTTCATCTCCGGTAGCAAGCACTTGTAGAAAATCTGTTTCTGTTCCTTCGCTTTTGGTGGGTATTGGACCTCGCACAACCGATGATTCCACCTCTTGTAAAAATCATAAATAGCCTCGCCGGGCTTTTGCATAGTATTCTCAAGGTCGGTTCGATTCACATGCCAATCCAAGTTAGCTTGATACTTCTCACAGAAAATGGCACTAATTTGATCCCACGTTTGCCTCTCGCTTGGTTCTAACCCCAAGAACCAACACAGAGCTATACCATCCAAAGTGCTATGGAATACGCGAACCATTTGTTCGTTGGTGCAGTCACGAGCCCTCATGGCCAACACATAACTATCCAAATGAGTCTTAGGACACGAGTCACCATGAAACATTGCCACCTTAGGCATCTTGAAATCCTTGGGGAGAGCCCCCACTTGGCTAGGGTTGATTGTCTTGGTAGTCGGTGCACTTTGCTTATCCACAGTCTCGATCAACTTGCGCATTTGCTCTTGCATGGCTGTGACCACAAGGTGATTGGAGATGTCGGCGATAGGTTCTGACAGAGTGACAGGAGGAGTAGTGGAAGTAGTAGCAGCGGCCATCCCAATACTCAGAGGCAACGAGGGTGCGGGTAGTTTGCTAGCAGAGAGGTAGCCACCAAGTAGTTCAGGGGAAGGTTCATAGACAGCCTTGTTCTTGCTCATGGTAGTGAAGCCTTGTTGGGTGTAGAGAGAAGGAGGTGGAACATTGCGGTAGCTTGGGAATGGGAAGGCAGTGGCATTGGTGTTGGGGGGACAGTTGGTATTGACCTTTTCATCCTCGACATAAATGAAATTCTCACCATCGGGTACAAGCTTAGTTCCCTTTTGTTGAATGTGGCCCTTCAACTGTTGGTTCTGGTCTTCCAACATTTTGTTGCTTTCCTCGAGATTCTTGATCTTGGCTTCGAGACCGGCGAGGAAGTTCTGGAGGCTTGGGGAATACCATTGAGAGTAGCCTCAGTGTTGAGCTCGGCGGCACTAACAGGAGGAGCAGAGGCTGAAGCTGAAGCGGGAGTTGACATTGCTGATGACGAGACTGAGAACGTGGACGGAATAGAAGCTTCACGTTGTAGTCGACCACCCGAACGGATCCAAACTTGCTTTGCTGAAAGGTTGAAGGGCAATGAAGCTTTTAGGAGAGGGGGAAGGCTCATGCAAAGTATATTTTAATTTACAAAAACATACATTATTTACATCCTAATTGGTTGGAAGGGATACCCCTTTTTCGCAACTAGTTAGAAGACTACGATTAGTGGAGGCCATCACTACGTCTATAGACCCCTCATTTTTCACCTGCATTGCACACCCCCAAACGGACAATTTGGGCGAGGGTCCTATAGGGCAAGCGGCTTCCACCAACCATCGGATCCTACGGCTAACCTTTCCTTAGAGGCATTTAACGTGATGTCTATGTTGCATCCTACGCAAGTTAATGATGAGCGGAGATCTTGACAATAAACACTCATCTCACCATGGCACATCCCTTGTAGGGAAATCACTTTTTTGTGCAGTTTCTCTCAAAGATCTCGATTCATCATTGACTTGGGGATGACTCGACATAGACAGCACGTTAATTGACTATTAAGAAAAAGCTAGCCAAACCAACCGGTCAAAACCTAGGTGTGTTACCTATACTAGTGTGGGTTGACACGGGTTAGGTAAAAGGTTCCCACCGTATACGGTGAGTGGAATAGACGAGTGACTCGAAAAGAGTGCGGCAGTAGCGCACAAATTCCTGCACATCGAATACTCCGGGTAATGGGGACCTGTGCAGTACTGACATGGACTAGTGGTAGTGTGTGGCAAGAAACTAATTCTTTTTAAGGAGAAAAGAGAGAAGTTTTTAATGTTAGGATGATGCAATGCAATGCATGAGAGAGAGAGAGAGAGAGAGAGAGAGAGAATAATGTACAAGGGAGCATAGCAGAGTTTCGTTTGACCCTAATACTAAGGCAAAAATAACAAAGGTCCAAGGATACAAGATACAAGGTACAAGTATTAACATGGCCGAGTGCGCGGGTGCATGTGTAAACATGGCAAGTATGTGAGGTGCATGTGTAAACATGGCAAGTGTGCATGTGCAAACATGGCATGTGTGTGCATGTGTAAACATGGCAAGGTGTGTGCATGTGTAAACATGGCAAGTGTATGTAGGGTGCATGTGTAAACATGGCAAGTATGTGAGGTGCATGTGTAAACATGGCAAGTGTGCATGTGCAAACATGGCAGGCGTGTGCATGTGTAAACATGGCAAGGTGTGTGCATGTGTAAACATGGCAAGTATGTGAGGTGCATGTGTAAACATGGCAGGTGTGTGCATGTGTAAACATGGCAAGCGTGTGCATGTGTAAACATGGCAAGCATCATGATGTGACGAAATTTAGACCCACTAAGTTTGAAAAAGTTTCAAAGCAGTCCCTAGTAGAGTCGCCACTGTGAATACCCCTTTCCGATGAAGCGACGCATGGGAAGTATCTTGTGATTATTTTTATTTACAAAGGGAATATTCTTAACGACATTAAAATTATGAGAGTCGCCACGCCGTTTTAATTAAAGCCAAAACATTGAAAAAAGCATTTTTAGTGGGTTCGGGGGTCAAATTACAACAAGAGAAGAATATTGAACGTTATCACTCCTATTGCCCGAATTGATCGGTCTTTCTATCATGATGAATGTGTTAGTAGTGTGTTAGTGATTTAGACCGGATCCGGAGATTGCCTACGTTCCTCTCAATGTGAGAAGCTCAGGTCAGCGTAGTTCGCAGAGAATTAGAATAGGCAGAAGAATCGGGATCATGCATAATGAGGGGGGAATTACCTAAAGTTTAGGGTTTAGAAGTAGTTCCTAGATCATCCTCGGGTTGATGAACCCTCGATCATCATCGGCTATGAAATAACATGTAATTATGAAGATCACAACCCTAAATATAGCATAAATAAGGTTTTAATCTATGAACACGAAGAACATATTATGAACATGCAAAGCATATGAAGAAACTATGAATAAACATGTAAGAACATGAATATAAAAGATCTACATTAAAAATGATGCAAGAACATGAAGAAAAGATTAGAAAACTTACCTATGTTGGCAAGAAATAAACCTTGATCTTCTTGGAGGTTTGAATGCTAATTAGAGAGCAAAATAGTGTTTAAGAACTCCAAAATTCGTATTTAGAGCTCTCAAAATCGGACCCTAAAACCAATGGAATGGAATGGTTTATATAGTAGGCTGATGGGAAGATCTGATGGTCAGGATCATCCAAAGCAAGGTTGGCCGCCTGGCCATGGTTGAAGCCGGTGACAAGAGTGGCCGCGTGGCCAAGATCAACGCGCAGCAAGGTTGGCCGCGTGGCCAAGGTTGCAGGCTGACTTGATTCTTAAGCTAGGGTTTCTGCATGGTTTTAAGGAAACCATTTGTTACCTATTTTGATAGATTTTGCCATAAATGAGATATTTCGGGAATCCGGGACAAGTCTTTGCAAGATTTCTAATTCCTATAAAGTCCTTGTATTTTTGGGAAAGTCCTAATAAACTCATTTTCAGGTCGGGTACTAACATAATGGCAGCAGGGAGTTTTAACCCTCAAACTAATTTCAATCATTATAATAATTATCATTTTGCTACAGCTAACAATGATGCAGGTAGTCTACTTGGCCGACAAATACAGGAACTGAAGGATTTGGTCATGAGCGTACCAGGATTGACTATACCACACAACCAGGCTACTCCAACCTGTTTCAACGAGTCTCGTTTTGCTCCAGCTATAGCCGATGTCATTATCCCTAAAAATTTCAATCCACCCCATATGAAACAATATGATGGTACCACTAACCCGGCCAAGCATGTTGTACTCTATCAGGAGAAGATGGACGTGGTCCACATCCTACCTCAGTATAAGGAAGCATGTTTTTGCAGGGGCTTTGGCTCAACTCTTACAGGGGCAGCCTTCCGTTGGCTGATCAACCAGCCTCTAGGCTCTATTGGATCCTATGATCAACTTATCAATATGTTCACTAATCAGTTTTCTTGTAACATGGTATTTGAGAAACTGACAAGTGATCTTTACATGGTGGTCCAGCAACCTGATGAGCTTCTCAAAGATTATCTCAGTAGGTTCAACAGGGAAGCAGTGACCATCACCAACCTGGATACTACTACTGCAATAGAAGCATTCAGGATGGGACTCAAAAAGGACTCACCCTACTACGATGATCTAGTCATGACGCCTTACAAAAGGTTAGATGAAGTCAGAACCAGAGCATCCAGATTCATCAGATTGGAAGAAGACAAGTTGCTTCAGGAGAAAACGACAAAGAAGAATACAACTTCAGACCATTCCAGTGGCAAATCAGACTCATTCCATTCTGGCGGCAAGATGGAAATATCTCATGCCAGAACTAATAGGGGAAAACCCTACTCTAAACCTGACTCCTCAAAAATTCATGTTGTAGATGATAATGATGAGGATGATGATTCTTCATACCCCAGAATAGATGACTATTGTTTCTCTGTTGATATTGCAGGATTGATCAATGCCATGGACAACCTGGGTTAGAAAGCAAGATGGCCCAAGAAGGCTAACAAACCTTCAATATGGAGAGACAAGTCCAAGTGGTGTTCATATCACAAAGACGTTAGGCATACTACAGAGAATTGTATTGCACTTAGAAAGGAGATTAGCCATCTGTTGTCCAAAGGTCTCCTCAAAGAATTGCTTGGTAGAAGGCGTGGGCGTATTGAGGACCGTGCAGACAGCCAGGAGAAGCAAACTGAGAATCCACCATCTAATCCACCTCTAACCAGAGTGGTCAACATGATAAGTGGTGGCTCAGATATCTGTGGAACAACTTATTCGGCTGCAAAATGTCGTGCTGCAGATGCCAAAGAAGATAGGTCTTACTTGCCATCTAGACATGTGAGCAAAGACAAGGGGTAAGATATCACCTTTGATGAAGATGATAGGGGCAACATCCAGGATCCTCACCATGATGCATTGGTCGTAAGCCTTCAGGTTGCAAACTGTTTGGTTAGACGTATTTTGATTGATAATGGCAGTTCAGTCAACATCATGACAACCGATGGTTTAAAAGGAATGGGTATCCCACTTGAGAATGTGACTAAGTGCTCGTCTGTCTTAGTTGGATTCAGTGGTGAAACGAAGCATACGTGTAGAGAAATCACTTTCCCAGTATATGTTGAAGGGCTTAATTCCATGGAGAAGTTATGTGTTACAGAATGTCAATCATCTTACAATATCATCTTGGGAAGACCATGAGTTCATAGTGTAAAAGCAGTACCCTCAACTTACCATCAGTGCCTCAAGTTGCCAACACCTTGGGGAGTCGTAAAGGTGTCAGGATATCAGCAGTCAGCAAAGGAATGTTACAAGGTGACGATGAAAGCAGCAAGTAGTCCCAGGCAGACATAGCAATTACAGCGAAAGGCACGGGATGTACTGGAAGCCTCTGAATTCGATATCAAGGAAGTACAACTTGATCCTTCTAATCTCGATGTCAAAGTTCTTATAGGTGCAGACTTACCTCCTGATATAGAAGTAGAAATCATTGAGTTTTTGAAGAGCAGGTTGAAATGCTTTGCTTGGAAGCATGAAGACATGACTGGAATTAGCAAAGATGTTATTACCCATAAATTGAACATTGATCAAAATGCCAAACCTGTCCACCAGAAAAGAAGGAAATTCGCTCATGAGCATAATCAGATTATCAGAGAAGAAGTAGAAAGGTTGCTGAAGTCAAAGATGATCAGGGAGGTTGACTACCCTAGATGGTTAGCCAATGTGGTAGTTGTGGAGAAGAAGAACGGTAAACGGCGAGTCTGTGTAGACTTTACAGACTTGAATAAAGCATGCCCTAAAGATCCATTCCCCTTACCTCACATTGACTCCCTAGTTGATGCAACTGCAGGCTATGAGGTCTTAACATTCATGGATGCTTCTTCAGGATTTCAACAAATTCAAATGGAACCTTCTGATCAGGAAGACACAGCGTTCATCACTCCAGATGGTATTTATTGTTTTCTTGCAATGCCGTTTGGATTGAGAAATGCAGGAGCAACCTACCAGAAATTAGTCAACATGATGTTTAAAGATCAGATTGGTAAAACTATGGAGGTATACATCGATGATATGGTGGTAAGTCTAAGTGCATTGAAGACCATGCCAGAGATCTTAATGAGGCTTTTGACATATTAGAAGCATTTAACATGAAGCTGAACCCTTCAAAATGCAACTTTGGTGTTAAGGCTAGAAAGTTCCTCGGTTATATGGTGACCAAGAGGGGTATCGAAGCAAGTCCAGAATAGATCAAAGCTATCATCAACTTGAAGTCTCCAAAGAATATCAAAGAAGTACAAAGGCTTACAGGCAAAGTTGCTGCTCTAACCAGGTTCATCTCCAAGTCGTCTGACAGATGCAGGCTGTTCTATGAAGTACTCAGAAAGAACAAGTTGTTCCAGTGGACAGAAGAGCATGAAGCAGCCTTCAACCAGCTTAAGGAGTATCTTGCTACTCCACCTTTGCTTTCTAAACCACAAACAGGTGAAACTTTATATCTATACCTTTCGGTTTCAGAAAATGCAGTCAGCGGAGTATTGGCAAGAGAACAAGATGGTTCACAACTTCCTGTTTATTATGTAAGTAAATCTCTTCTAGATGCAGAAACCAGGTACTCCCATCTTGAAAAACTTGTACTCGCTTTGATAACTGCTTCTATTAAATTACGCCATTACTTTGAAGTTCGTCCTATTATTGTGAGGACTAACTATCCTATCAGGAACGTGATGAGGAAACCTAAGATGTCCGGCAGGATGGCAAAGTGGTCTGTACAACTTAGTACATACGACATCCAGTATGTGGCAAGGACTGCAATCAAGTCACAAGCCTTAGCAGACTTTGTGGCAGATTTCAGTCCCGACCTCCAACTTGAGGTTGAACTTGAAGTCCAACAACTTGAAGGGTCAAACTCTCCTAGATTTTGGACGCTTTATACAGATAGAGCATCAAATGCAAGGGGCACAGGTTTGGGTATAGTCTTAAGATCCCCTCAAGGAGAACTAATTCCTCAAGCTGTAGCTTGCGAGTTCAAGGCTACAAATAATGAGGCTGAATATGAGGCCCTCATCATGGGTTTAGTTACTGCTTTAAGTCTAAATGTTAAATTCCTCAATGTTTATAGTGATTCCTTGTTGTTGGTTAACCACTTCAATGGATCTTATACAGCTAAGCACAGTAGGATGTCAAGTTATTTGCAGCATGTTAAATCATTGGCTGGACAATTTGAAGAATTGACGTTCCAACAAATCCCAAGGGAGGAAAATGCTGAAGCTGATGCATTAGCCAACTTAGGTTCAAGTTTCAGGAGCATGTTAAACAATACCATTCCTATCATTCACATTCTACATCCTGCAATAGATCAACCTGAGGCAAATCAAGTTGTTGATCAACCTGATACGACGATTAGCCTCTTGAACGAAGTGACATCTTGGACACTGCCCATAATAAAGTTTTTACAGGATGGAACAGTACCACAAGGTGTCAAGAATGCTAAAGCTTTCAGGATAAAGGGGGCAAATCATTATCTTCTAAGGCATTGAGAACAGGATATTATTGGCCAACTATGCGCCAAGATGCAATCAAATATGTTCATAAATGTGACGCTTGTCAGAGACATAGCAACATCCTGCACCAACCTACTGAGCCTCTTCATCCTATACTATCACCTTGGCCCTTTATGCAGTAGGGAATGGATATTGTTGGAAAGTTTTCTAAGGCACCTGGGGGCAAATTATTTATGTTGGCTATGACTGATTATTTCTCGAAGTGGATAGAAGCTGAAGCATTCGTTCAAGTTAGAGATAGAGAAGTAATTTCATTCTTAAAAAGGAATATCATCAGCAGGTTTGGAGTCCCTTCAGAATTTATTTGTGACAATGGTTCCCAATTCATCAGCAAGAAGACTCAAGACTTCTGTACAAGATGGGGAATCAAGTTGATCACGTCTACACCAGTACATCCTCAAGCCAATGGTCAAGCTAAATCAAGCAACAAGTTGATCGTGAACAACCTCAAGAAACGTCTTGATCAAAAGAAGGGTAGATGGGCAGAAGAGTTACCACTAGTATTATGGGCAGACAGGACAACTCCTAAGAATGCAACAGGCCAAACTCCTTTCTCCCTAGTTTATGGAACTGAAGCTGTGATTCCAGTAGAGTTTTCCGTCCCAACGGCTAGATATGGCTTAATAACTCCAGAGGACAACCAGATTATACTTGCAGAAGATCTTGATACTATAGATGAACTTAGAGACCTAGCTAAAATCAGGATGGCAGCCTATCAGCAGAGGATCTCCAAGTCTTACAACAAGAATGTCCGTATTAGAAGGTTTCAGGTTGGAGACATGGTCCTCAGAAAGGTTTTCAGAATACACGACACTTGAACGCGGGCAAACTTGCAGCTAAATGGGAAGGTCCCTACCTAGTTGACGCAGAAGCTGGAAAAGGCGCATACTGGCTTTCCACCTTGGATGGCATCAGGATACCAAGAAGCTGGAATGCAGTTCATCTTAAAGCATACTACATGTAAGTTGTAGCTTGTCCATTCAATCCCGAAAAACAGGCATGATCTATTTTAACCTAGTTTCCATTATGTAATTTCAAATTTGATTATCTTTTTCGAAAACTTACTGACTTAAGCATCAGAAGGGTGTTAGCTAAGCTAACACCCACCCCTAACATGTGTTTGTTTTGCAAGGTAATTCAAAGTTCCAACTTAGGTTAACATAATCGACATGTTCAAACGGTATGCTGGAATCAACAACCTGGGCTGTTCAATATATAATCAACTTGATGACAAAATGCTGGATGAAAGTCCAACGTGTTCAAATAATTCAAGTAAGTACTTTTAAATTACAAATCCTTTCCCAAACATTTGAACTCAGGTTTTAAAGGTTTTCACCTTTCAAAGGTTTAAAGATCATACATCTTTCTTAAGTTTAAAGGTTCAAACACCTTCGCCCGTGCGCATGTTTTTCACATTTGACTAAGTTACAAGCTGGCCAATGTACTTTGTACATATTGATTTCCATCTTGGACTTATTCAACTTGTGAACTCAAGTTATTTACAATTGGTTGTGACATTTACATGTTATCAATGACAGAAGTTTAAAAAGATTAAAGGCATCTTTTTCATTTAATACTGCTAGTATCTACATGTTACATCATGCATATTGAAAAGACAACTTCAACAAGTTGCTAATTTCTTACCAAAATAAAAAGTTCAAACATACTGAACTACTTTAACAGAACATCCAAAAGATCCAACCCATGCTATTACAAAACATGAGTGGACCAAAGTTCAAACAGGGAACTTGTCCCAACAAAAACCAAATTACATCCTAATTTTTTTTTTAAACTGTCTTAGAGGACACCCCCTCTATTCAGAAACCAAAAACTTAAAATAAATTGTTTAGAAACCTAACATCCTGCAGGAACAACGGAATAACTTACCCTTCAAACATCCAATTTGACATCTTGATTTTCACCCACTTGCTTAGCAGCAGCATCCTGAGGCTTGGAACTGACTTCTCCAGCTTCTTCATCCTTGATCCCTCTTAATGAAGCCTGTTCATCATCAAGATTCCACTCTGTATGCTTCCCAGCCTGATACTCTTCAATCATCTGAATTCTAGCCTCAAACACCATCTTGCCCGCTTCTCTGGTCAATCGTTCTTCTAAAGCCTCCAATCCTTCTCTGTTCAGTTTGTTCATCTCAGCTACCCTCATTACCCATTCTCTGATCTCTCCTGCCTTCTTCTTGATCTCTTCCCCCATAAAAGTAATTCTAGAATCTTTTTCCAGCAACTTTTCCTCAGCATCTTGTTTAGCCTGAAATGACGCCTCTGCTTTTCCCCTCTAAAGTTAAACTTCACTAGCCAGCATGTTCGTAACATCTTGAACCTACAATTGACAGGGTAATTCAGGCATTGAATGAAGAATCTATTAGCATGAATAATCAAACTTACCTTTTTAACAAGTTTCTTCTCAAAAGGTTCCGAGGCATCCAAGTCAATAAGGTCAGCCTTCCTCTTCTTAAAAGCTACCATGTCTCCAATCATTAACTTTGGTTTAGAACTCTCAGGCTTCGGGATAAGAGATTTCACATCTTCATTCTTTGGCTTATTGAACCTAGCAATCAAATTGCTAACACCACCTAGACTCACTTACGAAGGAGTAGCTACAATCAAGAATAATAATACAGAATTACTATGGATATCTTGTGTTAACATAAATGAAAGAGTAAAATCTTAACAGACGACATCCCTGGACCAGCTTGTAAAGTCTTGCTTGAACTCTTCTCTTCTTCAACTTCACCTTGATCAAACGAAGTAACAGGACGGATAAACCTACGCTTCTTTGGTGATAATGCACAAACAACTTCAACAATACTCAGAGTATCTTTTCGCCTTGGGAATAGGTCATCAAGTTTCAGAACTGCAAGATTAGAATCAAGTTGTTAGATGCAGAATTTAATCATGGAACTTATGATAATGTAGAAGAAAATCAACTTGACCCTACCTTCATCCAACCAGAACGAATTGAAACTTCCAACCCCTTCCAGACTAGACCTCTTCACATAGAAAAACCTATTTTTCCATTTTCTATCCTTATCTGTCGATTCTGTAACCAAACTATTAGCCTTAGTTTTAACCCTAAATCCAAACCTTTTGCTCCCATGTGACCTCAAATCATAGCAAAAACCTAATTCCTCCAAATCAACTTTCAAACCCATATCAGCACTTAACCTTTCCAAAGTTATCAGATTCCTCCACCCAACTGGCATCAACTGGGTAAAGGCTAGACCTGTGATTTCAAAAAAATGCGCAATAGAAGGGGGAAAAGGGAATGTGAGGCCAATCAAGAAAGGATACTCTAAAAAGCCAAGCCATTCGCTAGAAACACAGTCGGAGGTCATAAGGGCGTTAGGCTCCAGAAATTCAGCACCTTCTGGAAAATACTTCTTCAACTATTCAACATCAGCCGGTGTAATTTCACATCTGTCATCATCAGGATGGTCTATAAACCCTAAACAAGTAAAACCCCCAGGAAGACCCTCCATCTTAAAAACGAAAATATAAGAATTTGAGAAGGGATTAATAGAAACTCACCAAAACCGATGGAGAAATTGTAGAACCCTCGAGAGCTTTTCTTTGCAGAAGACGAAGTTAAAGAGATGCCCTCTTTAAATAATCCTAGCGGTTATAGACTCCTAGAAGGAGTTATAGACCTATTACTCTATGCAACCGCCACGTCTCATCCTTTCAATACAAAAGTGGTTGCCAGCAGTTTTAAGATGATTTTTGACTTTTAAAACTCCCTCTTTCTTATTTTTAAATTTCAAAAATCAGGGGCAATTGTTTGGGGATAAAAATCTGTGCTGCGCCAACATCTTGAAGTCTTCAACATGCTAAGACAGCCTGCATCCTGACATATGCAACTTGATTAAAACGCATGTTTATTTTGCAGATAATTATCTCTTCCTATTTTTTAGGTAACTATTGCGAAAATAATGGAGCATGATCAGTATCAACCATGACCCAAAAGAAGACTTGGTCAAATCAAGGAGTCGAGCTAATCTACTTCGAATGTGGATAACTCTCAACAAACCTCCCGAGAAATGTGGCTCAACTACTTAGTTCGTGATCTCTTATTTTAGTATAAATAGTGACACCCAATTTGTAATGCACACACGCACTCTTACTCTTGAATTCTCTGCAACAACACTTATTCATCTCATTGTACATCCATTATCATTAATAAAATTCCATCTTTGAGGTTTTATGCCGGCGAACAAGTTGTTCAAGGGCTTTCCTCGGTAATTATTGTGTCATCATATTCTTGAATTCTTTACAATCCCATTCCATTGTACCCAATTTCATTCCTTCAAGTTAGATCCCAAAATCTGACCAAAACAATATCCAGAACCGTTGAAAAGTTCCGATTATTTATAAAAATGCCACCGTGTTTTTTTTAAAACACGTTTTTCCTTAGCGTTTGGAAAAACGCGTTTTTCCCAAGATTTTGTATTTTTTTAGAATAAATAATTATTTACGGATCACAATTTTTTTTATATGAAAAGATATTTATTGTTGAATAATTTTACAAAATCAAAAATAAACATTCAATTTAAGACCAAATAAGAGTTTATACTCAATAAATTAAAGGGTGGATTAGTGTTGATATATGAATTTTACAAAACGGACATAATAAACTATTATTAAATTCAAACGAGAAAATAACGCTTGTCCAAGCATACACCTAAATTCGTCCAAAAATAAAGGGTTGCATTGGATATAGAGGTGGGGGTGCTAACGTTCACTATAACAAAAATGGCTTTTTCCGACACTTATTTACCGGCACTTTCATAAGTGCCGTAAATTTGCAGCTCTTTCTATAAGTGCCGCTAATTTTCGGCACTTTTTTATAAAGTGCCGCTAAAAACAAGATTTTTTTTGAATTTTTTATTTAATTTTCAAATTTAATCATATTTTTCATGTAACTTTGCTTTAATTTGTTACTTATATTAAATTTTTATGGTCTACAATCATACAAATGCACAAATATAAGTTTTTGTTTTGTAATAAATAATTGGAGATAATTGCAAAAAAAACCTTGTACAAGTTTTTCCGTTGCAATTTAATTGCGCAAAAAACCTTCTACATAAATTCTTGTTGCAATTCAAACCTTCTTCCTGTTAGCTAGTTAAAAATAGTTTAGAAAAATGCACTTTGACCCCCTATAAGTTACTCAATGTACAATGTTTCTGTAATGTTTGTGCTAATTTTTAACGTCAACTATGCTAACATTTATTACACACTTTATCTACGCTAACGTATATTATAAATATCTTTTGCTACAATTTTCATAAAAGCTTAATCAAATTAATCATAAAAAATGGGACTATCATATGAGATAGAGGGTGCTTGTTTATACTTACTTATAATTATTTAAAAAGTGGTTATAAGAAAGTACAAATAAATAAAAGTATTGTTCTTAACACAATAATTTAAGAAATATGTGAAAAGTTGACACTAATTTTACTACTTGTACTCCCTCCGTCCCAATTTAAGGTTCTTACTTTGTCTCAGTTTAAGGTTTTTAGTTTTTTAGAGACTTATTTGAAGGAACTTTGAGCAAGTGATGAAAATTTTAAAACTTGTTATTGGTACACCATCATAAATACTATCAATAACAACTCTTAGATCTTCATTACGATAAATGGATTAACCAATAATTATTGCTCAAAGTTCATTTAGAGAAACAACAAAAAAATTAAGAACTTTAAACTGGGACGGAGGTAGTATTTATTTAGTTTTTTCCTACTTATTTTGTAAATCATTTGACACAAATTTAGCACACATGTTTAACTCATGACACTGATTTGTATATGAAAATTTTAAGAAATATCTAACTCATTTAGAACACAAATGTGTAACAAAACAATTTAGAAAATATGTTAAATTTTTGTTAAATGATTAAGGAAATATGTGAAAAATGTTTTAGGAAATATTTTAAAATGTGTAATTCATATTAACATATTTACATTTTATTTAAGTATTCATGTATTACTATTTTTTATTTGGTAATACATTAAAAATCTCTTAAAAAAAAGACTTTAAAAAAAACGCTAGAAATTTAATAAGTTATAGGGGGTGAAAGTGCATGTTTTAAAAACTATTTTTAACTAGTTAACTGGAAGAAGGTTTAAATTGCAAAAAAAAATCATGTACAAAGTTTTTTATGCAATTTATTTTTGTTGAAGGTTTAAATTGCAACAGAAAAACTTGTACAAGGTTTTTTTTTGCAATTATCTCTAAATAATTGTATGTGAAAATTTATAACAAAAAATTATTTGGCCTAGCGGTAGAAGGCGTGCTTCATATGCAAGAGGTCTTGCGTTCGAATCCGGGTAAGTTCAACAATATTTTCTAAAAAATACAACACTTTGAAAAGTGGCGGAAAGTATTCCGACACCATTTTTTCCAGCACTTACAAATGTGTCGGGAAAAAGTGCCGGAGTTCCGGCACTTTTTTCCTGTTTCCGGCACTTTTTATAGTGCCGCTAAAAGTCATTTTTGTTGTAGTGGTTGGCATGTGACCCCCGGAAATATGGAATTTGCTTTCCTCTTTCGAATTGATTTAATGCTTCTTTCCACTTTTCTTGGTCAAAATTTCCTCTTATTTTTTATATAAGTATGTTTTTGTGTATAAACTAATACGGTGTATAGACTTATAGATATGTATTTCATTGGTTAATTAAGTAGCCACATGACTAGGTGGGCAGGGTGATGTGATGACACAAAATGTTTTTTGTTTTTGTTATTGAACGATCAACGATCCGTCGATCCACCCCTTTATAAGATACCCCCTTTAAAAATGTCAAATACTTTATTTTTTAGAATATTATTTTCTTAACAAAATGTTAACTATGAACTTGTATGTACATGATAATAAATATAAACAAAATGTTAACTATGGACTTGTATGCTTATAACATTATAATGAGTCTTATTTAAAACGTAATTTGTTTATAACATTATAAGAGAACCTACTTTTATAATATTATCTACGTACAATAGAAAGCAAGAATAACCGCTACACAAAGAGCGGCTAAGATTGAATCTCAGAAAATGATCTAACGGCCTAAAATTAATCTAAAATAACCCACTATCCCACTCCCCACGGTAGTTATGTAACTTCTCCACTCCAAAAAAGAAAGTTTTCACCGATTCGGATTGGTACAGGGATTATCCAAAAAAAAAAGGACGGATACAAAAACATGATAGAAATGAAAAAAAAAAAAAAAAAAAAAAAGATCCTTAAGGTGATGAGTTTGGGTAACAAAAAAAAAGAAATTGATTTGAGGTTAAGGGATTTTATGTGAGAGGATAAAATTAAATGGGGTTCTTTCTTCCTTTCCATACTGTCGTTGTGCCAGTGGCACGGGTAAAAATACTAGTACTTATACAAGTGGTCGTTTGGGTGTTGTAACTTCAACTCGATTTTTTTTAATTTGTCAGTTAATTGTTTTAAGTAGTAAAATGAGGATTTTAAAGATCCTGTTTAGAAGTTAAAATAGCAAATTAATATATTTATTTTTTGAAGGAAACATAAGTAGTGTGTTTTAACTTGTAAGTGGGAGCTTTAAAGCTATAAAAACTGGATTTTCCTTTGGGTTTGTCTCCTGTAAAACGCGCTTTTCTTAATGGTTAGGAAAAACGTGTTTTTCAAAACCTCCAGAAGACTTTATATTGATATCCAGAAGACTTTATAATGATATCCAGGACCCTTCTGGCTATCACTTTCAAAGGTTCTGGCTATCAATCTCATATCCAGAAGGCTTTATATTGATATCCAGATTCAAGAACCCTTCTAGCTATCACTTTCAAAGGTTCTGGCTATCACTTTCAAAGGTTCTGCTATCAATCTCATATCCAGAAGGCTTTATATTGATATCTAGGACCCATCTGGCTATCACTTTCAAAGGTTCTGGCTATCAATCTCATATCCAGAAGCCTTTATATTGATATCCAGAACCGTTGAGAAGTTCCGATTATTTACAAAATGCAATCTCGTTTTTTTTTAAAAAAAACACGTTTTTCCTAAGCGTTTGGAAAAACGCGTTTTTCACAAGATTTTGCGTTTTCCTTTGCCTTTCTTTTTTCTTTTCTTACATTCAAGTAGTAGCCGTTATTGTTTGAAAATAGAGGAGCATCTCCCTAGCGATTCTTATATAAAAATTGAGAAATCTCAGGTATAATCCATCTATGGATGTTGGCAGGGCCGGTCCTGTCGAATTTGGGGCCCTAAGCTAACTATACGGTCTGGGCCCTTAAATCTCTGTATGATCAATAATGTGGTTTGCCGTTCGTAAATCTCTACTCTCTCTATTTTACGACTATCATCGTTCTTTCGTATGCTAACAACAAAAACTGGAGAACTATACGGTCTGGGCCCTTAAATCTCTGTATGATCAATAGTGTGGTAATTAAATTGAGAAAAAATAAGTGCAAAGAAAGAAAGAAAATATTGCGTGAATTGAATTAGTGATAGATGCAAATACTTCAATAGAAGTAGTAGTTACAATTATGTCATAAAAGCTATTGAAAAAAAAAAAACAGAAAAAAGAAAAACAAACAAAATTTCTACTAATTAAATTACAAGGAATGAGATTAGAAGTTTAAAGTGACTAGTTTTGGATTGGAAGGGGTAGAAAAGTCCATGGAGAGTTAAGAGAAAAGAGTGTTAAAAGAGGGAAAAAAAAAAAGAGGAAAAAATTATTTGTAGGTAAAGGGGTTCGAACCCAACCCATAAACTCAAGCATGATGTTTAAAGCCAACACTTTTCTCACCAGAACAACAAAGAAACTTAGTTAAAATATGGGGCCTTTTATATATACATACTAATTTAGAAATTTGGGGCCCTAAAATCGAGTAAAATTTTGGGGGCCCTAGGCGGCCGCCTCACTTGTCTTGCTACAGGGCCGGCCCTGGATGTTGGTCAATGAATATTGATGGAACCTTAGTTACTGCTCTTGTTATTAAGATATTTTTTCATTTACGACTTTACTATGAAATTTTGGTTTCTTCACGGACTTAGTTTGACTTCTACAATTATCAATTTAGCACGACAAGTGCTCCATTTACTCCCTCCATTCAACTCGAATTAGGAAAAAAAATCATTTTGGGTGTCCCATTCGAATTAGGACAACCCAAAAATGGAAGTGTTTTATTTAATGAGACCCGCATTTACACTCATAATAACTTTTCACTCATTATTCTTGTTGGGTTAATGCCTTTGAATTTGGGACGCCGAGTTAAAGGATTAAACAACAGAAGATTTTGTAATTCCGGGACGAGTGCAGAACAGAAGGTCCGGCCGGACCAGGGCTAGGACCCGACCGGACCAAAGGCTAGGAGGCGTCGGAAAGTATACGTCGGAAAACAAGGATGAAGGAAGAGAGTAGATCCGCCCGGACCATAGAAGGGACCCGCCCGGACCAAGGCCAAGGGTCTGACCGGACCAAGTTCTATACCCGGGCGGACCAAGGCTCAAGATTCCTGTTACGATCAGTTTTTCGCAGTTCCGTAGAAGGAAGGATTTCGAGTCAGTTTTAGACTAGGATTCCAAGTTCCTACTAGATTTTGAGATAGACTTTACTGGTATAAATAGAGGCCATTAGTTTAGATCAGAATTAGCCTCAGTCTCAGATAGAGAAATCCTTAGAGAGTGCTCAGAGAGGTCTGTAATTCTACAGTTACACAGTCAGGAATTTTGTGATCAAAATTCGTGTAGCAGTAATTGTGAGATCTTGTAATCATTTCTCCAGATTGATAATAATATGCTCTCCCCTCCCCGTGGACGTAGCCAAGTTGGTGAACCACATAAATCTGTGTTCTTGTGATCGCTTACTTTTCTTATCAAGTCTTGTTATTGCTCTAACAAGTGGTATCAGAGCTCTGGTTGTACCAGAGCTTTGGTTCGTGGTTAGAGGTTCAGGGATTCCGCTGCAGAGAACAAGAAGATGGGTCAAGGAGCAGAATCGATCAACAAGTTCAATGGGAAGAATAGTTTTTCTCTCTGGCAGATCAAGATGAAGGCTTTGTTGATAGACAAAGATTTATGGGAACCGTTGGAGATTGAAATCAGGGATCGCAATGATCCTAAGGGTAAGGCAATCACCACAGAAGCTACCGCATAACAGTTAGAGAAAGACAAGCAAGCAACAGTGATAGAGGCGGCAGCATTGAAGAAGTTAGATCAGAAGGCTCACGCCAAGATTATTAGACAGTTGGATGATGAGATCCTAACCAATGTTGCAGGAACGGACTCCGGAAGCGATCTTTGGTTAAAGTTGGAATATATGTACATGACACATTCATTGAACAATAAGTTATACCTGAAGAAGAAGCTGTATGATTATCGTATGACTGAAGGTACGCCCATAAATTATCATCTTGATAGATTTACTTCTGCATTACTTGAACTGCGTAATATAGGAGTTGTTGTGGATGACGAGGATGCAGCCTTGAAACTTTTAGTATCTTTACCTATGTCTTGTGAACATTATGTCGATTTGTGCATAAACCGTAAAGATGGTATCTCTCTAGAGGAAGTGAAAACTTCTCTCAAGATGAGGGAATTACGCCGAAAGGCGAGTGGGAATGAGGCAGGTACCCAGTCATCAGGTTTGGTTGCTAGTAGTAGTGATAGGGGTTCTAGTAGGAAGAAGAACAATCAAGGTAATTCTTCACACAAGAAGGGTCCGAAGCCTGGGGATATCTCTAATTTCTGTAAGGAGAAGGGGCATTAGAAGTTCGATTGTCCCAGAAAGAAGCAAGGCAAGGCACCGGCCAGAGCAGATGCCATGATGGCCAGAGATAGCAGTTCAGAAGAGGATTATGCTCTAGTAACATCAGAATCAGAATACGCATCTGATGCGTGGATTCTTGATTCAGGAGCTTCTTACCATATCAGTCCTAGGAGAGAATGGTTTACCGGTTATAGGCAGATAGTTGGCGGTGATATAAGCATGGTCAACAGTGCAGTCTGCAAGGTTGTGGGTATTGGTTCGATCAAGGTCAGGACTCATGATGGTAGGTTTGTCACTTTGAATGAGGTTCGACACGTTCAACTTATGACGAAGAATCTGATTTCTCTTAGTCAGTTAGACAGCAAAGGGTTCACTTTCAAAGGTAAAAGGTGGAGCAGTCAGTGTCTGGAACGGTTCAGAAGTGGTGCTGAAAGGCCTTAAGCAGGGCTCCTTGTATTTCCTCCAAGGAAAGACGCTTGCAGAGTAGACTATGGATGCATCAGAAGAGGTGAACGAGGGAGATATGTCTAAGCTGTGGCACATCAGGCTCGGTCACATGAGCACTCGAGAGATGCATGAGTTGACTAAAAAAGATCTTCTTTGTGGCCTTAAGATCAAGGATCTTAAGTTTTTTGAGTATTGCGTGCTAGGGAAGATGAAGCGTAATAGTTTTTCTAAGGGCATACATAACACAAAAGGCGTTCTGGATTACATCCACTTAGAGTGTTGGGGACCTTCACGTCAGGGATTTCTAAGGGGGCACAGATATTTGTTGTTTATGGTTGATGATTATTCGAGGAGGACTTGGGTGGTTATTATGAAGCACAATAATGAGGCTCTAAGGAATTTCAAGGACTGGAAGACGGGAGTGGAAAACCAGACAGAGAAGAAGATTAAGAAGCTCCGGACAGATGATGGTTTGGAGTTCTGCAGTACTGATTTCGATTAGTTTTGCAGAGAGGTGGAGATTTCTAGACGTCTCACCAGCAGAGACACGCCATAACAGAATGGTATAGCAGAACGAATGAATCAGACATTACTTGTGGAGCGTGGTGCATGCTCTCCAATGCAGAGTTGTCTAAACGTTTCTGGGCAGAAGTGCGTAGTATAACATGTTACTTGATTAATCATGGACTTCACACCGGTATTGGCCTTAAAGTTCCCTATGAGGTATGGACTGGTAAAACCATGATTGTTTAAAGTGTTGGCGGTGTTAATAAACAGGTGGAGCAACAAGATACTGAAGAGTTAGTTGTCCCACGGTCAGATGTTAATCAGGATCCACCAACAGAGACAGAGACTGAAGCACCAGAAAGTTCAAGTTCAGTTCTCGAAGAACATGTGCTAGCACAAGGAAGGTCTAGAAGAGCTAATCTCGGGAAGCCTCCGAAGAGGTATGGATTTGAAGACTTGGTGTCTTATGCATTGCTGGTTGCTGAGGAAGTGAAGCCCGTTCTTAAGGAAACTTCTAATTTCAAGGAGGCAGATTCATGTTCAGAGTCATCTCAGTGGTATACGGCTATGGGTAATGATATGGAGTCTCTTCACAGGAATCATACTTGGGAGTTGACCACAAGGCCAGAAGACAGAAAGATTGTGACTTGCAAGTGGATCTTCAAGAAAAGGGAAGGGATGTCACCGGCAGAAGGGATCAAGTATAAAGCTCTTGTTGTTGCAAGGGGTTTCACACAAATAAAGGAGGTGGACTACAATGGGATCTTGGTCAGACACACTTCGATCAGAGTGTTGCTAGCAATAGAGGAAGAGATATACATGACAGAGTTGGAAGGATTCCAAGTTCCTGGTAAGGAAGATCAAGTTTGTAGATTGAAGCAATCGCCTAGGCAGTGGTATAAGAGATTTGGCAGCTATATGATAGCAGCAGTAAAGAAGTCAGAGATTCAGAAGCTGAAAGGCTTATTGGTCGCAGAGATGAAGGGTTTCGGTAATGCGAATAAAATTCTGGGTATGGAGTGTTGGAAATTATGCCCTAGGCCCTTGTAAAAGGCCTTGCGTTACATCATGTTCTCATTTGTTATGGAGATAACAAACCTGGATTATTATATGTTTTACATGTTTATTATAATAATCTCCGTCCCTAGTACTTATGAAGAACTAGTATAAGTTTAATTGATGATCATATGATGATCATGTGTATATGATACAAATTAAGCTTATGGGTACTTGTTAGTGAACACGTACTGGACATGACCCGCTATGAGAGTTATGTCATGGTCAGCTGTCATAATTAAATCTCATATAGTTATATCATTTATCCTTAGACCTGAGATTATCATAGTCTTCCACATGATGAACATTATGTTTGACGTACTCAAACGCTACCCCTAACCAGGGGGTTATAAAGGCTACGATTGGCATAATCGGATTCATGTAGGGAAGAATGATAAGTCAAGATGGGATTTGTCCCTCTCTCAAGAGAGATATCTGCTTGACCTCTCGATGAGTGAGATTGATGATAGTGTATGGCCATACCCAAATGAATTGAAGTTTTCAATGTCATTTTCTCATATCAATCTACTCGGGATCGAGAAAGCATTGGACAACATAAGTTGACGTGGACCATGACTTATGTCTGATATCGCGTGACAAAAGGATTGTGATATGTTCTATGAGGATAACGAACGTCGTTTAAGTTATATTAATTGGGTAGTCATGATGGCTTGCTAGAGTCCGCTCATGACTTATGAGTCTGACCTTGGTTGGACTCATTACCAACTTAATATAATCCTATGGGGTCACACACAAAAGGACGAATCAAGAAAAAGGCAAAAGATGAATTCCTGGCGAGTACGGCCGCGCCGGTTATAGAGCACGACCGTGCTGATTTGCACGGCCGGACGAGTTAACTGACTCGACCGTGCCAATATTGAATTGCGGCAGAATGAGCTCGGACCAAGTGGCACGGCCGTGCCATTTGGTGAGCACGACCGTGCCAATATTCCTGGGGCCAGAATTTGAGCAGTTTAATTAGGTGAAGGGATTTAGGTCTTCTAGGTCATTAAGGGTTAATGACTAGGGACTATAAATACATCTTTTCATCAGCCATTAAACTAATGCAACCTAGTATGTTTGAGAAACATAATTCTTGATCCAAGATTGAGAATCAAAGATCAAGAACACCAAAATTCATATAGTCTTTGAATATTAGAAAAGTGTGTTTTCTAATGGGTCTAGCAATCCAGATCTAGAATCGTTCTAGATCTTCGTCCGCGTGTGGATACACATAGAGGATGTTTGCTTTAACATCTCAAGTTCGTGTTCCTGTGATCCTGATCCGAAGAAGGCGAAGAACGAGTAGATCAAATATTAAAGCTTGAAGACTTGAAGATTTGAAGATCCGGAAAATTTAAATGCACAACAACGGTTAGTATTTTAAATTCATCTTGCTATTAATTTAATCATCATGAATGGATCTTGGGGCTTAGGGTTTTGTTAATTTCATATTGTTTTATTCCGGTGCGGAAGGTGCCTCAAAACCTAACAGTGGTATCAGAGCCCCGTTCATGTATGGTTATTTTAATATTATCATGTTTAATATATAATATGATTATATGATCTAGCATGATAGAATTTAGAATAAGGGATTTATATGAATTGTTTGGTGAAACAATTATATATTTGATATAGTATGATTATGAACAAGGTTTTCAAGTTGCATGATTAATATGATTAATCTATTTATCGGATCATCAATGTCTTTAATTGGATTATTGAATTGATGATTCTTGATCTTGAAGAACAAATTGTTTGTTCTTAGGGTTTGATGTTTATGATAATTTGATTATCATAAATAGTTGAATTCTTAAAGGATCAAGATTTGATAAACTGCGATCGTGCGGTTTGCGTGCAATGCACGTTTTGTGCAGAATTTTCGTCCAGATTACGTGCAGCGCACGTGCAGTCCAGAATTTTGTGCAGAATTTTCGTGCAGTTCGCGTGCAATGCACGAATTCGTGCAGATTTTTCGTACAATTCGCGTGCAGTGCAGATTTCTGAATTCGTGTTTTCTCAGACTTGGAGATGCATTGTAGAATACATGTTGTTCATGGAATTGGATTCTATGAAGTAATGCATTCTTGATAGAGTTGGACTCTATGGAAGAATTCATTATTCAATATGTATTATACCTTGAGTAGGACTCTATGAAAATCTAAAATTCGTAATTATATTCACATAGTATCCATTCATTAATTAATTGGATTAATTATACCTTTGTTATACGCGTTGCTATATGAAAGAACCTTCTTGAAAAATTTAAGTCATGTGCCAATCCACTATTAAAACACTTATGAGTACACCGGGTATTTTCATGCAGGCTATGCCCTAGCGAGGTGCATTGATTCTATCAGTGTATGAGCAAGATGAGTGAATCAGAGTTTCCTATACGTTTAACGTGGTTTGACTTAATTAGGCTATCAAAATAGTTTTGGGCCTAAGGCACAAGATGAGATTAAAACATGTTTGACATTGGATGTCTAAAACAATCTCATAAAAAGATCTAAGAGTCATATATGATATGATTGACAAGAGTTGTCTACCTATATAACTTGGTTTTGAGCAGTCGTGCCCTAGCCGACTCAAAATTGGGTGAAATATGGATCTTAGCCCACATAAAATTATATTATACAATTGTTGTATATAAAGGTTATATAATTTAGTGGGAGTATTTATGAAATACAAATAATTTATCTCTTAAATGATTGGTATGAAATATAGGCGTATATTTATTTGCATATTTGTGTAAAATATTATCTTATACTTTAATTACGTTTGTTACTGCGATCTGTTCTTGAAATGACAAAGTTAAAAGAGAATGGAATTAATTTCTTTGATTGGATCATGAGCTTAGGAATTGTTCTAAAGCAAGAACAAAAATTATATTTTCTTAATAATCTTAAGTAACCTAAATTGCAATATTAATTTGATTAATATGTTCCATAGGATCATCAAAATTTAATTTGATTAACTTGTTGATGATCTTGGATTCATGAATAAATAGTTTATTCTTGGTTTTGATGATTATGATGATTGGATCATCATAAAACACCAAATCCTAATTGAATCTAGGAAAGCAATTTTAAGGAAAATTTTGGAAATTTGAAATCTACCGCTTTTATGATAAATAGTTTGAGTTGAATTTAATTGTCAGATGGCTGGTTTTAGAAACCGTGTTTCCTGAAATTAAATGTTAGTTTCAAAATTAATCTGGGATTGAATCTAGTTTCAGATGGCTGGTTTTCGAAACTGTGTTTCCTGAAAAGTGATGTCAATTCAGAAGTCAGAATCATGAATTGTTCTTGATTGCTGAAATCAGTTAAATTGGTGAGACATGAAATTTAGAAACAAGACTACAGATTCATACGGAAATGTGGATGCCTTTTGGCTTAGTTTCGGCCGTATGGACTATTCTCTAAATTTCTGAATGATGTACGGAATTGTGGATGCCTTTTGGCTTAGTTTCGGTCGTACAGTTTGTGCTCTCAATATCTGAACTAAAGTGCGAAAAGATGATGATCTAAGTCAAAAAAAAAATTGATTTTTGACTTAATGAATTTCTAAAAGGAAAGAAGATTAAAAATGATAAAGGTAAGACAAATGTTGTCAAACCTAAAGGAAATAATTGTGGCTAAAAGTTATAACTCTAAATAATGCAAATTTGTAATATGGCAATTGGATTGACCATTTAAAATTGCAATCGAAATTTTGGATGATCAAAGAAAGTGAATGGTAGTAAGACTACCACTTCGGACATTTATGTTATAAGATTAATATTTCTAATTTTAATTATTGGGTATTGGATACTGGATTTGATCACACATTTGTAAAATGTGCAAGAATTAGTAAATTGAAAGCCTAATTAAAGTAAAGTTAATCTACGAATGGTAATAATGCAAGAGTTGCAACATTGTTCGTAGAACACTTATGAAGTGACTTTATTTATTAAGTAGAAATGTATTATTTTGTTATAATATAATGAAGGATATTTATTTCTTATTGAGAATAAGAAAGTACTTTATTTATTATGATTTACTTTATCGTATTGTTAAATCATATAAATAAATCTAATATCTAAAATCTTGAAGAACAAATAATAAATAAGGTTATAACATAAATAATTAAATTCTTAAGGCATTATTGTTTTGATCGAATAAATGAGAAACACATATCTAAAATTCTATGGGACGGAGTTTTAAAGTCACATAATTTTGAATCATGTGATTTATGCAAATCTTATTTACTTGAACCAAGACATCTTTTACTAGGAGTAGTAAAAGGCTAATATCTTATTAGACCTAATACATATCGATGTATATGGTCCATTAAGTAGCAATGCTAAAAGAATATTTTGGTACTACTTGGTAGATCTATTCAAAGATTCCGATTCGATCGAGATGATGAATAATTGAACCAAGAATTTGACAATCATCTTTAAGGCTGTGAAATTGTTTCACAATGAACTCCACAAAGAACACCATTTTAGAATGATGTGTCTACGTGGAGGTATAGAACCTTATTGGATATGGTTCATTAGATGATAAAATCAAAATTGATCTTCCATTATTTACTTTGGGATTATATATTGGAAACCGCTATAATTACACTAATTTGAGTTCCATCAAAATAGGTTCAAAGGGTCCATATGTGATATGGAATGAAAGAAACTCGGTTTGTCTTTCATGAAGATTTAAGAAAGGGAGTCTTTTGCGAAAAGACTTGTTTGGAACAAGCTCACACTTAAATCTAATAAATGTATTTTCATGGGATATCCTAAGGAAATTTGAGGATATTATTTTACTTCTAAGAAACAAATGTGTTTGTTTATAATGATACTTTTCTAGATAAATTGTTTATCTCTAAAAGAATCAGTGGGAGTAAAATATATCTTGAATGGTTCGAGACCTAGAAAATTACATTGAACTTTTGATGGAAGTTGAACGAACTTTCACAAGGAGTTGTGAAAAACCGTTCAATTTACACAAGTTACTTGTATATACGATAGGATACAATCTATAACAAGAAATACTAGATTTCTCGTAATAGAATTTATTGAGGTAAAATTCATTTAGAATGACATATTTACCACCTATCAAAATGCGAAGTCCGCTCCATATAAAGATTAATGGCTTGGAGTCATAAAATCTAAAAGGCAATCCATGTAGTATAATCAAGTTTGGAACTTGATCATTCTAACCTAAGGTGTAAAAACCAAAGGATGGAATTGAGTTTTCTTGGAGAAAACATATATGGGTAGCAAGGAACATACTAATTAAGCAAGACTAAATGTGGAAAAAGTTGACTCATATTTCGACTATGATAAAACTTTCTCACTCGTAGTCACGCTTTAAATTATTAGAATTCTCGTTGTCATATCTTCATGTTAGGAATATGAAATTTGACAAATAGATAACAAGACAGTGTTTCTTAACGGGAACTAACTTAAGGATGCATTGGTGTGAATACGTATGTTTGAAATTGAGATATTCATTGCAACATTAAAATTATGAAAGTCGCCACGTCGTTTTAATTATAGCCAAAACATTGAGAAAAGCATGTTTAATGGGTTCGGGGGTCAAATTACAACAAGAGAAGAATATTCACATTATCACTCCTATTGCCCGAATTGATCGGTCTTTCTATCATGATGCGGTGTATGTAGTGTGTTAGTGATTGAGACCGGATCCGAAGATTGCCTACGTTCCTATCAATGTGAGAAGCTCAGGTCAGCGTAGTTCGAGAAGAATTTAGAATAGGAAGAAGAATCGGGATCATGCATAATGAGGGGGGAATTACCTAAAGATTAGGGTTTAGAAGTAGTTCCTAGATCATCCATGGGTTGATGAACCCTAGATCATCATTGGCTATGAAATAACATGTTAACATGAAGATCGTAACCCTAAATATAGCATAAATAAGGTTTTAACCTAAGAATATGATGAACATGCGAAGAACATATTATGAACATATGAATGTCATGAAGAAAATATGAATAAAGATGTTAGGAACATGAATATTATGAAGAACACATGAATAAACATATTAAGAATATGAATATTATGGATCTAAATTAATAATATGGCAAGAACATGAAGAAAAAGTTAGAAAACTTACCTTTATTGGCAATAAATAACCTTGGATCTTCTTGGGATTCTTGAGAGTGTTTTTGGAGGCTTGAATGACTTGATTTGGGAGCAAAATCGTCCCTTAAGAGCTCTCAAATTCGGATCCACCAATTATGAGACAAGGGAGGTCTTTAAATAGGAAACTGATGGAGAGATCTGACGGTCCAGATCATCTGGGGCGGATGTGGCCGCGTGGCCAAGATGGAGGGCGGCGGAGATGTTGGCCGCGTGGCCAAGGTTGGAGCTTGGGTGAATGTGGCCGCGTGGCCATCATTCCTGGCTGACTTAATTATTAAGCTAGGGTTTTCCATGTTTTATGGAAACCCTATTTTGGCCATCTTTAAGATGTTCTAGAACAATGAGGTATATTTTGGGAATCCGGGACAAGTCTTTGCAAGGTTTGTAATTCCTATAAAGTCCTTGTGTATTTGGGAAATCCCTAATAAACTCATTTTCAGATCAGGTACTAACAGTAGCCCCTCGGCGACGCTTCTTGCAAGGCAATGGAGGGTCGACGATAAAAATAAGAACCGTTCTGAAACATGAGTTTCAAAACAGAGGAAAGGTAAGGGAACGGCTGAACCTTGGCAGGCGACCTACGTATCCGCGGGGGAATCAAGCCAAACGTAGTTCAAATCTGATGGGGAAATTGAGAATGATTTTCCTCTGATGGGACCAATGCCTTCCGCTTAGGGAGAAATTGTGACTTGCTGGGGAGACATGTGCCGGGGAAAATGTAATTGCTGGGGATGAGAGATGGCTATGTCGGTCGGGTGGCTGAACCTTTTCAGGTTTCCTACGTATCCTCGGAGGAATCAAGCCGGTCGTAGTTCGGAGGGGATAGGAAATGACCAAGGCGGCCGGGTGGCTGAACCTTTTCAGGCTTCCTACGTATCCTCGGAGGAATCAAGCCGGTCGTAGTTCGAAGGGGATAGGAAATGACCAAGGCGGCCGGGTGGCTAAACCTTTTCAGGCTTCCTACGTATCCTCGGAGGAATCAAGCCGGTCGTAGTTCGAAGGGGATAGGAAATGACCAAGGCGGCCGGGTGGCTGAACCTTTTCAGGCTTCCTACGTATCCTCGGAGGAATCAAGTCGGTCGTAGTTCGAAGATACTAGGGATAAAACGAGACATCGAACCTCTGCTACAGATAACAAACCTACGGACCCTATCCTGCATGAAGACTGAACATTCGTTAGGGAAACGAGACATCAGACTCCTGCTGGGGATAACAATCCTACGGATACTATCTTGTATGAAGAACGAACATTCGTAATCAATGAAATCATTTAGGAAAATGAGGTAAGAGGGATAATGGGACAATAAAGACTACGGCGTCTAAATAATCCCAAGATGGAAATAATAAATGCTGGAACTTTCGCAACGGCCGCGATCGTTCTAGGATGCACATGACGTAGAGGTTGACGGGTTTCTACAATCATATGAACCCTAAGCAAATATTGGGGGATAATGAGACAATAAGACTACGGCGTCTAAATGGCCTCAAGGTGGAAGTGGTAACTGCCGGGGTAAACGCAATCAGAAACGAACGGGTTCCTGCCGATCGCGCTAAAATAATAGATGCTGGATCTCTCGCAATATGAGACGAACGGGTCTCTGCCAATCACGATCGATCTAGGATGCGCATGACATAGAGGCGAACGAGTCTCTGCAATCATACGAATCCTAAGCAAATATTTGGGGCTAATGAAACAATAAAGACTAAGGCGTCTAAATGGCCTCAAGGTGGAAGTGGTAAAATGATAGATGCTGGATCTCTTGCAATTAGAGACGAACGGGTCTCTGCCAATCACGATCGATCTAGGATGCGCATGACATAGAGGCGAACGAGTCTCTGCAATCATACGAATCCTAAGCAAATATTTGGGGCTAATGAGACAATAAAGACTACGGCGTCTAAATGGCCTCAAGGTGGAAGTGGTAAAATAATAGATGCTGGATCTCTTGCAATTAGAGACGAACGGGTCTCTGCCAATCACGATCGATCTAGGATGCGCATGACATAGAGGCGGACGAGTCTCTGCAATCATACGAATCCTAAGCAAATATTTGGGGCGCACGCAATATAGAAACGTCGTTTCTGTGAATTGCGGCGAAGATTCGGGAGAGATAGAAATTTTAAGGGGCTTTCCGGACCCAAAGGTAACGAATATCGGTCAAAATAGGTTAAGGGCACCTAAAATGAACAAAGGGAAATGTACCAGGGGTAAAACTGAAATTTTTCATGTGGAGGCAAAGATGATGGATTGTTATGAAGTCGCGAACGGGATGAACTCTCGGGGAGTCACAAAGGTGATAGACTCTCGGGGAGTCACAAAGGTGATAGACTCTTGGGGAGTCACAAAGGACTCTTTGGTGAGTCACAAGGGCGAAGGACCTTTAGGGGGACGCGAAGGAGATGGACTCTCGGGGAGTCGCTAATATGGGAAACATGATCTGGGTTCCGCTTATCCTAATTTAGGAGGGAATGAGGCTACGATCCATTGAGACCAAGGTGTTAGGTAAGGGACATTTTTCTTGGTTGCCTAGAGGTAGGACCTAAGGCTTTTTAAGGAAAGGGAATAAGGAAGATGGTAATCTCCTAATCTTGAGATAGGGATGCCAAAGATGTCACGGCTTCTTGGGCTTTAGATTATGTCTTGGAGATAATGTGGGTTTCCTAGGCTTACAGGCTAGGGATTGGAGTTCATTTAAGCATGAGGAGAGTATTCCATCCTAGGCTTAGTGCTAGGGCTTGGAAAGGTTGAGGTTTGGGAACTTCCTAGATGTTAGGGTTTCGAACAAGGGTTTGGAAACTGGTGTTTAAGGACCATGACTCTCCTAGGTTTGGGACTAGGGTTTAGGAATTTCCTAGGTCTAGGAGGCTAGGGCTTGGAGTTGTGGTAGGCTCAGAGGTTGCAAAGGCATTGGCTTTTAGACATAAGGGTGGGGGTTGGAAAGGTTGTGACTTCCTAGGCTTGAGACCATGGACCGTTGGGAAGAGGGATTGCTTTTGTGGAAGGTCCACTAAGCTTGATGTTAGGGTTCACCATTTTCCGGGATTGGTGACTATGGCTTGGAAATGTTCGTGGTAACCTAGGCTTTAGGCTAGATTTTAAGGCTAAGGACTGTAAACTTCCTATATTTTGAGACTAAGGTGAAGGAATTTCCTAGGTCTAGGACTAGGGTTTGAAGGGAATGTTGAATCCTAGGCTCGATGATAGAGTTTAGTGAGGATATAGTCTCCTAGGCCCTGCGGCTAGGGGTTAGAAAGAGTGCGACTACCTAGGCTCGAGGCTAGGGTTTAGAGCGAATGCGACTACCTAGGCTTGAGGCTAAGCTTTGGAGATAATGGGACTACCTTGGCTCGAGGCTAGGGTTTAGAGTGAATACGGCTTCTTAGGCTTGAGGCTAGGGTTTGGAGAGAATGCGACTACCTAGGCTCGAGGCTAGGGTTTGGAGAGATTGCTGAATCCTAAGCTCGACGCTAGGGCATCATATCCTAGGCGTAAGACTAGGGTTCAATAAGATGGGGGATTGAGATTGTAAATTTCCTAGGTTTCGAGACTAGGGTTTCATGAGTTTTGGAAAGGATGTTGCATACGGGGCTTTGGAAATTCCCTAGAACTTGGGGCTAGGGTTAAAGAGGATGCTGTGGTTTCCTAGGCTTAAGGCTAGGGTTTAGAGAGAATGTAACTACCTAGGCTTGAGGCTAGGGTTTGGAGCGAATGTAACTACCTAGGCTTGAGGCTACGGTTTGGAAGGAATGTAACTACCTAGGCTCGAGGCTAGGGTTTAGAAGGAATGTAACTACCTAGGCTCGAGGGTAGGGTTTGGAAAGAATGTAACTACCTAAGCTCGAGGCTAGGGTTTGGAAGGAATGTGACTACCTAGGCTTGAGGCTAGGGTTTGGAAGGAATGCGACTACCTAGGCTTGAGGCTAGGGTTTGGAGGGAATGTCGACTACCTAGGCTTGAGGCTAGGGTTTGGAGGGAATGTCGACTACCTAGGCTTGAGGCTACGGTTTGGAAGGAATATAACTACCTAGGCTTGAGGCTAGGGTTTGGTGGGAATGTGACTACCTAGGATCAAGGCTAGTGTTTAAGAAGGATGTAACTTCCTAGGCTTTAGACTAGGGTTTGGAAGGATGTAATTACCTAGGCTTGGGGCTAGGGTTTGGAGAGAATGCGACTACCTAGGCTTGAGGCTAGGGTTTGGAGGGAATGTGACTACCTAGGCTTGAGGCTAGGGTTTGGGAAGATGTGATTACCTAGGCTTGAGGCTAGGGTTTGGGAAGATGTGATTACCTAGGCTTGAGGCTAGGGTTTGGAGACCGAAAGCATTTGAAGGTTTGTCTTGGTTTAGACCGAGCAAGTTTGAGATCTAAGAGTGTTGCGGTTTGGGGCAGGTGAGCTTGATACCTCATGGCTGGATAGGCTCGATAGGTTAGACCTAGGCTAGAGTGCTAGGGTTTAGCTAGGGTAAGACTCAGGAATGGTAGGCGTGAGATCTAGGAGATCGAAGGCTAGGCAGGGTAGCATTGGGACATAAGGCTTTCAAGCGGGTAAGTCTTTTGTCCTAGAGAAACCGCGTTATGGGTTAGGACCAAGCAGGCTTGAGGTCGGCCAAGGAGCAACGGATTGGGATTGGATGATCCTAGTACCTAATACGCATGTCGGGCTTGGATCCTAGCGTGTTTGAAAGTTTAGGCTAGGTGCGAACCATAGGTGTGGGAAATGGGTTTGGATATGTGACCATGTTGGTGCATAGGTATAGACTTGAGTCTCAAAGACTTTGCTCGAGTGCAATAGGTACCTAACAGGATTGGGTATGCTTAGGACTTAATTTTGTCTTAGAGGTCATACGTGTGACTAAGCTCGTTTGGCAATTGCGAAGGTAGGTTAGGGATGGGATCAAAGGTGTTTAAGGACAAGGGTTTTAACCTGATGGGTATTGAGATCCCTATGGCATGGCGTGGTGCGCATGAGATCCTATGTACTTGAGCAAGGTTTGAGATTTGGACTCGTTGGGGGAGCGATGTTTGAAATCCATGGAGTTCAAAGGTGGACCTTGTAGGTGGCGAGGTTTGGACTTGGCTTGGATTAAGTAGGTTAGAGTCCTTAAGGGGTTGAAGGTCAGACTAGGAAGTCTTTTGAGGCTAATGGGTGACACTAGGTTGGTACTTGGTAGGTTTAAGAGTGGTAGGGTCATGGCTTGGACATGACGGGAGTCGGGAGATGTAGATGTGTCGCTTTTAGTCGGACCAAGTAGGCTTGGGAATTAAAGAGTCCAAAGGGTGGAGATGTAAGGTGAGAGACCTAAAGGGTAGAAAGTCTTGTGACCTAAAGATTTAGGGGTTGAGGCCTAAGGTATGGATCAGATATTCTAGAGACCTAAAAGGTAGGTGTTTGGTAGACTCGAATGGTCTTAGGATATCAGGGATTGCTCCACATGTTAGACTATGTAGACCTAAGAGGTTGGACCTAAGAGGATAAGAGAGCCATGGTTTTAGACATGGTATGGATGAATATATATTGGTAGGTTTGGGATCTAAGAGATCAGGTAGACTCGAGACCGGTAGGTTCGGGACCTAATGGGTCATTCAAAGGATTTGGATTCGGTAGACTGGTTTAAGGCTTTAGGAGTCACGCTACTAACTTTTGGAGGGTCGAGCTAAGGGGTTATAGTGTAACCTATGTAAGACTGACCGGGTAGGTGCGGGACCTAAGGTTTTGAATCAAGTCAGATTGGGACGTAGAGAGTTGAGGGTTTAGGCCTAGGGGTTCCCTAAAGTGTAGGAGATAGGGTAAAGGACCGAGTCAACTCAAGAATCACGGAGATGGGTCTCAGATGGATCGAGGATGTTTTTACAATTTTGTGGAGACCGAGAGTGCGGGTTTATAAACAAAGTGTCAGGGAAGAGAATACTTTTGAAAGTGTTATGATTTTATAAAGATGCCTTATAATTAGTTATGATTCTAACAAATTCAAAGTGTTCGTCATGTGCAGAGTTTGACGATGAGGGGTACATCCTTGTTGAAGCCTCGGTATTCTTTGGGAAACCATATAGTCGACCCATTCCGTTGGGGATTATCTAATTTGGTGAGCGGGCACCCTTCCTCCTTTGAGAAATTCTACGTCGAGCTTGATGATGAGGGATGCCCTTCTTCTAAGTATGTGCTTGTCGAAGCCTCGATATTCTCCGAGAAACCACATAGTCGACCCATTCTGTTGGGGAAGCCCTAGTTCGATAAGGGTGTAGAGTGGGGTATCCTACCTCCTTTAAGACGCACCCTTTTTTTTTTCCTAGACCGCCCTTGCGGGTTTTCAATCTAGCGGGCATCTTTTTTGCGTCATCATTTTTTTTTTTTTTAAATCATTCAGTCGACTCAAAAAAGGAAAAAAGAATTGTTTGAAAACATGCGGGGAATTTTGGAGAGAGTAAGAGAGAGAGAGATAGTACTCACATTTTGACTCTTTGGGCAACTGAGTGTATATATGTACAAAAGGGAGGAAGCCCCTGCTTGACAGAAAGTAAGTGTTTAGCTCTTTCCTATATTGTAGAACGGAAGACTTGTCGAGACATTTGAAAATTTTTTTATTCAAGATTCTCATTTGATTGCTCGAGAATGGACCTCGTTGATTAGTTATGCATCTTATGATTATGTTTTAGACAAGTAGTCTCGAAATAATAAATGTTTTGATCAATTGTGAGTGAAGAAGTTAGGAGTAGAAATATGGGGCAAGAGAGAAGAGAAGGAAAATTGGCTACGAGGTGGGTTGTGTATATTTTGGACCGGACCCTAAGGTTGCCTACGTTCTCCTCAATGTGAGAAGCTCAGGTCCGCGTAGTTCGGGGGAGGCCCGGATGATGATGAAGTTGGGGTTGAGTTTAGAGGTGTGAGGTTCGTTTAACTGAGGTGAGTTGTTCCTTGTCGAGGTAGGCTGCATCATTGTAGCTCATTGTCGTGGCTTGCTCCATTCTAGATGTCATGGGCTGCTGCTGCCGTGTTAATCTTCTTTGTGAGGAAAGAAAGAAAAATAGAACATTTGAAGTGAAAATAAAATGGGACTTTTATTTTTCTATGGTGATAGCCCCTTCTATTTTTCTTTTATTTCTTTGTGCACACCCTTTTTTTGCCAAGGCCGCCCTTTCGGGTTTTCAACCTAGCGGGCTTCTTTTTTGTGCAATGCTCTAACTTTTGCCTAGGTCGCCCTTTTGGGTCTCAACCTAGCGAGCCCCTTTTATATATATATATATATATATACATTTGTACATGAAACATTGGGCAAGACGAGCCCCTAGTTTTCTTTCGCCTCTCTCGATTGCGAGGTAGCCTCCTTATAGTTCAAGCGGCCTTTTGCTGGCGACGGGCATCTTAGCCCCTTGATCTTCATCGGTAGAGCTCCATCGGATTATCGCGTGCACCTATTAATGGCATGAATGACCTCGTACATTCCTTTTATATTTGCGATGGGATACGGACAGCCCCGGTGTATCGGCATGTAGTACTTATGAAGGGAACAAACAACCCCTTAAATTGTGGCAGCATGGATGTCTATTTGATGATGAGCAACCGCAGTCCATTTCTTTGTCATGACCGTATGGAAAAGGGGTCTAATGGTGGGATGAGAGGCGTATGAGGATAGTGTATGGGAGAAGGTGTATAGGGGTAGAATGTAGAGAGAAGAGAAAGTGATTCGTTCATCCCAATTGGTCAAAGCATTTGTTATCTTGAGACTAATTGTGTATTTAGTTATGTGAATTGTTTATGGGTCCATTTACCTTTTAATGAGTCGTCATTAATGAGTAAGATTAAGATTAATTCATCATATAAAGATATAGCAATCAAGTGAAGATGGTGAATAAGACAATTTTCATGGAATTGATTTATGCAAGATTATGTCTCAATCTAGAGAGAAAAGAAATAAAGACTCTTTTATTATTTGAAAGAAAAACGACTAATCCAGGGTGGACTTTTACTAAAGAAACAAAAATAGTCCAAGGAGGACTTTTGACTAAAGACACTTTAGAACCTACGAAGACTGAATGACCCTTTTTATTTATTATTTAAAAGAGGTAGCCCCAGTTTGCTCTTTCTTGTTTGGACTTTGCTCACGCCCATACATTCCTATCGCGGGTGATGGCTCCGCTATCAATGAGGCTTTGGATCTTCCTTTTCAATTGGAGGCAACCTTCAGTGTCATGCCCAATGTACTGGTGGTATTTGCAGTATTTGGAGGGATCCAAGTCTGGTCTTACCCTGTTTGGTTCATAGTTGAGTAGAGGAGCCAACTTGCCGGCTCGAACCAAACCTTTGAAGAATTTGGCTAACGGCATACCTAAGTCGTCGAATTCGCGCTCGCCCTTCCTTTCACGAACTGTCTTTGAGGGTGATTTAGGTACTGGTACCCCTTGATGATGAGTAGTCATAGGAGACATCCCGACGAGGAAAGTCTGTGGCGGCCCGTACATTTGAGGAGCGTACGGGTGTTGACATTGAGCAAGAGGGAGAACTCGGCTGAGGTAATCATAAACGCCACGAATGTCAGACAAATGGCGCCTCTCGATATCTCTTAGGGTCTTATGCATCTCCTTCTGCAAGTGTGTTGCTTGCTCGTTGAGAATGGCCTTAAAGTGGATTGCTTGTTCATCGAGGATGGCTTCGAAGTGGGATGCCTGCTTACTGAGAGCAGTACCGGTGTAGAGGATTGTCTCGAGATCTTGGGTAGCGGCTTCAGTTGCAACTTCGATGTTCCTTGCAGCCGACATGATGCAGAACTCTAGTCATGAAAGAATTAGATTCGTATTTAATGATAAGGCATCGTTATAAAATCTTTTTTTTGGAAAAGAGTCGGTCTCCACATTTTTGAAATGCATTTTGGTAAAAAATTGAAAGTTTGACCGGGCCGAAGTTGCCTACGTTCCCCTTATCATGAGGGAGAGGTCCCACACAATAAGAGGCTCAGGTCGCCGTAGTTCGAATCAAGTTAGACTTTTAAAAAGAGGTGAGAGATGACCATAGGGGTCAAAAAGAGGGAGATGACTCGGTCTGTAGTCAAGCATGGGTGAGGAAGACCTATAGGAATCGGGTAAGGTTTGACTTAAGGTTTGACCTAAATTTGACCTAAGGTTTGACCTAATGTTTGAGACAAGAAATGGTTCAAGCTAGGATGCGACGATAATGGTGGGTTGACCTAGATGGGTAAAGGATAGGTCGACCTAAATGAGAAGGGTTGGATTGACCTATATGGTGAATGAATCAAGATAGCGGGTTGTAGCGGTTTGCCTATGGGATGATCTAAGCGGGATAGACATGGTTTGACCTAAGCGGGTCTAAGGTTGACCTATTCGGGTTGGTGGACTAAGGAAGGTTGGAGATTGACCTAGATGGATCCAAGATAGGTAAGTCGACCTAAGCGGGTCACGGGGTGACCTTGACGGGTCAAAGGTGAAGGGGTAGTTTTAACCTAAGACGGACAAGTTGACCTAAATGGGTCAAGGATGGTGTGTGGACCTAAACGGGTTGACCTAGGTTGGTCTGGACGATGGTGGGTCAAATAATGACCTAGGTGGGTCAAGATGACGGTTTGACCTAAGCGGGTTAGGACCAAAGGTAATTGGGTTCACCTATGGAATCAAAGATTGACCTAAGAGGTCGAAAACGGATAAGGTTGACCTAGGAGTCCAAGTTTGACCTAAGAGGTCGAAGGTGATTGGGTTGACCTAAGAGGTCAAAGGTTGACCTAAGAGGTCAACGGGTGATAATGTTGACCGAGGGGGTCAAAGGTTGACCTAAGAGGTCAAAGGTGATAAGGTTGACCTAGGAGGATGAGGTTGAACTATGGGGTCAAAGGTTGACCTAAGAGGTCAAAGATGATTAAGTTGACCTAGGGGGTCAAGGGTAGACCTAAGAGGTCAAAGATGATAAAGTTTACCTAAGGGGTTAAATGTGATAAGGTTGTCCTAGGAGGTCAAGGGTTGACCTAAGAGGTCGAAGGTAGATAAGTTTGACCTTGATAAGGTTGACCTAAGGGGTCGGAGGTGATAAGGTTGACCTAGGTGGTCAAGGGTTGACCTAAGAGGTCGGAGGTGATAAGGTTGACCTAGGAGGTCAAAGGTTGACCTAAGAGGTAGGAGGTGGATAAAGTTGACCTAGGCGGTCAAGGGTTGACCTAAGAGGCCGAGGGGTGATCTAAGAGGTCGAGGGTGATAAGGTTGACCTAGGAGGTCAAGGGTAGACCTAAGAGGTCAAAGGCGGATAAAGTTAACCTAGGCGGTCAAGGGTAGACCTAAGAGGTCAAAGGTGGATGAGGTTGACCTAGGCAGTCAAGGGTTGACCTAAGAGGTTAAAGGTGGATGAGGTTGACCTAGGCGGTCAAAGGTTGACCTAAGAGGTCAAAGATGATTAAGTTGACCTAGGGGGTCAAAGGTAGATAAAGTTGTCCTAAGAGGCCAAAGGATGGTGGGATTTTGACCAAAGCGGGTCGAGATGAAGGGTAGACCCAAATGGATCGCAATGATGGGTAGGTAACCTAGATAGGCCAAGATGAGGAATTTTGATAGATGGCCCAAGGGGTGAATGATGGACCTCAGAGGTCGCCTAGATGCAATGCACATTTTATTTTGCGAAAAGTTTTGCATTTATTTACATCCTATATGGTTGGTCTAAGGAGTGTCCTAATCTCTATGTGTGGGTTGACACGGGTAGGATAAAAGGTTCCCACCGCTCGCGGAACGTACACGGTGAGTGGAGTAGACGAGTGACTCGAAAAGAGGGCGGCAGTAGCACACCAATTCCCGCACATCGAATACTCCGGGTGATAGGGACATGTGCAGTGCTGACACGGACTAGTGGTAGTGTTCTGGCAAGAAACTAATTCCTTTTAAGGAGAAAAAAGAGAAGTTTTTTTTATGTTAGAATGATGCAATGCAATGCAAGAGAGAGAGAAGAGGATAAGAATGTACAAGGGAGCATAGCAAAGTCTCGTTTGACCTTAGTACTATAGCGAAGTACAAAAAATACATGTATTGAAAAAATACAAGGTACACATATTAACATGGCAAAATACAAGGTGCATGTGTAAACATAGCAAAGTGTGAGGTGCATGTGTAAACATGGCAAAGTGTGAGGTGCATGTGCAAACATGGCAAAGTGTGAGGTGCATGTGTAAACATAGCAAAGTGTGAGGTGCATGTGCAAACATGACAAAGTGTGAGGTGCATGTGTAAACATGGCAACGTGTGAGGTGTATGTGCAAACATGGCAAAGTGTGAGGTGCATGTGTAAACATGGCAAAGTGTAAGGTGCATGTGTGAACATGGGAAACATCATGATGTAAATGAGAGTTAGACCCACTAAGTTTGAAAAAGTTTCAAAGCAGTCCCCAGCAGAGTCGCCACTGTGAATACGTATGTTTGAAATTGAGATATTCATTGCAACATTAAAATTATGAGAGTCGCCACGCCATTTTAATTATAGCCAAAACATTGAGAAAAGCATGTTTAATGGGTTCGGGGGTCAAATTACAACAAGAGAAGAATATTCACGTTATCACTCCTATTGCCCGAATTGATCGGTCTTTCTATCATGATGCGGTGTATGTAGTGTGTTAGTGATTGAGACCGGATCCAAAGATTGCCTACGTTCCTCTCAATGTGAGAAGCTCAGGTCAGCGTAGTTCGAGAAGAATTTAGAATAGGCAGAAGAATCGGGATCATGCATAATGAGGGGGGAATTACCTAAAGATTAGGGTTTAGAAGTAGTTCCTAGATCATCCTTGGGTTGATGAACCCTAGATCACCATTTGCTATGAAATAACATGTTAACATGAAGATCGTAACCCTAAATATAGCATAAATAAGGTTTTAACCTAAGAATATGATGAACATGCGAAGAACATATTATGAACATATGAATGTCATGAAGAAAATATGAATAAAGATGTTAGGAACATGAATATTATGAAGAACACATGAATAAACATATTAAGAATATGAATATTATGGATCTAAATTAATAATATGGCAAGAACATGAAGAAAAAGTTAGAAAACTTACCTTTGTTGGCAAGAAATAACCTTGGATCTTCTTGGGATTCTTGAGAGTGTTTTTGGAGGCTTGAATGACTTGATTTGGGAGCAAAATCGTCCCTTAAGAGCTCTCAAATTCGGATCCACCAATTATGAGACAAGGGAGGTCTTTAAATAGGAAAGTGATGGAGAGATCTGACGGTCCAGATCATCCGGGGCGGATGTGGCCGCGTGGCTAAGATGGAGGGCGGCGGCGATGTTGGCCGCGTGGCCAAGGTTGGAGCTTGGGCGAATGTGGCCGCGTGGCCATCATTCCTAGCTGACTTAATTATTAAGCTAGGGTTTTCCATGTTTTATGGAAACCCTATTTTGGCCATCTTTAAGATGTTCTAGAACAATGAGGTATATTTTGGGAATCCGGGACAAGTCTTTGCAAGGTTTGTAATTCCTATAAAGTCCTTGTGTATTTGGGAAATCCCTAATAAACTCATTTTCAGATCGGGTACTAACAATTGGATACACCCTAAAGGTTTCGATAGTCTAGAAAATTCTAATAAAATATGTTTATTTGTGGAAACCCATGAAATGTATTGAAGCAAGACTCTTGGAGTAGAATCAATCATTTTGTTGAAGTATTCAAATCGTTTGAAATTCATCAAAGATGAGATATGTGTTTGCTAAGAAATTAGTGGGAGCGTAGTTATTATTCGTAGTCTTGTATATGTGGTTGACATATAGTTCATTGGAAAGAGTTTCTTGATGAAAGACTTAGGAAAAAGCCGCTTACATCCTTGGAATTAATATCTATTGATATAAATCTAAGAAGTTGATTGGTTTGTGTCAAAGTACTTGTAGAGACAAAATACTGAATTGTTCAGTATGCAAGACTCTTGGAGAAGAACTTGCAAAGTTGTCTAATGACAATGTTCTTGGCAAGACTTAGTCTTAGTGGAAGACTAATGAGCAAGAATACATGATTAGGATTCCATATGCTTCGGCAATTGGATCTATCATGTATGTCATATTATGTACTTAGACGGGATAACTCGTGTACTTGGAGTATGATGAGAATAAACTAATCATATCCTAGTGAAAGTCACTAGATAGTGATCAAGAATGTCCTTATGTACTTGAGAAGAACTAAGGATGCATTCTTGATGGTTGTTGACATGGGAAATGATCTAGTAAATGGTTACATAGATGCATGCTTCCACATCGACAAGGTTAATTAAAGATCACAGTATGGACATATGTTTAAAGTAAATGCTATTAGTTGGAATAGTTCTAAGCAAATACACTATAAATTATTCTACGAATAAAATTGAGTATTTAGTTACAAGAGTTGTAACTAAGGGAGTTGTTTGAATATAGATGTTATTAGTAAAACTAGAAATAGTATCTAGTACTACTAATCCTATGGAACTTTATTGAGAAGTAATGGTTATTGCACAAGTTAAGGTGCCAAAGTCTCATCCATGATCCAAACACACACTCAGACGTTTTCATATCTACGAGAAATCGTTGAAATGGGAAATGTCAAAATATGCAAAATACTTTATGATGATAACAAGGATAATCTTCCCATAAGATTCTCTACACACTGTTATGATGGTCATAAGCTAAGCTCAATGGTATTGGATACGTATTGATTGGGCCTAGTTCAAGTGGGAGATTGTTGGAAATTATGCCCTAGGCCCTTGAGAAAATCCTTGCGTTACATCATGTTCTCATTTGTTATGGAGATAAAAAACATTGATTATTATATGTTTTACATATTTATTATAATAATCTCCGTCCCTAGTACTTATGAAGAACAAGTATAAGTTTAATTGAGGATCATATGATGATCATGTGTATATGATACAAATTAAGCTTATGGGTACTTGTTAGTGAACACGTACTGGCATGACCCGCTATGAGATTTATGTCATGGTCAGATGTCATAATTAAATCTCATATAGTTATATCAATTATCCTTAGACCTGAGATTATCATAGTCTTCCACATGGTGAACATTATGTTTGATGCACTCAAACGCTACTCCTAACCGGGTGGTTATAAAGGCTACGATTGGCATAATCGGATTTATATAGGGAAGAATGATAAGTCAAGATGGGATTTGTCCCTCTCTCAAGAGAGATATCTGCTTGGCCTCTCGATGAGTGAGATTGATGATAGTGTATGGCCATACCCAAATGAATTGAAGTTTTCAATGTCATTTGGTCATATCAATCTACTCGGGATCGAGAAAGCATTGGACAACATAAGTTGACGTAGACCATGACTTATGTCCAATATGATATCGCGTGACAAAAGGATTGTGATATGTTCTATGAGGATAACGAATCTCGTTTAACTTATATTAATTGGGTAGTCATGATGGCTTGCTAGAGTCCGCTCATGACTTATGAGTTTGACCAAATTAATATAATCCTATGGGGTCACACACAAAAGGACGAATCAAGAAAAAGGCAAAAGGTGAATTCCTGGCGGGCACGGCCGCGCCGGTTATAGAGCACGACCGTGCTGATTTGCACGGCCGCACGAGTTAACTGACTCGACTGTGCCAATATTGAATTGTGGAAGAATGAGCTCGGACCAAGTGGCACGGCCGTGCCATTTGGTGAGCACGACCGTGCCAATATTCCTGGGGCCAGAATTTGAGCAGTTTAATTAGGTGACGGGATTTAGGTCTTCTAGGTCATTAAGGGTTAATGACTAGGGACTATAAATACATCCTTTCATCAGCCATTAAACTAATGCAACCTAGTATGTTTGAGAAACATAATTCTTGATCCAAGATTTAGAATCAAAGATCAAGAACACCAAAATTCATATAGCCTTTGAATATTAGAAAAGTGTGTTTTCTAATGGGTCTAGCAATCCAGATCTAGAATCGTTCTAGATATTCGTCCGTGTGTGGATACACATAGAGGATGTTTGCTTTAACATCTCAAGTTCATGTTCCCGTGATCCTGATCCGAAGAACATGAAGAACGAAAAGATCAAATCTTAAAGCTTGAAGACTTGAAGATTTGAAGATCCGGAAAATTTAAATGCACAACAACAGTTAGTATTCTAAATTCATCTTGCTATTAATTTAATCATCATGAATGGATCTTGGGGCTTAGGTTTTTGTTAATTTCATATTGCTTTATTCCGCTGTGCAAGGTGCCTCAAAACCCAATGGAGATCTATAGAGACAGAGCCAAATGAAAATTGTTCTTATCCCAGAAAAGATACATCAAGAAAGTTTTAGAGAGGTTTGGTAGGTCAACAGCTAAGGCTATAGATACTCCGGGTGCAGTGAATGCACAGACAGTCGCGTTTGGGCCCAAATCGGCTGAGGAGAAAGAGTATATGGCTCTAATATCCTATGCTAGTGCAGATGGTAGTTTGATGCATGCTACAATGCACACTAGCGACATCGTTCTTGTCTATGGAAATGGAACAGAATGTGCAGTCGAGGGTTTCTCAGATTCAGGTGATATTGATACAAGAAGATCGATGACCGGATATGTATTCACGCTTGGTGGGTCAGTTATTAGTTGGAAGGATACATTGCAGGCGACAGTGACATTGTCTACAATAGAAGCAGATTACATGGCATTGACAGAGTCCGCTAAGGAAGGAATATGATTGAAGGGATTGATCAGCGATCTTGGGATACATCAGGATCAGGCTATTATTTATTACGATAGTTTTAGCGCGATTTGTTTGGCCAAGGATCAAGTTCATCATGAGAGGACCAAGCACATTGATGTCATATATCATTTCCTGAGGGATGAGAAACGGGTAATGGTGAAGAAGGTAGGTGTTGGTAGTGGTGCCCTAGGCACGTTTAATAAACGTTGTAATTGTTATCATTTATTTCATATCAATAAAGAAATGTTTTGATTATTATTGTTGTTCATGTTTAATTATAATAATCTCCGTCCCTAGTACTTTCTAAGCACTAGTATAAAGGCTAAATGATCATGGGATGATCATGTTAGATTTATGGGTACTTGTTTGGAACAAGGTACTGGACATGACCCGCTGTATGAGATTTATGTCATGGTCTATGTCGTACATATATCTCATATTAGTTATGTCATTCGAATCCTTAGACATGAAGTTATTATACTCTTCCACTTGATGAACATTATGTTTGACATATTCAAACGCTACCTTTAACCGGGAAGTTATAAAGGGTATGATTGGCATAATCGGATTCACGTAGAGAAGAATAATAAGCTAAATGGATTTGTCCCTCTTCGGAGAGATGTCAAGCTTGGGCCTCTCGTAGGAATGATGTTGATGAAAATGTTCGGTCGGACTCAAATGAATTGATTAGATCAATGTCATTTGGATTATCAACATATTCGGAATCGAGAAAGTATTGAACAAAACAAGTTGATTTGTTGACCATGACTTGTGTTCAATGACATCGTGGACAAAGGGATTATGACATGTTCTAAAGGAATGCGAACTTGTATCTAGTTATACTATTTGGGTAGGTATGACGGTTTGCTAGAACCTAATCATATCTTATGGTTTTATGGTTGAACCCATTGCCAACTTAGTATAATCCTAGAGGGTCACACACAATAGAACGAATCTTAAATAAGGACTATATTGGGATTTTGGAATTTCTGGAAATCTGGACAAGTGGGCGACCGCACAGTTTGGGTTGGGCGGCCGCACAGTTTGGGTCAGATAGTACCAGAAACCTTCCAGATAGATGTGTGACCGCACAAGGGTTTTGGGCGGCCGCACAACATGTCGGGACTGGTTTCCTAATTTTTTTGGAAAAGAATTTTGGACGGGTTTAGACACAAGTTTCCTATTTGGAATAGGTCTTACTTGTATATAAACAGCCAAATTCGGGCCAGAACAGATCATAGCTTTTGTGCAAGTCTCCAAAGAGTTTGAGAGAGTTTTATTTTGTTCTAAGACATCTTAGATTGAAGAACAAAATAATACACAAACCAATATTCAATATAGTTCATATCAACTGTGGAAACGTGTTTCACAATTTGGTCTAGCAACCAAGATCAAGTGTTCTTGATATTCGTTCGTGGTGTGGATACTTCTAGAGGGTGAAACTCATCATCTTCAAGTTCGTGTTCTTGCTTGTTCGTGATCAAAGTTTCAATTTCTCCACCAAGGTCAAAGACCAAATTCAAATTCATCAAGGGTTAGTTTTTCTAGTATTCATATTGTTGTATTTGATTTAATCATATGAATGGATCTATGGGCTTTGGGTTTCATAAATTTTAAATGCTAATTTCCGCTGCGCATGTTACTTCGAAACCCAACAGTGGTATCAGAGCCCCGTTCATGTTGATTAATTCAATACCTAGATCATATTGTGTGTATATAAATTGTTTATGTGCCTAACATGATATGAATATTGGACATATGATGTTTATGTGTTACATGATTTTATGTGGTTTATTGTTTTGCAACTTTAATCGCACGATTCAATCGCAATAAATATTATAATGGATTCTGAATTGTTTGATTATTAATTCTGATTGGATCATGGTTTTAATAATCAGGGAAAAACAATTTTGAGACAAATTTTCGAACTGAAAAATTACCTTCTAATCTCACTGTGCGACCGCACAGAATGACCTGGGCGATCGCACAAAAGTTGGGCGACCGCACAGTAATTCTTGGGCGGCCGCACACAATGATCAGAATCTCTGATTTTTGTTAAAAATCAGAATTTGGAATTTTCGAGAGGTCCAACCGAACCAGTGACAGAACCAGACCAGACCTGCTGATCAGGAATGGGTTTTGGGTAGTTGGTTTGGGTGTGGATCTTGGGGTTTGATTTTCCTATTTGTTTTAGTCTTGTGATTCCAAGATTGGTTCAAGGTTTGGATGGCTAATCTGCGTTCATCGAGATTGTGTTTCCCAAACTTGATCATAATCAAAGTTTCAAAGATAAAACGAAGTTAGAATTATGAAGAGTTCATAATTGCTAAAATTGAGAAACAAAGTTCTTGATTCAAAGATTGGAGATCCATGTGGAATTGTGGATGCAATTGGCCTACGTTCATCGAGACCATCTATTGCTTAGTTTCGGCCACATGGACTACTTTCTTGGTTTCTTGAATTAGTGCGGAATTGTGGTTGCCTTATGGCTTAGTTTCGGCCCCACTTCTTGTTGTCTTGATTTGGAGATAATAACTAAGGTTGAAATAGTCTCATCCTCATAATTATAGAGTAACTAATGACACATAAATATTATGCTTAAATTAATAGAGATTAATTTAGTGACTAAACTTGATGTGTAACATGTTTATATTATGTGATCATAAATGTGTTATATGCTATATGTAATGAACCTTCAAAAAAATTTTAAGTCTTTTATTGCCATGCCATGATTAAAACACTTGTTAATACATGAGTAATTTTAATGTATATTCGCCCTAGCGAGGTGCATTAACTTTATTTATGTATGAGCAAGATAGATAATGTGGGCACGCCCTAGCGAGGCACATTAACTATATGTTTAAAATGGTTAGACTTAATTAGGCGTCAAAACAGTTTTGGGCCTAGGCAAAGATGAGATTTAACATGCTTTTTGAAATTGGATTTCTTAAAGAATCTCATAAAAGGAACTAAGAGTCATATGAGATATGATTGACAAGAGTTGTCTACCTAATTAATTTGATTTTGTGTAATCCGCCTTAGCGGACTTAAAATTAAATTAAAGCGGGATCTTAACTCATTTAAATTATATTATACATTGGATGTATGAGAAGGTTATATAATTTAGTGGGAGTATTTTTTGAAAATACATTGTTTATTTCTTTAATGAAAACCGGTACTTATTAAATTTTGGAAATTTTGCATATTTGTAGATAATGACTACTAACACTCAATCAATTTCGCTACGATCGATCCTTGAGAAGGATAAGCTCCAAGAGAATGGTACTAACTTTATGGATTGGATCCGTAGGCTAGGAATTGTTTTAAGGCAAGAAGATAAGTTGTACATTCTCGATGGGCCACTTCCTGCTGAACCAAAACCTACTGCCCCAAGGGCAGAAAGAGACAGTTACAAGAAACATCGTAATGATTCTAGAGATGTAAGCTGTCTCATGCTTGCTACCATGTGCTCAAAACTCCAACAAAGTTTGGAACATTTGGAAGCCTATGAGATAGGCGTGGAGTTAAGAGCCATGTTTCAAGAACAAGCTAGGCAAGAGAGGTACAAGACCATTGTTGCATTCACTACTTGCAAAATGAATGAAGGGCAACAAGTGAGTCCTCACATGCTGAAAATGAAAGGTTATGTAGAGCACCTTGAGAAAATTGGCTATCCAATCCCATTGGAGCTAGACACTGATCTCATTCTTAATTCATTGCCTAAAAGTTACAATCAGTTTGTGATGAATTATAACATGCATGGAATGGATAAGAATCTCTCCGAGTTGCATGGGATGCTTAAAACTGCGGAGATGAAGATTGCGGAGAAAGGTTCTCCCGTGCTCTTGGTTCATGATGGAAAGAAGGCTAGTGCCAAAGGAAAGGGTAAGAAAGTTGTCAAACCCAAGATAAGCAAGGCAAAGGTTGCCAAGGCTTCTGAGGCAAAACCCGATTCACAAAAGGATGCAATCTGTTTCCATTGTCAAGAAATTGGTCATTGGAAACGTAATTGCAAGGCTTTCTTGGAAGAGCAAAAGAAGAAGAAGAGCAGCAAGGCTGCGTCGACTTCAGGTATCTATATGATAGATATTCTCCTTTCTATCACTGATTCTTGGGTATTGGATACTGGATGTGTCACGACCCGAAAACTAGGCTCTATTTTATTAGTAATAAATAATTATTATTTATTTATTTGCTTAATTATTTATTTAAATTATTATTTAATTAATAATTTATGTGTGCATTTTATGTGTTATAATAAAATATGACTAGCATTTTATTTGGGTCACTTGTGCTAGTGTAGAAGTGTTGGGTCTTAAATGTTAGTGGAGAAAATAAGATGATTGAGTTAGTGTGTAGGGGAGGGGTCTATGTGTAAATTCTAAATTATCATCCTACTTACTCTCTCTTTTCCCCTCACCTCCCTCACTTTCATCCTCCCTTCCACTCCCATCTCATTTCTCTCTCTCTCTTCCATTGTCAAGAAAGGGTAAGTTTTCTCTCTCACTTCTCTCTACATTTCCATCATCTTCCTCTCATTATTTCTCATTTCTTAAAACTTGAATCTTGTTTGGATCGTCGATAGGATCGTAGGAAGCCAAAAATATTCGAGTTCCGGCAACTTTGAGAAAATCCGAGTAAGTTACTTTTCCCCCATTTTGATGTTAAAATGTTCATATCATGTTCATATAATGCTTTTGTTGTTATATTTGAAGTTTGGATGAGGTTGCAATTTATTTGGAATTTATTTGGGTTTTTGGTCAAAAATGGTGATTTATGAATGTTGGGATTTGATTCTTGATTTTGGGTGTTAAGTGTTGTTAGATGAGTCTTTTTGGACTCATAAGTTGTTTTGGTACATTAGCAAACTAGTTGGAATGTTGGATTTTTGGTGGGAATGTGTTTTGGGTAAAAAATGGAAGAACCCATGTTGTTCTTCCCGATTTCTGGCAATTCCGGGATATTGGGCGACCGCCCAAAAACGTATGGGCGACCGCGCATCTTTCTGAAAGCTTTTGTTCTTGGTTGAGGGCCTTGTTGGGCGACCGCACAGTCCCGTTTGGGCGGCCGCACAGTCCTCTGAAAGTTTTCATTTTGTTTGTTTGTGTGATGGAAGAATGCGTTTTGGTCTAAGTCTTGGGTGTCCTTCTAGTTGACCTTAGTGAACATTGTAGTGCACTCTAATGATAGAATTGAGTCCCTTGTGATTAAGTTTGTGATGTGAAATTTAGTTTTATGTTCTTTAATAACTTTGGGATTATTTGGGTTTTAGAGGCACATGAATTGAGTTTTCTTGTCTTTAAATGTTAGGATAGAAGTATATATAGGTACTCCTAAGTTTTGGAGCGAAAAAAGTGAAATTCGGAGCCAAAACAGGGATTTTTCTCTTTGTCCGGCCGAACACTTTTTATAAATTGTCCGTTTTACGTTCAATCTTTCGGAGGCCATAACTTCTTCGTCCGGACTCCGTTTTGGACGTGTAAACTATCGTTGGAAAGCTCTTCTCGAGTACTACGCAATGGTTCTATTGGTCGCATGGTTCCAGACCAGAATGGTTGTCTTATTGTTGAGGTTTAAGATCAAGGTGTAGTCTCGGTCTAGGTTCCGTAGTACTATTCTAGTTGATTTAGTTGGGCACCGTGGAAAACTTTAGTAATTGAAATTGGTTCCTTTGTGGACAATGGTGTCATGTAATTTGATCAAGTATTGTTTGGGAATGTTGGGCATCTTATGATGTGTTCGTGATTGTTCCAATCGAATTGATTTTTGAGTAAGACTTGGTCTAGGTTTTAGGCGATGTCCTATAATACCTAGAGGGTTGTTATTGAACACCAAGGTGTAGGGTTTAGTCCTGTCGTGATCATGTTCTAGTAAGGGTAACCTTTTGGATTCGTTTGGGGTGTTTAGAATTGGTTCGTTATGAACGGAGGTAAAGCGTGAATTGGCAATTGGGTACTTACGGTTTGATTAACCTTAAGGAGTATTCATTCTGATTTCCTACTTTGGAATTCCAGGTGTGATGAGATGGTTGAGTTCATAGTCCTAGTATATCGTTATGAGTAAATGTTTAGGGTCATTTTGGTAATAGTCATTGTGCTAATTGTGAGCGACCGTTTGGGTAGTACTCTTTATGAGTGACTCGATGTGTTTGGTATGGGTCCTTGTTTTTAGTATCATCTTTGGAATGTATCTGGTATGGTTCCTCTTTATGGAATTATCGTATTCGAATAATCATTGTTGTTGAGCTCCTTATGAGTAATTCCGTTTATCGTTGTTGTGCTCTTTATGAGAAATTCTTGTTATCGTTGTTGTTAAACTCTTCATGAGTAACCGTTGCATCTTTATGGTGATTATTTGGTATGGTTCCCTACTTTGGAATCCTTAGTTGTTTATCGTGCTAGTATTTTATTACTTAGCATTTATTTGAAAGTCCAGCTGGTATTTGTGGTTGTGTCGGGCGATGTGAGATATTGTGATGGCACCGGCCAAGTCCATTATGGTGTCGACCATTGTTTTGCCCTTATTTTCACTCTTCCAGATCGGCCTTGGTTGAGACGTTTTGGAGCATGACTTTGTGGCATGGCTCCCGCCCTTTGTGGCACGTTACATTGTTATTGGTTCCGGTACCGGGTTTCTCTTCAGCTTTTATGCTACTATGAAGACGGCTTGATGGGTTGATTGATTGATTGGTCGGTTCTGACCGGGGTTCTATTCGGTGGTTATTCTGCTGTTGTTGCTTGGTTGATCGGTTGAAGCTGCGCAGCGATTGTTCTATCAGTTTGGTGAAACCTTGGCTAAGTATCCTTTGTTACGGGTTTATTTCAGTCTTATGTGCTGCATGATGAGTTAGTCGTTATTTCCAACTGGTATGGGACAGTTGGCGATAGGGAGCTTTCTCAATTGTTGTTACGTGATTTACTTGTTCAGTTACCATTGATTTGCATGATATTATGCCATGTAGATGCATTTAGTAACTTACTGAGATTTTATCTCACCCCGTTTCTTGTTTCAAATTGTTTTTCCTTAACCCCCCCCCCAGGAAAGCAAGTGGTAGCGTTGTGAGGCCCTTTGTAGCGGGAATCTTTTGAGCAGGTTGATCGTAATTGGGATAGTTGCTCTTCGGAGCCTTTCTGTATTTTATTGTGGGTTCGTAGTCGTTCAGTGTGTTGTATATACGGTTGTACTTTGGCTATTTTTGTTAATAGTTGTTCTTGCTTCCGCATTTGTTTCTAGTCTCCGAGTTATAATCTCGTTGAGGTGTATTTTGATGGTATTGGGTTTTAGTTGAATTCACGCGCCCGGTTTGGTGTATTACATTTTGGAGATGTATATTATAAAAATTTTATACTTATGGATTTGTAAGATTTCCGGGGCGTGACAGGATGTGGCTCTCACATTTGTTTAAATGTGCAGGGTCTAAAGAATAGGAGACTACTTAAAGAGGGTGAAGTAGACCTACGCGTGGGGAATGGAGCAAGAGTTGCTGCATTAGCCGTAGGGACTTATGAAGTCACTTTACCTTCCGGATTAATTCTTGTTTTGAACAATTGTTATTATGTTCCGGATTTAAGTAGAAATATTATTTCAATTTCTTGTTTGGATAATGAAGGTTTTAAGTTTCTTATTGAGAATAAGAAATTTTCTATTTATTTAAATGATGTGCTTTATGGTATTGCCAATTCATTTAATGGCCTTTATGTCTTGGATATCAAGAATGAAAATAATGAAAATGTCTATCATATAAATAAGAAATCTAAACCTAATGATGTAAATCATTCTTATTTGTGGCATTGCCGTCTTGGTCATATCAATGAGAAGCGTATCTCAAAACTCCATGGGGACGGTCTCTTAGGTTCATGTGACCTTGGGTCATATGACACTTGTGAGTCGTGTCTTCTTGGAAAAATGACTAAGACACCTTTTACCAAGCTAGGTGAAAGGGCAAGCGACTTATTGGGGTTGATACATTCCGATGTTGCGGACCATTAAGCAGCAATGCTAGGGGAGGATTTCAATACTTCATAACGTTCACTGATGATTATAGTAGATTTGGGTATGTTTACCTAATGAAACATAAAAGTGAAGCATTTGAGATATTTAGAATATTTCAAAATGAAGTAGAAAAACAACTTGGCAAAAGTATTAAGGCACTTCGATCAGATCGAGGTGGAGAATACTTGAGTCATGAATTTGACGATCATCTAAAGAATTGTGGAATAGTTTCACAATTGACTCCACCCGGAACAACACAATGGAATGGTGTGTCCGAGAGGAAAATCGGACTTTGTTAGACATGGTTCGATCAATGATGAGTCAAGTTGATCTTCCAATATCCTTTTGGGGTTACGCCCTAGAAACCGCTGTTTTCACACTAAATCAAGTTCCAACTAAATCGGTTCCAAAGACTCCATATGAGATGTGGAGCGGAAAGAAACCTAGTTTGTCTTTCATGAGGATTTGGGGTTGCGAAGCTTTTGTCAAAAGACTTGTCTCCGACAAACTAGCACACAAATCTGATAAATGTATTTTCGTGGGATATCCTAAGGAAACTAAAGGATATTACTTTTATAACCGAGAGGACAACAAAGTGTTTGTTGCCCGAACTGGTGTCTTTCTAGAGAAACAGTTTCTCTCCAAAGAAATCAATGGGAGTAAAATAAATCTTGAAGAAATTCGAGACCCAGAAATTGACATTTAACCAATAGTGGAACAAGAACAAGAAGCACAAGGAGTTGTGGAACCTGTTCAAAATACACAAGCAACTCGCGGATCTAGTAGGTTACGATCCGAGCCCGAGAGATATGGATTTCTCGTAACGGATAGTAATGAGGTGGAGATCATTGAGAATGATGAACCGATAACCTACCAAGAGGCGATGTCTTCTCCTGATTCGGACAAGTGGCTTGGAGCCATGGAATCCGAATTGCAATCCATGTAAGACAATCAAGTTTGGAATTTGATTGATGCGCCCGAAGGTGTAAAAACCATAGGATGCAAATGGGTCTTCAAGAAGAAGACTGACATAGATGGGAAGGTGCATACTTACAAAGCTAGGCTTGTAGCGAAAGGGTATGGGCAAGTTCATGGTATTGACTATGATGAGACCTTTTCACCCGTAGCAATGATCAAGTCTATAAGAATTTTGCTTGCTATTGCCGCATATCATGACTATGAAATATGGCAAATGGACGTCAAAACCGCTTTCCTAAATGGAAAACTGCAAGAGGATGTGTATATGACACAACCAGAAGGTTTTGAACAAGATTCTAAGGTATGCAAATTGCAGAGATCTATCTATGGATTGAAGCAAGCTTCAAGGAGTTAGAATCTCCGTTTTGATGAATCGGTCAAAGAGTTTGGTTTCATCAAGAACGAAGATGAGCCTTGTGTATACAAGAATATTAGTGGGAGCATAGTGCTATTCCTTATTTTATACGTGGATGACATATTACTCATTAAAAACGATATTCCTACACTTCAGTCCGTAAAGACTTGGTTAGGAAAATGCTTCGCAATGAAAGATATGGGTGAAGCCGCATATATACTTGGCATTAAGATCTATAGATATAGATCAAGGAGGCTACTTGGTTTAAGCCAAAGTACATACATTGACAAGGTCATCAGAAGATTCCGCATGGAAAATTCTAAAAGAGGAACCTTACCAGTGTTACATGGAGTTTCTCTAAGCAAGACTCAATGTCCTAAGACAAAAGATGAGCGTGAGAAAATGAATGATGTTCCATATGCTTCGGCAATTGGGTCCATCATGTATGCCATGATCTGTACTAGGCCGGATGTATCTTATGCTTTAAGCATGACAAGTAGATACCAATCCGACCCCGGTGAAAATCACTGGATGGCTGTAAAAGCGATTCTTAAGTACTTGAGAAGAACTAAAGATTCGTTTGTGGTCTATGGAGGAATGGAAGATGATCTCGTGGTAAATGCTTACACAGATGCAAGCTTCCAAACCGACAAAGATGATAGTCGATCGCAATCGGGTTTTGTGTTTATGTTAAATGGTGGAGCTGTAAGCTGGAAGAGTTCCAAGAAAAGTACAACCGCTGATTCTACAACGGAAGCTGAGTATATTGCTGCATCAAATGCTGCAAAGGAAGCTGTTTGGATTAAGAAGTTCATTACTGAACTTGAAGTGGTTCCTAGCATTACTAATCCAATAGACCTTTATTGCGATAATAATGGTGCTATTGCTCAAGCAAAGGAACCAAGAGCACATCAGAAATCCAAACACATACTTAGGCGTTTTCATATCATTCGAGAAATCGTTGATAGGGGAGACGTAAATATATGCAGAGTACCTACAGATGACAATGTTGCGGACCCGCTAACAAAGGGACTTCCACAAGCTAAACATGAAGGTCATGTTAGGTCCATGGGTATTAGATACATGGGAGATTGGGCCTAGGGCAAGTGGGAGATTGTTGGTAGTGGTGACCTAGGCACGTTTAATAAACGTTGTAATTGTTATCATTTATTTCATATCAATAAAGAAATGTTTTGATTATTATTGTTGTTCATGTTTAATTATAATAATCTCCGTCCCTAGTACTTGCTAAGCACTAGTATAAAGGCTAAATGATCATGGGATGATCATGTTAGATTTATGGGTACTTGTTTAGAACAAGGTACTGGACATGACCCGCTGTATGAGATTTATGTCATGGTCTATGTCGTACATATATCTCATATTTGTTATGTCATTCGAATCCTTAGACATGAAGTTATTATACTCTTCCACTTGATGAACATTATGTTTGACATATTCAAACGCTACCTTTAACCGGGAAGTTATAAAGGGTATGATTGGCATAATCGGATTCACTTAGGGAAGAATAATAAGCTAAATGGATTTGTCTCTCTTCGGAAAGATGTCAAGCTTGGGCCTCTCGTAGGAATGATGTTGATGAAAATGTTCGGCCGGACTCAAATTAATTGATTAGATCAATGTCATTTGGATTATCAACATATTCGGAATCGAGAAAGTGTTGAACAAAACAAGTTGACTTGTTGACCATGACTTGTGTTCAATGACATCGTGGACAAAGGGATTATGACATGTTCTAAAGGAATGCGAACTTGTATCTAGTTATACTATTTGGGTAGGTATGACGGTTTCCTAGAACCTAATCATATCTTATGGTTTCATGGTTGAACCCATTGCCAACTTAGTATAATCCTAGAGGGTCACACACAATAGAACGAATCTTAAATAAGGACTATATTGGAATTTTGGAATTTCTGGAAATCTGGACAAGTGGGCGACCGCACAGTTTGGGTTGGGCTGCGACAAAGATGATAGTCGATCGCAATCGGGTTTTGTATTTATGTTAAATGGTGGAGCTGTAAGCTGGAAGAGTTCCAAACAAAGTACAACCGCTGATTTTACAACGGAAGCTGAGTATATTGCTGCATCAGATGCTGCAAAGGAAGCTGTTTGGATTAAGAAGTTCATTACTGAACTTGAAGTGGTTCCTAGCATTGCTAATCCAATAGACCTTTATTGCGATAATAATGGTGCTATTGCTTAAGCAAAGGAACCAAGAGCACATCAGAAATCCAAACACATACTTAGGCGTTTTCATATCATTTGAGAAATCGTTGATAGGGGAGACGTAAATATATGCAGAGTACCTACAGATGACAATGTTGCGGACCCGCTAAGAAATGGACTTCCACAAGATAAACATGAAGGTCATGTTAGGTCCATGGGTATTAGATACATGGGAGATTGGGCCTAGGGCAAGTGGGAGATTGTTGGTAGTGGTGCCCTAGGCACGTTTAATAAACGTTGTAATTGTTATCATTTATTTCATATCAATAAAGAAATGTTTTGATTATTATTGTTGTTCATGTTTAATTATAATAATCTCCGTCCCTAGTACTTGCTAAGCACTAGTATAAAGGCTAAATGATCATGTGATGATCATGTTAGATTTATGGGTACTTGTTTGGAACAAGGTACTGGACATGACCCGCTGTATGAGATTTATGTCATGGTCTATGTCGTACATATATCTCATATTAGTTATGTCATTCGAATCCTTAGACATGAAGTTATTATACTCTTCCACTTGATGAACATTATGTTTGACATATTCAAACGCTACCTTTAACCGGGAAGTTATAAAGGGTATGATTTGCATAATCGGATTCACGTAGGGAAGAATAATAAGCTAAATGGATTTGTCCCTCTTCGGAGAGATGTCAAGCTTGGGCCTCTCGTAGGAATGATGTTGATGAAAATGTTCGGCCGGACTCAAATGAATTGATTAGATCAATGTCATTTGGATTATCAACATATTCGGAATCGAGAAAGTATTGAACAAAACAAGTTGATTTGTTGACCATGACTTGTGTTCAATGACATCGTGGACAAAGGGATTATGACATGTTCTAAAGGAATGCGAACTTGTATCTAGTTATACTATTTGGGTAGGTATGACGGTTTGCTAGAACCTAATCATATTTTATGGTTTCATGGTTGAACCCATTGCCAACTTAGTATAATCCTAGAGGGTCACAGACAATAGAACGAATCTTAAATAAGGACTATATTGGAATTTTGGAATTTCTGGAAATCTGGACAAGTGGGCGACCGCACAGTTTGGGTTGGGCGGCCGCACAGTTTGGGTCAGATAGTACCAGAAACCTTCCAGATAGATGTGCGACCGCACAAGGGTTTTGGGCGGCCGCACACCATGTCGAGACTGGTTTCCTAATTTGTTTTGGAAAAGAATTTTGGACGGTTTTAGACACAAGTTTCCTATTTGGAATAGGTCTTACTTGTATATAAACAGCCAAATTCGGGCCAGAACAGATCATAGCTTTTGTGCAAGTCTCCAAAGAGTTTGAGAGAGTTTTATTTTGTTCTAAGACATCTTAGATTGAAGAACAAAATAATACACAAACCAATATTCAATATAGTTCATATCAATTGTGGAAACGTGTTTCACAATTTGGTCTAGCAACCAAGATCAAGTGTTCTTGATATTCGTTCGTGGTGTAGATACCTCTAGAAGGTGAAACTCATCATCTTCAAGTTAGTGTTCTTGCTTGTTCGTGATCAAAGTTTCAATTTCTCCACCAAGGTCAAAGATCAAATTCAAAGTCATCAAGGGTTAGTTTTTATAGTATTCATATTGTTGTATTTGATTTAATCATATGAATGGATCTATGGGCTTTGGGTTTCATAAATTTTAAATGCTAATTTCCGCTGCGCATGTTACTACGAAACCCAACAGTAGGGACGGCGGACAACCCTGCAGATATGTTCACAAAACCCGTGACGGGAAGCAAGTTCCAACATTGTTTGGACTTGCTGAATGTTCGCAGCTATTGGATAGCAGAAGAGGCGAGGGGGAGAAAAGGGTTGTTGTCATGGAGATTCAAAGTCAAGGTGGAGATTGTTGGGTTAATGCCTTTGAATTTGGGACGCCGAGTTAAAGGATTAAACAACAGGAGATTTTGTAATTCCGGGACGAGTGCAGAACAGATGGTTTGGCCGGACCAGGGCTAGGACCCGACCGGACCAAAGGCTAGGAGGCGTCGGAAAGTATACGTCGGAAAACAAGGATGAAGGAAGAGAGTAGATCCGCCCAGACCATAGAAGGGACCCGCCCGAAACAAGGCCAAGGATCCGACCGGACCAAGTTCTATACCCGGGCGGACTAAGGGTCAAGATTCCTGTTACGATCAGTTTTTCGCAGTTCCGCATAAGGAAGGTTTTCGAGTCAGTTTTAGACTAGGATTCCAAGTTCCTACTAGAATTTGAGATAGACTTTACTGGTATAAATAGAGGCCATTAGTTTAGATCAAAATTAGGCTCAGTCTCAGACAGAGAAATCCTTAGAGAGTGCTCAGAGAGGTCTGTAATTCTACAGTTACACAGTCAGGAATTTTGTGATCAAAATTCGTGTATCAGTAATAGTGAGATCTTGTAATCGTTTCTCCAGATTGATAATAATATTCTCTCCCCTCCCAGTGGACGTAGCCAAGTTGGTGAACCACGTAAATCTGTGTTCTTCTGATCGCTTACTTTTCTTATCAAGTCTTGTTATTGCTTTAACAATTCTCTACCCCACTTTCTCTTTCCTACTTCACTTTTCATACTCACAACACCTACTCCACTAACACTTTTTCCTTAATCCCCGTGCCCAACCAAAAAATCCTAATTCGGATGGGACTGAGGGAGTATGTGTTTTCTCTTTCGTCGAGAATTTTTGTGTAATGTTTGTATTTTATTTTTTCTATTGCAGTGATTGAGATGGTTGGTAGAGAACTTATTACCAACCTAAATGCTTTAATTTGGAATATATTTAACGGCAAATACTTTTCATGTGAAAAATTCTGAATGTCATAAGAGGTGGTCTCCCATGAGAACAATGGGATCCGTCTCATGCATGAGACGGGTCGACCCATGACCCATGGGGCATGACCCGCCACGTGGCAGCCTCCCAGAGGTCCAAAATTTTATTTATTTGTTTTTTTTGGTTTTTTTTTGAGTTTTTATATTATTTTTTCGGCTTTTCTGCCGTTCACCAAAAGTAATAGTTACCATAACTTAATGTAATGACTGTATACATATAAAGTAACATTGTTCATAAGTAAACGTAACACCTGTTTTACAAAAACAAAAGCAAGTTTTACCCATTTTTTCAAATGTAATACTAACTATAATTACATGTAACCCAAACAATATCTAAATGTAATTATCATTTATACTGAAATGTAATAATGCTTTTGCAAAATGTAAAATATTGTGTATTTTGATTTAATTTTTTGAAAGAAAGTAACATTTGAAAAGTAACAACTCATATATGAATGTAATTGTTTGTACAAGTAAATGTAACACTTTAATAAAAGAAATTATAACATATTTCTATAGATAATGTAATACTTTTACATGTAACACTAATCAAGAGTTTTTAGCTCTAAAAATGTAAATGGTTGAATTATTACTTTTTCTATACATATGTGTTACAATTATGTATAAACATTATTACATATAAGTAACACGTTCGTTACATTTTAGTTGTAATAAGTATTACTTTTGGCAAACGAAGAAAACATAGAAAAAAACACTGTTACTTTTCTGTATATATGTATTACTTTTATGTATATAAACTGTTACTTTATATGAATACAGTCATTACATTAAGTTATAGTAACTATTACTTTTGACAAACCGAAAAAAACAAAAAAAAAATATAAAAATTTAAAAAAAAAGCAAAAAAAATTTTTTTTTTTTTTGGGGGCCTATGAGAAGCTGCCACGTGGCAGGGTCGACCCCTGGGTCCTGGAGCCGGTTCAGTGGGTCGGGCGGGTGGGTCAAAAACCAACCCGTCTCATAGATGAGACGGGTATCACCATCCGCACGGAAGTTTTAGTCATGTCATAATTGGGTAGTATTCAAGTTACACTTGGAGATGAACTCGGGCGTCTCGAATTATTAATCGTAAAGTCGTCCGATGGAAATTTGGTTTTGGGGCTATTATTAGCGAAAGTTTGGTCTATATGTCATTCTCCGCTTCCAACTCCTCTTTGTCAATCATGCTTGTTATATACCGCGAAATTCACGACAGTCAGTTTGTCAAGTATTGTTTGTCTTCGTAGCTATCTTCATATTGGAGATGAGCCTCCGACTGTCGTGGAGCGGCGTCATTTTAATCTTTATCATTTATGTTGTTTGCTTTCAAACAAAATTAAAAGTTAGTTAAAAATATAAATATTAGAAATACACTTTAGAAGAGAAAAAATACTTACATCCTTATAAACATGATAATTAATGTGCAACAAAAATAATGCTAATAAGTTTTGCTACTAGCGTGAAACATGGGTAAAAGCTCTATTTTAGGAATTGCATAAGCGGGGTTCAGTTTAGACAATAAATTTGAAAAGAATAAGTTTGTTGTTCATACTTCATGACCTTTGTACAGACACATATAATACTCCTGTTCATGTTTAAGTGGATTTCCATTTTCCAAAGAATTTTGTTATTAGAAATTGTGCATCTTTAAAAATAATAAAAAATAAATATAATCTCACCTTTTGAAATATAATATTTCAATGCAATTACAAATTTAATTGTTCGTAAATTGAATATTAACAATATTCATACATAAATGCTATTTTATTGTATACTTATCTTTGTCCCCGTATGATAGTTAATTTTTCGATGGTTGATTTGACAAAATATTTATAAAAAAATAATTATTTTAATAAAATTATTTTTTAGCAGATCTTATTGAAATTTTAATAAATATTATTGGTAGTATTGTTAATGCATTATTTGTATTAAATATCATTAAATTAATTGTTTACAAAAAAAATATGTAATCAAAACCTAATCAAATCAATTTTATTGGAATAAAGAATGATAAACGAAGTCAATCATACATGAAGAATTCTATATTCTTAATAAATCTAACCAGTTAAAAAGTGTGATGGTCATTTCAAAATATTTATTTTTTATTTTTTATATTTTGACATGTGAAAGTACGAAAATTCTCTATTTGGTTACCAATAAAAATGTGTAAAGGGAAAGAACCAGCTGGTGAAGGACGAAAATGTCTCTCAGTATGGAGATGTAATTTGATCAAATTAATTGTGAGTATTGAACGGTATAAAAGTGATTCTTGAGAAATGATTATAATAAAAGTGATTTTTCAAAACACAATTTCGTGTTTGGCATCAAATTCTCAAAAATGCTTTTATGTTATAAGTGATTCTAAATTTTGTTTGGCTACCATGCATTTAAGTGATTCTAAAATAATGAATGTCAAAAGTACCCTTACATTTAACACACAAAAGTTCATGTCAAAACCTAAAATGTCACAAATTAAATTGAAAACAGCAAGTTCAAATAAATGATATACTCCCCGATCTCAAAAATGTTTCCTGTTTTCTTTTTTTTTTAATGATATTAGTACGAAGAAACTTTGACCAATAATTTTAGATTATTTCATTATCGTAATGAACAATAAAACTTGTTGATAGTATATAATGGTATTATCAATATCACATTATATATTTGTATTATAAAAATTGAACTAAATTAAAATTATTGATCAAAAGTTCATTCATATTAACATTTTTTTTTTTTATCATTTTGGGATGGAGGGAGTACAAATGTTGTAATCTGCATGGCCCATCGGTTGCAACAACTATCGATTTACTGCTCCTATGCACCTAGTTGTCGATGGGTTATTTGCTCCGCGATTATCTTGCTCCTGTTCACAAGGTTTTCACCAAGTCACTGAACTCTCATATTGTCAATGACACATATTATTAACTCTGTACAAGCAGCATTTAACACCTTGGATCCAGCATGAATTGGTGCATAGGTACGTCTAAATGATGAGAGTTCTTGTGACTTCACTCTTCTAGTCATTTGATGAGAAGTTCCATTTATTTTTTGTGACGCCCCAGTTAATCGATCCATAGTACATGCATATATTATTTTATATGGGTGCATTAGTGGATAACTTGGATTTGCATTTTATAAATTATATATTATTTTGAATATAATAAATTAATAATTAGTGCAAATTATTTGGAGACAGAGGGATTAGTAATTTTTATTTTGATTAGTGCAACTTATTTTGGGATAGTAGTAACTTTTTAAATATAACTCAAAATAATAATTTAATAATTAGTGCAATTTTTTCTGGGACGGAGGTAGTATAATTGTTTTTTTAAAAAAAGTATCCATTATCTCTTATGAATGTAGCTGGTTGGGGATCTAAGATAGCTTTTAGGTGTGGGTCCCATTGTTTCATTACATTTCACGTGCCAGTAGTGAGGTGTAGAGATTTGGGTTAATTTTATCCTCATTTTAGATGACTCATTGTTGTACACCTCTTTGTTGTAGGGATGACCAAAACCGGTTCCGGGCCCGGTTCCGGTTCGGAACCGCCGGTTCCGGTTCAGCATATATGTGACCCTGAACCGGCCCGCGCTTACACCGGTTCCGGTTCCGGTCATCACAATCCGGTTCCGGTACGGTTCCGGTCCGGTTCCGGTTCAGTCCACGCTACCTTTTTTTATTTTTATTTTATCATACAATAATGAATAAACATGTTAAAATTTATTAAAAGACAAGAGATTTTTATTTTATAATACATTAATGAATAAACATGTTAAAATTTATTGAAAAATAAGGGATTTTTATTTTTTTTTAATGGAAATGCCGATCCGGTTCCGGTCCGGTTCCGGTTCGCCATATATGTGACCCTGAACCGGCCCGCGCTTACCACGGTTCCGGTTACTCCGGTTCCGGTTTACTCCCCGGTTTGCTCCGGTTCCGGGCTTTTCCGGTCCGGTTTTCCGATTCCGGTCCGGTTCCGGTTTTGGCCATCCCTACTTTGTTGTACTCTTGTTAGTAGCACAAGTCTTTCTCTACCATTTTGCTTGAATCTAGAGAGAGAGAGAAAGAAGAGCAAGAGAATGAGAAGCAAAACGAAGAAAAAAAAAGAATCGCACAAAAGAAAGAAAAAAAGAAAAGACTGAAAATTTGTAAGTGTTCTTTGTGCTTGGTATGTGTTTTTTGCTATGTGAATCTCTTTATGTTGCTGACTATGGATTTAGGTTTCAAGTTCAACCAAGGCTTTATGAAGGCAACATATTCAACAAGAAAATAAATATATTGGAATGATTTAAATAATTATATGTATATATAACATATATTATTTACATATATGAGTCTATAATTTGGTATGTATATAGAAAGTAACTCTAATTTTCCATGGATGCCGTGTTCATAAATTTTTGAATATGTAACTATAGAGATGGCCTTGAATAGCTGGGATTTGATGTTCCTTTGAAATAACCTAGTTGGGTTTATGCTTAATTTGATAATTAGACTTTAACTGGAAATGGGTGTGTGTGTTAAGGTGATTTGAAAATAATTCATGGCTTAAGTGATGGGTTTAGATATAAGAAAATGTTGCTGCACAAGTTTCTGCAGATTGAAGAGATCAAATCCAAAATTTGAGTTTAGTCCATATGTTCCTTTGAACTCTGTTAAGGTCTCTGGTATTACAGAAATCACATATTGGTCCCTGGTTATGAAAAATATTCAGATTGGTTACTAAACCCGTTAAATTCGTAAGTTCTTTGTTTTAAGTCGGAATTGAGTGATTCTTGAGTACATCTTGACTAACTTTTCGAGAGCTTTTTGATGAAATAGGATTCAGAATCAGAATAGTTGTAGTTTGTTCCCAGAATCTATGTTTTCGCAGCAGTCCATTGTGAATGAATTTAAAAGTCCGTTAAGTATAGAAAATTCATAATTAAATCATTCGGACTCAGAATCAAGTGATTTTTGGGTCTAAACTCATTAGCTTTTAAAGAACTTTCCAATGAATTGGTAACATGGTACCAAAATGCTACAGGTAATTGTCAGGTTTAAAATGTTTGTGACTGCGTTTATGATATGTTTTTTTTTTAAAAATGATCCGTCTTTGTTACTGTCATAATTTATCCATTTGAACTCGGAATTTGACGGTCCTTGAGTCTAAATTGATTGCTTTTCAGAGTACGTTCAATATGTGATAGTTAAAAATGTATATTGGTAGTTATTTGCTCAATAATGATATAGTTGTTATTATGCTCACATAACTTGTTACGAATTATTAATATTTGGATGCATTTTAATGGATACTAAGTCTTGTACTATTTATGTCTTTGTTATGTTAGATTGGAGCACTTAAGTTGAGTTGAGTACTTTTGTTTTGGATTAGCTTGGACTCGAGGTAAGGGTCTTGTTAACCTTGTACCCTTTCATTCTTTGGCTTCGGAATTATCGGATTGGTTTGATTTGTTATCCGTGATCGTTTATTGGATCAATTCAGTTGGACTCGGTTATTCGTTTTAGCTACTCTGCCATTTATACTTTGAGTATTTGACTTTGAATTCCTCAACAAGAGATGACTTTAACACCGGTTGTTATATTTGTGGCTCCTAGTCATAGTATCATTTGCGCAAGTGATACTATGGCGAAGAGTCAACTTTGACTTTGGGCATTTGGCCAACTCAAGTGTTTAATGGACTTTGACTTCGGAACTTTGATTCGGAATTTGATTTGTTTGTAATCTTTCGCTCCTCACTTATATATCGGGTGGTTGGGTTCGTTATTGCTGTTTGTTCTTGGTTGGGTTTCTATACAGTGCCACACACCTTTGTGTTGGCAAGTCTCTTACTGGGCAATTTGTGCTCACCCTTTTCGTTAACCCTTTCCCTTCCAGGTGGCGTGTCGTTGAGACATGAAGGTTTTGCAGTAGAGCTGTAAAGCTTGATTGGGACTTTACGTCTTTTGGATACATGTATTGTTTTTGCTATGTAGATAACTTTTGTAAAGTTGTTACAGATTTAGAGTTTGTAAATATTTGAGACTGTTCAGGTTGAGTTTTTGGTCAGAGGATAGTTGCTCTGATGTACTCGCTTTGAGATTTTGTATTGTATCAGTTCTGTTTGTTTATGAGAAAAGGAAAATTCCAGTTCTCATTTTTGGGTTCGATTGTTATTCGGTTTCGTTCGTCACTTCTCGAGGTCCGTACAATGTCGGATTTCGGGGCGTGACAGAGTGGTATCAGAGCATAGGTTTTGATCCTTCGGTCTAGAGCCTTAGGTTTGATTATGAGAGTATACATTTATGATCATTTGGTCTTCTCGAGCATAGGAGTTTGTAAGTTGGTGAAGAATTTGCCTTGGCATCGGTATTGTTCAGAAAATTTGTAAGAATCAAATTTGCATTGTATGGTATATGTTTGATATACTTAAAAAAAAAATCCTTAATGATTGGCCATGACCCAAAAGACCTTATATCAAAAGCCGTTGAAGTTAATTCAGAAGGGCCCCTGAATTGATTACCAATGGTGTTCGATAAGAACTAGGTTGGTATGAATGTAGTTTGACCTACCCACTTAACTAGGTTGGTTAGTTATAGTTAGACCATACATAGTGATCACATTTGAAAAAATAAGTTTTAATCCCATAATAATGTCTTAAAAAAATCTAATGCGCAAATTATCTTGTCATGAATTGTACTAAATGTTATAGTGCAGCGATTATGCCATCTCGTAAAAGATCAGATGAAGATTCTTTGGACTTCTTGAAGTAGATTATAAAGTTTGCAGGTTTGATTAATCCTAGTGGTGTGGACATTGGTTAGACACTATGGAGTAGATATTTGATCACATCAATGTGTACTGAATCTCAGAAAGTGCAATTTGTTGGCCAGATGCTAGTATGAGGAGATGTTAGTTGTAAATATTAACCAAAAGAGTTTAAGCTCTGGAGTTCCAGGTGAGCAAAGAACATGTCAATTGTTTCTCGGTGTGTTTCAGAAGAAGTATTTTCTGCTTATGACTGAGCATGGAGGCAAAACAAGAGGATTAATTAATCTTAAGGAAGGATAGATGACCGCAACTTAATATGCAACAAGGTTACTGAATTGCTCCATTATTTTCATGTACTGGTAGATAACACGTTCCAGAGAACCAAGAAGTTTGAGGGATGATTGAAGGCACATATCAGAGTTCAATTAATTGCCTCAATTTAAATCTATGCGTTGCAATTGTGGGACAAGTAATGATAGTTGAATATGATGTAGAGGACAGAAGGGATTCTAGGTCTAATCGCGAGGATAAAGGAAAGTATATGATCAGTAGTTACAAAATGAGCATAAACTAATTCACCAAAGAGGATTTTAGTGGTGGCATCTCAGATTACTTTTATCTCTTGTTATTCTTGTGGGAAGAAGCATGGTGTTGACTCGTGTTACAAATGAATGGAAACATGCTATAAGTCTTGTAAGAATGGTATTGTATTGAAGGATTGTCAATTTCATAACAAGCACTCTTATCCACCACTAGGACGGGGTTGCTCAGGTGAAAATAGAGTTTGCATTTAGAAAGAAGGTTTTGGCTATAACTTCGGTAAAGCTAGAGGCTCCAACATTTTGTTCACAGGTACACTCCCTATTTTCTCTTGAGATATTTCCTTACGATTTGGTTTTCTGTGCTATGCATTCATTCATCGTATGCTATGGCTCATAATTTGTGTTAGACCTCAAACTTTGAATTCAGAATTACCATTTGCTACCCTAGTGGTACTTTGTTATGTGCCTTTATGATCAACAAGTTTTGTTCGGTACAACTGTGTGATAGGAGATTTCTTGAAAACTTGATTTCCTAGCATTAAGATCATTTTGATGTGGTATTTAAAATTGATCGGCTCATTGTGCATCATGTTAAAATTGTTTGTCACTCGAAGAAAGTTACTTTAAATTTGGCTAGTCGGTCTTTGTTCTCTTTTATGTGAGATAAATTAGTGGACGGTGATAATTTAATTTCACCCTTGAGAGGTAAAGATTACTGAGAAATGGTTGCTAGGGTTATCTCTCACATTTTGTTGGTACTCAAATGGATAAACCTAATTTGAATGAAATACCGATTATCTAAGAGTATGCCTACATCTTTATAGAGGATTTTCCCGGGCCGCACCAGGTAAAGAAATCGAGTTTTGTATTGAACTTATCTGAAAAGCGAACCTATATAGAAGATTCTATACATAATGGCATCAATGTAATTGAAGGACACTTAACGGTCAACTGCATGGCCTTCTAGATAAAAGTTTAACTGAACCGAGTGTGTCACTTTGGGGTGGTTCAGTTTCGTTTGTGAATAAAACTTATGGATGTTTAAGACTTTAACTTGATTATCGAGAACTCAACAAGATGAGCTTCTAATATATTTTGATGGTTTGGATGAACATGAACTACATTTGAGAATGGTGTTACAAATGCTAAGAAACAAGAAATCATTTGCGAGTTTGAAGAACTGTGAATTTTGATTAACAAATGGTACTATTGTAGATGTATGAAGGGATTGTCTCGTAATGATATGTCTCGATCGATTCAGAACAAACTGAGTTTTGAAAGGTCAATCGAATGTGAACAGTTTCTCAGACTTATAAGAGCGATTAATCTCTGCACTTATACAAACAATATCTTTTGAAACGGGAGGATTCGTGATATACAGCGATGCATCATATAAGGGTTGGATTGCGTTTTAATGCATCACTGGAATGAAATTGCGTGCACTTCGTGACATCTTAAAAAAAAATCTTAAAAAGAATTCAATATGCAACATATGAGATTGTTGGAGCTGCTCAAAGATTTAGTTGTACTATCTGCTATCACCTTGGGAAAGCAACCGTTTTAGAGGATGCACCAAGTCGAAAGGGTGGAGATTTTGGCTTCTCTTATCGCATAACGAAGACCTTCATTAGTGGATATAAAAGATCTTATTAGTGGATATACAAAACGTATTAATGGGTATACAAAGGCTGGAGTTAAAAAATCAGAATTCAACATTCCTCTAGATATTTGCTCAAATGACAAACAACCTTCATTATTACATAGTAAGGCGACATGGATATAGATAGAGGATCTGAATTTGGCTACTTTCAAGAATAAACTTCAATATGATGAGATATCCGACTTTACCCTTGATTTTGATGGAGTGATAAAAATCCGTAATTAATGGTCCGTTCTAGCGGATATTGATTTGAAATAGGAAGCAATGAATGAAGATCACAAATTTACCTAAACGGTCAACTTTGATGATACCAGAATGTACATGGATCTCCCTGATCGCTGCTAAGTATGAAGAGCGAGATTGCTGAGTTTGAGATTGAGTTTGTACGGAAGAATTTAGTAATAAGTTAAAATTAAAGGAAAGAGGCCTCGAGGGTTCTTGCAACCACTACATATTCTTGGGTGAAGTGAGAAACACATTGCGATTGATTTAGTTTTGGGATTCTCTATAACCTTAGACGGATATAGTTCCATATGGGTTGTCGTAGATCAGTGACGAAATCTGCTTAGTTCTTAGTGGTGCAGACCAGCTATACGTTAAAACTACTTGCATCATTATGCGTACAAGAAACTAATGGATTGAAAATTATTCACCAAATTACTTGTTGGAAGATGTTTAGTGGATAGATCACTCGTTTCTTGTTTCTTTATTATGAACTATTGATATAGTTTAGATTTGTTATACAACGCTACTCGTTCGGGTTTTAAATTAAAATGAACAAAGTTGAGAACAATGTGATTTGATTTGTGAGTGTTTTGAATAAAATAAAAAAAAATCCTAATTGTTTGGGACCGGGAATTTGAATTCAGGGACTGAATTCTTTTAAGGTGGGGAGGATGTGACGCCCCAGTTAATCGATCCATAGTACATGTATATATTATTTTATATGGGTGCATTAGTGGATAACTTGGATTTGCATTTTATAAATTATATCATTATTTTGAATATAATAAATTAATAATTAGTGCAAATTATTTGGAGACAGAGGGATTAGTAATTTTTATTTTGATTAGTGCAACTTATTTTGGGATAGGAGTAACTTTTTAAATATAACTCAAAATAATAATTTAATAATTAGTGCAATTTATTCTGGGACGGAGGTAGTATAATTGTTTTTTTTTAAAAAGTATCCATTATCTCTTATGAATGTAGCTGGTTGGGGATCTAAGATAGCTTTTAGGTGTGGGTCCCATTGTTTCATTACATTTCACGTGCCAGTAGTGAGGTGTAAAGATTTGGGTTAATTTTATCCTCATTTTAGATGACTCATTGTTGTACACCTCTTTGTTGTACTCTTGTTAGTAGCACAAGTCTTTCTCTACCATTTTGCTTGAATCTAGAGAGAGAGAGAAAGAAGAGCAAGAGACTGAGAAGCAAAACGAAGAAAAAAAAAGAATCGCACAAAAGAAAGAAAAAAAGAAAAGACTGAAAATTTGTAAGTGTTCTTTGTGCTTGGTATGTGTTTTTTTCTCAGTGCTATGTGAATCTCTTTATGTTGCTGACTATGGATTTAGGTTTCAAGTTGAACCAAGGCTTTATGAAGGCAACATATTCAACAAGAAAATAAATATATTGGAATGATTTAAATAATTATATGTATATATAACATATATTATTTACATATATGAGTCTATAATTTGGTATGTATATAGAAAGTAACTCTAATTTTCCATGGATGCCGTGTTCATAAATTTTTGAATATGTAACTATAGAGATGGCCTTGAATAGCTGGGATTTGATGTTCCTTTGAAATAACCTAGTTGGGTTTATGCTTAATTTGATAATTGGACTTTAACTGGAAATGGGTGTGTGTATTAAGGTGATTTGAAAATAATTCATGGCTTAAGTGATGGGTTTAGATATAAGAAAATGTTGCTGCACAAGTTTCTGCAGATTGAAGAGATCAAATCCAAAATTTGAGTTTAGTCCATCTGTTCCTTTGAACTCTGTTAAGGTCTCTGGTATTACAGAAATCACATATTGGTCCCTGGTTATGAAAAATATTCAGATTGGTTACTAAACCCGTTAAATTCATAAGTTCTTTGTTTTAAGTCGGAATTGAGTAATTCTTGAGTCCATCTTGACTAACTTTTCGAGAGCTTTTTGATGAAATAGGTTTCAGAATCAGAATAGTTGTAGTTTGTTCCTAGAATCTATGTTTTCGCAGCAGTCCATTGTGAATGAATTTAAAAGTCCGTTAAGTATAGAAAATTCATAATTAAATCATTCGGACTCAGAATCAAGTGATGTTTGGGTCTAAACTCATTAGCTTTTAAAGAAATTTCCAATGAATTGGTAACATGGTACCAAAATGCTACAGGTAATTGTCAGGTTTAAAATGTTTGTGACTGCGTTTATGATATGTTTTTTTTAAAAAATGATCCGTCTTTGTTACTGTCATAATTTATCCATTTGAACTCGGAATTTGACGGTCCTTGAGTCTAAATTGATTGCTTTTCAGAGTACGTTCAATACGTGATAGTTAAGAATGTATATTGGTAGTTATTTGCTCAATAATGATAGAGTTGTTATTATGCTCACATAACTTGTTACGAATTATTAATATTTGGATGCATTTTAATGGATACTAAGTCTTGTACTATTTATGTCTTTGTTATGTTAGATTGGAGCACTTAAGTTGAGTTGACTACTTTTGTTTTGGATTAGCTTGGACTCGAGGTAAGGGTCTTGTTAACCTTGTACCCTTTCATTCTTTGGCTTCGGAATTATCGGATTGGTTTGATTTGTTATCCGTGATCGTTTATTAGATCAATTCATTTGGACTCGGTTATTCGTTTTAGCTACTCTGCCATTTACACTTTGAGTATTTGACTTTGAATTCCTCAACAAGAGATGACTTTAACACCGGTTGTTATATTTGTGGCTCCTAGTCATAGTATCATTTGCGCAAGTGATACTATGGCGAAGAGTCAACTTTGACTTTGGGCATTTGGCCAACTCAAGTGTTTAATGGACTTTGACTTCGGAACTTTGATTCGGAATTTGATTTGTTTGTAATCTTTCGCTCCTCACTTATATATCAGGTGGTTGGGTTCGTTATTGCTGTTTGTTCTTGGTTGGGTTTCTATACAGTGCCACACACCTTTGTGTTGGCAAGTCTCTTACTGGGCAATTTGTGCTCACCCTTTTCGTTAACCCTTTCCTTTCCAGGTGGAGTGTCGTTGAGACATGAAGGTTTTGCAGTAGAGCTGTAAAGCTTGATTGGGACTTTACGTCTTTTGGATACATGTATTGTTTTTGCTATGTAGATAACTTTTGTAAAGTTGTTACAGATTTAGAGTTTGTAAATATTTGAGACTGTTCAGGTTGAGTTTTTGGTCAGAGGATAGTTGCTCTGATGTACTCGCTTTGAGATTTTGTATTGTATCAGTTCTGTTTGTTTATGAGAAAAGGAAAATTCAGTTCTCATTTTTGGGTTCGATTGTTATTCGTTTCGTTCGTCACTTCTCGAGGTTCGTACAATGTCGGATTTCGGGGCGTGACATTTTTCCAATCATAAATTTCTATTAGTGATCAAGGTCATACTTTTGTACTTGCTGGAAACCACAGGGAGATTGATGTTGGACAAAATCTTACAAATAGAAAGGAAAACAAATTACAACATTGAAAATACAATATACAACAATTATGAAAAACCATAAAAGGAACGATACAACCGTATTTGATCTCATCGTTGGGTTTGTCCATCTTTGATCTCTTGTATCCGAGTCATGTGCGAACACACTCTCCTTAAGACTAATTCGTCCTCCTCTCTACGAGTGCTTGAGGTTTCCACGGGCGTCAGTCTCCCAGGATAAAACGGATTAACCGGAACTGCTTCGCACTTAAGCCTTCCGGCGAAATGAACTAATATACTTGGACGAGATCACCAACAAAATGTTTAAGGAGGCCAATGGAAGAAGCACAAAGCCAAGAAGAAGAAAGGAAGAATTGCTAGAACAAGTGTTTCATTTTGTGTGTTTTCTCTTTCTCTTTTTTTCTCTTTTCTAAAGAAATGACTTGTGAGTTTCTCTTTATAGCTCAAACTCCCCAAAGGATTAATTCTTCAATTAATCCACATTTTGATGACCAATTTAATCCAACAATTAAATTAGAAATCAATTGATTTGGAGTTACTTTTTCAAATCAATAATGGATATTAAACATTGGAAGTTACTCTTGAAAAATCATCTTAAATTTTAATTCTAGAAATTACAATTTGTTATTAACTTTTTGTAATTCCTTGAATTATAATTCAACAATAAGTGGCAAAAACAATCAACTTGTTTTTTTTCCTACTTTTCACATGTGAGACAAACTCACATTTCCAACTTCCATCCATTTATTTATTTGAGCTATATATTTTTATCATTCAATTTTCAAATTGAACTAATAAATATATCATTTTCATATTCTCACGAAGTGAACATAAACCCACGATAATCTTTGTCCAATGACTAATGATTCTTGCAAGGAAATGTGCACAATTTCCTTTACACACAACACACTTTTCCAACAATCCCCCACATGAAGGAAATTGAGGACGAGCTTAGTGATAAAGTCCGGCAGACAAAAACATGCATACGAAGGTGTGGGGATATTGCCCATTGAACCTCCGCTCGAACTAGCATATTTACTCTACTCGCAAGTCGATAGACGCGATGTCCTTGAATCGATATGCTTTTTGTGTAGCCGATTATATACTAGACACAAGTAATGTCCTAACATATTTCATTTCTCATAGCTATGTTCGTTCATGGCCCTGAACATAATGCCTGGTTCTGCGAGAGGGTCTAATAATTGAGCCTCACACAATTCCCCTCGAAGCGGCCCCACTTCTCTCTCATATAGGTGACTTCTTGAAGGTAACCCGTATTACCCCGCTCGACTTTCTCGACGCGTAAGAGTTATTAAAAGCCATAGGCTTATCCTTGTCCCTTCGGAATGTCACTAATAGGAATGGACTTGGGGGTTTTGACCCCCACAGTGACGCGCGAGTCTTTTAACAGTTAGGTGGTCCCTTTTGAATCTAATTCTTGGGATCTCCAGTCATCTAGATTGGGTTTTCCGCTGTGATCAACTCTAAGAGGCTTTATGTCTCATTCCCCTCCATAATTTATAACTAACTCTCGGTTCTAACCATTTGGTTAACGGATCCGTTTTTCATTTGACTTCACATAGCCAAATTAGTTGAGAGTAGTTTCTTAATGGTGTTACGTCTTTGACATATAAGTCAAGACCTACCATTATACATAGTGCTTTGTATTCAATCAATCACCGATTGACTTCTAGCAATACAACCAATTGCTAGCACAAGCTTTATCCATTGAAATATCTTCTATAAATTGGCATAGCCTCTCGGCTTTCTCACCACATTTATCTTAAGCTATAAACTTAGATTCCGCTATGAATCTATTTATAACTTATTTATTTAGAAAACTTCTTCCATAATATAGTCGCTTCCGCTAATAAGAATACGAATCCACTCGTAGACCTTAAGTCTTTGATTTCATATATCCAAATAGCATCGCTATATCTTTCAATTATCGATAGATGTCTAGTGTAATGTAATCCGTAATCTCGATTGTATCTCAAGTACCTTAGTACTTTCACTATACATTTTGGATTACTTGTGTTCCAACTCACTAGACTTTCAATAATTCTCGAGTGTTCAACTTGAGAAACAATGTCACTTCTATTCTTCAATAGATGTTGACTCATGCCAATTGGGGTTTAGTCATTGCTAAATAATCCTTATCAATTTCTCAAGAATTATCCATTAGATTTGTTAGAAATTTTCACTTCAAGGATTGTATCCGCTAAACCCATATCTCGTGGCCTTTTCAAAATTTCCAAGAATTATATCTTAATTTGCTTAATGCAAATTCATTAGTTCTTCTTGAAATTTTAAATCCAAATGTCTCATATGCTAAACTTCTCTCAAGTTCAACATATTTTTGTAGATTTAATCAACATTATGACATAACCACTCATGTCATATTTGATTAATCCACTTTCTGACAAAATCAACCTTTTGATGTCATTATCTTTGTGCTTGTTTTAAGTCATCTAGTGACTTTACTAACTTGCAAACTTTATTCTAGGTTTTACTTTGATCTATTTCATTCAAAGCATCACTTTGATCTATTTCACTCAAAGTATCATTTGTTCATTTTCATGAACTTGACATCAATACTTGATTTTCATTTTTTTATTTATTATTTTTTTTCCTTTTCTTTGGTTATATATATATATATATATATATATATATATATATATATATATAAGTCATTGAATCATATATAACAACCATTATGTAAACTCATTGTTTACATACTCACCATCTTGTACCCAAATATCCATTTTGTTGATTTTGGACTTTCTACTTTGCGAACCACCCCCCACATTCACAAGTGTACGTAGGCCTACGTTTCCATACTTCATATGGAATTTACATTGTTTCTTGGGGTAACCTATTCAATAGGTATTTATTTTTCAAAGTAGACTCACCACCACATCTTTGGGTTAGTCCTAAAATAAAGCAATAATGCTTTCATTATTTTCATCAACACCATTTGATAGTGGTTTACAAAGTGGATAATTTGTGTACAAGCACATGTTATATACACACTATACTCATTAGTGTTTTATCCTTATTATCTCATTTTAAAGTTATTTTTCAACATCTCCATTCAATGAGACAAAACTTATTGATAATAACAATAACATTGTTATTATTACCATGTGTTTGAACAATCCATACATATCACAATATATCACTATGCTTATCATATGATGATGTAGTTCAACACACATTTCACATCATTTTTGAATTCATTTTTGAATGAAAAATGTGATCCAACTAAAGAGACATATTCTCATTATTGATCACCAACTCAACCCATCGGTTGATACAATTTCCATTCATTCATTCAAAAATCATGATATCATCCTTGATGATATCTACCTTTGTCTCTCAAGAAACAAGGAATATGTTTAACTTTTTCAAACAAGTTTAGCTTTTCATACAAGTTTGACTTTTCAAACAAGTTTGACTTTTGACCAAGTTTGACAAACTTTGTCTTTGCCTTAAGCATTTCAATATGCTCCACCACATTTGCTTTTATCACAAGAAGTGTTATACAACTTCTTATCCGAAGCTCTATTCTCTTTTCCAACACAAAGATGAATAGCAAGCATCTCAGCATTCATCTCAATTCATTTATGTTTGAGTTGCTTCTTGAAATCCTTTTAAGTGAAAAGTAATTTTTCAATTATTTTCATCACTTGAAAATTTCACTTATCATCATCCATTCGGCATGGATTTCATGAAAGACTATTTCAATTCTTTCATTTAACTTTGTAGGTTTATGGAGTCTATTATTTTTAAAATCAAGAAACGGCCTACAATGAATTTCATTGCACCAACATTCTCGATTTTATTTTTATAGTCCAAAGACTCCAACAATTCTTTTGTCTTTTTACTTGGTACTATATACATCATATAACGAATTCGACCATCCGGTAAGTAAATAGTTTCGACAAAAGAAATTCACATGCTTTAACCACACTCACGGCTTAAACATCCGTCTCATTTCCACCAACTTTGTAGGATCTTCCTTAAGAAACCTCACTAAGTTCAAGGTGGTTAAGTGGAACATCTTTTGTTGCCATCACTTAAAGTCGAGGCTAACAAAATTTTCTAACTTCTCACGATGGTGATCAACATACTTGGAACACCCACATTTAGTTGGAAATTATCTCCACACTAGGAGCCTTTTCCAAAACATTGGCTTTAATTTTCATCAATTAAACACCAAATCATAAATTTGTTGTTACAAATATACTTCTCTAACTTAATTAGAGAATTTACCAAGAATAAATTCACAAT